>CM040396.1:72483801-73083801 GCA_022702515.1 Ilyophis sp. 1 JC-2022
CTTAGCGCTTCCCAGTCACCGCTGTGCAGGGATATCATCACTGCGCAGGAATGTCTGTTCTTGCCTGTTTAACAGCGGTTTGATAAAGGAATTTTACGCCTTTCATAATATTTACAGGTTAAAAACAGGGTCAGCTAATCTTCATACCTGAGATGTACACACTGCCACGCCCAGCAGAGCCTACATTCCTCTGCATCCTTAATCCTTATTTCAGCTTGAAAGCTCCTACACAGCATCAGCAGGAGATCTTTCATTGACAAGGTTTTTTTTCTTTACTTTCATTTTATTAACATTGGAACATCGGAAATGTACCTATTTAAAATGGGCCCCTGCAAGATAAACACTGAAAATAACTGGTCAGACATGCAGCAGTTTAAAATGAGATAAAATTGGAGCTAATAACAGTCCCTGTTTCTATGTAGTCTGAAATTACACCTGCAGATTCAGGGTCAGAAGGAGTGCTCATTCTTTCAATGGTAATGAGGGTTATTAGACTGTATGTTTCTGCTGTTTTACAGCACTGTAGTCACGTGCTCCTGGCAGCGCAGGCTGCATGTCCTGTAACAGTATAACAGACTTAACAGCAAGCAGAGCGGATTTTGAAATTGGCCACAGCTTGGCTCCTG
This sequence comes from Ilyophis sp. 1 JC-2022, assembly GCA_022702515.1. Classification (NCBI taxonomy): domain Eukaryota; kingdom Metazoa; phylum Chordata; class Actinopteri; order Anguilliformes; family Synaphobranchidae; genus Ilyophis; species Ilyophis sp. 1 JC-2022. The sequence goes on from CM040396.1 coordinate 72,484,428, forward strand.
TGTGACCCAAAAGGCTTGTTTTTAAGAACAGAAGACAAGCGGCTTTCAGTCCTTACGGCCGCATACTCTGGAACACTCTCTCCCAGTATTAACAATCACTGTCACTTCAAGATTTTAAATCCCACCTCAACTCTTACTTTTTTGAGGATGGAATTTCACTGAGCTGCTTTATCGATTATTTTATTGTTTTTCATTGTTAATTTTTACTACTTACTGTTTTGTACTTTTATAAAGATTTTATAAGGTTTCATCTTGTGTATATCTCAGTTTTTTTAACCCTACAAACTATTCTGCATTTGGCTGTTTTCTTATTATACCTAGTTTATTGTCTCTGCAAAGCTACTTTGCTAGATGAACCGTGCCATATAAAAAAAACAATTATTATATTATGTTTTTTTTGTTTTTTAAATAAACAATAATTTGCTCTCAGCATAATAAAGAATGCTGGTAGTAAAATCATACATCGGCACGGAGACCAGCTGTGGGATTTCAGGGACTCTGCCAGGCCTCTGAGTAAGGATGTGTCGTGAATTCAGCAGCCAGGCATGTACTGTGCTCATTAAACTGTGGTGAAATAGATGCTACAGTCAAATACAGGCATGGGCCTGTAATGTTGACCATTCCTATGATTCCATTGTTGTAGCATTTTATTTAGCTGTTGAGACATGTGTCATTGTTGTGTAGCAAGCATCTCTAACTGGATGGGCGGATAAAACAGCAATATTATATTTAAGTATAGTTTTCCTCAAAAGTGCTAACAGAGCTTAACAGTCCAAAAGTGATTTTTACTCCAGTAAAAAGTTGATTTAACACAACATTTAACACTTTACATTTGACAATCTAAAGTTGATTTAATAGGCAGGGATATTTTTTTGCTAGATAAGTGTTTGCATTTACAATCACATTTGGGCCACAGCCTTTAATATTGATTTGTAATGTGCAGCAGTCGGAATAGTAAATACTCCATAGCAACACAGTAAACTCCCAATGCAAAGTAAAAACCCATTCCTTTCAGTAAAGACCAAATGTGATCACAGGTCCAGACCACGAGCACGGGGTCTGGTCTGCAGATTTCTTGCCCCAGACGTATGATGCATCTCCCCTTCCTGAAATATGACACATGACACATAAGGACACTGTGTGACACAGAAATGATTAAGTGTAGCTGTGACTGAGTAATGATTGTAATCAATCAGACAAAATCCTTTGACAGTGCAGCTCTTCCCCTTTTTCTTTGTGATTAGTACTGACAGTAATGGCTCTGCCACACCTGAGAGGCGTCTACAGTCAGAGCGCCGTGTCACACGCCTTTAAAAAGGAGCAGCAGTCAGAGCGCCGTGACCCGCGCTTTAAAAGGAGCAGCAGTCAGAACGCTGTGACGCGCGTTTTAAAAGGAGCAGCAGTCAGAGCGCCGGGACCCGCGCTTTAAAAGGAGCAGCAGTCAGAGCGCCGTGACCCGCGCTTTAAAAGGAGCAGCAGTCAGAGCGCCGTGACCCGCGCTTTAAAAGGAGCAGCAGTCAGAGCGCCGTGACCCGCGCTTTAAAAAGAGCAGCAGTCAGAACGCTGTGACGCGCGTTTTAAAAGGAGCAGCAGTCAGAGCGCCGGGACCCGCGCTTTAAAAGGAGCAGCAGTCAGAGCGCCGTGACCCGCGCTTTAAAAGGAGCAGCAGTCAGAGCGCCGTGACCCGCGCTTTAAAAGGAGCAGCAGTCAGAGCGCCGTGACCCGCGCTTTAAAAAGAGCAGCAGTCAGAGCTCCGTGTCCGGCACTTTTAAAAGGAGTAGCAGTCACAGCTCTGTGTCTTGCACTTTAAAAAGGAGCAGCAGCATTATAAGCTCTCCTGCAGCTCCTTTTTGCTGGCGGATCCTCCCACCCACCCAGAATTCAGGTGAGCTAATGGTTCCCTCCCTGCATGCCAGTGACGAGCCCTGTGATTGATTCACTTACAGTAGGAAGCTACCTGCCACCCCCAAGTTAATACATTCATCCTGCGCTCTCACAGGGCCTGCCACATAAATCAACCAGCTCAGGGGGTGGAGCCTGGAATCCCTGAAAAATCTTGTGAATGAAATTACCCAAGGCAAAGTCAGCCCCAGCAGAGCTCAGCACAGTAGACTACAGCACAGCTCAGGACAGTAGACTACAGCACAGCTCAGGACAGCACTATACAGCACAGCTCAGTGCAATGCAGCTCAATAGCGTACAACACAGCACAGCTCAGCACCATACAGAACAGCACAGCTCAGCACAGCACCACACAGCACAGCTCAGCACAGTGCAGCTCAATACCGTACAGAACAGCTCAGCACGATTTGGTCTGAGATGTACAGGCAGGCTGAGGGATTGGCATGGATAATTCTGCTTCCTGCTAAAATTAAATGGACATATTTACATAAAAAATTGATGAGAACCTGCTGAGGAATGCCAGTCACACTGTGGCGACATGAGAGAGAGAGAGAGAGAGAGAGAGAGAGACTTCATTTAATTACACCATAATAGGTCTGAGATACTTGATGGAAAAGTCATTTTAATTTAATGGATTAAGTGGGGGTCGGTCTGTTGCTTTAATGCATGGCTCTGTCAGAACAGCTGCCGACCCAATTCATTCTGCCACCATAATGCAATCAAGCCATGGGTAGATGAATAGGGTTGTCAGGCAAAATTTGAACCTCCATTACATCTGAACACAGATGCACCCAGAATTTTCTGAAACATGTTAGCACCGGGGTGAGAGTGAGCGTAGCACACATGTTTTCAGGACAGAAAGAAAAAACCACAAAGATGAGAATTAGCTTCTGTGGTTTAAAAAAACTCTACTACCGTCAACATAGACAGAAGACCATGCCTAAGGACTTAAAGTTTGAGCATTATAACAATTTAGATTACCAAACTTACCGCAAACATGCTAAAGTACCTCATTAAAGTCCATTAAGCTACCCATAAAAGTTGCAATAAAAAGATTACATGACAAGTTAATCCACAATTTAACAGATTGTACAGTTAAAGGAATTGATTTATTACAGTAACATTAGTATACATGTAACTTTAGGGAATCATCCTCATAGTCAGTACTGTATATGCATAGCTCAGTACTGACCTCCAGCTTCTGTTCACAGTATACACCAGTATACAAAAGGGATTCATCTTGGCAAGGAAGACATTAGAGACATGGCGGATTTATATATAATTAAAGTCACATTTACAGCTGGCCTGTTCCACAATCTGAGGAGAGTTTCAGTTATAGGTACCCTTTAAATTACTCTTTCAAAGTTCAAGACTAATTTATACTTTATACATAGTTTGTGTAATGGATGTATTGTGCTTTCAAAAAATCCAATAACCATGAAGAAAAAAGGTTGGTGCATAAAAATGCATGACACATACTCCTCGGTTTAAGGTGTAGGGTTTGGGAGGGGGTGGAGGAAACCTCAAGGAATCCCTAAATCTTTGAACCTGTGGGGTCTGTCCATTAGTGCCTTTAACTCAATCTGGGAGTGTGGTGTAAGAATTAGAGCACTGATCAGCACTTTAAGACTTCTTAAAGACCTCTCCAGGCTCAGAAATATGCCAGTAGGCATGTGCACTTTAACCTTCTTATATCTGAGATTGCCAAAGGAAGAAATCCCTTAGTTAGCAAACAACTTATATTTCAAAAGAAGGGCTGCTGACATCGTAGATCCTTTCTTGGGTAGTCAAAAGCTTTTAAAGCATTAGAACAATCGGCCACAAAGATACATCGCACTCTTAGGAAATTCCGCAAGGGTCTCTGATATACGCTCGCTTCCTTTCACGCCATTCTCTTTTGTTGGAGGAGCCAAAGAAAGAAAAGAAGGAAGAAAGAGAAAAAAACCTGCGTAGCGTTCCTTTATGGACACCGGCGGCCTGACGAGGAGCTTTCATCCCTGGCGGGATGTCAGTCAGTATGATTTATGGGCCGCAGTCCAGAAGAGTAGGAGCTCTTGGAAGGAGAAATATGACTACTATCGACTGATCTTTTTAGCATCGATCCACAGATGAGTCACAGAGCCAGCACTGGGCCTAAAGCGCGGTCACAATTATGCAGTTGTGTGACAGTTCCATCCATCGTCCCCGGCCTGGGCATGCCAATCAAAGCCAGTGTGATGCGACATTAGCGGGGGTCGACCGCGGCTGGCCCGCTGATTGACACCTTCTCAATGGTGTTTGTGGAGGAGACCAGGGTCCCACTGCCAGCTGGGGTCTCAGACTCCCCCTGTCAATCAATCCAACAATGAACAACAGCCCCACCCCCACTGCACTGGCCCCACCACAACCACCCCACCAAATATTCTCACGTCCTACCTCCTTATATGACAATGACGCTACATGTCCACTGCAGCTTTCCCACCCTATGAAGGTGTGTGCTAAGTCTGTGTTACATCAAGACCCGTGTGTGTGTGTGTGTGTGTGTGTGGGGGGGTGGTTCATTAAAAGAGCCATGCCTCTTCTAACACACACTACAGTTTCTTCTGTTTCACAGGAGTTTACTCAACCAATTTTACACATCCTGAATCAGTTTCTTTTTCCATACTTAGACCAGTCAGCATGTGAACTGCCAATTATGAGAATTTTAGAAGAGTGCATCCAAGGAGCAAGAAAATCTTGAGGAACACTGAATTATTTATTGAGCTCACATTAGCGCCCGGGGCAAATTCACACAGCAGGTATGATAATGTACCGAAGAGCTGTCTGAGCCTTGCTGGCTGAGAGAGTCAAGGCTGATTCACATTTCCACTGAATAAACGGCTCTATGGCTCAACACCCACCTGTAAACGATCCCCAGCTACTGCGAGGCCCCTGCCGCTCACAAGCCTCTGTGGTCGGGCACATTCATCCATAGCATAGATTTACAAAGTCACAAACTCTCTTTGGAGACTGTAGTCCTCATCAATTACATAACATATGAGCAATGAATTTGTAGGTCAACATAAAACATTTGAATACTCATAAAAACATTAAAGACCGTTTGTAATATTTTAAAATCAAACAAATGACACCTTTAATACTTTTTAATAAAGAAAGAAAGTTTGATATTTAAAGGTGCACTCAGGCACACTCATGCTGCACAGCATATTATAGCAGCTCACACCTGTTGTTTACTATCTGTGATGTCATAGCCACACCCCTTTTTCATTCAGGTTTTTCCAGAGCAACTGTGCCTTGTTGTCAGCTTGGTTATATATTGTACCATTTTGCTGCCAAACTTTTGAAATTAAAAATCTGAACCTGAGCATAAAAAAAAAGCAATTTCGAAGTGCCATGGTCTGATTTAAAAAACCTACACTTCTCTGAGAGCCACACACAGAGACAGTTGGTACCAATTGTGGTGCGATGTGGACAGTGAATTAAATTACTCACTGACAATAATACACTCAATGGAATTCTAACAAGAACCAGGAAAGAAATTCACTCACTTTCTTGGGGGGTTCAGGCCCTGTCTTCTGTGTGTTTTATTTTATCCCCCTACTTTCCAATTTTAGGAAACACCCTCCTTTTCCCCTCTGTCTTCCCCATTATCTGCAGGATGCTAAATGCGCATCAGGATTAGAAGAGTGGACTGAGGTCTAAACAGTATCATTATCTCCTTCCCCTCCTGGGCATTCTTCTAATTGGATTAACTGTGATCTGTGTAGCTCTGAGCTAATGTTCATTAATCAACACACAGACTGGTAATGTTCATTAACCAACACACAGACTGGTAATGTTCATTAACCAACACACAGACTGGTAATGTTCATTAACCAACACACAGACTGGTAATGTTCATTAACCAACACACAGACTGGTAATGTTCAGTAACCAACACACAGACTGGTAATGTTCATTAACCAACACACAGACTGGTAATGTTCATTAACCAACACACAGACTGGTAATGTTCATTAACCAACATACAGACTGGTAATGTTCATTAACCAACACACAGACTGGTAATGTTCATTAACCAACATACAGACTGGTAATGTTCATTAACCAACACACAGACTGGTAATGTTCATTAACCAACACACAGACTGGTAATGTTCATTAACCAACACACAGACTGGTAATGTTCATTAACCAACACACAGACTGGTAATGTTCATTAACCAACACACAGACTGGTAATGTTCATTAAACAACACACAAGCTGGTAATGTACATTAACCAACATGCAGGCTTCAGCTCCAGACACAAGACTGAGTAGAGAAACAGCATCAATGGTGCCTTACAGAGAGGACGATATGAGGAACTCACTGTAAATGCATCACTACTTAGCAGAAGCTCTTATCCAGATAAACTTATAGTGCAAACACAAAAATCAGGGGTCAAGGTGCAGTAATTCCCTGGAGGGGGAAAGTATAGTCCCAAGAGAGACAGCAAGTGCAAGACGTATCAATTGACGACTTGTCAACTCCCCTATTGGACATTACATAAAATTAAACAAACAAGAACAAAAACTACCCCAATGAGCTTTGAAGTATATGATATGAACAACAGCTAAGAACTGCATGCTCTGAAAAGATAAAAAGACATTGTACCTTGGCAGGTGTGAGGGCTAATAGAAGTGTTAGAGAGGGTCAGGGTAGAGCGAGGAGGTCTGGAACGTCAACCAGAGGAAACTGATGAGCAGAATTAAACCCTTCCCAAATGACGCCCACCCCGACTCCTCAATCAGACCGGGGCCTGTCCCAGGCACAAACTGCCTGCAGAATGATCTCATCAATCTTTCCCGCTCGTTCACCGTCTTCTGGCATCCCAACGCACTAGGTACTGCATCAAAACCGGCCCTCCCCTCATTCAAATTCACTCATATAGTTCATTTGTTCATATCTAACAAATGTACTTATGTGGCAAAACAGCTCATGAATAATTCCATTTGTGATTAAGGTAAATTGGAGTGTTCTATTAATTAAGCGGTTCTTTTATTTGAAGGCATCTTATCTGGGTTTCATGCAACTGCCACATGTTCTGATCAAACTGAATAAGTGGGAAAATGCCATGCTATCTTTCAATAAGAATATCTTTTTAATAAATATGCCACAGACACAAAAACAAGGCAAGTTCTTAAATCTTATATTCTACAATATGTAGGATATGCGTGCGTGTGTGAATTGTATGCATGCAAATGTGTGTGTGCATGTGTCCGTGTGTGTATGTTTACTGTAATTGTGGAAATGGAAAGCCAATAATACTGTTGAGTTTAAATGGCTGAATAAGAAGCCTCACCTATCTGACTAGCACTAGCATGCTAAAAAATGAATGTTCCCAAACAATAAATCACCTTTACCAAAGTTCATGACTCCAGTCAGGGAACTAATTTCCATGGTGCATACACCTGACATGCAGCCCTACCTGCTATCATGCCAAGAAAATGTGTGTGAGGGGAATTTATGTCTTTGTATTTGCATACCTTTAACATGGAGAGTCTTGCAGTGTGAATAGTTGGACGGGAGACGTAAATAATGTTTGTAATACAAACGTCTGGGTATTTACATGATTGTTCCAGGTGGGTGGCTGTTTGTATAGGGGCGACCTAGCTTTGACACATAAAGACAAACAATATCTGGTTAATATACCTTTCCTTTCTTTAAATTGTTCCTGAAATCCACAGAACAGACACAAACCAATGTGTTCTGTCACAGGATTAAGAGCTGCGACTGGAATTAATTGTTTCATTTAGGCCATCTCTTGGGTTAAATGTGTGTCATTTCTGAATGACAATTATAGGATCTGTCAGTTTAAAAAAAATATGTTCTGGATGTTCCCAGTAACTGCCGATGGCACATGATACACTGTTTATTATGAAATACTAACCGAGCTAAACAGCCCAGTAAAAACTACTCCAGTAAAAAACTTGATTTAACACTCTAAAGTTAATTTAACAATACATATATATATATATATATATATATATATATATATATATATATACAGTAGCATGGTTCAGAAACATCTCAACAGGTGTAAAACATTGCATATTACCTTGAGTGACAAACTACCAACAGAGGGACTTTCCTCACATCTATGAAATTCCACAGCATTATTTCAAAGAAAACAATCAAATTGACTCACGCCAACACATATTCATAGCTTCAGCTTCTTAGAAGGTTGACGTTGGCTTGGTTTCCAGGAAAAGGCCGATGTTGCCACAGACAGCTGCAGGAACTAGTCATTGCTTCATACACGATTGATGGAAATCTACCTTCACTTCACCTTTGCAGTGCGTGCTTTAATTATGCTAATTACTGGCAACAGTTCAACTTTACTGCCCTCCTGTCATTTCTTGTAGCTCATTTAAACATTCCTATTAAACATAAACCCCTGTTTTACGTAATCAAGGCCTCTGGAAAAATAAATATTTTTTGGCAAGTCTTTTATTTATACGGCGGATCAGTAAAGTTCATCAAAGGTCACCCTTAGAAAAAAGAACACACACAAGGCCGACAGCTCTACCCTGTACGATCCACCACAACGTAAACAAAAGGAAATATAATTACTTCACTTCAAACCAAATCATCTGAATTACACACAATTATCCCACCTTGTCTAAACCTGTCTCAACCTTGTCTAAAATATGATCTAAACCTTCATTTAAAAAAATATTTAGCTGACAGGAATCAGAAAAAAACATGCATGTTATGGTCTTTCTCAGTCTTTTTTTTTCTAAATACTGTATCTCACTTTATTTTCCAAATTGTATTTATGCATTTTAATATTAGTTTTACTGACGGCTATATGAACTGGTTATGAAGTGATAGAAGGCAGTTCAGTAAGTGTTGTAAAAAAAATCTCACTGCGAAGCAGTTATAAACCATTAATTCTTTGTCAGGGAGAAGAGGGGGTGGAAATGGTAGCTACATGTACGGTGACTGTTTGTCAGAAAACAAACAAACAAAATGTCTCACATGGTGATATAAGTGAGCTGGAAGCTGATCTGGCTGTGTGAGTTTGGGGACTCCCTTTCAGAGGATTGAGTAAGTAAGAAGGCTGGAATGCCGCCACCCCTCCACCGCAAAGCAGCTAGGAGCGCTGACAGAGCAGGCCCTGGCTTGTGTACGTGGGATGCTCTGAAGGTTGGTGACATTTCTGGAAAGCAGAGCAGAGCAGTGCCTCCGTAGTCACTCCAGATCCCTGTGTGTGAAAGATGTGTGCAACCTACCCAGCTGCAGGTTTGAAGGAAAGGGCCTTGGACAGGATGCTCTGGTCACGTGGCAGCGGGGCTCTGCAATACCATGCAAGTCTCCATTTCCTGGGTAACGATGGCTCCGCGTGACCATACAAGTCTCCTTTTTCTGGTGGTTGGCCAGGCGATCCCAGAGACAGTGCCCCACCATTAACCCAATCCCCAATCATACGGTATGTCTCAGGGACAAACAAAGTAGGTTCACTAGTTGAGCAGAGGAGCAGAGAACTGCATGCTATCATTGAAGAATGAAGAAGCACAATTGAGTCAGAGCTGTTCTGTCCAATAAGGAAGAACAATTCTGAAACACATTTGGAAACTGGAGCTATCAAGATTAAAGCAACAATGCAGCTCTCTCCCATTTCTGCAGCAGACATAGGAGAGAGCTACATTGTTGCACAAATGTGTTTTCCAAAAAAAGGTTTTACGGTTTGTGACACCTTTAACAGTAGCATCCTGATTGACAATCTCACACCTCTGGAACAGGAACTTGATTATCCTGATTGTGCTGTACATTTAATGTGAATAAATTTGGGTCCATGTGAAGTGGCCAGGCAAATAGACTAATGACATTAGACTTAAATAATTTTAACCTGAAGAAGAAAGGAACAAACCCCCTCTATGATATATCTGCATGGCATCTGCATGGCTTGGATATTTGAAGACCAGGTGACAGGTAATGACTTTCAGCACTTTCATTTTGATTTATTATGGAATTTTCCTGGTTTTTATATGGCTTTTTATTGATATTATCTGTTATTCACAAAGCCTTTAGGTGACAATTGGTAAAAGAAAACAAAGTACTGAAGGAAAGATATTTATTTTCACCACTAGTGTCAGCCTATAAGAAAATATACAGGAGCACTAAAACAGTGGATGCTGTTATAACCACTTTCCAGTATAATAAAACTAATTTAATCGAACCCAGTGCATACACATATGTGGACAAACATTCTTCACTTTATGGAATTTGTCCTGGATTATGATGTCTGATAAACAAATACATGTAAACAATAAATCAAATTAGCTGCTGTTCTGCCTGTGTGCTACATTTCTGAAGATGTCAAACATAAATATATAAAAATATATATAAAAATATATGAAATATATAAAAATTCTATAACTGAATAATCATTTCTAAAATATATGCGATGGGTGCGTTTTTTTCAGTGGGAGGAGTTGGCTCTTAATACACGTCTTCCTGGGGGCAGATAAAAAAAGGTAAATATGAGCCCAAAATGTTTAAACATGCTGTATTTTACATGAATGAAAACAAAGTACATGAGCCTACACTCTCAGAAAATAAAGAAAAAAAACAGTGCCTAAAATGGTACAAAACGCATGTCACTGGGATGGTACCTTATAGGTACATAAAAGTGCACCCCAAGCTTGGATTACACTCTGTAATTCATTTGTATTTGCTTGAAAGTGTAGTTATGAATTATTTTGTCACTAGTGGGAGGTAAGCAGAGATTGTTCCAATGCAAACATGGACAGATGCACAATTTTTGGTGCATCTGAATACTAATCTTATTTCTTGTCAATATACACAGGATCAAGATTCCATCTATGGTGGACCTGTGTTTCTGGGCTGGAGGCCCCTCTCCCTACTGTACAGGTGTATGTGCGTAGTAACATTACATTAACATCACAGTACATTTCCAAAACAATGAGACAAACCCAAACTGCTGTCCTCACAAAGCACGACTGGGGAACTCATTTTGGAATGGCAGATTTGAGCCGGAAGGAGGCTGCTGTCAACACAAGAACGGCAATATGCAATTAGTGAGTGGGTCAAAGGTCAAATTCAATCGAAGCTCCCTGGCTCTTAATGGTCACTTGACAAACCTTGTCAGTCTCTGTGTTGCGAAACGGAAATGTTCTACTGAGCGGTTCATGTTTCTCCTTCTTTTCCAAAAAAGAGTCGTCTCGCTCCAGCATTTTCCTGTAAAACACAAACAAGCCCTCATCACTAAGCGTTACACAACTGGCTCACTTAACACTGGCGGGGATTACCTTGCATCGAAAGATGTCTAACAACTGCTGTCAGCGAGCAAACACTAGACAGCAGATTTGAGCATAGAAGAGTCGTAAAGATGCATCGAGCAAACACACACACACACAGCACAGCTGTAATTTCGCAGCACAAAAAAAGCCAACATGTGAGTGTGCCTGCATTCAGTGCGTTAAACCCTTTTTAATGCCGGCTGCTGTGGTGCAGTGCTAAGTATGTGAGGCAAGGGACAAGCTCTCTGTCTCCAGTGCCCTCATGCCTATAGCGGTGGCTCCACTAAGCCATACAGCAGGCCAATGCCCCAATGCCCCAATGCCCCAATGCCCTCCAATGCCCCCACACCCTCCAGTGCCCCCACGCCCTCCAGTGCCCCCACGCCCTCCAGTGCCCCCACACCCTCCAGTGCCCCCACACTCTCCAGTGCCCCCACACCCTCCAGTGCCCCCACGCCCTCCAGTGCCCCCACGCCCTCCAGTGCCCCCACACCCTCCAGTGCCCCCACACCTTCCAGTGCCCCCATGCCCTCCAGTGCCCCCACACCCTCCAGTGCCCCCATGCCTTCCAGTGCCCCAAAACCCTCCAGTGCCCCCAAACCCTCCAGTGCCCCAATGCCCTCCAGTGCCCCCACACCCTCCAATGCCCCTACACCCTCCAATGCCCCCACTCCCAACAACGGTGTCACTAAGCTGTACAGCAGGTCATGCAACACGCAGAGACTCATAATCAGAAACCCTCCCAGAGGTCTCTGATGGACACAGAGGATGAAAGTTTGCCTGCAAACTGTTCCGCACCAGTAATCTCTGCATTAATAATATAAAGTGGCTAGGTTTTGGGGCCACGTAACCTTAGTAACGTAGCCTGGTGGATACTAAAACTCTGTTGGTGTCCTTTTTTTGCATTGGGGGCCAGTGTAAAACCTCTAATGGGGCTGCTCTGAGCCCCAATGTTCAGCAGAAGTCACACCGCATGGGGGTGCTGGGCGGGTTGGCCTCCACTCCGAAAGGGGGGAGTGAAATTAAAGGGAAAAAGAAGAGGGGGGGAGGTTAAAGAAAGAGGGTCAAAGAGGGAACAGGAGAAGCTTTTTTGTCCTTAAATCCAACCTTTAAAAAGTCTGAAAGCAAGTCTTAGATCAAACAAAACTTTTCCTATGAAATGGAAAGTCACGACTGAACCGGAGAATGTGGAGAATTCAAAGGGCTTTTCTCCTCTAATTTGTAGACTGAGAAAAAAATCATGTTTGGAATGCTGGGATATAATATGAGCCATTTGTCTTATGTAGAACATTAAGACATTTTAGAATAATACTAAATTACATAAATTGTAAATAGTATAGCAATAAATGTTTATAAATGTGTTGTAGAGAAACCAAACAGAATACTAGAATGCACTTTCTATTTACAGTTGCATTTTACTGCTCATTTATTGCAAAAAATATCACATGACCTCAATTCCTCAATATCACATTTTCAATTCCATTCCCTCAAAGAAAATTTGAGGAATTAATGAGTATAATGAATAACATAATTAATGAGATTACAGTCAATCTGTATAAAAATAAAATAAATAAAAACATGTTACTAAACTTGGAGGTTCATTTGGTAAGTTTTATGCTTTAATAAAGGTCTACTTGACTGACATACTGGCACAAACTCTGTTGTATGAATATATTGTATGAATCAGAAGCATGCACATAAGCAGTCGGTTGGGACTGTGGTCACATGGGGCACAGGTCATAGAGCTAAGCTCCTAAAGCCTCTGAGTGATCCTCTTTCACAAAGCACCCTGAAGAGAAGACCCTCCTGTGAACAAGAGCCAGTCTCCATTGAGAGGAATAAGGAGAAGCTAATCACCCACTGTTCCAGTGCCCCACTGCCTTTGCTGTAGAGTCTGCTCCTTATGACATCACAACGTCACTTCCCAACTACAGTTCTTGTAGAACAGAGCCATAGCTCTGCTGTAGAGTCTGCTTCTTATGACATCACAATGTCACTTCCCAACTACAGTTCCTGTAGAACAGAGCCATAGCTCTGCTGTAGAGTCTGCTTCTTATGACATCACAATGTCACTTCCCAACTACAGTTCCTGTAGAACAGAGCCATAGCTCTGCTGTAGTCTGCTCCTTATGACATCACAACGTCACTTCCCAACTACAGTTCCTGTAGAACAGAGCCATAGCTCTGCTGTAGTCTGCTCCTTATGACATCACAACGTCACTTCCCAACTACAGTTCCTGTAGAACAAAGCCATAGCTCTGCTGTAGAGTCTGCTTCTTATGACATCACAATGTCACTTCCCAACTACAGTTCCTGTAGAACAGAGCCATAGCTCTGCTGTAGAGTCTGCTCCTTATGACATCACAACATCACTTCCCAACTACAGTTCTTGTAGAACAGAGCCATAGCTCTGCAGTCACTATAGGGCCCTGGGCTACACTTTTCCGTGTGTCCCGTGCAGTGGGGTTTGCCCATTAACACATTTGGGTTAAATTGGACTTAACAAATGAAGGTGGGAATTGGATATAAACAGCCCCGTGTTCGGCATCAAATTATATTAAAAAATAAAAATAGTCTGTTCCTTATGACATCACATGTCTGTAAATCACTGCATGTCACATTTAGTAGGGAAGCCAATACCCATGCAATTCCATTTTATGGTTAAAGAACAAAGTATACATCTTAATTTAGATTTTTATTTTGAAATAGCCTAAAATGGACACTATTTTAAGATGGATTAAGCTCCAAATACAATTCAATTGGATTTGTATGACATTTTACAGACATACTGTAACAAAGATGCTTTATAAGAAACAGTAAATGGTAAAAAAACCGAAATTGACGCTCCCTTTACTGGATCCATATCACCTGGAAAGGCTTCAGCGCTCCTGAAACCATCCAAACCGTCTGCCAAATTACAGTGTTGGCATTAAACCAGCCGGGTGCATGTGGAACCTGAATTCAACCCCAGAGTCTGGTCTCTCTTATCTGTATTCTTTCCCACATGTTAACTGCTGTTCTCCTAAAACTTCCACTCTATAGAGCAGTTTGCACACTGGTATCGTCCCAATCAATGTCTGGCCTCCCTACAGCTGCCAATGTTGATGAAGACTCATCCTGCTTCATGTAAAAACACATACAGAGCTTATAAAACCTATTGCACTTATTCATTTCAGTGCACATCAAATTGGCATGTATATTTTATACCCTAACTGCACGTAAATCAATGGTCATAATTTTGTTTGCATTTATATACTGTATGTGACCATGAGGACAAAAATTAAAGCGCCTATTTTGTGTATGTGTGTGTGTGTGTGTGTGTGTGTGCATAGGCGCCGGGTAAATTTTTTTACCAGCAGGTGCCCTAAAAAATTTAGCCACAGGCAAAAAACATTTTTTAAAAAGCAGATAACCTAGTTAAGCACGTAAGCATAATAGCCCATTTCTGACGGTTTTGTTTCCATATCCTCCAGTTTGTTTGTTATTGTATCTAAGAAACACAACCTTAAATGTTTAATGTTAACCCCGGTCCTTTCAAAACAATATTTAATTTTGCCGTATGTAGCCTATGCAATACGTCACATTTTATCCTATGTTCATACAGTTGAATGCCCCCGGAAAATAGCCTAACAAAAAAATAGTTGACTCTACAATCGTGGCACATCAACTGCAACGGCCCAAACCTTAACACGCAAGCTGCCTTGTGTTCAAAAGCTTTTTTTCCCCTCATTCTCGTAAACTATGACTGAGAAATAATAACGTCATTTTAATCTATTTGTGCATTTGCTGTCTTTTACCGTAGCCTAGGCTACATATTTCATGTCTGAGACAAAACGTCCAATAAAACTATACATCCCATTTTATGTGCAAAAACAGGCTCTGAGACAACAATAGCCTACAATAGGCTTACATAACAATCTGTTACAAGCACATTGACAGGTGATACGGCTGTTCTCGTATCCATCTCTTCCTCACGTCCTCCATTGGATGGAGCTAAGGAGGAAAGGATGCAAGGAGTGAAAGTAAGCAATTGGAATGAACCCGAGACGTCTAGAGGGGTGAACATCTAGATTATATGAAATCTAGCTCAGGTTTTACGAAGATATATGCTGGCTACATCCTAGCCGGTTAAAAAATACTTGTCCATCTCTAGAAAGCCAGTAGTAGCCTATAGTGTATGTAGGATACGTCAACAAAACGCTTTATTGGTTGCTTGTTTCACGTTTATTTTACGTGTTTCATGTGTACATCAACCCAGATTAAACCATCCGTGACCCGCATCAAACTATAACTTCACTCTGCAATACGATTTGCCCGTGGGTGCCCAGGCCCCTGAGCCGCCACAAGATCGGCGACTATGTGTGTGTGCGTGCGTACATGTGTGAATTTTTAAAAGAGAGAGCAGTTCTATCCTGTCTGGGGTAGGTTCTCTCACGCCCCCTCTTTTTCCACTGGGGAAGCTGATCTGTTACGATCGGTGGGATGTAGGGACCCAATAGCAGGCAGGGGTACCAAAAACCGAAGTTTAATGTTCAATACGGTACAAAATCAGGATCCAAAAGAGTAGTGCACAGGCAGGGGTCAAAAACAGAAGGG
The DNA here is from genome assembly GCA_022702515.1 of Ilyophis sp. 1 JC-2022. Taxonomy (NCBI): domain Eukaryota; kingdom Metazoa; phylum Chordata; class Actinopteri; order Anguilliformes; family Synaphobranchidae; genus Ilyophis; species Ilyophis sp. 1 JC-2022. The sequence goes on from CM040396.1 coordinate 72,500,212, forward strand.
CTTGGCAGAGGTACAATAACGGCAGGCAGAGAAGGGTAGCGAGAACACAGACCGAGGTCGAAAACACGGAATCCAGACTAGAAAAACAAAACACTGACAATCAAAACAAAACTAAATAAACTAGAAAACAACAAGAAACAAAACTCAGAAACAAACAGGTCCTAAGACAAACGAACGCAAAACACTTACTTTAGGAAAGGCACTAGGGAACTCGGAAACTGGAAACAGGGAACAGGTATATAGCAGCGAAGGAAGGTAACACAAATGACGAACTCGCACAGAGCAACTAGAACACTGGGCTTAAATGTGATGTAGACAGGTGCAAACAATTAGCTCGGTTAGAAGTAGGAAATGGAAAACATCTTGACACGTAACAAGGCAATTAGTAAATCGTTAGTAATATCCTATCCTAGCCCTGACGTTAGTAAATTAGTAAAAACGACAAATGACAAGAAACGTAAGGAAACATTAAACAGCTGTGGAAACGTGATGGGAATTAACTTGTTAGTTTGTGTTAGTAATAATTCTATTAAGCCCTAACGTTAGTAGATTAGTTAATCACACCCGTGTTTAGTCAGTTAGTAATATTCACAAGTCCTATATAATCGTTAGTAGTGCCGGGTATTACAAACGAAGCGTACAGAAACGAAAGTAAACTCCGTGAACGGAGGCGAGAGAAAACAGCGCAGAATTGCCAGGCGGCGGAACACATGAAAAAGTGTATGTATAGAACCACAAATCAGAACAATACACAGAAGGGTACGTGACAAAACCCACACGACTAGAACATAACATAACCCCCCCCCCAAGGGACGGCTTCCAGACGTCCCCAACATCTAACACAAGGCAGGGTGGGAGGTGGGGGACCGGAGGAGGGATACGGGGAACAGAATAGATGCCACAGTTCAGGGGGGTGAAAATGTTCGAAAATGTCCCGATTGAAGAGCAGGGTGGGTGGAGGGGGACCGGAGGAGGGCAACAAGGACCAGACTAATGCAACAGTTCAGGGGGTGAAATGTTCGACATGTCCCGAATGATGAGCAGGGTGGGTGGAGGGGGACCGGAGGAGGGCAACAATGACAGACACAGCGTCGCCCAAGCGACCGCTCAGGTGGACTGCGGCGGCTGCACGGCTCAGGAGGAAGGCGGCGATGGTGTGATCAGGCTGTAGTGATGTTTGGGGGGTGGGATGAGGGTCAGAGTGCAGGGAGGTAGGGGTTAAAAAGCAGTGTAATGGGAATCCTGGACCTGGACCTGATGACAGACAGGTTGAGAAACAAGACTTCCTCTGGAGACCCCACTGCCAGAATGCTCACCCCCACACCACACCACACCCCCTGGCTGAGGTGCATGTACACCCATAAACCTTTAATTTACAGCCTTTTCATTTCCCTGGACATCCAGGTCTATAAAACCCTAAATAATCTCACACTGCACTTCACACCTATTCAGGGAGCCGGACTCTGTACGGCCCTACCCCTTTTGCCTCCTCCTCCTCCTCCAAAATCCTGAATTGATTTACAGCCCAATATTCTGGAAGGTTCTCTGTTTAAACATCTACACAAGGGGGGGGGGGGGGGGTGATGAGCCAGCGCAGTGACAGGGGGCAGAATGCCTGGCGGCCAGCCACATTGTTGGCCAACGTAACCCCCACTGTTTACGGCTTTAACCATAAATAACCAGAACCGCAGTGCTGCCAAAGATGCCCTCCAGGACAGGCGTGGTCCTTAAATCTTAAGGTAACCGACTTTTCTATTTTCCTATTCCAAACGGTGGAAGTCAGGGACATGCTTGGAGATGCAGACAACCTCTGTCAGTTGAGAGTTGAGAGCCAGTTTATTCTGGATCACAACTGGATACACCCTGAGAACTAAGAAGTCTTCAAGATAACATTTTTTTATATAAATAAATTAACTATACACAGTTGGGAAAATGAAATGGTTAGCAGGAATTTAAACCACAGGTAAAAAATCTTGACCACAGAGCTGTATTAAACTAGACATTAGACATCTAAACAACTGCTGATAAGAAATTATCTAGAAGCCCATAGAAATCTTCCCATTTTGTGTCTTTAGCTAAAAGTATAGTGTGTACAAAAGCAGTCAGCAGTAGGACAGTAGTCATGACAGATTTTGGTTGACATCATGTCCTATTACTGAACACTGTTCTATTACTGTACTAATGAGGTATATACTGAACTGCATTCTGTAACTCAGAGGTATTGTATGACCCACACTAAGAGTAAAAGTGAGCAGTTGAAGCTTGGCTGTGTGTGAGTGTAACCTCAGAACCCCAGCCACCACAAGCACCTTTTGCATGATAATCAAGAATGATAATTTTGCATGATAATTAGGAACTGTTTCCTGGTGGTGCTTTTCAATGACCAGCTATTCAGTGTTGCCTAATGAAGAGGTCCACTGAGCTCAATGAGGACAGATTGCAAGAATAACAGCAGATTAAGTGTGAATATTCTAAACCGACGGACTGAGTGTTTGTGGAGACCCCAGTCGGTTTTAAATCACTTTGGGGATTATGCAAACACACCGCGGCTGTGACTCAAGGCCCCAGGCCCCCCAGGACAAACAAAGAGGCCGGCCGACTCCCACAGCTAAATAACTTTTAATTACAAAAAGGCTCATGGAGGCGTTATGCTTCAGCCTGGCATGAAAAGCTCACTGTAAACTGCACCGCTGGTCTCTGTCACCCTGACAGCCCATTTCAGGCACCTCATCTTCAGTTCAGAGCACCCCTATACTTCCGCTCTTGGGCCTGCTTGTCCTGCACCACCCTCCTGAAATTTTGATGGCAATTTCAGCATATACAAGGGCACAATCTCTCCTCATTACTAGCTATATTTTCAACATGCACCTGTGACTACTATGGAGTGCATCGTTCAGAAAAGCAGAAAAAAACCCATGTTTTATCATTCTGTTCTGCAAGCCTGTTTCTGTTATTGCATTATTAAAACATGGTAACACGCAATAAGATGAATGAATTAGAGTGAATGGCACTGGCGGTAAATCACAATCACAATCACAGAAATCACAAACCAGACATTAACCACAAAAAAATAAGCTAATCTCAGAGACCAATTACAGAGACCAAACACCAAAGCTACCATTACACGCACTACAATGAAACAACGGCATTATCGAAGCTAAGACAACATGGCAAAAAAGCACAACGAGAAATAAAAGGAACCCTTTTTTTCCTTTATGTACTAGTAAATGGGGCTGGAAGCTGAGCAGTACTCCAGCCTGTTTATCTTGGAATAGTGCCCACTCATCTGCAGGAAGTTTCGCTTGTGGTAGCTAATCCACGGACGAACGCCTTGGGATTCTGGGAAAGGGTCAGAAGTTGACGCCTGTCAGACATGTCTGAAATGTAAGACGGGCTCAGGGCCCTGTGGAAAATGCTGGGAGAATTCCAGGCGCGTTCTGAGGCTCGGCCGTATGCCGCTGCCTAGGAGAGGGATGAACTTCGTGGCGTACGACGCGGGGAAACTGACATTGGGCGGTTAGATTTTTTCTCTCTCTCTCTGTAGCTTTTGACAGTTTGACAGCTTGATGAGAGAGCGTGCTCAGATCTAGGGGCTGCTGTTTAAAACCACAGAGCTGAAGAGAGCCGCCGCCTACAGCTTGTGTGGATAACTGTGGCACTCAGGTAGACGTGGAAATCAAGCACCGGAATGTCACCTGCGATCATCCGGATCACATCCCGAGTCACATAACTAGAGTCAAACACTGTGCTTATGGTACAACTTCGGGAGCATTTTCACCCTAAAGACATCCTTAAATCCATTTAGAATGTAATTAGTAGATCATAAATGATTGAATCATTAGTTTAAAATTCACCTCGGAAGTAATGTAAGGTTTAAACTTTGATACTTAGAGTTAAAGAAAGTGTAGTCCCTTCCATTGAAAATGGGGGTACCAACCAGCTAGAATTGAAATCTTATCAGTTTATCGGTTTAATAAATATTTAAAAAATATAAATCGCGCCTAAAAATATTGTTCTTTTTTTTGGAAATTTATGTTTCACTTTAACCCAAAATTTTCCATCCAGCACATATTTTATGTCTACTTGGTCTGTAGCATTCTGATTTGTCCTCACTCCAGTTCTGCTGTTACTCATGTTCCTGTATAATACCAAGAGCAGGTGGGCTTTTCCCTGGTTCATATATATATAATATTCTTTTAAAAAAATTTCATTGCCCCCCTCCTTTTAAATAATGGCACTTTCTCCAATTTTTCAGGTTTATTAAAAGTTTACTGCACGTTGGTGCCAAACTCAAATGCATCACATGGACATCTCTTGCGTTCACGTAAGGTCATTAGGTTATGTAAGTGCTGGCTTCTGCACTGTTTTCACAAGGGTAATTGCGCTATTATTTCTGTGTGAAGCTGAAATAAAACAGTTGGGCGGCTGGGAGTTAGTCTGCGCGCTTTGGAGCCCTCGTATCTGCGGTGTTCTTAAAGACCACAAATACTTTCTGTCTAATAGGTCTGACCCAGAGCTAATCCCTTTCACAGGAAAGGCAGCCGATAATCATCTTGTGGACTCTGTGGGCAGTAGAGTCCTTGTTGGGCCCCACTGATGCCAGGATGACTGACGGCTTTTAATTAGAACACTGGGACAGGCATGCCATCACCTGTGGAAAAGTGGTACAGGATCTGTGACCCACTGACTGTGATGTGTGCGAGGTACTACTCATAATTTTGTGTGTGTGTGTGTGTGTGTGTGTGATTACTATAGGAAAGAAAGCTATGCCTTTACAATAGTTTTATTGCCATAAATTTAGACAATCATTAAACACTAGTGCCTTGGGACAAAGGCCTGATTTATCCTGAACATAAGTATGTGCATTTCAGTGGAGGCAACCTTGTGTAGCTACTTTGCATCAGGCTCTCATGACTGCATTACATATAAATCAGACCTAAGTATTTCTTAGTCAAAAGAAAAAAATTAAGGGTCAATATTTTAGCATATCCTTCTTCGTACATTTTATATTTAAAAAAAGATGAGAATAATATCAGGAAACCATTTCTACATGATTACAAACAACATATCCTGCAAATGAATAATAAAGGCAATAAAGCTTTAAAAAATACTATCCAGGCTAAACAAATGACACTACAATTGGCAATTTCTATTCCCTGGTCCACACTGAGGCTGGGTCTGAATACGACCCCTACACCCTTTTGAGGGCACATATTTGAGTCCACTTTGTCAACAAGCTTTTGAGTGGACAACTTTTTCTCACAAATGGGGGAACTTAAAATACCAGGATAAACCCCTTATTTCCAGGGTTTTGTTGAGGGAATTCAGGAGCACACTCATCTGCAGAACTATGCACTCATCTGACAATTTCAGCAAGTAATTCGGAAGTAAAAATGTAAAAGACGTAGAGCATATTATGTATATCTATGGTAGGCTACACGAGTGGGTCATATTACGAAACAGTCCTATCTTCATTCATAATCTACACCTTGTAACAATCGTCATATGTTAACTGATTGATATTCTCAATAAAAATATTACAAACAACTTCCTCACTAGTTTGAAAAGAGTTTTACGGGATTTCTTTCACATACTGCTTGCAAAGCGAGGGGACAGGGCACATAGTAGACAGGGGTCTGAGTGGACAGGGAACAGGGAACGTATTCAGACACAGCCCCAGCTTCTGCCAGCCTCACTGAGACTACAATGTAAAACCAAGCGTTGAAACGCTTTAAGATCGGCTCACTTTGATCACTACAGTAAATTAAGAAAAGAGGAAACTAAATATTACCAGGCAGCTTTCCAAAAGTACACAGAGTTCAAACTAAAGTATATTATAAGTATATCCAAATATCTATTGCTTTTAGAATATGTAGGTTGAACTTAGATTTTAAACCTGAATATAGCTAGCTATGCATACCAATCAAATTTTGTAATGATCACTCATTTTCAACCCTTTAGATTCAAAACGACATTGCGAAAGATGCACACAATCTTTAAGGCTAGAATATGCACAGCTTAATCAGTGTTCTGTAGTGCTGGTGGTCTTATATACTCCAGCAATAATCCTCAACCCTCAGAGGCTCAATTTGCAGGTAGACTATTGACATCTACTCAAGCCGTGCCGGCAAAAATCAGTGAGATACAGTTCATAGTTTATATAAACTGACTACACTTAGTTCAAAGTAACTCAATAATTGCATGTAGAAATTTGGCCAAGGCTACATTCTTCAACATATCACCTTTATCATTGAAATGACACTGTGTGCTGATGGCAGTCTTATATACCCATCTCTATGGCTTCACAACAGGTGTACAAGCTAATTAGATTGCCATTAGGACTGCCAATAAGGTAATTGGTATCAGGTGTTATGCCTAAATCATGAGGGCAGGGGTTCTGAAACTCAGGCCTGGATTCAAATTACACTTCTCCTTCACTCTGACTAACAATGAGTTTTTAGTGTTAGTTTTTAGTGATGGCTGCACTCCCCATATTGTTCTTGTGAGGTACAATTAATAACTGCTTGTCAAAGTTAAGAACAAATGTTTATTGAATCCCAGCCTCTTTCTTTCGTATTATGCCAGTTTTCATTCAAGGTATAATTGTAACCTATGAATTGTAACAAGCTGAAAATTGTGTTCATTAGACACTTAATGTTTATTGACGGATTTACCCCCTTAAGGCCACATTATATCCAGCATGCTATAGCTATGCATGCTATACAGAAAAACCCCATATGTTTCATCAGTCAGATCATCTGCTTTCAATTTCTGTAATGTGATATATATATAGCAAATTATTATTTACCTAGAAATACCCAGAAGTTTTTTTAATTGATTAAATTATGGACTGACAGGTGGACTTAGTGGTATCCTAATTACATAACATTTGGACACCTGGTAGCTGAAACTAAACCATTTGTGTAAAAACAATATCTTAATGAGAAAGCACATGGCAATAAGCCAAACCCGCAGTGTGTTCAAAGGTTTCTTAAAAAAGTTTAAGGTTATGTAATAGCTTCCAAGGCAGGGATTTATTCAAATCAAATCAATATTTATTTATATAGCGCATTTCACAAGCAGTTGTTACAATACGCTTCACAGAAAAACCCAGACTAAACCCCCACAAGAGCAAGCCAAAGGCAACAGTGGCAAGGAAAACCCCTGGTGTAAATAGGGAAAAACCTTGGGAGGAACCAAACTCAAGGGGGAACCCATCATCCTCTGGTCGGCTCAGGGTCTAGATTCAACATTTGTCTTTAACTTAGTGAAAGCTAATTCAGCAATCACTAAAACTAAGTTGCCAAAATGCGTTTGTGAAGAAAAAGTGCAACATTTGTGTTATTTTTTAAATCAAAGTTAACAACAAATGTTGATGGAATCCCAACCTTAGACATGCATTTTAAACATCCTTAATGGATCAAGAGATTGGCTGTAACAAAAACCACCATAAACTGTGGGTCCCCAAGATGAGAATTTGAGAACCTGTCATCCAGTGAATTAAGAAAAATAGAAACAAAACACAGACAGTAACAATGTGCAGGTCTGATTTTAACATGTAAAACTAAATGCAATTTTTAATACAAGAAAATACTCATAAAAAGTCAGATTTTACAGTTTGAAACAGAAGCTGTTTCATATTCCCATACTGTTACATATTCCCATTCCACACTTTCCCACTAACACTCGTCTCCTACCCGGAAGTATGTGGAGGAAAGGAGAGAAGGAGGAGGCGTGCAAACAATTGGGACAGCATATCTGCTTCGCCATCATTAAAGACGATGTCGATTACTGATCATAACTTTGACTGATGCCAAGCCCACAAATAGTCCCATTGCCAATCACTGATTTTACACATGGCCAACCCATTTAAAGCAACAAAATAAGTACTTGCAAGTTTCAAGTAACCAACAAGTAGTTGCACAGCATGCAATCTCATACATGACACTATTTAATATGTAATCAGTAACATTAGATTCAAATAAACGTCTCATAGTATACGCAAACATACCAATTTACTGTAATTCCAGAATCCTGATGTGCCCGATGTTTGAACATACAGAGCACTAATTCACTTCATATACTGTAGCTATACTGTGACAGCCTACATTCTATTTCCAGTTCATTGCATCTCACATAGGCTAATTCAGAAACATTCTCATAGATTAGTGATGTCTGTATACATTGAGCCACAAAAACGAACTGCCATTTTGTTATCCATTGTAGGCAAAGTTTGGATAGTGTCAGATTCAATGAGATGGTCTTTCAATCTCTGTGCAGTATGATGTTACCCAGAAATGTGAAAATACTTCTGCAGTAGGATACATCAATGTATTTTTCACTGGGAGAAGAAGAGCCGAGTTTGAAGCCACATCGCTCTTCTCCACCAGTGGGATATTGGAAGGAGGGTGGATACAAAGATTGCTTTCTGAGCACGGAGGAGACAAGGTGGTAGTGGAGGATACATTTTTTGATTATTGGAATGCACCCCAGTTCTGGTGCACCATAGTCTCTGCAGGTTTAACTTCAGTCCTGGAGCGGCCACCATGTCTGCAGGTTTAACTCCAGTTCTGGAGGACCACAGTGTGTACTGGTTTAACTCCAGTCCTGGAGGACCACAGTGTGTACTGGTTTAACTCCAGTCCTAGAGGACCACAGTGTCTACTGATTTAACTCCAGTCCTGAAGGACCACAGTGTCTACTGGTTTAACTCTAGTCCTGTAGAGCTGCAGTCCCTGCAGGTTTAACTACAGTCCTGGAGGGCCACAGTGTCTACTGATTTATGACTTAAATTAAACACTTAAGTGTGGGTACACACTGAAAACCAGCAGAAATCAAAATGTTTTAGGTATACTTAGGAAGGTATGTTTGGGAGGAGAAAAACATGACATTTGCATTTAACTCGGAGCCAAAGTATGGCAAATATTGCTTAACAAATCAACGCAAAAAACATTGTCTAATATGTACATGCTGTGTGGTCAGAGCCAGTATTAAATTCAACAAGTTATTTTCTGGCTGAGGTTTTTAAGGATTAAACACAACCCACGTTATTGCATCTTCCTGTGGGAGAGTAACAATGTGTGTCTGACTCAAAGTGACTCGTCTTCCCACCATACACCCACACACACACGTATTTCAAAGAACTGTCTTTACACCAGGCAGACGTGTTTCCATTTCCAAATACACAGGATTGGACTGACACAGAAGAGTGTTTTAAGAGAGCTTTTACCAAGACAGGAGTACAAAAGCACACCAGCTCTTTCACTGCCTGGGGCTGTGTCCCCCTCACAAACCCCTACAAAACCCACATTCCATTTTCCTGGGCAGAGTTTGAGATTCCTGGGCCAGTGAAAGAGGTTTTTATCCCTGATGGTGTTGAATGTAGAGGGTGCCCGCCCGCCTGCTGGGTAACACCAATTGCACATATAAGCTCCGGCCTTATCGCTCAGCACAAAGACCATAGACTGCACTGACCCTGTCAGGCCAAACCTCCATATAGGATGAATCTATAATGGCATCAATTCAAAGCTTTTATTCAAATGAGTAGGAACTGGCTTATCTTTGCCAGGGTCAGAGTAACACCCAGCCATGCCCCCCCCACTGTGATCAATGATCTTATAATCCAACTCAAATCCATTCTGAGAAACTAATTATACCGCTCTCTTGCTCTGGGCCGTGCCCTGTTCACATGCGGAGCCCTTTTCATTTCCAAGGTCAGGTGCAGGTCAGGATTTAAACTGCATACATTTTCACACACCGTTTTAAGCGGTGCTCAAAGCAGTTTTTATCCTGGTTCGCTGTTCCCACTAATAGGATTAGTACATTAAGAACTGGGCTTGTAGTAGAGATGCTTAACAAACACTGATTCATAAAGGGCAGTTAAGTGTTTGAAGTACAGTTGTAATTATAAGTGTCGGAGTTGTGAGTACAGCTATCAATGCCTGGTTTAATGTGAGCTTTGAACTTTCAGGATTACAAACTCCTCTTTAGCACAAAAAGGTGTTTGGATTTATACACTAATATAACTAAAATAACAGTGCCTGTTTGCAGTTCCCTATCAATGAAGCGCTGGTAAATAATAATAATAATAATAATAATAATAATAATAATAATAATAATAATAATAATAATAATAATAACATGATACGAGTATTATAATATTTTTGTGAAAATAATATAGTCTCAGTTATACCATTTTAAGGTGATCTGATGTGTTGCTAAGGTTTTAGCATTTAATAAATCAGTATTCAACATTTTTTCCAAACTCCAAAGCAGAAGATGAACAAATGATAATTCTGAAAAAAACCAGCCCCCCCCCCCCCAACAAGAACAAAAAGCTACAACAACAAAAAACAACTACAACAAGGACTGTGCTCTAACAAATTGAGAAGACAGGGCAGGGCTTTGACAGGAGGCTGTTTGGATTCTGGACTTAGTTCATCTGCAAACATGTGGAGACCATGGTGCTCCTAGCAGGCAGGTGTGGGACAGCCCCCCCCACCCCCAACCCAGACAGCAAAATCCCCAGATTACCCTCACAAAGCCCAGGGCGTTTCCATCACTCAAAAGTACAGTACAGCTCCAGCTTACTACACCTCCAGTGGGTTTGTGTCCTTTTGCCCTCATGCTGAAAGTCTAAAGGAATCCTGCTATTTCAACAGACACAATTACAGACAGCACAGATCTGCCCGTGTGCTTCTGAAACCACTTCACTTTTAAGGGGTGCCGAAATGATTTGCCGTTCAAATTCATCCATTAAACAGATCTCATGTATTATTATTCTGCAGTTCAAATAGCTGGGAAGACTGGAGGAAGTACTCTTATTTGACTTATTCACCACAGAAAAATGCAGTGAATTGTGGAATGAACCGGAGCCACAAACGTTCGGTGACTGCTGGACACAAGGTGTGTCTGCATAGAAAGCCTTTTCTTTAGATTAGTTGTTGCTGCTGATTTGGATGGAAAAACACAGGTAGCCTCAAGTCCAACAGCACACAACCATTTTATATGCTAGTCATACTTTTATCTGTTTTGTGTTTTCATTACAATAACACCATGTCTCTATACTAGGCAAAATATACAATGCTGGAATTACATATTTGTGTGTACCCTTGATGTGGAAGCTTAAATGTATCTATTTGATTATGTCATGTGAATCTGTTTGAATTGTGAGGTCTTGTCAAACCCAGCACCTTCTTTTTAAAATTGTATTATAACCCAAGTTAAATGTTTTTTTTTAACCTTTTCTCATGTGCAAAAAAAAAAAAAGAACATAACATTTTTTTATATAAAAAATAAAGCACCCAAGACTATCATTTTTGTTATTTTCACCTGTGTTGCACCATCAGTGTTTTGGCTGTTCATTGTCCATTACTTCATTTTTTTACATTACATCATATTAAATTAATTTAGCAGGTGCTGTCATACAGAAGGAATTACAATGAAAGAGAATATAACTGCATCCACTAGAGTTATATCTGCAACAGCACCACACCTGGCCAACAACATCCCCAGCCCACAGTGTGTATGCGCAACATCAACAATGCACTAATCTAAACTAAATTGTGCCAATCAAGAATAAAAGTGTCATATAGTGAACATCCATAAAAACATAAATTACATAATTACATCGACAAAAACTGTTGGGCGTGGGAATAGGATGAGAGCAAATATGCAGACTGAGGAGGTGGCTGTAAAGTTAATTATTTATTTACAAAACACTTCAAAATGTATTTAAATCAGCAATAACACAGTGTACAGATAAACTGTTAAGGGATATTTTCAGATACCACGGCTCCTGCCCTTAATGGTGATTAAGCTGTTTCTACTCTTTTTTTAGGAAGAAAATAAATAAATATTACCCAGCATACAGATGTTTAATAAGCCAAAAAAACTTTTTTTTTAATATACTAATTTGGGAAGCATCATTTGTCCTTTTGAGTTTAACAGGTGAACTCTGAGAGAATGGGACACTAATTAGACCATGTCCTGACCCAGTCTTTAGTGCTGTGTGGAGACACACAGGTGAACTTTGAGAGAATGGGACACTGATTAGACCATGTCCTGACCCAGTCATTAGTGCTGTGTGGAGACACACAGGTGAACTCTGAGAGAATGAGACACTGATTAGACCATGTCCTGGCCCAGTCATTAGTGCTGTGTGGAGACACACAGGTGAACTCTGAGAGAATGGGACACTAATTAGACCATGTCCTGGCCCAGTCATTAGTGCTATGTGGCGATGCACAGGTGAACTCTGAGAGAACGAGACACTGATTAGACCATGTCCTGACCCAGTCATTAGTGCTGTGTGGAGACACACAGGTGAACTTTGAGAGAATGGGACACTGATTAGACCATGTCCTGACCCAGTCATTAGTGCTGTGTGGAGACACACAGGTGAACTTTGAGAGAATGAGACACTAATTAGACCATGTCCTGACCCAGTCATTAGTGCTGTGTGGAGACACACAGGTGAACTTTGAAAGAATGGGACACTGATTAGACCATGTCCTGACCCAGTCATTAGTGCTGTGTGGAGACACACAGGTGAACTCTGAGAGAATGGGACACTAATTAGACCATGTCCTGGCCCAGTCATTAGTGCTGTGTGGAGACGCACAGGTGAACTCTGAGAGAATGGGACACTGATTAGACCATGTCCTGGCCCAGTCATTAGTGCTGTGTGGAGACACACAGGTGAACTTTGAGAGAATGAGACACTGATTAGACCATGTCCTGACCCAGTCATTAGTGCTGTGTGGAGACGCACAGGTGAACTCTGAGAGAATGGGACACTGATTAGACCATGTCCTGACCCAGTCATTAGTGCTGTGTGGAGACACACAGGTGAACTCTGAGAGAATGGGACACTAATTAGACCATGTCCTGGCCCAGTCATTAGTGCTGTGTGGAGACACACAGGTGAACTCTGAGAGAATGGGACACTAATTAGACCATGTCCTGACCCAGTCATTAGTGCTGTGTGGAGACACACAGGTGAACTTTGAGAGAATGGGACACTGATTAGACCATGTCCTGACCCAGTCATTAGTGCTGTGTGGAGACACACAGGTGAACTTTGAGAGAATGAGACACTAATTAGACCATGTCCTGACCCAGTCATTAGTGCTGTGTGGAGACGAACAGGTGAACTCTGAGAGAATGGGACACTAATTAGACCATGTCCTGGCCCAGTCATTAGTGCTGTGTGGAGACACACAGGTGAACTTAGTGCTGTGTGGAGACACACAGGTGAACTTTGAGAGAATGAGACACTAATTAGACCATGTCCTGACCCAGTCATTAGTGCTGTGTGGAGACGAACAGGTGAACTCTGAGATAATGGGACACTGATTAGACCATGTCCTGACCCAGTCATTAGTGCTATGTGGAGACACACAGGTGAACTCTGAGAGAATGGGACACTGATTAGACCATGTCCTGACCCAGTCATTAGTGCTGTGTGGAGATGCACAGGTCAACTCTGAGAGAATGGGACACTAATTAGACCATGTCCTGACCCAGTCATTAGTGCTGTGTGGAGACACACAGGTGAACTTTGAGAGAATGGGACACTGATTAGACCATGTCCTGACCCAGTCATTAGTGCTGTGTGGAGACACACAGGTGAACTTTGAGAGAATGAGACACTAATTAGAGACACTGATTAGACCATGTCCTGACCCAGTCATTAGTGCTGTGTGGAGACACACAGGTGAACTCTGAGAGAATTTAGACCATGTCCTGGGAACTCTGAGAGAATGGGACACTAATTAGACCATGTCCTGGCCCAGTCATTAGTGCTCCAGTCATTAGTGCTGTGTGGCACAGGTGAACTCTGAGAGAATGGGACACTGATTAGACCATGTCCTGACCCAGTCATTAGTGCTGTGTGGAGACACACAGGTGAACTTTGAGAGAATGGGACACTGATTAGACCATGTCCTGACCCAGTCATTAGTGCTGTGTGGAGACACACAGGTGAACTTTGAGAGAATGGGACACTGATTAGACCATGTCCTGACCCAGTCATTAGTGCTGTGTGGAGACACACAGGTGAACTTTGAGAGAATGGGACACTGATTAGACCATGTCCTGACCCAGTCATTAGTGCTGTGTGGAGACACACAGGTGAACTCTGAGAGAATGGGACACTAATTAGACCATGTCCTGCCCAGTCATTAGTGCTGTGTGGAGACACACAGGTGAACTTTGAAAGAATGGGACACTGATTAGACCATGTCCTGACCCAGTCATTAGTGCTGTGTGGAGACACACAGGTGAACTTTGAAAGAATGGGACACTGATTAGACCATGTCCTGACCCAGTCATTAGTGCTGTGTGGAGACACACAGGTGAACTCTGAGAGAATGGGACACTGATTAGACCATGTCCTGACCCAGTCATTAGTGCTGTGTGGAGACACACAGGTGAACTCTGAGAGAATGGGACACTGATTAGACCATGTCCTGACCCAGTCATTAGTGCTGTGTGGAGTCATTAGTGCTGTGTGGAGACGCACAGGTGAACTCTGAGAGAATGGGACACTGATTAGACCATGTCCTGACCCAGTCATTAGTGCTGTGTGGAGACACACAGGTGAACTTTGAGAGAATGGGACACTGATTAGACCATGTCCTGACCCAGTCATTAGTGCTGTGTGGAGACACACAGGTGAACTCTGAGAGAATGGGACACTAATTAGACCATGTCCTGACCCAGTCATTAGTGCTGTGTGGAGACACACAGGTGAACTCTGAGAGAATGGGACACTAATTAGACCATGTCCTGGCCCAGTCATTAGTGCTGTGTTGAGAGAATGGGACACTGATTAGACCATGTCCTGACCCAGTCATTAGTGCTGTGTGGAGACACACAGGTGAACTTTGAGAGAATGAGACACTAATTAGACCATGTCCTGACCCAGTCATTAGTGCTGTGTGGAGACGAACAGGTGAACTCTGAGAGAATGGGACACTGATTAGACCATGTCCTGACCCAGTCATTAGTGCTGTGTGGAGACACACAGGTGAACTCTGAGAGAATGGGACACTGATTAGACCATGTCCTGACCCAGTCATTAGTGCTGTGTGGAGATGCACAGGTGAACTCCAGTCATTAGTGCTGTGTGGAGACACACAGGTGAACTTTGAGAGAATGGGACACTGATTAGACCATGTCCTGACCCAGTCATTAGTGCTGTGTGGAGACACACACAAAAGCATTAATGAGCTAATTGCCTCAATTTGGAGGAAGCGAATGGGAGCTCTTTGGTGTGGCAGCATTGCTGTGACAAAGGGCACACACAAGGTTAATTGTCTTACGTTTGAATAGGGATGTCTTTTATAATGTGTTATGATTGAGTAAGAAGACATTAATGAACATGGAAGGGTCATTATTTTGAGGTTCACAGCGGGTTTCATGAGGGAAGCCCCTATTCCAACAACTCCCACCCCCCGCCCGACTGGCTGCCTGCTGTACTGTTGGTTATTCAAAACATTTTCCTTCATAATGTACACTTATGACGTAATGGTTAGAGATTTCCCATTGATCCTAAGACAAATTCATCCCAATTAAAAAATGATTAATGTATGACATAGCTTACTGTAGCTTGGAGGACCCTTGGTGTGTTCAAAACCAGAGCTGGCTAGATGAACTATGAACTCTCTTGGTAACATATCGCCCGATATGTACTGAATAACCTGTATAACTTTTGAATGTTTTGCTTATTACTTGCTTGATTTAACTTAAAAAAGTAAAAGAAAAATATACATTACAAATATATTCACACACAAACATTTTTACATTTTATTTTAACCTCCAAGTACTCTTTCATAGAAAAAAAAAAAGATTTCTTTGTCTTAGTTTTTGACTGAAGCAAATGATCCTGTCATTTGATTTATTGATTTGTCAATAAAAGTTATGCTTGTTTCAGAAGAGAACCAAAACACCTGAAAAACTGGGAAAGTCTGAATTGTGCGAAACGCAACCAACTGAGCGTGATAATGTGCATCCCTATAGACAAGCATGCCCTGCACGATCTACACATCCACACGCACATCCACACTTAATCAATGCCCACTTCATCCTCACTGACACATCCGCACGCACCTCCAAACTTAATCAGCAAGTTATTTTATTAGCATTAGCATCAGCATCATATTAGCCAGCGAGCTCATTTATCTTGTTA
Organism: Ilyophis sp. 1 JC-2022; assembly: GCA_022702515.1. Classification (NCBI taxonomy): domain Eukaryota; kingdom Metazoa; phylum Chordata; class Actinopteri; order Anguilliformes; family Synaphobranchidae; genus Ilyophis; species Ilyophis sp. 1 JC-2022. The sequence continues at coordinate 72,516,404 of CM040396.1, forward strand.
AGCATCAGAGGACAAACCGCATGGCCGACACCCATGGAAATGCCAAGCTTGGACACAGCAGGCCAGAATAAAAAAGAAAAATATTTTAAAAGTATTGCGATAAAAAAGGTGTAACCCCTGGCTTCAGTCACTAGTGTCAGAGGGTGAGACTGTTGTTCTCATGGTGGCGGCCATGTTCTTGAGTTGAACTCGGCTGGGGATAACTTCCTCTGTTTGAGCTTCCCCCTTCCATCTGGAAGGTCAGAGAGGGCAAGCCCTCCTAATTAATGAGGCTACACTTTCTGCGCTTGCAAAACAACATCGCTCCACAAATTTATAAACTTAAGGCAAAAAAACTAAACCCAGTGTGCCATACTCTCTTTTGCTGTGCACCTTGATGTCTTACATTGGTACTTATAAGCTGGCCTTTAAAAATAATATCACTAGTGTTAGACAAATAAGCGCACATTTTCCTGTCGTAACTGGTCACCCTTGTAATTAAATCATACTCCATGAGGAGTTAAGGATAAAGCGAAGCAAATTCTAATTAAATGCGTAGAGGGAAGTTGAGCTTTTGATGGCGGAGTGCTTTTATGCCCTGTAATCACTTCTGACAGGCCTTTCTAACAGATTTTGTGACGAACTTCGCAATTTTACGTGGGATTTTTGAACTTTAGTTGGTCCTCTGGGTCTGTCAAACAATCCAAATCAGTGACCCAATTGAGCAGTGGTCCCTTCCAGATAACCTCAATGAGCTTCATGAGCTCCATGCGCTCAATGAGCTCCATGCGCTTGTCTTTGTGAGGAAACGCCAAGCGCATCTTCTGGTAATTAAACATTCATTTTACAAAAGGCCCTTGGCATGCCACCGTTTAAATGCTGAAGGTGCAGGGCGGTCTGACCTTGGACTTTCCCACATATTAAGTGCCTCATTAGGTCATTGCAGTACAGAAGAGGATTTTTGTTTATTAAAAATCTCATTCATTTTTAAACAAAGATGCGCAGTGACCTGATTGATAAAGTATCTGCCTTCTTGTTATCTGAATATCCTTTATATAAAGAGTTTCTAATTACAATCTTGGGTAAACAGCAGAACAGCCATTTGGTGTACATATCTTATTTTCTCGGGTGTAAAGAGAGCTAAAGAGAATTGACCCGGGCACTGCCGACCACTCCCCAGTGCTTGCTACCCACTGCTCCCCGATGCTAGCTGCCCACCGCTCCCCAGCGCTTGCTACCCACGGCTGCCCGATGCTAGCTACTCACTGCTCCCCAGCGCTTGCTACCCACTGCTGCCCGATGCTAGCTACCCACCGCTCCCCAGCGCTTGCTACCCACTGCTGCCTGATGCTAGCTACCCACTGCTGCCCGATGCTAGCTACCCACCGCTCCCCGATGCTAGCTACCCACCACTCCCCGATGCTAGCTACCCACCACACCCCAGCGCTAGCTACCCACCACTCCCCAGCGCTAGCTGCCCACCGCTCCGCAGCGTTTGCTACCTACTGCTCCCCAGCACTTGCTACTCATTGCTCCGATACTAGATACCCACTGCTCCCCAGCGCTATCTACCCACCACTCCCAAATGCTAGCTGCCCACCAGTCATTAGACCTAAGTCTTACAGTAACTGCTATAAAAATATTCATTTTTTGAGAGGTCTACAAAAAATATGTATATTATGTAAATACATTTTTGCCATTAATCACAAAATATTCAAAAAAACTGGAAAAATTATATATTTCTCAAATTAATATTTAATATTTATTTAAATAAATGTGCTTAAACCTTTACCCCAGCTGTCTGAGTTATGGATGCTAATCTTGAGCAGGGTCTGGCTGTGTGTGTGTGTGCCTGTGTGTTTCTGCTGGGTAGACTCTCACTAGTGACCATCAGTAGACGACTGAAGGAGGAAGTGAAAGAGAGAAGGGGTGATCCTATAGTCCCTTTCTCCTGCAAAACGGTCAACATTCCACTTCCCATCCCAGGAGAGAGGAGAGAGGAGAGAGAGATCACTTGTGTGTTTGTGTGTGTGAGTGTGTGTGTGGGGGGGCGTGGCCTTTTCTAATCTCAGCACCCTCACAGTCACACAGCTCCTGTTGCACAACCACACACACACACACACACACACACACACATGCATACATGCACACACATACACACACAAGCACGCACACATGCAAATGCACGCACACTCATGCACATACGCACACACCCCTGAAGCAAATTTTTTATTGTGCACGGTATGATGATGAGGATGATGATGATGATGATGATGATGATGATGCCATGCTCATCACGTGATTTATTTCTGTTCCAGAGACTGCAATTTGATCGGTCTGTGACAGGCAAAGAGAAGCAGGGTTATCTTATGTCTGCTTCGGCACTTCTACTTTTCTAAAAGACTCGTCTGTCCTCCTGGGTCATTATTTTCTTCAGAACGTTATCTCAGTTGAGCAGGTGTTCCTTGTCTTATTAATACCACATGTCACAAGATTACCGGGGGGTATAAATATCCAGATTGTTGAGCAGCAGTGGCCCAGGCTGAATTAGCCTGGAGAAGATAGTGCAGATGAGGGATCTCAGTCTCAGGAGCTGGAAGGTAATGGAGATCTGCACTTAGAGCTCCCAGCTCCATTAGTCTCAGGGGGACACACTTCGCCGTTGCAAAAACAACCACCGAGACTACTCTAAACACACTTTAAAAAAAAAGGAAACAACACAAGATTATTCAAACATTCCACATTTAACATCAACACATTTGACATTAACAACAACAACCAATATTATTTTTCTTTCTTGAATCAAAGCAAGCCCTGAGACCATGCTACAGGTTTGTGTGAATTTCAGGTAAATTAAACGTTTATTTTTTTAACTCACAGATCGCAAAGAATAAAGTTTCGTAAGTTTGAATAAACATTATTACAAGGCTCTTCCAATAGTAAGAAACACGTTTTGTATAATTACTAGCTGAAAGTAGTATGAACACGGATATTTCTTTAGGCATAGCAAAGAACGCACTATACCTGCAGGACGTCTGCTGTAAAAGCACATTCTAAGAATCTTCCGTAATTTTCTTTCTCTTGTTGACTACACACAGCATACTGTATTAATGATGGGAAAGCCTGCTGTGTAACTATGGTTGCCTGTGGGTTAGCATTACCTTTACATAGCATGTGGAACTCACTAGTTCTGCATCTAGTGGTCTAGTGGGGTGGTCTATGACCAGGCCCGTATGCTCCATACCCTAAAGCGTACACCAAACTACTTTTTTAGGGGCCCCCGGTGAACTAAGAGGTGGTCTGGCAGCTTCCCTATATAAACCCACCCCCCAGAAACTGCACATATGATAGTTTATGACCTTACATACTGTATAATATATGGAAGTCTTTGTTGTTATCACCCCCCTTTTAATAAGGTCTAAAATATATAGGCCAACTATAATAGGCCAACCTGAGTGATGCTAATCCATTAATTAATGAAGCAGAAAAAAATGTAAAATTTGCATTTGTAAATTTGACTAAATTACACATGTGCTCACAGACCCTGTGATCCAGAAGAGATCTGACTGAGCAATCTGTAGCATTTTCATGTTTAATAGTCATGAAATGTGTAATGAAATGCAAACACAAAAGAGGTTTTTAGTTAGTGCAACTAGTCTGCCATCTTCTGGCAATATAGTGTATATACATGTATATATGTAGATACACTCAGTGGCCACTTTAACAAAAACACCTGCTCAATAACGCAAATAGCCTGCTCCTCTAAACAGTGAATCATGTGGTTGCAATCCCAATATATAATGCATGTAGACATGGTGAAGAGGTTCAGTTGTTGTTCGACCAAACTTTAGAATGGGCAAGACGTGATCTAAGTGACTTTGACCGTGGTATGATTGTTGGTGCTAAACGTGGTGGTTTGAGAATCTCGGAAACAGCTGCCCTCCTGGAATTTTCACGCACTACAGTCTTGAGTTTACAAAAAATGGTGCAACAAACAAAAAACACTGTGGGTAAAAACACCTTGTTAATGACAGAGGTCAGAAGAAAATGGGCAGACTCATTCAAGCTCACAGAAAGGCCACAAATACTCAAATAACAGCTGTTTACAACAAAGGTGTGCAGAAGGTGTTTACAACAAAGGTGTGCAGAAGGTGTTTACAACAAAGGTGTGCAGAAGGGCATCTCTAAACGGACAACGTGTTGAACCTTGAAGCGGATGGCCTACAGCAGCAGAAAACCAAGCAGAGTTACAGAATATTAATTCTGTTTGGAAACCTTTTTAGTTGGCAGAACATACAGCCCACTATTTTCTGTTAATCACAAAGTCACTATAACCAGAATTTGTTGTAGACAACATACTGCTTATTCCAGAAAATTGCAAACTAAATGTATGGTCATGTCGTAACAAAATTGATTAAAAATAGATAACAGATTGCCTCATGGGAAATTAAGTTTCAGCTTTGGGATTTAGGAGAGAATGAGACATGTTACTGAGCACTTGATAGATTACGCAGCTTGTCTTCATATAATAAAATTACAAGACAGACAAGACAGGATTGAATTTCCCATTTCATTTGAAAAGCCTGTTCAAATTGGTATCATTAAATGTCAGGCCTAGATAATGAACAGTATTCTTGTTTTTGGAGACTGATATAATAAAGTACTTGTCGGTAGTGTAAATTGCATAGATGCAGAAAGTGGTCCTGGATGCAGTGTTTGTGGCTGTAACATCTGGTCTCATTTTCTTAATTGTGGCTAACTAATACTGTAATAGTGATGCAATTTGAATATGGTAATGTACAGTGGCCTGACAGAATTGAATGATACATGAAACTGATGAAAGCGTCACTTAATTTACATTATTATGTGCACTAGCAGTGCATTATGGGGTGTGTAGTTTTATGAAGTGGTGCACTTTATTTGCACTCTCATGAACTATAGTGAGATGAGCACACATATTCAACTCCCTCCTTCATGGACAGATAACATTATTAAATTGAAATAAGCTTCAGCCCTCTGAGTAATGACAAGTTACAAAGCATACAGTATCTCACTGCCATGACTTTGGTGGCCTAGTAATGCAGCTGAATTAACAATTCAGTTTCTACTGTTTTACTTTCCAGGAAGTGATAAAATGTAAAAAGTGGATGTCAGTGGAAGACATGCTGTAACATCAGTAGTAAGTGTAATTGCGCTTACTGTGGTAAATGCACAGACGTGTTCAAATTAGTACGTATGAAATATTAAATTGTTCTAGCTGTTAAAATATGATAATCTAAATGTCTTTTAACCATTTCCTGTTTTAGAACATTTAGATTCTTTCACTGTGTTCATATACAGTGGGTTGAAAAAGTATTCAGCCCCCTTAGACTTTTTAATATTTTGCTGTGTACGAACATTTGATAAAAATTTATTTAATCAAGCTTTTTTGCTGGTATTCAACACAAACAACTCTATAATGTCAATGTAGAATGTGAAAAGTAAAATATACAATTTGTTCCAAATTATTTATAAATTTAAAACCAAAAACAATCAATTTTTTAAGTATTCAGCCCCCTGCTTTATTGTATTTTAATATATATATATAAAAAATACAATAAAGCAGGGGGCTGAATACTGAAAAAATTGATTGTTTTTGGAGAAGGTTAAAGGGGTGTTCAGACTTTCCGGCTTGACTGTATAGATATATATATGTGTGCGGATGGATCCCTTTAAGGGTTGTTTCTCCTGACTTTTCCCCCCATAGAGTTCTATAGAAAAATGAGTCAGGAGAAATAATCCTTGCAGTGATCCATCCACATCTACTCCATATCTGGCAACAAAGTGATGGTTTGGGGCTCGTTCGATAGGTCAGACCCTTGAAGACTTACAACCATTTAGCCAGCCATGTGTTCCATACTGTACCAATGTAATTTACAGCTGAATCTAGTCTTACCCCCAAATTCCCATAGAGATCCATTCAAATGCAGAGAGCTTATAGTATCGCTTGTAACAGTACCTGGAAATAAGATATTGAGAGTTTTTTGATGTTGATGGGTCACAGACTTCAGGAAGTAACAGCATGCAAAGGATATGCGACCAAATATTAAATATGATACTTTAAAAATATGTTAAAGCAAAGGGTATAAATACTTATGTAAATTCGATTTTTAATACATTTTAAAAAAATTCTAAAAACATGTTTTCACTTTGTTATTATGGGCTATTTTGTGTAGAATTTTGAGACAAAAAATAAATTAAATCTATTGTAGAATATTTCTGTAATGTAATAAAACGTGGAGAAGGTGAAAGGGGTGTTCAGACTTTCCGGCTTGACTGTATATATATATATATATATATATATATATATATATCTATATATATATATATATATATAGTGTGATTATGTATTTTCAAGTATGCAAGGACAGCATACAGCCCCAGCAGCATTGCTGCAGTGCACCCTAACCCTAACCCATGCTCACCTTTCTGGGGATGAATCTGCTGTCATCCAGTGATGAGGAAGGGCTGAAGGGAACACAGAGGGTGATGTGTGTGCTGCCTACAGGGGTCCCCCGAAGGACGGTCTAGAGTTCTCAATAGGGCCGCGGCGCTGAAAGGATTTTTGGTTGTTCTTTAATGATTGCTTATTACAGAGCAGTTTTTTTCAGCCAGCTTTTTCAACAGCTGAAGACCAGCCCGGTTGTTGCTGACAAATCTGTTTTTTTGAATATTCATTATTTTCCTTTTGACAAAAACACATTCATATATTTGAAGAGGTTAACGCTTGAACAAAAATTCAAGACTTGGGATAAACGATTGGGATACAGTATATGGAATCTGTCACATACTACATGCATATTATTTGAAATGAGGAAATCCACATATTGAGAACGTGAACATTATTGGTTTGTACAGTCCTGATTTTATCCACCAGGGGTCACTGAAAGTATCACTTACAGCAAACAGACATTTTAATGTGTTAGGTTGTCATGTTGGGTTGTCTCAATCAGTCTTGCAAATAATTAAGCATCTTGGTCAGACCAATCACATGTACTGATTGAATCGAATTGCAGTGGATAGCAAGCTGTAGCAGTATATGATGGGGTGTGTAGTTCTATGGAGTGGTACCCATCATTTAAAACACATTTCTAATGGCGGCTTATTCATCTGGCATTCAGTATGTGGTAATGACTATACTAGGGTGGGGTACACTGAATTAGTGAAGAAGAGGCAAAGCAGCACATTTTGCACTTTCATGAACAAGTGTCGTAATCACTAAACCGGGGACCGGGGCCCGGGGCCCGGGGCCAGAGAAGTACAGACTGCTAAACTCTTCCCATTTCTTTTTAGCAAACTCCTGCCACTTTCTAAACTACATTCAGGACACAGACATAAAACAGGAGCCACAATTACGCAGGGTTTTATTGTGTCCTGCTATACATAAAACAAAACTAAAGACAAATTACAATTTTAGTGGCACTTATTTTTTATACTAAAATTACGTTTTACCTTTCATTGGTTCATTTGGTTTAGTAATAAATACAACAAATAATTTAGTAAATAATAAACCATTTACCCAACCATTACACAAAGGCCAATATATAAACAATATATTGTATAATATGTGGAATATATGCACTCTGCTTGTCTTTGACTTTCAAAATTGTACTCAATTCAACTTACAACTTCGCCTGACATACCTTTTCAAAAGGGTGGGACTGCATGCCAATCGTTAATAAAATGCACAAAATATATAAATCACAGTGCTTGAGCAGTCTGCAGACACTGGTCTCACAATAAAGACAAATAATTGTAGTTTCTGCTCCATGCAGACAGCCTAACCCTTCACCAAATCTAGCTACAGCCGAGTTGGACGGCATTTACCATCATACCCTTGTCCAGTGATTATTCAAATTTTATAAAATGATAGCTGCTGTCATGTCTCATGCCTCCACGTCCGAGTCTACTCCTGGTTTTTCCTTTTATATGTATTTTCTGTCTGGGAATCCGTTCCATGTTTTCCCTCTCTCCCTCCATTTTGTTTTCCTCACACCTGAATTGTGTTTTCTCATTTGTTTCGTATCACATGTTCCTCGTTGTTTATTCGTTAGTTTGGTATTTAGGCTCCCCTGTTTTTTTGTGCTGTGCCAGATCGTATTGTGCCCTGCCTTTGTGTTTGTCGCAGTCTTTCCATTGGTTTTCCCTGCCTGTCCCCCTGCCTGTCCCCCTGCCTGTCCCCCTGCCTGTCCCACTGCCTGTCCCATCTGCCTGCTTCCGTTTCTGTTGACTATGAGTAAAGCCTTTTCCTATTACTTTTGGTGTCTGCGAGTGGCTCCGATCAGTTTTCTTAACAAGCTGCAACTAAACCAAGACCCGTATGAATGACCCATATGAATATGAATTTATATGATACAGATAATAAATCTATGGCAGAACTCATGGCAGAACTGAACTTGCCTGCTGGAGATGCAGGGAAAGTTTTTAAAAATGCAGTAGCAATAATTAAGTATCCACTCATGTGCTGGGTTCTGTGAATGAAATTTATTAGACATTAATTCCAAAAGCTAAATTAGAACTCCAGCAATATGTGACGAATGAGTTTTCATATGGGAAATTTGGAAATAATATTGCAATGGAGACATGATGAACTTGAGAGCAGATCATTCATGAATTTCTTCAGAATTTTGGTGAAATTATAGTGAACACAAACATCTCTTCATTAATCATTTGCAATATTATGTAAAAATGTATATATTTATGGTGAACATCATTATATGTATATTAACAGCAACCCATGCATATTGGAAAACGGAAGAAGACTCATCTAGTCAGAATACGTATCACTATTATCAAATGTAACAAGTAATTTGTTGTTAAAAAGCATTTGAAATCATATGTCCAGATCAATAGTACTGGTGTAACAATGAGTAATACCTACCCAAAGTGAGGATCACAATTAAACACCAACATATTGAAGAGATACAACCTCTTCTTTTCAGTCCGACCTTTGAATAACAAGCTGCCATCACAATATTTCAGCAAGTCTCCAATGTATGGTGTTCAAGGTATATGACACCTTAGCTAAGCTAATCTAAGTTTATCTCTAATACCTATGGATACCTAAGCAAGGCATGTGAATGTTCTTATTTGCTTGTTTGTGCAAAGTGCTATCATTAATTTAGCAAATTAAATCCAAACTGACCACAAGCTTTAGACTATTAATAATGTTTCACACGTCATTCTACTACACGTACCGGTATCTTAAGACCCTTTTTGATGCCTTCGATGTCACTATAATTGCCTCCGCGTTCGGTACAGTTGACGTTTAATTTCTGGCACGTGATTGGTCTTAGGTAGAGGCGCGTTCACATAAAGCCGTGGTTGCCGCGCGCCTGTGCTCTCCAGCATCGTTCCGAAAGAAGAAGCGATGCCAAGTCTGTATCTAGTGCCAGATTTTCTCAATTTCCAATGAATTATCATCACATTCCTATGTTTGTCAGATGACAATCTGCACAGAGTATTTCTCGTGAAGAAAACAAGATTTTATTCAGAGGCTGCACGTGCTTAAGGTAAATGCAAATGATCAATATTTATTTACATTCGCCTTTTATTTGCCTTGGATATAAAGGATTGATTGAGCGCTGCAGAGCTTTCGTAGGCGCTGTCTCCGGTCCTGAAATTGCTAACGGTTCCTGCCTCAGTGAACGAATTTAGAAGGCAGTCGTTTGTAGACGGGGACATAACGATGACAGATAGACATTAAGTAAATAATTTAAGCTATATGGGAGATGATTCGTCGAAGATTCCGTCACGTTGATATATAAAACGCCAAACCTCTAGGATATCAAACAAGGCAGGAGTATTTATACTACTACTACGCTGAGAAATACGGCTTTCTGCGGTTAGATTTGCCTTCATTTAAGAATGTTGGATGTCTTTTATTATTTTCGGAGACTGGTGAGAAAAACCCGCTGAATTAATGTCCTTTCTATACTGTTGTCGTCTTAAGTTCCGGACAACACATTATCGTGCTTGCTACCTTCCCGAATTGATGTAGCGAAGAAAGGTGTTTTTTCATGTAGTGTGAATACTTTGTTGTCAATGGAGTCAGCTATAACTTTTAAATAATAACAAAAAACAAGTGGTTTTCTGTGGAATAATGTAAACACATTTATTAAATGACATGGCTGTAATAATAATAATAATAATAATAATAATAATAATAGCCTACTAATAATAATAATAATAAAAATAAGATTTGAATAGTGACAGTAACCCTACATAGAACAATTTATTACCTGCATTTACCAGTTTAAGCACTCATAGAAATTTGGTATTTAAAGGACAAATTTTTTCTTTCTTTTCGCCCTCCCAAGTCCCTCTCAGCTGCACTTGACTACACTGTGGCTGCTCAAAGTTTTGGACCATGGCGCAGACAAACAATTTTGGGCAAAGCACCAATGGAGCCACAGATGAATCCCCCAACATGCTTGTCTATAGAAAGGTAAGTCCAGCAGGTGTTCCAAGTTGTGAATAAAATTGGCAGAAATCATAGCGCTATTTAGAACAACAAGACAAGTATTGATCTGTTAAAGTATAGAGCATTAGCTGAAACGATTTGGCACAAGTCTGTTGGGGAAATATAATGTATACTGTGCAATTTCTTTCATGCTGTGGTCTCCAATTGTACATGAAGGCATATTTTTCTGAGTTATATAACTCCTATGAGATATTTTAAAAAGCAGGCATAAATACTATGCATCTGTTTTTTGAAATGCATATGGTTACCATAACACTGCCAATTTTGATGGATCATCTTTACAAGACTTTTCATTAATTATCATTCCAAAAAGAGAGGACTAGATGACTTGATTAATGGCATGGTCCAAGGGCTTACTGTGATCTTAAAGTCTTGCAGCCAGGTCTGGAAAGCCTGATAGTGATAATGTTGATAGTTCCTTGGGTCAAGTTTTTAGCGTAAAAAATCTGAATTATTGTTGATCTGTATGGAAAGCCTACTTTTTAAATTTGGTTGTACGTGTTTGTCTTGGACATTCTGCATGTTCCCAGAAGACAGAGGTTTTGTGATCAGCTGGGGACTACAAGGCTGCCCACATCATGATCTCTGTGACGTGGGTGTGGTTTACGTACTGATCTCTGTGTCTTTGGTTCTGATCTTTGTGATTTGGATGTGATTTGGATCTGATCTCTATGATTTCGGTCCTGATCTCTGTGGTTTGGGTCCTGATCTCTGTGTTTTTGGTTCTGATCTTTGTGATTTGGATGTGGTTTGGATCTGATCTCTGTGATATTGGTACTGATCTCTATGATTTGGGTCCTGATCTCTGTGGTTTGGGTTCTGATCTTTATGATTTGGGTCCTGATCTCTGTGGTTTGGGTCCTGATCTCTGTGGTTTGGGTCCTGATCTTTGTGATTTGGATGTGGTTTGATTCTGATCTTTGTGATATTGGTACTGATTTCTATGATTTGGATCCTGATTTTTGTGTTTTGGGGCGCCCTGTTGTGATGGTTCTGGTTTGCTTTTGTGTGAGCTCCTGGGTGACTCCTGATCAGAGTGCTTTTTTGACATGACAGCGCTATCCTGCTGCCTCATTAATGCCTGAAATCCAGCTTCTGACCTTTACAATGTTATTGTTTCCATACAGAATATCCACCTGACTGGGTCATTAATGATTCATTACTTTACAGAAATACATATTTACAAAAATACTCCCTCAGATATTATAATGCTAAATTAAATATGTTATAGAAGGGGAAAAAACATCATGCCTAAATTGTGAATAATTGCCCTGATAATTTTGTCACTTTTTGCCTTTGAGTCCCCAATGCTGGCTAGATTGGATTGAAGAGGAAATCAGGCTATAACATTAGTACAGAAATAGAGGGATAAAGATACATATAATAACAGGCTGCTTAAGGACCAAGGATGCTGGAGTGTGTGATTATTTCTGTGAGTAATAGTTGCTTTTACAGGCGCTAACCTTTGACCTTTTTTTACTTTTTAGAGGGAATTTTACAGCTTCCTAGGCCAGCTTGCATGCAGTTTCAGCAGTTGTTGCTTATATTATTCGGGGTATCTGCTCACTTTTTCATCACACACACCCACACACACACACACACACACACACACACACACACACACAGGCTTCCGAATGGTAGGCTTGCGGGGACCAAAATCCGTGGCTCCAAAATGACCTCAGAATCAGATCGAAAGCTGGTAAAGAACAGCTGTAAAAGTGCGTCATCAGTGGTACACTTGCTGTGGTGGGATGGAGGGTCTTCACACTGGGCTTCAGTGAAATACACACTAAAGTATCCCATAGTCTGTTAGGATGACTCTACCCTCCTTCCTTTCTAATTATATTCAACTCATTCCCTGTAATTGGTTGTGGCAGCAGAGGGGGTGGAGCTCTGATGATGCTTGCAATGTGAGCAGCAGATTTGAATACATTTAACACTGTAGCTTATTCCAAATACCCGTTTACTCACACCTCATGAATATGAACAGAAAATCAAATTTTTCAGGGGTGCGAACATTCAGAAGATTAATTGACGACTCATATTTCGCAGCTGTGTGTTATGCTAAGGTGGGCTATTATAGCTGTGCACAGAAGAATTCACCTCAATATCTTCAGGAACTACCCATCTTAATAAACAATTCAGTAACATGTATGACTCAAAAATCATATTTGGTATTTGCCAATGAAATAAATTGATTAATATATACTGTATGTGAATTCACAGCAGTAGTAATGCCCTTGAAATACGCAATAACCTACTTTTAAAATCAGATTGAAAATGAAAGTGCTGCACATGTTCAAAGTGCACAGAGAAATATAACATATTCCTTCTGGTGAAGTCATTGCAACTTTATTTGGCAGGAGAGTAAGTGTGCGTGAGCTTCTTCACGTGTCTGTGAATAAAGCTTCATATGTAGGCCAGATGATGTAAGAGGCGTCTGAATTTTTTATGTGGGCCATAAAAACCCCACGATGCACACGATGGACCAGGAAACTCCGCCTCCGGTTAGCGAGGGCTGAATGGCGTCGACAGTGACGGAGCAGTAATTCATCTCTCCCCTGGCGTCCATTAATCTCCTCATCACAGGAACTCCAAAACCACTGCCTGCGGCCCACCTATGGCTACTTCCTGCCTAAAAGCAGCAGCTCCTCGGAAGCACAGGATTTTACCCTTTTTGTCTGCGTGCAGTTAAACCCGGTGAAGGTCCAGTGTCCGCTGCTCTCCCCAGCTTCAATCATTCAGATCCGTGTACGAATGAGACCCGTTACTCTTCAGCTGCAATTGCACCGATTTATGTCATGTACCTTTCACTGAAAATTTTTATGTGTTTTGGGCTATCAGACAACAACCCAGCTGTTGTGAGACATTTCAAGAGCACTGGGGAACGGTCCAGTTTGGCTGCGAGATTATGGATAAAGTCTCTAGATTGGTTTATTATTCCAAATTTTGAAAAGAATCTTTATCAAAGTTACCCCTTATGAGGGCCCATTGGGAAAGAAAAATTTGCACTGGCCATTCTGGTATGTTGCTCACAAAATTCCCAGTAACATTCCATGATGGTTGTCATTTAATCATGGAAAACATATTGCATAGTGTATCTGTGTCATAACATTTTCCACATTTTTTGAACGCCAGTATTGAAATTCCAGATTCATAAAACATAGACAACATTCCCCATACAAGAAAAAAGCACAACCATCTGCAGTTCAATTGAAATTATTTTTTTCATTGGAATACCAAATACTGAATAGTGCCAAGACCATTCCTGCAATTTTCCTGCTGTGTGACATAAACATATTTTTAAGGGACATCCAGGAACCCTGCAAACATATCTGTTGGGAACATTTATCACAACGTTTTGGGAATATTCTGGGAACTCCTCATGCACTCTTAATTTAACACTGAACATATGGTCAGATGTAAGCTGTTGATGCAGTGTGGTTGATTTAAAGCTTGCGCATATATCCGATCTGCCGCCTCCGGAACAGCCCTGTCTGTTACCACGTACAGCTGCTCCACGTACAGCTGCTCTCATGCATATCTGCCCCATGGGGCTGGTTCTGTTACCCCTGCCCCATCAGAATACCCCCCCACTCCCCCCCAAAGAACACAGTGCCACACATCACCTGCGGTGTTCGACAACTGCTTCTTCATGGGGTTCAGATCCTTTAAATATTGTGTGATCCTAGATCAGTCAGATTCTTTCTCAAATTTGTGCACAAGCCCCAAATGTTTTCCACATTCTAGTCATAGAACAACATGTGGATAGGATTTATTATATATGTGTGTTCGCAAAGTACAGTAGACGCCATTTTAAAATACATCTACTGCAAAGCCATCGCTCATTATTCTGTCTCTATGGGAGGGTATGCTGGCTCCATGCAGACACACACTTTGATATAGTCACAATTACTGTTGGCTGCATCTGAAGAATATATATATATATATTTTTTGAAGTATTAAAGGGCTAAGAGTAAGACTATGCTGCGTAGCATTGGGCCACTGGCCAACCATTTAAACAGCTCTGGTGTTCAGTATGTCTACACAATAAGATAAATACAACATTGGTGAGAATGGACAGTTTGTTATGTTGAACATTCATATACATAATCCAGAGAGAGGAACTGGCCATCAGCACATTTCTTTGTGTGAATAGTTTTTCCTCAGACGTGCAAAGAATGACTGTTCCAGGCTTTTGATATCTCCATTGATTCACCAGAAATACATACACTATACTGTGCTGGATTTGTACCGTTGTAGGTATCTCTGCATGTGTTTGTTGTAAATATGCATTTAGTCTGCATACTCAACACAGTACAGCCGGGCTGCATTCAAATACAAGAAAAACCAGCACATCAAAGCTGTTCTTTCATGAAAGAAAGAGTGGAGAGATTTTTTCACACGGTCGTGTCCAAATTCTAAATGTGGATTTGTCAGAGGCGTTTTACCAGAATGTGGTTGTGGGATCATTTTAATCAAAGCACAATGGATTTTCAACCAAATACCACAGAGATACAGAGAATTATTATTAGTCTGATTGAGAATGAAAAAAATGAAAAAAAACTAAAGTTGGCAAAGTTGCATCAAACAATTAAAACTGGAATCAACTGGTGATAGAAAGTATAACACCCCCCCCTCAAATTCAGATGCACTGTCAGTGCCAAAGGACGGGGATTTTGTTGGGGAGGGCAATGCCTGCAGAGATCCTGCTTAGTTTACTGTCAGATTACTGTCACATGCCAGTATTTCATTAATGTGATCAAAAAGTAGTGTTTGTTTATGCTATTTATGCTCTGACAAAGGACTTGGTGTCCGAATGCATCTTTTGGCTCAATAAACTGTTTGGAGGCCAAGGAAGTTTTGGGCCAAACAATATGTTTAATTATTGTTCATATTCAGGGGTAATACTTTGGCAGTCTGGGTTGGTGGCACACGCACACATGCATGCACGCA
The DNA here is from genome assembly GCA_022702515.1 of Ilyophis sp. 1 JC-2022. Lineage (NCBI taxonomy): Eukaryota > Metazoa > Chordata > Actinopteri > Anguilliformes > Synaphobranchidae > Ilyophis > Ilyophis sp. 1 JC-2022. The sequence goes on from CM040396.1 coordinate 72,531,861, forward strand.
CATACATACATAGTGGCACACGTATGTTTTACCCAGAAATAACCTGCTTTCTACACACAAGACTGAGGGTACAATATGACGCTGCAGTGGAATTTAAGCTCCATTTAAGCTGTGGAAGTTTTTGCTCTTGCAATAAGGAGGATTATCATGCCAAGCCACAGAATTTCTGATTGTCTAAAATGAACAGACAGCTGGATATTTAAGCACTGCAGCTCACGGAGAGGCATGTGTTTCTATGACGTTTTTCTATGTGTTTTTTATGTTTTTCTATGTGTTTATGTATGTTTTCTCAAAGCACAGTGTTTGCTTTACTTAAGACTCCCTACTGAGCTCTAAAATGCAAACTGAAATAACTTTTGAGGACTGAAGTCACGGAGGCCTTCATTTCTATTTACTGGACACAGGAAATAGTTTCAGAATGTTTGCATTCAAGCATATCGCAGCAGCATTAAGCGGTTAGTCTTCTCAAATATGCCTGTTTCAAATCATAAGTAAATTCAACAGTACAATCATAAGTATTTAATTGCATGGCCCCAGCTTTGTGTAATCAGCAACAGGAATTTGCTTCAATGCGGTGACAGAAAACTTCAGGTTAAGGTCGCTCTGGATAAGACCGTCTGCTAAATGCCTGCATGTACAGTAATGTTTACAGAAAAGAATAATAGTAACGTTCTACAGAAATAAACCCACATATAGTGCTTTTTTTGCTGGACTAACCAATTAAAGTTATTTTTTTTCCAAAGAAATCATTAAATTTTCTGCATATCTACTCCCTGATTGGCCAGTAGATAGTGCCACCTACATCACACCATAGTTTTAGCCATTATTCTTTCCAAACCCTCCCTCTTTGTGCCAGCTCTTGTGCATTATTATATGCCAATAATGCATTTCGCACCGGCAGCCACTTATGCATCTGCAAGATGCAATAGTGATTTACACATATCACTTCCGTTATGTCATGATGGTTCATCACACTTAAAGAGTAATTCCACCGACAAACCACATTAACCTTATTTAACAGATCAAAGCGCAACTAATTAAGTCTTTCTTTGTGGCTGGCTAAAATAATTTCTGGGCTGAGATAACCACAGATAAAGATTACATTTTGGTAGAGGTATACATCAAAATTACGTACACCACTACCACTTCCTCGTTTTTGAAAAACTATGTGGCGTCAAGTGGGCGTGTAAGTTACATAGACACGTAGGCATAGCCAGCAAGGGGGAAAAAATGCCGCCTCTGTGTAGATCAAGCTAGCTATCATTGCTATTTTATTATAATGTCAGGAAATTACATTGACACGTTTTTTCCTAAAGATATTTTGGCAAAATAAACCAAAAGAGGACTCGAGTGCTGTCCTTATACGGTTACAGAGTGGACAAATGTATCATTCCCTGACATCTCCTCTGCCTTATTAAATCCCCCATTAAGGAACCATGTCAACTACATTATGATCCATGACCATAAAAAATAGACTAACATTAGCGAGCTGACCATAATCGAACGGTTTCACTTTGAGCATTCGATTATAGAAGCAATGTAGCAATGTCATTTTTTGGGCTAGTGCATTAGCTGTTGTTAGCCATGGCTTCTTCACATTAAAGAAAGGTGCAAATGTGAGTTTTTAAATCTGTTTGCCATGCAGTAGCTAAGCCAAACATCAGCTTTTTGGTATTTAGAAAATTGCAATGTTTTTAATATATTACTAGATTTTGTCATAGGATGGAAGGCTTCTGGTTTGAGCTTGAATACACGGCCAGATCCGGAGTTGAATGCACATCCAACTGCTTCGGCATGAAATTGTGCCTGGTCACACTCATTGCAGAAAACTTTTCCATTTCAGCTGGCATTGCGGTAGTTACCGCATGTAGACTACACCACTCGTTTACCCAGGTTAAAGATTAATGTTGGAAGACCGGGAGAATAAAATTAATGTTGCAGACTTCTGGCTACGCGTTTTCACAATAACAAAAGTAAATAAATGAAGAGTTGTGTTTTCCTATATGAATGGCCGTATTTCCCCCATTTTTCAGGAGACTCCGGCTGGTATTTTTTCAGTAGAACTAACGTAAGAGGCTAACTTGCCGCTGCAGGAATAGCAGTAGTAAAATGCCCAGCCCCTCCGCTACGGTTGTATTTAGTGGGAGTGGCATTGCCTGTGCCTGCCGTTGTCTGACACCGCCCATAAACTGCAATTTGTAGTTAGGTAAAGCAGGTACCTGGTACATGCACAGTAGTTTGGGGGTATATCTCTGCTCTCACTAAAGGTAGAGAGTTGGCTGAGAGTTAATTTTAATCCAGAGCAGAGCTACCTTTCTACAACATAATCTTTCGGTGGAATTCCCCTTTAAAATTTCCATTATGTCCTGATAGTGTTTCATGCTTAAACATTTCCATTATGGTCATGAGTGACAGGCCACAGAAGTGTCACAATTTTGCCTCTTAAAAAAATTACTCTAAATGTTCTGTCAGAAACACCCAATTATCTAGTTACAAGCCCCCAAAGAATATGAAACATACTGTTTATTGGTTTTAAAATGACTATGTACACTTTGCTAAGCTGCGATTACCAATAAGTGCCCATTATCTGTCATTTCAGTGGCATGGTGATACTGGCAATTTTTTTTCTTCTTAATAATAATAATAATAATAATGTATAAAGCATGACTTAAAGCATGTTTGCATGTACTGTACTGATTGAATGTATTCCATTAATAGGTCTGACTGTTTGAATGTACTGCATTAAAAAGTCTGACTGTTTGAATGTACTGCATTAAAAGCCTGACTGTCTGAATGTACTGCCTTAAAAAGCCTGACCGTCTGAATGTACTGCATTAAAAGCCTGACTGTTTGAATGTACTGCATGAAAAATCCTGACTGTTTGAATGTACTGCATGAAAAATCCTGACTGTTTGAATGTACTGCATTAAAAAGCCTGACCGTCTGAATGTACTGCATTAAAAAGCCTGGCTCTTTGAATGTACTGCATTAAAAAGCCTGGCTGAATGTACTGCATTAAAAAGCCTGACCATCTGAATGTACTGCATTAAAAAGCCTGACTGTTTGAATGTACTGCATTAAAAATCCTGACTATTTGAATGTACTGCATTAAAAAGCCTGGCTGTTTGAATGTACTGCATTAAAAAGCCTGGCTGTTTGAATGTACTGCATTAAAAATCCTGGCTGTTTGAATGTACTGCATTAAAAATCCTGGCTGTTTCGAATGTACTGCATTAAAAAGCCTGGCTGTTTGAATGTACTGCGTTAAAAATCCTGGCTGTTTGAATGTACTGCATTAAAAAGCCTGACTGTTTGAATGTACTGCATTAAAAGCCTGACTGTTTGAATGGACTGCGTTAAAAATCCTGGCTGTTTGAATGTACTGCATTAAAAAGCCTGACTGTTTGAATGTACTGCATTAAAAGCCTGACTGGGCCAGCGTCAGTAATGAGAGCTCTGAATACAGGTGCAAGGTCAGCACACACTTATAAAAGGCCACTGGTTTTGCCCCAGGTGCTGTTCTCAGATTATTTGTGGATTTATTTGTGGTCACTATTGTGTTGTTATCTGAGACCTTCAAAGGCAGTGAACCATTTTACTGAGCCTGATGTGACACATATCATACATTTACAGAATATTTGGTGTTGGGGCTTGCAAAATTTCTTAGCATGTATGCTTCGTCCTATTTACATAACCTGTTTCCTCACACAAAAATTTTTCAACATCTGAAAAAACGTGCTTTGATAACCCACTCTAATGAAGACCACCATAAAGTATATGTTGCTTTAGAACATTTTGCAGGAGGGGCCACTGTTGACATGAGTGGGATAAAAAGCAATGGGGCCAATAGGATGTTGGCGTTATGCCATTTACGCAGTCTCACGTCTCTGTGGGGACCTGCGGTGACTGCAAGGGGATGCTGTCTGTTTCTCTCCTCTGACACGAGCCTCAGATCAGCTGGAGGAATGTATTGACAAGGCAAATATTTACCACTCAAGTGGAGCCATTATGAGAGAATCAATGCTGCAGTTAGGAGTGGCCCCAACAGTGTATACAAAAAGCTATGCTGCTCACAGCTGCACTCAATCCAGCCTGCTCGTAGTAGTGTGTGCATTTCTACTGTATGTGCACATGTGTGTGTGCATGTGTGCATCAAGTAGTGCTCAGGTCACCCGTGACATTTAAATAAAAAAAATTGAGGGCCTTTGTTGTATGGTTAACTGTGGTGTGTGCGTGTGTATGTGTGTACGCCCACGCGTGTCTGGTTTCTGGGTGTGCATGCATGGGATTTGATTTTAAATAAATTGATTACATGTTGCATCTAGCCTAGTTGTTATAGCTGTGATTCTGCAAAACATCTGCAGCATTGTAGCTGGCTGCACTTGTGTGTGCGGCGCCTGTGTGTGTGTGTGTGTGTGTGTGTGTGTGTGTGTTAGCTAGCCTACTGCTGCGTGTTGGCTATAGTCAGTGGAGTGGCTAAAATATAAATGAAAATGATGAGCCAGTTACAGTAACGTAGTTTCACATGTAAATAGAAAATAGCACAAAGAGATTGAACAAAATAAAATGATCGTATCCACTAATATACTGATTAGCTTATGCTTTAGCTTTATATGAAAGCATCTCAAATCTCATCTAGGGCTTTGAAAAAAAAAAATCTTCAAAATGTTAATAAATTAAACATTTTATTTTAGAAAATGCCCTGTGTGAGGTTGTGTAGAAATGCAGAAAATTTGTTTTAAAAGGCTCAAATTTTTCTGGGGGAGGACCCCTAGACCCCGTTACTTCATCCCCCGCTTGTGCCCCACCAACATCCCTTCATGCCCCCCCCAATCAAAGCAGTCTAGAAATGCCCCTGCAGTGGTCACAGTACAGAGCACAGACATAATAATCACATTACCTTCATTCGGCAATAGAGTGATATAAACTGATATCGCGTCTTAACCCTCTTCCGCTGCATCATCTTACATGGGCAAAAACAAAACGTGATTATTTATGCTCATGATAAGGCCATTACGTCGGCTCTTGACATGGATGAATTTGAAGCTACATGTTTTCTGCGGAAAGAAACAGAAGACTGATGTTGTGATCTCATGTAGCATGCAGGAATGTGTATACAATTAAAAGTAGGATTGTGAATCACAGAACTAAAAAAAAAAGTGTTGTAATATAGTTACTGAAAATATTGTATATCCTCTAAGGATGGGTGGTAAAAATAAACTTGATCAAAACACAAGATTTAAAAATTCAAATAAACATGTTTAGCCAATTACAGTATCTTAGTTTCACATGTAAATAATAAATAGCACAAAGAGACTGAAATGATGAAGGACTACAGCTCATCTTTAATATATTTGTTTCCATATAAGATTAGATAATTATTTGCTACTATTGGACATAAATAAAGTTATGCTTTTATAAGGGGCACACTGATTAGCCTACCATGACTGTAGCTTTATATGGAAGCATCTCACCTATATCGCGGCTACATATATCAAATATTCATAAATAAAACATTTTATTTTAGAAAATGCCCAGTGTGTGGTTGTGTAGAAATGTTTTAAAAGGCTCAAATCTTTCTGGGGGAGGACCCCAAGATACTACAGATCTTGCCTCGGGCTTCTTAAAGGCTAGGGCCGGCCCTGCCCACCCTGCCCAAGCCATCCTGGGGGAAACACTGCTAACTGTAGCACCCCCATGTATTGACCTAGCCCACCCTTAGCCCAGGGAGAGAAAAGTTATGGATCTGGCCCATGTTGTCTGGAGTGCTGCCCCCTGGCACCAGTTTAATAGAGAATGCAGTCTGCAGGCTGCTCATACTAGAAAAAAGGTGCATGGGAAACAGGCACTACAAATATATAGCACTGCAGCAAGCTGGTATTCCCTAACCAATCATTCCTGTAGTATATTGCAACTGTAGAGTAAGTACACGGACAGGACAAAGTCTGAGATTAATGAAAATAATATAAACCCTGATGAGATGAAACTGCAGAATAAAAAGACCCAGAGCTTAGCTGCCGTGCTCTCCAGCACAAGAGGGGGAATAGCCTGCCTGATAGAACAGGTAAAATAGAGATTTACACATTTCATTTGATTTATTTACGTAAAATAAGCAACAAGACAAAACTAGAAAAGGAAATTTGAAGACAATCTTAAAGTTTGAAAAAGCAAGGCATAGAGAACACCGTTTTGTGAATAGAAATTAGACATTACACAACGGACACAGTTAGCAATGGCATGTACGAGCATGATGCATGTTCAACTGAAATCGCAATGGAACTGGATGAAATAAAATGTAGCAGAATTTCAGTGTAATTTAACATTTTAAATAAAAAAAAATTAATTAGACGGACACATTATTTTGGTGCCGAAAAGCTTCAACATCAATAGATGACATATTTTAATAACTAGTAATGGAAGATGGTTGAAGAACTGATATTGAAAGAGGACAAATACATTTTTGAATGTATAATGCTTTAGAAATTACATAATTTGAATCAATTGTATTTATAGATTATACAGGTACGGTAGCCTTCTGTAACACCGCAGACTCAGAGACCCAAGCACAGACCAGATTAGGCTAAAGAACGTGGTTTATTTCAGTCCAAGGTCAAAAAGCTAGGTAATCACATTCCAGACGAGACAAAATAAAAATCCTAAAGAATAATCAAAAGACAGTCCAAAAGATCAAAACCAGGAAATCAGATGGGCGACGGAACAAAGGAAATAGGCCGAGATGTAACAAAAAAAATAATAATTAAAGCAAAGGTCAAATAAACCAGAAAATCGGAAAGGCAAACCAAACAAAATCGGCAGGCAAACTCAGAATCAAACAGAAGGGCGTCTCGGGAATCTCGAATAAAAACAGGCTTAGGAAGGCGTAGGCACGGAGAATATCAATCAACGTTCTGATCAAAAACAGGTGAAACTGAAGGGTATATATAGGTAGGGAACACTCAACTCAAGGGAAATCAGGTGCGAGTTGGAGGAGTAACAGGGAAGACTCATAGGTGCACACAATGATACAATGAGGGGAACAATAATAGAATAATGAGGGACTGGACTCGGACTGGACTAAGCATGCAAAAGAATAGACAAGACATGACCGGGAGTGTTAAACACACATGCACACATTAAGAGAGTCAGTTGATAGTGGAAGAAAGATATCAGTTAGTAAAGAAGAAGCGTAATGTAGGTAATTGAAAGATAGAATTGCAGGAAACGAGTGACAGCTAAAGCAAGGAAGCGTTAGTAATTAGTGGGTTAGTAAAATACCTAAACTAAGCTGTTAGTAGTTGTTAGTGTTAATTAGTAATATAAACAATAAGTGGGACAACTAGTTTAGTCAGGGGAAATACACCGAGGACCGAAAACACCGGAAGGCTCCCAGAGAGTGAGACGAAGACCAGGGAGTGACATAAATGCAAATATGTGAACATAAACTGGAATATGGAATGTAAATGTAATAACGTAAACAAACACGAAAGTAACTAGACTAATAATAATAAACACGAGTACAAAATAATACACAAATACAATAATTAACAATAATAATGAAAAATAATGAACAACAAGGAACAGAAATAACAAATACAAACAGACAAAACTCTGAATTCTAACATCTTCAGTTAATGGCACTGCTTGAGGGGGCAAGTCGAAGTAGCTAACATTTTATCAGTAGCTGCTGTAGTTACGGTGATGAAGTATTAAAACTTGTAGTAGTACAAAGATTTATGAGTTGTGGAATTTGAACATTTTAGTGACTAAATATAGGGAAAATTGCTCATTTAAACTGAATCGAAGTTAAATAGTACTATACGTGTAAATGCTGATAGCGACATCTAGTGATGATACATTGTAACAAGACAAATAATGACAGGCTATCCTTTGGTTGATAGTAGATAAAAATGTATAAATACACAAATGACAATAAATTAATATGTGCAGAGCATTCCATTTAATTTGATGAATTAAGTTGAACAGAAAGTGAATTGAACAGACATATATAAGAATGGAACAGCATTTAGCTAAGATGATATTAACATGGTTAATATGGTTAAGCATAAATAAATTTGAACTAACAAATCTGAGCTGATATTTTTAACACGATTAAGCTAAAAAAAATATGAATAGAACCTATACCAGAATAAGGGAATTGTATTCAATTGAGCTGGTACTAACCATGATTGAACGTTTAATACTGACTGATATAAGCAAGGAATTAAGTTGGAGTGAATTGAACTGAACTAAATCGAGTAGGGAACTGTTTGAATTGAACTGAAATGAAGTAATATGAGCAGAGCATTGCATTTAACTGGGATAATCAAATGGAGTTGAACAGAATATGAATTTAAGTTAACAGACTAATTTGAGCATGGAATTGTTTTGACTAATAGTGATACTGATAACTGATATTGCTTAATATGTTTGAGCTGAAATTAATATGAAATTAACTAACAGCCGATTTAAGCAGTGATTGCATTACCAATGAATGAGTCAGAATAGCAGTGAGGCCAGCTGGCATTAGAATGTTTATAACTTAAGAATTTTCTGAACATTCTGTAAATGCATTTCAATGGAAAATGTTGTCAATACAAATTTAAATAGCTTGAAAAAGTATTTTTTGAGTATTGCAGGGCTCAAAATGTACTTTTTTACTTGGTAGCACTGGTGCTCCCAACTTCAAAAAGTTAGGAGCACCCACCGAAATGTAAGGAGCACCAACAATATATGTAATACATTTTCTTTTATTGATAAAAAAGAGACGGTTTACAAGTAACATAAAACAGTGAAAGTAGCCTTAAAAACGGTACCCACGCGTTACACACTAAAGCCATCGAAGCCACATGTGACACTTTGTTTTGGTCGCAAACCAATAATTTTTCCTTTGCGAATCTGCCAAATTCTAATTTGTTTGTAGTATACTGGGCCCTTAATGGGGGGGGGGGGGGGGGGGATACTGCACTCATTTTACCAGCAGGTAGGGGTAAATTTTGAGTGATAATCACTAGGCTGTGGCCACATTAGGCCGTCTATATAAATTAGTTCACTGTTTATTAATGACATTTTTGGATCATCATTATACATTCTACATTCTACAAAACATTTGTGAAACACTCCAAGACATTATCCTGGAAACACATAGATTTACATGCTTCAGGATTAGAACTGAGCTTGCTTTAATAATCATATATGACTTTAACACATCATACAAAAATTTTGCAGCCTATCCTTAACACATACATATGTAATAATGTACATTGGTAAACATGGTACACTTCACCTTTTATTCCTAAAATTGTTATTTGGACAGAAAGGGCTCATTGGGATGGGTACAAGAGTTAAGAGGACAGTACTTCAAATAGAGGGGGGAGTCTGCCTGCTGGCACCATGCCAGCAAGGCAGCATATCGAAATAAAAAGGGGGCCTGTTTGAGTGACAGGCTGAGAGAAGTGTCTCTCGCCTTGGAGATCTGTCCTCTGCAGTACTGTATGACTGCTGCTTAGACCACAGCATGCCACATTTACACACCCAGTGTAATTAGCACATACTAGGAAGGCAGCTGTTCCCATAAGACTAAAGGATCAAATACTTTTATGTGGGGGTGAATAGAATAGATTAGAATAGAATAACTTTTATTTTCCTGTTAGGGAACTTCGGTTGTAGCCACCAACAACAACAAAAAAAACATAGACAGTGGGGCAGACCCACAACACACAAACAAACATATCAAATAAAGACATTCATCAAGCAGTCCAACACACAAATTCCTCCATAGACTAAATGCAGTGTCGTAGTCGCTTTCCACTGTCAAAACGGAAATTAGCCTCCCAGTCGCCGCCTCACGCCTCCCCCACATTATCTTCTCCTTCCCATCCTGGTGGCCTTTGCCTGAAGATTGCCTGCAGTCCCGACATCTTCAACTCCAGTGAAGAGCGATGGTAAACCTTGTGGCTGCAGATCCAACGGACATTCCCGAGCATATGTTGCGAATGCGTCTCCATGGTGACGACCACAAAAAAAATTATTCCGACTAGTCTATTCGACAACATTATCAAAACGAGCAGCAGGAGTGCCCTGAAAAATTTCCAGTTCCCGTCTCACAACAGACACACAGTGCATGAAAAAAAAACTATAGACAAAAGCCCGACACAACGAAACACATTCAAATTAACAAACACGAACATGAGAGACAGCTGGACTACATGTTGCCATTACAGTGCCACGTGAAGTCACCACTATGACCATTTCAATGTGCACCACTACAAGCCACTGCATTAGGCTTGCATTAATAGAGCAGCCTGCCTGGCATCATCCATGTGTAGCAACATGGTACTGAAATCCATGTGTGCAGTTCAATATGACGCAAATTTAGAGATTTTTATATTGTTTTACTAACTCCCGAAATAGTACAGTATGTAAAGCTGTAGTGATGCTGTCCTGGTCTCACCGTTGTAGCTAAAATTGGCTAAACCTGAATTGGAACAATGCTACCAATCTTGCCATTGAATTGAATTGCCCCCGGTTAACTTTGTTTAAATAACCATCTAAATCCACTGAAATTGTTAAATAAACAAAGGTTTAGTGTTATGGTATGTAGAAAAAATTTTACATACTGAAATAGCATAGGAAAAAGTTGCCATGGTAGACCTACTTTGTGCAGCAGTGTGCTGTTTCTAGGTGGCTCGTGTGAGAGATGTGTGGGAGGCGTTTAATTTCATAAGCACAACAAGCTTACCATAGAAAAAGAAAATAATAAGCAGTTTGCCACAATGTTCTCGTGCACAGTGACTAAAGGTTACCGGCTCTCTTACCGGATGTTCATAACTTAAATCTAAACAGAGGCTGAAACGACATAAACGTATACAATAATTTGAGCAAAAATATCGTCCTTGTGCACTCAGCAATTATATGTGCATTTTCGTTTCCAACAACGACACTTATAAATCTGCTGTTAAACCTTATTTGAGTGGATTTAGGCGGTTATACAATAACTAATAAATTAATTATATTAATTTAAAAATGTAATTAATCACTACAGCCTTACATACTATTTTGGGGGTAAGTAAAACAATATAAAATTTTTCAAAATGGGTGAACTATCTGTTTATTATTTGTTTTATATTTATTGTCTTTGTGATTTATTGTGCGGCTGAACAATCAAAAGTGAAATTTTGTCTTTTGTTACTGTAAATACATGCATACTCTCTGTCCATAGGCTTTTATTAAAATGCTTCTCATTATGTAATTCCTGATCTGTAAGGAATTTGGCTAATCTTAATTACATTATAGTCACTAGAAAAATGTCCTTGGGAATAGGCTACAGCTATGTTGAAGATATTATAATCTTCTGTGAAAGTCCTTGCAGCCGCTGATAGACTGAAACTGATTTCCCTGCACTGTCGACAAGCCTCAGAAAGAAACACTGATTCATCTGGACGTTTTGCCCATCACTGATCAAATTGTGCACATTTATGTATCGTGAGAGATGCTTCTATTACCAACCGCAATGTTGACTGTATCATGAATTGCAAAAGGAGCAGATGCAGAACTGGGAGTGATTTACTGGATAATGGGACAGATTCACTTTGGTTGCATAATAATTTCAGTTCTTGCAAAAGATGAAAGCGTTTTAAACGCGCATGAATATCATCCCTGCATGTAGGTCATTAAACCATTATGTGCTGTACAATCTGATCAGATCTGCTCTTCTCTTTGAAAAAAATAGAGCGTGTCTCCCTGTCCCAAGCATAGACTGTATAAAGGTCCCAAGACACCAGGGTGCGTTTTAGACCAATGACTGTTGTCACCCCCTTCTGGTCCCACCCCTCCGAGTGAGAGCAGTGAGAACCATATAGAACCTATCTTTAGCAGTGACCCCCGGACTCAGCTTGTCCCTCTGATTGGTCCTGAACAAATGTTAATACCCTGTCCAAACGACACAATATTTAAAAAAATCAGCAGAGGCATTAGATGAAGAAAAGGCACCTATTGCAATTCCATTTTTTTGTGGGAAAAATGTATTGACTGAGTATTTTTACCACATTGTTGCCATTGACTTACATGGTGAAAGATCTATACTGGAGCCAACCGCAGTGGCGCTAGTGAGCAACGGCACAATGGCGGCTCCCAGCCCAACCAGGAAGTGAGCTTCAAAACGAAAGCCCAGTCTTGGCCCCTTGCTTGCCACTCACCCAAGCTGACCCCACCTATCTTTTCACAAAGCTTGATGACATACAGGTAAACGTCTGTACTCTGTTGCAGTAATGTTAGCTTATGGTTCTAAGCGGTTACGATCTAATTGTTCCTTTTAATACAGTTGTGTGAAAGATGCTGGAATTTGGGCATGCTAATTAAATCAGCATGCTACAAACTGTCTAGCTAGTAGAGACTAGGACTGTGCACAACATAACCGTATTAAAATGACTGATAACATGGGCGTCATTAGGATACACAGTCAAGGTATGCTGGTTGCCATACCTTAGCTATTATTACGGTTACAATTTTTGAACTTTAGCCAACGACTACATAATTTCGATAGTCCAAAAAAATTACATTCACTGTTCTAACGCTCATGACGTGTTCTATCATAATCAGTCGGATGTCGCTATAGCTGTTTTCATGTACATGTACTTGGGGTTTCATGTCTTGGCTTTCATGATCTGTATGTCTTAATGTCAAATTCAGTGTGAAAATAGTTTTGAAGCTTTGCTTTCAAAAGTAATATGACAAGCTATCCGGACTTTTCAACGTTTGGAGGCTAACGTTACAGCCAGCTTGTAACCAGTCACACAATATGCTGCTTTTGCGGCGTCAAGCTAATGAAATTTATTTGGTTTCATCTCATTTTACTCAAAAAATGTCTTGGCTTTCATTATCTGCGTATCTTAATGTCAAATTCAACGTGAAAATATAGTTTTGAAGCATGTAAACATAATATGACAAGCTAAAACTGCAGTTTCTCTCCAGTAACATTAACACATACCAACTTTCGTGGCTGAACTTTTTCTTAAAAACATGGTTTGATGGCATTCCAAATGTAATGGGACATAACTCGCTTGATATTTGGATTAGAGAGATCATTTTGATCATTTATTAGAATAGCTTACATTTTCCTCCTTCAGCTAGGCCTTGTATATAAGGTCAAAAATGTGCTTGTGGGTGAATGTGACTAATTTTGATAAAGCAGGTCACATATTTACGTGTGTCAAAAATCCATACAATATCTTAAAAAGGGGTATATATTGACATGCTTTGATGGTGTCATTAGCACCTGTGCCATCTTTGTAGTGACGAATGAAGGGTGGGTATAAACTTATTTAGTGACGGCGTGGAAGGCCCAACCCATTTTTTGAACCACTTCCTCATTGCTGCTAGACTTGCCAGTCATTCAATTTTGAACCCTAGATACGCCCTCAGAAAATCAATGAAGTTTCACAGACTCAATATTTATGCAGTATGTGGAGCGCAGAAATTCTACGTAATATTTATTGAGTCTGGAGGGAGACTAGGGCTGCACTGAAGGTACTGTGATTTTCACAGATCAATGTGTGCAAAAGTCCAATGTGGACACTGACATCACGCCCTGGAGTCAGGCTGAGATTTTGATTGGACAGTCACATCACTCCCTGGAGTCAGGCTTAGAGTTTGATTGGACAGTCAACCCTTATGGAAATGTAATATACTGCAGTATATTGTAAATATATCACAATTATTGTCACAATATATTTAAAATATACTGCAGTATATTACATTTTCATAAGGGATATCACTCCCTGGAGTCAGGCTGTGAGTTTGATTGGTTGCCCAGTGAGAGAGTCCAATAGGGAGTTGCATGTGATGGTAGAGATCTCAGATTTCATCTCCACTGAGTCCACTCAGACCAGGACAGTCCCCTGACTACAATCGCCTGCTCAGCTGCTTGCAGTTGACTCCAGCCTCATACAAATAGAAGTAAAAAAGATTTATGCCATTAAACTGGTTCCCAAGTCGTTTCTACGTGTGTTATGAGAGGATGGAAATGATGCATATAAAGAAAATAACTTGCTTTGTATCAAGGATAAATTTTTCTTTGATAGATACAGCATTTAAATGAAAAGGCTGCTTTTTGCCAATGTCAGCTCCATCCATTCTGCTTTACTCCTGTGCTGTAACTGCAGAAAATTCTGAATGGTTTGATTGCAGAGTGAAGAGGATGCATAGGCTGACTGCATGCATATGGGAGCATGCTAGGTCAGGTGTACATGCATATCTGAGCATGCACGGTCATGTGTGCGCCCTGCTGATGCATATTGGAGCATGCACCGACTTGTGTATATGCTGCTGATACATATTGAATCATGCACAGTCAGGTGTGCATGCTACTGGTGCATATTGAAGCATGCATGGTCAGCTGTGCACCCTGCCGATGTAAATTGGAACATGCATGTGCAGGTGTGCATGCTGCTGATACATATCGGAGCATACACAGTCAGGTGTGCATGCTACTGATGCATATTGAAGCATGCATGGTCAGGTGTGCACTCTGCTGATGCACATTGAAGCATGCATGGTCAATTGCGCACCCTGCTGATGCATATTGAAGCATGCATGGTCAGGTGTGCACCATGCTGATGCATATTGAAGCATGCATGGTCAGGTGTGCATGCTGATGATGCATATCGGAGCATGCATGGTCAGGTGTACACCCTGTTGATGCATATTGGAGCATGTATGGTCAGGTGTGCATGCTGATGATGCATATCGGAGCATGAACGGTCAGGTGTGCACCCTGCTGATGCATATCGGAATATGCATGTGCAGGTCTGCATGCTGTTGTTGCATATCGGAGCATACACAGTCAGATGTGCATGCTGCTGATGCATATTTGAGCATACATGGTCAGGTGTGCATGCTACTGATGCATATTGAAGCATGCATGGTCAGGTGTGCACCCTGCTGATGTATATTGAAACATGCATGTGCAGGTGTGCATGCTGCTGATGCATATTGGAGCATAAACGGTCAGGTGTGCATGCTACTGATGCATATTGAAGCATGCATGGTCAGGTGTGCACCCTGCTGATGCATATCGGAGCATGCACGGTCAGGTGTGCACCCTGCTGATGTATATCGGAACATGCATGTGCAGGTGTCCAACGTGCTGAATTGACAGAGGGCAATGCGTCTTTTGGGCAGGGTTTAGAGATGAAAATGGGTATTACAAATTAAGAAGAGATTAAAATATGGAACCCATCCCCCTTCCAAAAAATAGAGAAAGAAGGAAAGAAAGAGAGATTTAAAGATGGAGGGAGAGCACATAACACCATGCTTAGTTAATTATCAGATCTCCAGCAGGTCTCAGCCACACCCGAGAAGATATGTTGGCACTCGGCGTAGCCGTTTTTCACAGCACAACACCGGGAGATTCTGAAGAACTGGACCTAACACCTTAACTAATGCACACAATAGGTGTCATTCAAACATGCAAAAAAGCAAAGCAGAAAGGGTGTAATTTGAAAGACACTCTTTCTATTGAACAGATTATAATTTTAAACACTATAAGTGTAAACATAGGGCAGAACATTTATGTTTTCAGAATGTAGAAACTGTTGCAGAAAAAGTTAGATTTTTTCCTATCGACAAATTTACACAAAGCACTGCAAAAAAATTCTGGAGGAAACTTTAAAACATCTGCCCGTGATAAAAGGTAATCATAAAGTTGCATTAACCTTGCATTAACCTTTTAAGGAGCACTTAGCAAATTGGAATGTCCTTAAAGATGGCGTACCTGGATCGATCAGGTGAGGATGAGGACGGATAAAATTAGCGATTGGAATTAACCTTGTAAAAGGCCTCTATGAGCAGCAAAATCAGAAGTCAGGGGTTAGAGGGAAGTGGCGAGAAGAGGGGACGAATTTGCCAAAGAAACGACGTTCATTCTCATGCGTATAATTTTTTTTGTGGACCTCATCAACCCCTAAAAATGTCAAATGAGGAGAAATGTTGGCATTTAAAGGTTGGATGCATAAGATGTCATTCAAAGCGTAGATAATACTGCAGAATGCGCAGAATGCTTGGTCTTTTGGGGCAGAACATGAGGAGAGGAGCACCATAGACCCTGGAGAGACCCCCAGCATTACAAAGGGAAAGAAGGCATGCTCTTAAGGATGACTCTTACATTCTAGTGTGAATACTGCAGTGTTCCACTGCCATGCACATGGCTTTCAGAAAGAACCACTGCCTGAAGGCTGACACACACTTAATGCATGTGCGCCCACAAGCGCTCGCTGACTTCATCACATGACACAGGGAGCTTGTGCAGATTCAACGTGCATAAGGAAATGGTGTGTTCAGATTCTACAACTTACAAGGTGCAATACCATGTTTTGTAGTGATTTGTCTTTAAGGGAAACCTGTTGTTAATAGGTTCATTTGCTTGTAAGGCTGTGGAGGATTCACATTTGTAGCATTCTACAAGGTCTGTCTGTTTATGATTCAGATGAGGAGTTATTGTACCCTTTGAATGGGTGAGAGGTATATAGTACATAATATTTCAGTTTCGTAAAATGGTTTGTGCTGAACAGAAAATACATCGCTCTCAACTTGGACCTCTTCCTCAAATAAAATCCGACATTCTGAAAATAAAGAATGAAGCCAAGGTTATATGTATTCAGATAATTAAGTGAAATAATTAAAGGTGAACACTTATTAATACATTCATATTTATACATTAATTTATTTGTTTTATTTGTTGTTCACATAACACATAGCCTTTATCCCTCATATTATGTTCGGGCTAAATTTTCAAACGTATTATATGTGGGGCCATTTAGCTGTATAAAATGTAAAGAAATATACAATCTTTTTTACCTCAGATTCTTTTGTGGGTCATTCTGGTGGCACTTTCCGATACAGGTTTTAAAATTCACAAACTTTCACTTACCTCAGATTTTTAATAGTTAAGGATAAAAGGTTAGTCAATTGGGAGACACACAAAAGGTGTCGTAAAATGTCAGCAGGCTTAAACCATTTCTCCTTAAATAAGATATTATATAAATACCTTTATCTAGAACCTTACAGTCTGGTTGCCTTACAGTTTCATTTCGGTAATAAGCATATACTGTTTTCACAAATTTCACACTCAAAATTGGATGCTAAGATAGCCAACTGTTCCTTGCAGATATTATACTGTTAAAAGGTATAAAGATTAACTCATTTTTTAGATTTTACTGTTCTGCTTTGATATAAGCAGAAGTTATCATGTGGTCACCAAAAGGTCAATAAGTTCTTTAAAATAGAAGATTAACTCACTGCAAGTTTTCTCCAGTGGGCTCCTCTATAAGAGGTATTATACTCAGCTTCATCTCAGTGGAGGTGATATATTTATTTCGATAATTATTTCAGCTTTACTCTGTAATCTGCATATTATAATGATCAGAACAGACCAATGCAGCCCTATGAACGTTTCTGTGTCCCGACAGAAATTAAACATGAGCGGCTGAAAAATTGTACTCATTACATTTTTGCAAACTAAACAAATCTACAATGGCAATAAATATACTTATGGATGCAAATATTCTATAATATTTCACAGTTGTTATCGAATATGATGATAATTTCTGAGAAACGGGTGATATAGCACCATACTAATGACATACTCTGTCATGGGGGATACGTCAATTAGTACTGCTCGAATACATGAACAGTCACGAGAATTATTGCAGTGTTTCCAGATGACTGTGGTTAATATCTTCAATTGACTCCCATTTTGTGTGTTTCTTTTGTTTGTCTCTTCTGCATTTACTTTCTGTTTGAAAAAGACATGGCTTTCCATTCACTGGTGGAGACTCGCTCCTCTGATTTACTCTGTGCTTGGTGATTGTGATTGCTTTGTGAATTTTGTTGTTTGTTTGCATTTGACCTTATTTTCTTCAATTCGACTTTGATTCTCGACTAGGCCATTTAAGTGTATTTTGAGTATTTGACCTTGTTTTGTTCAATCCAACTTCGATTTCTGTCTAGTCCTTCAAGTTTGTTTGCTGAGTGGATTTTGTGTGTTTGAACTTGTTTTGTTCAATCTTACCTTGAGTCTCGTCTAGCACTTCTACACTGCCTGGCCAAAAAAAAAAAAGAGTCGCCGTTGCACCCATGCGTAGTGCCCACTGTACAAGCCTCTGGAGGCAGCATTATGATCTGGGGTTGCTTCAATTGGTCAGGTCTAGGCTCAGCAATGTTATGCAGCAATAAAATGAAGTCAGCTCAGTACTAGAATGTACTGAATGACCAGGTTATCCCATCAATGGGCATATTCCAGGATGACAATGCCAAGATTAATCGGGCTCAAATTGTGAAACAGTGGTTCAGGGAGCATGAGGAATCATTTTCACACATTAATTGGCCACCAGAGTCCTGACCTTAACCCCATTGAAAGGGATGTGCTGGAGTAGACTTTACAGAGTGGTTTGACTCTCGTCAATACAAGATCTCGGCCAAAAATGTATGCAACTCTGGACGGAAATAAATGTTGTGACGTTGCATAAGGTTGTTGAAAGAATGTCACGATGAATGTGCATAAAGGCGGTCCAACCAAAAGTGTGTAACTTTTTTTGGCCAGGCAGTGTAGTTTGTTTGCCGTATAGGGTAGTTAGGGTGATCCCAGATGGATTGCAAATTCTATTTTGTTATTTTGCTTTGATATTTTTTTTTGTTGATGTTTTTGAAGGTGACTCTGGGTGGAATTTTAAATCTCAGTGGGGCTACACTTGATTAGCATTTAGGTTAAAGTAACATACTGACCCCGTTTTACTATGTAAATCAATGTCTACTGAAATCATGTATCTGGCCTAGTGTCGGTAAACCTTGACATCAAATGTGTCTACATTAGCATTTTACTTGAATTAAACATTGCATGGAAATGCAGGTGTCATTTCAGTGTGTACTCCCCTGGTGATAAAGACAGGAAATGTGACATAATGCTAATGACCTCTTTAGCACACTTGCATTTATTACTCCTGTGCATGCACAGCGCTGAGAGCGGGAATATTGCAATCACTTGCGTCCGTGTGTCTGTCCATAACAGCCGTAGCGCCTAAAGTTCTGATCCGATTTTGATGAAACTTTGCAAATATGTTGACAGACAGCCAAGGGCCTGAATTCCCGAATATGTTTTGGTCAACTACAAGTATTTTAATTTGTATTGATTTCCACCAGTGTCTAATGAATAGACGTTGGAGGAATTGACATAACACCCTCTAGACGCAAGAGGGTGCACGTAGGGGAGGGCAAGACTTGAAGATTTTGTCAAAAATGGGCTTGTCAAAAAGCATAGGAAATGGAGAGGCAGGAGAAGCCAGGAGTTGCAGATACCAATGGTGTCCAGTGCACCGCAACTCCCAATTTTCCCATAGGCTATAATGGTGAAACTCCTGTGTGTTCTCTGTGCTCTGAGCCAAGTCTTTACAACTTGTTGACGATGACACACATATAAATCGCTGTTTCTAAGGAGGAACTGAATCGAAAGCAGCCATGCAGGGGGTTATAGGCTATACATCTGCCAACTATGCTGCTGCAGTGATTCCCATTTAAGCTATATACGATTTATGAAAATACACCTCATTTTATTTTCATGGCTTATTTTCAAGTGACCGAATAATTTTCTTTTTGCATAATAAAAACAAAATTCCATTTCAAAAGGATTAAGCATCGCTCCCCCCTCCACTACACCCCTGCTAGTACCCCACCCCATCAACTTCCACATACAACCACTTATGGTTAATGGAAGGCCCAATGTGAATATGATATGCACATAAATTAGCTTGTCATTCCAATTAGTTGTCAGAGAAAATGGAGCAGTCATACCACAAAACAAAGAAGAAAAACTTCACAGAGTGTGAAATCGAGATGCTTGTTATGGAGAGAAGTCAGATGGTCACAGCCGCCAAACCATTTTGGAAATGAAAAAGAAGTATATTCTTGGGGCATCCTGGCTCTCTGAACTAAGTTTTATATGTGCTATACCAGGAAGCATACATTTCTACACCAATTATAATAGCGATCTGCCAAGGTGCAAACACAGTTGGTTTTTAAAGGGAATGGGAGATGACATTCTGATTGGTTTATTGCATGTTACACTCATTCTTGCCCATGTTACACATGTTACACCCAATACAAACTTATAATAAATGAAAAGAATAGGTGCTCTCCAAAACCATGTGCTGTTACGCTGTTTAGTGCCGTGTGCGCGTGGTTTCCACTCCATTTAAAAATGACACACGAACCGGCACATGCCTGTCTTAATTCTCGGCAATGACGGCTTGAAAAGACAATAATCATCACATGCAACAAAGTACGACAGACAATTGGAAGCTGGCACAAATCGCGTGACCGCTGCTGCCGGTTGAAAGATTCCATTCCATTTAAGCGGCTTTCTCTGACCTTACCATTCCGTAATTGTGGCGAACCAGCACGGGGTTTTGGAGCTCAATAAGTTCAGCCCAACTGAACCAGATAACAACCATTTGCGCTCAAATTATCTACCGTTTAACTAGCAAAAGTCAATTTGAACGCGCCCTAAAAGCACTTGCGCTATGCGCTGTAGACCATGCACTAAGATTGTTAAAATATATCCCTTTACATTAACTTCCCCACACACTGGTGATGGAAGCACAGAGAGAGAAAGAGAGAGAGATAGAGAGATCCAGCAGTCATAGATCAGCCCTGTTTTTTCCCCCTCATGAAAACATGAGTATAGGCTCACTGAAACAAGGTTGCAGATAACCAAGCTCACTATGGACACAGCGACTGAGGCAAAACAGCATTGACCTTTGATTGGACGCTGACGCAGAGAAATGGAATGGCTCTTGGGGTGAACCCTGCGTTAAAAACACAAACGCCTGCAGAAGCCGCACGCATAGCAAGATGTGAGGGTGAGTCAGCTCTGCGGACCTAACACGGATCTGACAGGGTGGCAATGATGACGAGGGACTTGCAGGAAGGAGGGAGGAAGACTATTCTGTCACTCATTCTTGCCCAGGGCAAAATACAAAAAACTGAAAATATACGGCTGTGTCCGATTCAGAGCCCTATCTACTGCGTCCTGTCTCCTGTGTACTGTGTACATGAAAAAGTAGTTAAGTAGGCAAAATGTTATCCAAATGTAGTATACGTAAAACCCCCGTATGATATACAGTACTTCTGGGGTTTTGCTGAGTATATTCAGGAGCACACCTTTCAAGAAGTACGCAAACATTTTGGTCGCAAAAATATGACGCGGAGCTTAGTTGTAAAGAATGAGGTGCAGCTGAGGTTTTCTTTCAATAACAACAAAAACAACACGTGGCATGGACGCGCAAGGGTGGGACATCTTACTACCACAGTACGATTGGAAAATAGTATGGAGGATATTTTTTTGCGTACTGCACGTCACATAATAAACAGTACACATTAAACAGCACGCATCTAAGGACGTAGTAAAGGCTCTGATTTGGACACAGCCCTAGAGTTGAGTAGGCCCGGTATAAAGTATTTGGCTTCAAAACCTTTTCCCTAGCTATGATGTCTGATGATTGTGGGCACGCTTTAATTAAGCAAACCGTCTGCTGTTATGATGCAATTTTGATGTGCTGGGAGTTAAGTACTCAAATCATTTGGCTTATTAAATTACAAAAAAGAAGAGAAGAAAACCTTGCCAAGAGATTCAGAAAAGGGCTCTCAGATAGAATTTTTTCTAAAACTAATTTTAGTTGTGTGTCTCCAGACCTGGCTGAAGGGTGATGGGCAGGGCAGCCCTGATGGACACTTACTGAGCTCAGAACACGACGTTTGCGTTGCCATGTGGCTGATAGGGCGTGGCACAGCAAAACAACCACACAAAATTACAAATTGAGTATATGAAACTTATTATTTTACATTACATACAAGCATTTTTTTTAATGAAAACATTTCTAAAACAATATTTACTTTTGGCAAATAAATGCATTTCTTGGATGTATATAAATGTGTACAGGAAGAGAGTGGGTACAGTGCGGGCAGGATGGATATCCATTTGAGATTCTGGTCTCACACCAATATTTACTAATTCCACCAAATTTCTCTGGTTATGTAAAATTATTTACGACTTTGCATTACAAGCTAATCAGTATTGGAACAGTGTCTGCATGTTGAAATGACCAATGTAGCAGATATCTTTTGTGTTTGCTGCATTTTGAAAATTGGCATACATTGGTGTAAACATACATGTACATTTTCATGGTCTTTTTTATGATTTAGAATGATATGATAACGACAAAAAAACTACTTGAGATTGTTTTACAAAGATCAGAAAATCTGAATGCGTTGAATGTAATTAATAAATTTTAAGACGACACTCAAATTAGTCAAAGCAATTTAAACATTAGAAAGCATACATTTAAAGAGAACAGCCTCGTAAGTGTCTTTAACCGTTGAGAACAACGCATAATTCAGGCTAGAAAAATGCATTTACGAAATGGAACATTTAAAAGTCAGAATTTTCGCATAATAACACGTTATCATAAATTTGGATATAGAAAAATGCAAGACAAGTTTATGGTTATATAAACTATGGTTATTGAGTGAATCAATTATTTTACTGACAATCAGGCAAATTAAACGAAAACAGATTGAGAGTGATCATCCGTTAAAGAAGACCTAGTTCTACTCCCATGGTACACCACTGATCAAATTGCTCTGAAAGTGATCTTTCATCACTGTCGTTGTCGTTATGGTTGTGGTGTGGACTCTGCCATCCACTTGAGTTAGAACGCTTTTTAAAATTATATTATATTTATAGTTATTGTTATAGTTATCGTTCTTGGTGTGGATGGGCCTTAAAAGTACCTGAAAATAAAATTCAAAAAAATCCTTTTATAACCAATCATGATAGCATCACTTGTTTACCTGTGGCATGTTCCAAACAGGTGTTTTTGGAACTTCCCAGTCTTTTTTTTGCCCCTGTCCCAACTTGCATCAAATTCGGAAATTTGCGTATATTTACAAAATCAATAAAGTTGATAAGGTAAAAAATGTAATATTTTTTATTTGTACTGTTGTCAATTAAATATATGTAAAAGAAAATGTACAAATCACTGCTTTTATGTGTATTTTACATACTGTCCCAACTTTTTTTGAATTGGGATTTGCAATAGAGGATAGGTGAGTATCCTTTTTAAACACAGTAAACTGGATAAAACACACAGAGGAAACCATTAGGATATCACCACAGGCAACATCCTTTGGGAAGGTAGAGGAGGAGGACTGTAACACCAGGTGTGGGCAGAATAGGACAGATCTCAATTAACACCTTTTCCCCAAACTAAATTGGTGATGACCTTAAGGTAAAATGTCAGTCATCTGTGATGTCATCGCAGCATATTTATAGATCTCACCACTCTCCTGTTGTCATGCTGAAAACCACACGGTGGCTAAATGAAAGGATGGCGGGATGGCAGACTTAATAAAGTGAGTGGTGAGCCCAGGGAAAGAGTCACGTTAGCCGGCCACCAGCTCGATTCCTGCCAGCTCTGCAGTCATTTTCAGAATCAGTAGTTATGGTCAGGGTTAACAATGCGTCATGGGATACAGAAAGCGTCTTTTGATTACAAAGACCAAAGGGTGCTTTCCAATACTCAAAAAATGCACCCTTCTTTTTTCCACTACGACCTCTTCTCCTCCTTGCCCTGGAAACAGATCTTTGTGTCCTAATGTGATGTTGCTGATTTCATATTAATTACATATTCATTCTTAAATATGAATTCATGTCTTGACGCGAACTGCAATATCAGGTATATTGTATACTGTAGATGCAACTACTTGTACTTGAAATATACAGACAGTTAGTTTCCGGGCAGGAGACAAATGGAGGAGAATAGTGGAGGAAAAGAGGTGAGGAGTGAAGAATATTGGGATGCACCCCCATAAATTCAGCACATTATGAACTGGACCCGGATTCAGAAAAATCTGATAGTTCAGTGACTATTAATAGAACACTGATTCAGAAGAGTCAGATAGATCAGTGAATATGAATAGAACACTGCTTCAGAAGAGTCAGATAACTCAGTGATGCCGAATTGGACACTAAGGGCCTGATTTACGAAGACCTTTAGCATGTGCGGAACCTTTTAGCACATGCAAAACTAATAACACGACCAATGATTGGTGTAAAACAAATACCATGACCAATCGCTGGTCATGTTATGAGTTTTGCATGTGCTAAAAGGTTTTGCACATGCTAAAGGTCTTAGTAAATCAAGCCATAATTTATCAGTCATATAGCTCTCATATATACTGAATAAATAAATAACCTCGTTTATCTTTTTTAGTCCATTTCAAATGTGACATACATTAGCATTTTTGTAATTTGACTGAATTTCAAATTTAAATCTATTTTCAGACTGTGTATTTATCTCAGTAAACAAGTTTATTTAATGCTTGGAAGGTGAAGCCAACTGTGAAAAAATGTTGTGTTTGTGAAGGTGCTCTTAGGTGTAAATACATCCACATGAATAGAATAGTAATGAAAAAGCATTCAAGAAGCAAATGATTACCACTAATCATTGAAAAAACGCTAAGCTTCTTTCCACAGCAGTGTCAGTTATGAAAAGCACTTCATTAGAATGGCATGTTGGACAAGTTTAAAGGGCAGAATATAGTTTCCTCTGTGTTCCCCCAAAATACCTCTGTACAGTGAGCTACTGCCCACGGACACTCTCTGCGCATCTCACAAGATCAATCATTCAATTAACCTCTCATCATGTTTATAAATAGACCGCAGTCTCTCCGTGGCTTCACCCTGAATAAGGATTGTTGCAATTGCATGAGGGTTGCTCACTATAGAGTATTATCCATTTATTTTTAAACTGTTCTGCCAGTTGTGTGCTATTCTAAGAATTCTTCTGCTTCTTTCAGTAAAGAGTGTCCTTGTTTTTCTATGACGTAGTACTTCTATATGTTCTTAGATGCTGTTTAAATTGTGCTTTTTTTGTATTTTTAGAATCTTTTGTTTGTGCAAGTAAAGTGCGACCAGGTGATCAGATTTATCTCTGACCTGCACACAAAGGCAGCAGTGCTACAGTACTTTGATGGATTGACTCTGAATCACATTTACGGCTTTATGATTTTCACTTGTTTATGGGTGCATTCATGGAGATGCTGAAATGTACATTACTGACAATGCATATTATGCCACTGATTGTGACTCCCGTGGAAAAATATAGCAATTTATGTCTTCACTTGGTTATTTAGTATCCATTCCTTGATGACGGTTTTCGGTTCCGATCTCAGACGTAATTAATCGAGTCTTTAGGTGACTCCATTCTTGTGAATGAAGTATTGATTTTTAATTTTGCAGAAGCAGAAATGCTCATTTAAAATATGCTCTTGCGTGAAGGATGCATTCCAAACGCGTGCATAATGAATGCCACTGCCACTGCTCTTAGATCTGATCTTATTTGCGATGCGAAGGTGGGCATCGACTTCCTACGATTGGTGGGATGGCGAGGCAATTAGAGGCAGCAGTTGCTCTCAAACTATCTGCAGCCTGCAATTAAAACAGTGTGTGTGTTTAACATGTTATGTAGGCTGTCATTATGTCCCCAACAGTCTAATTATCTATAAAATACTAAAAAGCACAAAACCTCACATTCTTTGTCATCCTTAAACCTTTATGGCTGGGCATACATTCTCCATTTGTAAGAATTATCTGATGCAGCAAGCCTCAGAACCTTGATTTATTAATTTACGAGCCCAGATGCAGAATTAAACACAGAATGTGGCTAATACTTCTCCCGTGTGCCAGACTTTAATCTCCCTTTAGCACCTGAAAATATCTTAATGTCCCTGCGAACTAAACCATTTCACAAATTGAGCCCATAATCCATACAAATGGATTGAGAAACGACGCAGTGAGAGAGTACTGGTCTGTCTGGGGAATTTTACGGACAGCAAAGACATGGGGGGCCTGAGCTGTTGTTTCAATTCACTGAACTCTTGACCTGAGGAAAGAGAAAATACCACGGGGATGGTGAGGGCAAATGAGGGTGAGGTCAAATGAGGAAATAAAGCATTATTTCAGCTCCAAGTAGGCACCACATTTCAGCACAGTTGGACATTTTGCACTGCTGTATTCTAAACGTGTTTCATCTGGGAATAAACCCCTGCAGTTTCTCATCATCTGCATCACCAGTGTGGCAGTCATTTCATACAGCACCTGCATTATTGTACAGTCCCTGCTGTATTCTCATAGGGGGCCGAGCCAACACATTACAGTGAAGGAAGGGAAGAGAACATTAAACACATGTTATTTTTATTCATTTTTTATTATTTCTGCTGCAGGACACTGTTGTTTTCAGAAGAAAGCTGAGAATAACCTTTGTGAATGTTGAGTTGATGTCTCAGAAGCATGAAAATATGGGAAAAGACATTCTGGACTCATGGGAAAAACATGTAACCACTTTACCTTTTACAAATGTAAGGGATCTCTATGTCAG
Source organism: Ilyophis sp. 1 JC-2022 (assembly GCA_022702515.1). Classification (NCBI taxonomy): domain Eukaryota; kingdom Metazoa; phylum Chordata; class Actinopteri; order Anguilliformes; family Synaphobranchidae; genus Ilyophis; species Ilyophis sp. 1 JC-2022. The sequence goes on from CM040396.1 coordinate 72,558,344, forward strand.
AGACACGGAGGAAATATTGGAGGTCCAGATGCGATAGCTGCGAAATCTTAAAGTGTTCCAAAGAACACCACTGAGACGGACAATAATCTGTAGTGGAGTAGGAGAAAATAAAAAGAACACAAATAACCTCGCGATAAAAACGAGGAACTCGATTTCCGGGCAAAACAAATAAATAAGCAGTAACGCTTATCTAACTGCCGTTTGTGGAGAGAAACAAAAGAAAGAACAGAGAACTCAAAAGACCCCAAAGACTTTGGGTGAGAGCACTCGTAGGTATGAGTGGAAAACAAAATAAACAAAAAAATCCTCTGCTCTGAAATAAGAGCGTAAAAGAGAACTTGCTTTCTTTCTAAAATTGTACTGATAACAAGTCCCGCGTTGATAAGCAAAGTAGTCGATAGCAGCACAACTTCCTATCCCCTTTTTACCGGCTCGAATGTTACGTGAAATAACATGGAAGCAACGAGAGAGGCAGGAAGCGGGGTATAAATAGTGGTATATAAGCGGGGTATAATAGCGGAAATGCAGGACAGGTGAACTCACTAATGACGAGACGAAAGCAAAACCCGTAGCGGAACACAGGAAAATCCGATAGATTACCGGTAAACGACAAAAAAGAATAAAGAGACGCGGAGATAAGGGAAGAAAGATCCATGACAACAAATAGATTTTTAAGGAGCACAGGCCTGATGCACAACATTTTTGTTGATTCATGTAACGCAGTGAGGTCAGTAAATGAAATATGTGCTGTGTTGTGTTGTGTCTCATGGAAAAGACAAAAATGCAAGGGTATTATTTGAATTAGTCAAAATATATACTTATTAAAATACAATTATTAAAAGTACATACTAAAATATTTAATACTAAATATGTCAGTATTTTTTCATACACTATCTCCTCTCACATATGTAATTATATTAATTTGTAGGTTATCAGTTATGTATTGCAAAATGATCTTTAATGTACATTCAGTATATTGGGAAAAGGATGGTGTTATGTGTGTATACAATTCCATCTACGAAAGGGGCAACCAATATTATTAACAATCAATTATTAACTTCATGGAAATGACTGCACTATGGGTGAATGATTGAAATTTGGTTCTGCAGAGATTGAAATGTACTTTCACAGGGGTTAACAGAGGTGAACAGAGGTGAACAGAGGAGAAAGTAGCAGCCTTTAAGAAACCATTAAAATCGATTTTACAGTCAAGAAATAACATAATATCAAAATAAATTAAACTGCATTGAGAAATAATCTTTTTGTTAGCTATAGAAAGCTTCGATTCTGCAACCTTAATCATTTGCAAACAACCTTTTTCCTCGATACGCACCATTTGCTCCACATGCCAAGGGCTTCTTAGCTTGCTTAATGCGTAGGTCTTAGAACTCTGCCCTGAAGCATTGCATCTTAGAGTAAAGTATCAAGAGATTGTATAAGAGATGTAGAGTTGATTGTATTATCTGACTCTAATGCACGAAAAAGAGCATGTAGGAGAAAAAACTAAACAAAAAACAACATTTCAGTCATTCAAATTTGTGTATATGTGTATTCGCAGTAAACCGTTGCAAAAGCTATTTTGCCCTTTTCATGCATAAATACCTGTTTCATGTTGTGTCATTTGAAATGTAACCACTTGTACAGAACACAAGTGCATGCAGTGTAACTGTGACGTCCGGACAAGGACGGACCCAAATGCACGACGAGACAGTCTTAGGTTCAAGAGGTTTACTTTAATTATATTCCGGGTCGGAACCACGCCGGGAAAACAAAAATAAACAGTCAAATAATAACTCGTGGAACCCGTAGAGCGCTGGCACAGGAGATCCAGCGAAGTAGCCAGTGGTTGTAGAGCGCTGGCACAGGAGATCCAGCGAAGTAGCCAGTGGCAGATCACAGCCTGGGTAACGGCGTGAGTCGGTCGGCGGTTGAACCAGGATCCACACCGGGAAACAGGAGTGGCAATTGCTGGACCGTGGATTACAGCTTGGGTAGCAAACTAGCAAGCGAAGAGACAAGTAAGACGACAAGACATACACGAACAAACCGCAATACTTTGACAAGGAAACACAGGAACAGCACGGTAATATAACTAGTGTCATTAGAGCTGATAAGCTACAGCTTGCGGGAAATGCATGCGCGATCAGCGAATTGATTGAACGATTAGCAACAGCGTGAGGAATGCGGTGAAGGCGATTGAGTGTGAGTTGTGTTATTAAGATGTGGTGTAAGTAATCAAGTGAAATGTAGACCCAATCAGGTAATAAACGCAGACATGATACAATTAGGTTCGGGGAAAACAGAGGAACACATCAAGGAAGGAACGGGGAGCGGAGCGGATCGTTACAGTACCCCCCCGTCAAGGTACGCCTCCTGGCGGACCACAGGCTCTGGTCGACTGGGCCTGGCGGTGATGGAATTCCTGGATGAGGGTAGGGTCCAGGATAAGACGGGGGGCAACCCAGGAACGTTCCTCGGGCCCATACCCTTCCCAGTCGACCAGGTACTGGTGGCCTCGTCCCCGGCGCCGGACATCGAGGATGCTGGAGACTGTGTACGCGGGGGCACCATCAATGTCCCGGACAGGTGGGGGGGCAGGAGTGGGAGCGCTGAGAGGGCAGGAGATCACTGGCTTGACCTGACTGACATGGAAGGTGGGGTGGATTTTGAGGGAGGCAGGGAGACGGAGTTTGAGAGTGACTGGGTTAAGGATGGAGTGCACAGTGAAGGGTCCGACGAAGCGGGGTTGGAGCTTGCGGGAGGTGCCGGGGAGGGAGAAGGTGGAGGTCGAAAGCCAAACCTTCTGTCCCGGGCGGTAGCGAGGGGCTGCGGACCGGTGCTGATCCGCCAGGCGACGATTCCGGGAGGAGGTCTTAAGGAGGGCGTTGCGGGTGGCTTTCCAGATCCGCTGGCAGCGTCGGACGTGGGCGTCCACAGATGGAACCGCCACCTCGGCCTCCTGGGCGGGGAACAGAGGGGGTTGGAAGCCCTGGGAAGCTTCAAAGGGAGACCTCCCCGTAGCCGAGCACACCAAGGTGTTGTGGGCGTACTCAACCCACGGGAGGAGCTGGGACCAGGAGGCAGGATTGCGGGCCGTCACGCACCGTAAGGCGGCTCCCAGGTCCTGGTTAGCCCTCTCTGCCTGACCGTTAGTTTGCGGGTGGAACCCGGAGGATAGGCTGGCGGTGGCGCCGAGTGCGGTGCAAAATGCCTTCCAGACTGCGGAGGCAAACTGGGGACCCCGGTCGGAGACGACATCCGCCGGAATCCCATGCAGCCGCACCACGTGCTGCACCAGGAGGTCGGCCGTCTCGAGGGCAGAGGGAAGTTTGGGGAGGGGAACAAAGTGCACCGCCTTGGAAAATCGGTCCACCAGGGTCAAAATGACAGTGTTACCGGCCGAAGGTGGTAGTCCGGTAACGAAGTCGACCCCGATGTGACTCCAAGGGCGGCCCGGGATGGGAAGGGGACGGAGGAGACCAGCAGGGGGGGAGTGAGACGCCTTACTCCTGGCGCAGACAGGGCAAGCGTGGACGAAGGCCAGGGTGTCCCGCCGGGCGGTGGGCCACCAGAAGCTCCTGCGCACCAGCTCCACGGTGCGGTTGCCTCCGGGGTGGCAGGCCAGTCGGGAGGAGTGAGCCCACTCCAGGACCTGGGAGCGGACAGGGTTGGGGACGAACAGGGCCGAAGAGGGGTTAGGGCGAGGATCGGGATGCGTCACCTGAGCGTCCAGCACGATTTTCTGGATTGGCCACCGGACCGCAGCCACGACGCAGGAAGCTGGAACGATGGTCTCCGGGACAGACAGGTCGGCAGGGGAGGAGTGGATCCGAGAGAGGGCATCGGGTTTGATATTTTTAGATCCGGGTTTGAAGGTGATGGAGTAATTGAAACGTGCGAAGAATAATGACCAACGGGCCTGTCGGGAGTTGAGTCTCTTGGCTGACTGGATGTATTGTAGGTTACGGTGGTCAGTCAGGATCAGGAACGGTTGAGTGGTCCCTTCAAGCCAGTGTCTCCATTCCTCCAGTGCCAGCTTGATGGCCAGCAACTCCCGATCCCCTACCCCGTAGTTGCGTTGGGTGGGGGAGAGGCGGCGGGAGAAGAAGGCGCAGGGATGGAGCTTGTGGTTGAGGGGGGAGTGTTGGGACAGGATAGCCCCTACGCCTGTGTCCGAGGCGTCCACCTCCACCACGAATTGGCGGTCGGGTTCCGGGCAGCAGAGGATGGGGGCCGTGGTGAAGAGTGTCTTGAGTTTCGTGAATGCCTGATCTGCCCGGGGATTCCAGGCAAAAGGATTTTTGATGGAAGTGAGGGTGGTGAGGGGTGCTGCTACCTGGCTGTAGTTCCGGATGAACCTCCTGTAGAAATTCGCGAAACCTAGGAACTGCTGCAGGTGCTTGCGAGTAGTAGGGATGGGCCACTCCGTAACAGCCTGGATTTTGGCCGGGTCCGGCCGTATGTCGCCCCTCTCCACTACAAAACCTAGGAACGAGACTGAGGGGGCATGGAACAGACATTTGTCGGCCTTGACAAATAATTTGTTCTCCAGAAGGCGTTGTAGCACCAGGGAGACGTGGTCTTGGTGTTCCCGTTGGTCTTTGGAGAAAATCAGAATGTCATCCAGGTAGACGAAAACGAAGCGGTTGAGAAAATCCCTCAGTACATCGTTCACTAGGTTCTGAAACACGGCTGGGGCATTAGTCAGGCCGAACGGGACCACCCGGTACTCGAAGTGGCCCAGGGGGGTGTTGAACGCGGTCTTCCACTCGTCCCCCTCCCGGATCCGTACCAGGTGGTAGGCGTTACGGAGGTCCAGTTTCGTGAAGACCCGGGCGCCCTGCAGCAGTTCAAAGGCCGAATTCAGGAGGGGTAGCGGGTACTTGTTCCGGACGGTGATGGAATTGAGGCCCCGGTAGTCGATGCAGGGGCGGAGGGAGCCATCCTTCTTCTTCACAAAGAAGAATCCCGCTCCGACGGGCGAGGAGGAGGGACGGATGGTGCCTGCTTCGAGGGAGGACTTGATGTAGTCCTCCATGGCAGTTCTTTCCGGGCCGGATAGGCTGTACAGGCGGCCGGAGGGTAGGGGGGCGCCTGGAAACAGGGAGATGGCACAATCGTAGGGTCTGTGGGGGGGTAAGGACAGGGCCAGGGACTTGGAGAAGACCCGGGACATGTGCAGGTAACAGTGGGGGACCCCCTTCAGGTCGACCTCCGGAACGGATGTTTTGATCTCCGTGCTGGAAGGAGGTTCCGCTGAGTGAAGACAGGAGGTGTGGCATTGGGTGCTCCAGCTGGTGACGCTGGATGTGATCCAGTTGAGCAGGGGGTTGTGTTCATGCAGCCAGGGCTGACCAAGGACCAGAAGGGAGTGGGGAGTGTTGATGATGTACAGTTGAAGTGTCTCACGGTGGTTGCCGGATAGGAGCAGTTGGATGGGGATGGTGCGGTGGGTGATGTGGGCCAGGCGGTGGCCGTCCAAGGCATAGGCGTTTATAGGTTTCTCCAGTTCTTCCGTGGGGATCCCGGACTCGTCTACAAACTGGGAGTCCACGAAGTTGGAGTCGGCTCCTGAGTCGATCAGTGCCTGCACAGATACGGTAGCGGAGGCCGTAGTGCCCCATTTGAGGACCGCCGAGAGCTGGAAGCGGCTGGAGGTTAGGCTCGGTGTTTGGGTCTGGCTCGCCAGTAGGCCTAGGTTTGCTGACGAGCCCTCTCTTTTGGGCGCACTGGACAGGAGTTAAGGAGGTGATCTGTGCGGCCGCAATAGAAACATGCTCCGGCGGCCCGGCGTTGGCGGCGGCGCGCGGCAGGGTCGGACGTAGTGCCGCCCAGCTGCATCGGTTCCCCAGCCTCCGGAAGTTCGCAGACCACGGGCGCCTGATGGCGAGGCGCAGGATGCGCGAATGTGGTTCCCAGAGGCGGTTGAGTCGGCGCATACGCCCTCTTCTCGCGGGTGCGGGCGCGCAGACGGTTGTTCACGGTGATGGCCAAGGAAATGAGGTCGTTCAGCGTGGGCGTGTCGTCGCGGGTGGCCATCTCGTCCTTCATTTCCTCGGACAGGGCGGAGCGGAAGACGCCCTGTAGGGAGGCGTCGTTCCAGCCAGACTGCGCCGCGAGGATCCGGAATTTGATGGCGAATTCCGCCACGCTGCGCTCGCCTTGTTTCAGCGCCAGGAGCTGCTGGTTTACATCTCTCCCGCACACGGGATGATCAAAAGTCCGCCGCATCTCCCTGGCGAAGTCCAGGTACTGGGTGCAGAGGTCGGGTTGCTTCTCCCACAACGCGGCGGCCCAGTCCCGCGCCTCTCCTCCCAGGCAAGTGATCACGTATGCCACGCGGGTGGCATCCGCGGAGTAGGAGGACGGCTGCATACGGAACGCCAGCTCGCACTGCAGCAGGAAAGGCTGGCATTTCCCCAGCTCGCCAGAGTATCGTTCGGGAGGGTTGGCCCGAGGCTCCCGATGAGGTAGGACAATCGCTGGTACCTGCGGTTGAGGTGGATCCCCCGCTTCAGGACGGAGTCCTGACGTCTGGGCAGCCAACTGATTGACCATCGTTCCCCATTTGGTGGTCTGTTCCACCATGCCCCGGAACATCTCCATGGTTTCATCCAGGCGACGGCTTTGCTGGGCGATCTGGGTAGCCTGGCAGGTGAGCGCGTGTCGAATCTGCTCCGCGTCGGCTGGGTCCATTTCTGGTCAAAGTATTCTGTGACGTCCGGACAAGGACGGACCCAAATGCACGACGAGACAGTCTTAGGTTCAAGAGGTTTACTTTAATTATATTCCGGGTCGGAACCACGCCGGGAAAACAAAAATAAACAGTCAAATAATAACTCGTGGAACCCGTAGAGCGCTGGCACAGGAGATCCAGCGAAGTAGCCAGTGGTTGTAGAGCGCTGGCACAGGAGATCCAGCGAAGTAGCCAGTGGCAGATCACAGCCTGGGTAACGGCGTGAGTCGGTCGGCGGTTGAACCAGGATCCACACCGGGAAACAGGAGTGGCAATTGCTGGACCGTGGATTACAGCTTGGGTAGCAAACTAGCAAGCGAAGAGACAAGTAAGACGACAAGACATACACGAACAAACCGCAATACTTTGACAAGGAAACACAGGAACAGCACGGTAATATAACTAGTGTCATTAGAGCTGATAAGCTACAGCTTGCGGGAAATGCATGCGCGATCAGCGAATTGATTGAACGATTAGCAACAGCGTGAGGAATGCGGTGAAGGCGATTGAGTGTGAGTTGTGTTATTAAGATGTGGTGTAAGTAATCAAGTGAAATGTAGACCCAATCAGGTAATAAACGCAGACATGATACAATTAGGTTCGGGGAAAACAGAGGAACACATCAAGGAAGGAACGGGGAGCGGAGCGGATCGTTACAGTAACACCAGTCGTCTAAAGGTGGGAGCAGAATGTGAAGATAGCATTTAAGCCTGTCAGTCAATCTTGTCCTCATGACAACAACAAAAAAATGAAAACAACATGGCTGAGAAATGGGACTTTATTTTGATTATGTATTTTACATACATAATCAAATCATACTTTGATCTGTATGCCAAACAATTTTACAAATGTATACCTTAAAACACATTTATTTGAATACTTGCAACTGTTAAATTGCAAATTAAATCACATAAAAAATAAAATAGTTATAATTATTTTATACATTACTTTTTGTAAAAATTGTTGTCATGTAAAAACACAGTGTGGCCACATTTAGTTCATAATTAGAATATTAATTCATTCATGAAACGTGAGCAGAACGAATTTGTACATAAAACGTTCGTTTTGCATTTTTGCCCATATGGTATTCATCAACATTTTCGTATCTGAGAATTGTTAGTACCTCCGAACAAAATTTACACCTGCTCCGGAGCACAAGTAGCTCGTTCATAAATTCAGAATACCGGTAAATGTAGCTTCTGAGTGATAATTAGAATATTAATTTGTTTTTATTTTCTGTTAAATTCACAAGACTAAATGTAGCCTTTGAAGTACAGATTGCAAACGTAATAAATTATGATTGTAAAAGCAAACACTTTAGATTATGCCTATTAATCAATTGTAGGCTATGAAGCTGTTTGATTAGACACAGGTCTGGGTTCTGTACAGTAACACACTGTGTACACAATACAGTGTGATCCAGTGACACAGGGCTGGGTTCTGTCGACAGTAGTACACAGTGCAATGTGATCCAGTGACACAGGGCTGGGTTCTGTAGAGAGTAGTACACTGGCGTACACAGTGCAGTGTGATCCAGTGACACAGGGCTGGGTTCTGTAGACAGCACAGGGCTGTAGGTTCTGTAGACAGTAGCACACAGTGCAATCCAGTGACAGTAGCAGCAAAGAACAGGCTGGATTTCATAATGCTGTGTCCTCTATCTGCTCTCCGCTTCAGTGTGCTTGTGTGATCCTGGTCCATTGGGACCCTAAAGCCCTGGAGATAGACAGCTTGACCATTTCTCATCTAATTAATAACGGTCAGCCTGTGCCTTTCTGCATCCTTTCTCCATGAAAGGGTGGGCTACAATGCTATCCACTGGCGGAAGCAGAAGAACAGACCATAATCCAGGCCAGATGACTGTCTCATAGTTACTGATCTCAGCTGCAGTTCTTAGTGTCACATAGATAAACTTGACACAAACCTTTTTTACATGTGATGCCTGATGGGGTGGTTTGGGTAGTAGCAGGGATGGTTAGACACAAAATACCTCTAAAAATGCATCTACAATAAAGAATACATGTAAACTGCAATTAAAAACGCATCGAAACAACAACATAAAAATGCAGCTAAACTACAATCAAAAAATGGTGGGGGTGTAGGCTGTTTTGCAGTTATCAGTGTGGCACTATTTATATTCAGCGCATACCCAGAAAATGGCCTGTCCCTGATGCAGAAAGTCTTGGACGCCAGTAATAATGGAACCCTTATGGTGGAGAAATTCCATTAAATGTGGAGAAAATGGTTTTGAGCATCGACCATCTCCTGAGCACAGAATCTGCGTGGTTTTTGCAGTGACTCATTTAGCAATGCTCTCAAAAGGGATTCTGTGAAGGACTTAAATTGCTGGCTTTGTGAACATCTATTCTAGGGGGGGGCTTTCTGCCTCCTCCCCCCAAGAAAGACAGTCACTCCAGAGTATTATAACCCCAGAGTATTATAACCCCCCTCCCCCTCTGCAGAACCTCCCCACATTGTGTAACTGTGTCCCATCAGACTCCAGAAAGAGCCACACGGTGTGTCCAGGGTCCAAAATGAACACCCGCCAGGCGCCAAATGCAGGTCAATTTTCATATTGGCATCTAAATTTTGCGGTGTCACCAGCCACTTTTTATTCACCACCATAAAGGCTGTATGCGTTCGATTTTTTGGCTGGTAAAAAAAATGTTTGGCGGGTAGATTTTTTTATCTACCAGACATTTGGCCGGTGAGCTAAAAAGTTAATTTTGGACCATGGGTGTGTCCCAATACTCGAAAAATGTAGACAGTACCTACAGTACTTCTCCTTTGTATCACGGAAACCGATCTTTGTGTCCTAATCTAATGTTGCTGATTACATATTAATTGTTATTGATTTAGGTCTCGACACAAACCGCACTGTCGGGCACATTGTATACTGTGCATGCAACTACTTGTACTTGAGAAGTTTATTTTTCACTGAATTTGCATCTGTTTGTTTAATGTCCTTAAAAATGTTGGTATTGGTAACACTTTATAATAATGTCATAGATCATAGGCATTTGTTCATTATTGAATAACAATTTAATTGATTACAAAATCATTATTCCTACTTTCACAAACAACTATAAATGTATTTATTAACATGAGTTAAAAGTGTTTTGAGACCCAATTAAATTGTATTGATTGATTGATTGATTTATAGACACACACACACTCACACATCATTCCACCTGACCATGCTCCTCTTCTAATAATTAATTTGAAGTGACAGATGCAAATTACCTCTCTGATAAGAGCCCAGAGCAAGTACAGTTAAGAGGCCTCGTACCAGCCTCAGCCTGGGCCCAGCTCTTGGGCCAAGCCCCCGTCCCAGCCCCACCCACTGGAAGCAGGAGGATATATAAGATAAATTGTTCACATGTTCTCTCCCAGTTGACCAGCAAGTCTCTGATCTTAACTCACTTAACTCATGTTAATTAATACATTTATAGATGTTTGTGAATGTAGGAATAATAATTTATAAATTATAAGTAAATAATGAACAAATGCCTTATTACTGATCTATTACAAGACATTATTATAAAGTGTTACCAAAATGTAGTGTTTCTTGAGAAACAGTTTCTTATTTTTTTTATTTTTTTTAAATGTAGTTGTTGTTGACACTACCAGTGAAAAGTTTTATGTCCATAAGAATAATCTAAATAATTTATACTTTGTGGAAAAAAAACACCATGTGGAACTTGATTGTCCAGAACTGTACAGGCTGTTTGAGATGCATGAACAGTAAAGCATTACTTGACATTGCTGTTGACATCCGGTTAGTCCCAGAAATCTTCCTGCTTTGGCTGGTTGGGCCCAGAGACCACTTTGCTTTGGCTGGTTGGGCCCAGAGATCTCCCTGCTTTGGCTGGTTGGGCCCAGAGATATTCCTGCTTTGGCTGGTTGGGCCCAGAGATCTTCCTGCTTTGGCTGATTGAGCCCAGAGATCTCCCTGCCTTGCTGTTTTGGCTGGTTGGGCCCAGAGATCTCCCTGCTTTGGCCCAGAGATCTTCCTGCTTTGGCAGGTTAGGCTCAGAAATCTCCCTGCTTTGGCTGATTGGGCCCAGAGAACTCCCTGCCTTGGCTGGTTAGGCTCAGAAATCTCCCTGCTTTGGCTGGCTGGGCCCAGAGATATTCCGGCTTTGGCTGGTTGGGCCCAGAGATATTCCGGCTTTGGCTGGTTAGGCTCAGAGAACTCCCTGCCTTGGCTGGTTAGGCTCAGAAATCTCCCTGCCTTGCTGCTTTGGCTGGTTGGGCCCAGAGATCTCTCTGCTTTGGCTGGTTAGGTCCAGAGAACTCCCTGCCTTGCTGCTATGGCTGGGGGCCCACACGCTGTCCTATCTGTCCCTTGTAGATGGTCAGCGGCTTTGAGCAGATGAGGAGAAGCATGTTCTTAGACAGCCCCTAATGCACTGGGTAAAACTGGTCAGCTTTGAAGCTCCTCCATATGCTGAATGGTTTTTCTTGTCTCTCAGAATGGTCAAAAGGCCTGTGAATGGAAGCTGCAGGTGCACTGCATGGTGGGAATGGATTGTAGCTTATATGTTGCTTTTTGGATGGGCTCACTATGATCCCCATACAAAGGCCTTATTTAATTGGCATATCTGTGAGAATTGTTACAACATCACACTGGACAGGTAAAATTAAAAAAACAGAACTATACACACCTTGGAAGAACCGCATATCCTTGGGTTTTTGCCCTGTGCTAACAGATTGACAGCTGCCTTCTTATTAGAAATGATCAGAACTCCAGTGTATGGCCACGTCAGCTGGTTTGTACACAGCCTGAAGCCCCAAAGCTTCGGTGAATGCAATTTACCATTGGAAATGGCCAAGTATCTATTTCATATAAAAGCAGCATAATGGCTTTGACTGAAATGGAGCCACCCCAAGGAAATGGATGCAAACCTTGATTTATGGGTTATTTTTTATTTAACTCTTATCTTCTGACACAAACAGAAATCACCAAAATGAGCTTGCAGAAAGCAACATTTTCATGTATCGCAGTGCAGTTGTCAGGATGACAGATGTTGACTGACTCCAGGCCATATAGTCATACTAACTTAACAACAGTGTGCAAATTCTAATTTTATTTTCTTCCTCTTTTGCACCAGATGGAAGATGTAATATCGCGCATGCAGGATGAAAGAAGTGGAATTCCGATCCGTACAGTGAAAAGCTTTTTATCCAAGATCCCCAGTGTTTTTTCAGGTAAGAGTGTTACTGATGAAGGTGAGTCTCTGCTATGGAGCAGCAGAATGTATACTTTTACACTGATCCAGGCACCAGTCACTGTGGTGCAGTGATGCAGTGGTGCATTGAACAGTGGGGCAGTTTTGCAGTGGCACAGTGATGCAGTGGGTCAGTAAATGCAGTGGCACAGGAGTGTAGTGGGGCAGTGGCACAGTGGGGCAGTGGTGCAATAGTGCAGTGATGCAGTGGTTCAGTAATGAAGTGGTGCAGTAGGGCAGTGGGGCGGTATTGTAGTGGGGCAGTGGCGCAGTGGTTCAGTAATGCAGTGGTGCAGTAGTGCAGTGTGGCAGTGGCACAGTGGGGCAGTGGTGCAGTAGTGCAGTGATGCAGTGGTTCAGTAATGCAGTGGTGCAGTAGTGCAGTGGGCAGTAGTGTAGTGGGGCAGTAGTGCAGTGGGCAGTGGGGCAGTGGCACAGGGGTTCAGTGGAGCAGTGGTACAGGGGGGCAATAGTGCAGTGGGGGGGTCAGTGGCACAGGGGTTCAGTGGTACAGTGGTGCAGTTATGCAGTGGGCCAGTGATTCAGTGGGGCAGTAGTGCAGTGGCACAGTGGGGCAGTAGTGTAGTGGTACAGTGGTGCAGTTATGCAGTGGGCCAGTGATTCAGTGGGGCAGTAGTGCAGTGGCACAGTGGGGCAGTAGTGTAGTGGGGCAGTGGCACAGTGGGGCAGTAGTGTGGTGGCACAGTGGGGCAGTAGTGCAGTGGCACAGTGGGGCAGTAGTGCAGTGGCACAGTGGGGCAGTAGAGTAGTGGGGTAGTGGCACAAGGGGTCAGTAGCGCAGTGGTGCAGTAATGCAGTAGGCCAGTGGGGCAGTAGTGCAGTGGCACAGTGGAGCAGTGGCACAGTGGGGCAGTAGAGTAGTGGGGCAGTGGGGCAGTGCCACAATAATGCAGTGGGGCAGTGGCACAGGGGTCAGTAACGCAGTGGGGCAGTGGTACAGGGGGTCAGTAGTGCAGTGGGGCAGTGGCACAGGGGGTCCGTAGCACAGTGGTTAATGCTGTTTATGCTGTATATATCATTAAACCTCAATGAGGTTGAGGTGCAGAAGATGCTTCCATGTAAAGTTAAAATAAGGCACAACAATGACAGACTGGCAATGCGGTGCACTGGTGTAACCATTCCCAATAAAAACATGCTCATAATTATAATAAATGGTGATAAAAAAACAGTACTGATGCAATTTTTTATTTATTTTTTAAGAAATAATTATTCAGGGATGATTAATTGATAATACAACAAAATTAGTTGTCTTCAATATCTGTCATATGATCTTACCTGATTTAACATCTTGTAGAAGAAATGACACCTCCTACTGCTAGCCTCTCTGCTGAGAGTGTCTTGAGATTTCTAAATAACTGACCATCTGAGTTATGAGGGAAAAAAAAAAACTTACAACTAATTAATGCAGACAGACAGACAAAGAGAGAGACAGAGAGTGTGTATTTTAGAGAGAGAGTGTGTGTGTATGTATGCGTTTGTGAGAAAAAAAAACTAAAGTAACACTTAATTAAGCTTTGACTTCTGCCTACCAAGTTATGTAATATAATACGTTATGTAAGCACATCTGATAAACGACATTGTGAAGGTGCATGTTTCTGAAGCACCGCTTTGTAATTCCACTTGAAATATTTATGTGATCGCAGTGTAAAGTTAGCAAAGATATGCACTTCAGTGATTTTGATGAGCAGAAAGATTTATATAAATTCTAGTGTGAATCCAGCCGGCAGATCGACTTATATGGGTTTCAGTGTGACGCTAGCAAAGCGAAATATGAGAAGAAACATAGTAACTTTGTTTTCAAGAATCCCATTTATTCGTAAGTTTTCTCTTAAGAAGAAAGTTATGAAGAAAGTTAGGAAAATACTTGAGAAGTTTTTTGTGAATAGTAACTCTTCCTAAATTTCTTCTGAAGTCTTTAGTCATAGCTAAAGCAAAATAGATTCTTAAGAAGATTAGTAACAATCTCGTGCCGACACCGTTAGCGGCCAGCTCGTTAATAATGTAATTTTCTCATCACAATACAACCGTATTACACAAAAAAGCCTTCATTCAAAGTAGCAGGACCAGAAAACATGATTATTCTAAGGTCATTACTCTAGATTTATCATAAATGAAGCTCATAACCACAAGAAGAGTTCAGCACAACTGGGGCCTCTCTGCTCTTTTTGATGTATGACCTACACTGTATCTTTTTACCCAAGTTTCAGAACTTTAAATAGATTTTTCAGCTATTTATTTTGTTTTCCTATTTACTTAAATTTTTGTATAAGTCCTTATCACCGTTTCTCAGTGAGTCTAATCTGATTAAACAAAGGAGACATAAACTAGGTTTGGAGGATTTTACATGACTGATTAAAATAAATATTTTTCCATTTGGAATTCCATGGAAAAACCCCGTAGATATACAGTCAAGCCAGAAAGTCTGCACACCCCTTTCACCTTCTCCACGTTTTATTACGTTAGAGACTTATACTACAATAGATTGAGTTCGTTTTTTGCCTCAAACATCTACACACAATAGCCAATAATGACAAAGTGAAAACAGGTTTTTAGAAAATATGCAATTTTATTTTACTGACAAAAATAGGTTATTTAGGGGTTACATATCTGTACACACCCTTAGCCTAATACTTGGTTGCTGCACCTTTGGCAGCAATTACAGCTCCAAGGCGTCTTGGTAAAGAAGCTACGAGCTTGGCACACTTGTTTCTGGACATTTCTTCCCATTCCTCTTGACATATCCTTGCCAGCTCTGTCAAGTTGGATGGGGAGCGTCGGCACACAGCCATTTTCAGCTCTTTCCACAGATGTTCAATTGGATTCAGGTCTGGGCTCTGGCTGGGCCACTCAAGGACATGCATAGACTTTCTTCGAAGCCACTTTTTTGTTCTCTTGGCTGTGTGCTTCTGTTCGTTGTCATGTTGGAAGGTAAACCTTCGCCCCAGTCTGAGGTTCAGAGCGCTCTGGAGCAGGTTTTCTTCAAGGATCTCGGTGTACTTACCTGCATTCATCTTTCCCTCTATCAGGACTAGTCGCCCCGTACCCGCTGCTGAAAAACATCCCCACATCATGATGCTGCCACTGCCATGCTTCACTGTAGGAATGGTATTAGCCAGGTGATGAGCGGTGCCTGGTTTCCTCCAGACGTGACGCTTGGTATTCAGGCCAAAAAGTTTCAATTTTGGTTTCATCAGACCAGAGAATTTTGATTCTCATGGTTTGAGAGTCCTCTAGGTGCTTTTTAGCAAACTCCAAGCAGGTTGTGATGTGCCATTTACTAAGGAGGGGCTTCCATCTGGCCACTCTACCATAAAGGCCTGATTGGTGGAGTGCTGCCTGGATGATTGATCTTCTGAAAGGTTTTCCCATCTCCACAAGGATACGCTGGAGCTTTGTCAGAGTGACCCTCGGGTTCCTGCTCACCTCTCTGGCTAAGGCCCGTCTTCCCCGATTGCTCAGTTTAGCCGGGCGGCCAGGTCTAGGAAGATTCTTGGTGGTTCCAAACTTCTTCCATTTACGAATGATGGTGGCCACTGTGCTCTTTGGGACCTGTAAAGCTGCAGATATTTCTCCATACCCTTCTCTAGATCTATGCCTTGACACAATCCTGTTTCTGAGGTCTCCAGATAATTCCTTTGACCCCATGGCTTGGAGTTTGCTCTGACATGCACCGTCAACTGTGGGACCTTATATAGGCAGGTGTTGGTTCAATTGAATTTATCACAGGTGGACTCCAATTAAGTTGTAGAAACATCTCAAGCAGTATCAGTGGAAACAAAATGCACCTCAGCTCCCTTTTGGGTGTCATATCAAAGGGTGTGCACACTTGTATACATATGATATTTAACATTTAGATTTTTAATAAATTAGCACAAATGTCTAAAAACCTGTTTTCACTTTGTCATTATGGGCTATTTTGTGTAGAATTTTGAGACAAAAAATGAACTCAATCTATTGTAGAATATGTCTGTAACGTAATAAAACGTGGAGAAGGTGAAAGAGGTGAGCAGACTTTCCGGCTCGACTGTATAGCAAATCCGGGAGGAGTTTTACACATTTTGAAAACACGTCAGTCGACCACCTCTTTTCCATGCCACAATTAGGCAGCGAATCTGCCTCACTTTCCGTGCCAGTTCCCTGCCCAACTAGCACAGCTGGTGCAGTTTGCTGCGCAGATGGCATATACTGGCACCTGTTTGACTGGAGGGGTCTTTTCAGGCGCAAAGCAGGGGACTCCTCACCAACCGAAACCTTCTCTCCCTGGTGATTGGTTATGCTTTGCTCCTCGGGTGGCATCCGGGCCACGGTTGGCACTGCCACAATATGAGCTTAGTGTGGGCCCAAGGGCATATAACTACACTCTGTGCATAGGCCTAACCACGTGTGATGCTCAGGAGTACAGTAACTACTGAAGAACTCAGGGTTATGTACATTGCTCAAGGGGAGAGGGCAGTGCCTCATCAGGGAAAAAAACCTACAACTTCTGAGTTACAAGCCTGTTTCCCTGGAAACAGCACTGCCATGCACAAGTTTTACTACCTTTGCAGGAACACTGGGGCTGTGTAAAAATGTCATTAAAATATTTTTTTATTTATTTTAAGTAATTTAACATTTTGTCATTGAAGTGGCAATAACCTGTTTGAGGGGGAAAATCTGAATGTCAGGATATCTGATCTCTTTGTCTATAAACATCAATAAATGTCTGGAAGGCCAATTTAAATTCAAAGGTCAGGTGCATTTAGACGATTATTATCCAAAACCTCCAATCCTACTCATAAACCAGGGATTACTGAGAGCATTACGGAATCAGACACTGAATATGTTTTTCCAAAATAGACAGAGGCTGATGGGGATTGATGGACAGATTAATACATGCTAGAGATTCACTTTTAGATACAATCACAGGTGGGTAATGCTATGCAAACAGGATGTGTATGCTGAGATATACAGCATAAATGTGGATATAAAGATTCCTGACCATGTGCTGTTCTTGAAAGACTGTAACTCCCCCAGAAGTCAAAGCAAACATCTCAGGAAAAAAAGACATCAGGGCCTGTATATATAAAGTATAAATGTAGGGTCTGATTTATCCTGTTAAGACCCTACCCTGAATGAATGTAACCTGCATGAATCTTGGTAATCCCTGCCAGACATATTGATTTTATAGACAAAGTCAGTGAGACCCATTATGTAATGAATACAGAAACAGAACCTTCATGAATTCATCTCAGAGCAACAGTGCTAATACAGAATCAGTGCCTGTATTCGTGAAGCATCTCAAAGTAGCAGTGCTAATACAGAATCAGTGCCTGTATTCATGAAGCATCTCAGAGCAGCAGTGCTAATACAGTATCATGGCCTGTATTCATATAGCATCTCAGAGCAGCAGTGATAATACAGGATTGGTTAGGACTAGCTGATGATAGATGAGGCTGGGATATAAATAGGGAAACCAGATCTAAGATTCTGCTCAGAGATGCTTCATGGATATTCAGGAAGGGCTCCGTGCAAATGCAGAGAGAGAGAGAGACAGATGGAGGGTCTCACCACAGACCACAGAGAGACAACCCTTACCGTTTGTGTTTCTGATATAGGCTCCCAAGCTGAATGAGTTCTAATTAAAAAATGTCAGATAATTGTGTGAGAAGTGTCTTCTGGTTACCATTAAAACCACTATCTCGACAAAATGCACTAATACTAGTAAGAAAACAAGCACACCCTTTATATAGATGGTCTGTAGTATTTGAGGGAAAGGCCTTATGATGTGTCCTCAGCAGTGGCGGGCCGTCAGGGCCAGCAAGGCCTTCTCTGCTGGCCTAAACATCATCAGAATATAAATTTAATTTTGATATATTTTTTCCACAAATATGTATTAAATTATTCCCCATAGTCTATTCTCTTCATTTCATAGCTTTCCTCTTGGTTGCGCTGCTTCCAGCCTCAGATCGAGATTTGGAGGGCTGGCCTTTATGTTAGAGCTTTTATCCAATCATATTTCAGCCATAATGTGTTGCCAGGGTCCAAGAAATCTGCCCTTAGGCCTTCAGAATAAACATTGCGGGCGCATGTAGCTTAAAGTGAACGGAAACAAACCTGTGGTGTTAACCTATCAGATTTCGAGTAGGCGACACCGGGGCCAGCTAGCAGGCGTACGATAACGTCAGCACGTGCACGTCTTTTGATTGGATACGCACTATTGAGAGGCAGAACTATGCAGAGATAGCAAACTGAACTTGAACGAGCTCATTTGTGTAGATTTCTACAAGCTGTTTTTTTTTCAACCCACAATGGCTGAAGGAGGAGAAGAGATCGATTTGGTCGCAGATATAATTACAACGCCATTTTCAAGACGAACTTTTCAAGAAAAGCTAGACATCGTCAGAAGAGAACGGCCAACCCCGACGCTAGCGAGTCAAAGTGGACATTCAAGGCTAGGAATACACTTTCACCACTGTCGCAAATATATCCTCATGAACAAATGCTAATTATTTGTTTGTTTTCTTTTATTTTCAGTGAATAGTTTATGTGTCTTTATCGTCACGTTTCTTAAATGAAACTGCTTTGGGTGCGACAATGCGCTGTTTAGTGAACAAACTTGTTAAAGCTCACATACTTTTGGTGGACTTAATAAAACTTTGTAGACTAATCCCTTAAAAGCGCCTTTTATTTTAAAGTTTTGACAGTATCCAAGCGATCTTAAAGCTGGTAGTTTAACACTCTTAATTGTAAATGCGGATTTATTGATTATAAATGCTTCGTAAATATTAATATAACTCTGTTGTACTTGACTATGTTAAGGTGATGCAACGCCCGGTTATACGTTTCTGTCTAAATGTATAGTTTCTAGAGCCATGGCGTCATAATGATGGTATTAAGAGGTGGAATAATTCAGGTAGGACTGTGTAGGACATCACTGAAGGCCTAGGTGTGAAATGCACGGCCCGCCACTGGTCCTCAGGGTGAACAGCTCAGCTCAGCAGCATTTGCTGGATGTTCACTGAAACAATGACACTGAAGAACATGTTATCTGTGTACCTGATGTTCTCTATTTTTAAATTGGATCAATATTAAACAGTGAGAGTACACGTGCACAGTATAATATTTCATTTCAGTTTTGTCAATCTAGTTTAAGGGGTGAAGCTCAGTTCAGCTGGTCTGGGAACATTGATGCTTACAGGGATTTGGGGGAAAATGTACATCGTTCCAACAATGCGCCATTTAAACGGATTAACCTTCATCTTTCGAAAAGGGGCTGATTGATATGTTTTTTCAAAAGATCAGTTTTTAAGTGCTTTGAAAGACAAAATTGCATCTTACCTTGGGAAAAGATATGAACCATATGAAACAACAAGCTTGTTTTTACGAAAACTTGCCTCTCACCGATTTCATTAAAAATATTTTTTGTAAATTTGGGTCACAGATGGAAGATTGCAGCAGGAATGCTGGATGTATTTATGAAGCCAATCTATGATAATTTAATCATCGTTTGTAAACACAATGCTGTGTTTGAGAGATCTGTGCAAGCTATGTTCTTAATCCTATTGCTTGGCATCCCGTCTGAGCCAAATCTGAGAACTGAGCTGTTGTTCCAACATTCACCACGCCCTCCCCCCATCCCCCCCCCCCATCCCCCCCCACTTTTGGCAAGTTTCCCTAAGAAAGAAATAGGCTGTGTATAGACTGTGCATAGGCTGCTTATAGGCTGTGTATAGGCTGTGTATAGGCTGTGTATAGGCTGTGTATAGGCTGTATATAGGCTGTGTATAGGCTATGTATAGGCTGTGTATCGGATGTGTATTTAATCAAACTTTCATACCATTTGTGTATTAATTCAACCTTCCTTTTACTAAAAAATCACAATTTACTTGCGGTAGTATCTTCTGATAGAGTAGCAAAGATCAATAGGTAACTACATGACGCTACCGGTAGGATATTTCGACATGGTAGGACAAATCGACAGAACACCGGCTTCTGCTTCATTCCATGTAGGCTGCACATAGTGATTAAACTAATAATGATAAAAAATGTTTAAAAATCGACTTATTCAGATAATATTTTTGCCAATTTGGCTACACAACATACGTCTACAGTCTGTATGCGTATGTTAAGCGTATTGTACTTGAAAACTGTTCTGTATGTGTAATAGGTAGCCTATGTATTGTATTTACAAAATACCGATATTAGCCATTATTCAAGCTCACCTTCATGAGTTGCTCCAGTGGTCAGAAACTGACCAACGAAGAATGACGTTTTTTCTGTCTCCATTCACTTCCATTGCATGGCGACAAAAATGGTCTCAAAAGCATACTTTTATCACATAAACAAATGCAAACAACGCGGATTTTGCCGATATACAAAATCACGACATTTGGAACCGGGCGTTTGAAAAGATAAAAGGCTCCATTGACAATATTTTACACTTTTTCCAAACAAAGGCTTGAAAGAAGATCCGGTCATTAGCTTATTAACTTTCTTGTTTCATTCATGCGCCATAGCGGTCCCACTAACTTCCTGAAGCGTGTGTCACTAAACAAACCAATAGGGTCTGGCTGCGGAAGTCACCCGCCAAGACCCTGTCAAGCGCCAGCAGAACCTTGTCAACCGTCAAGACCCTCAGAAGTTGCATCACGTGGAAATAGGAGAATAGCTGTTTATATTCTGAGCCAGATCAAATAAGCAGACGCATCGACTCCAGAAGCCAACATCTAATATCAAGGTAAATGATGCAACGTTAATGTTATACGTTACGTTATTAACGTTAATTAAACAAACAACGTTAGCAAGCGTTAGATATCTAACTTGTATGAGTTGGTTTACTAGTTAGACAGTAAAGCGTTGGCTAGCTAGCTAGCAAGCTAACATTATAGCTAATGTTAGATATTAGATCAAATTAGCTAATGATATCGATAGACAGCAGATTTAATGTTAGTTTATTTGGCAATAGCCAAAGATTTAAAAAAAACTTGTTTAACGTTAGCTCGTTAGCTGTTTAAATAACTGACTGCACGGTAGCTAACTGCTATTGTTGCCTGTATTATTAATGAAGGACGTTAGTGTAGCTAGCAAACCCTTATTCTCTGCAAACAGTGGTTGGGTTGGGGTATAATTGGCCACCAAATTGGGGAGAAAATATACATACAGATGTACATGCTTGTTTGACAACAAAGTAAAATAATTAGGCCTATGTATACCAAATGCATTTCAGGCCAAAGTGGGTTTGTTTTGTTACAGGAACAAGATCAACATCGAGAGAGCCCACCACAGGCGGGGACCCCTGGCGAGAGCCCACCACGCGCGGGGAACCCTGGCGAGAGCCCACCACAGGCGGGGATCACTGGCAAGAGCCCACCACAGGCAGGGACCACTGGCGGAGCCCAGCACATGTGGGGACCCCTGGGGAGAGCCCACCACACACGGGGACCCCTGGCGAGAATCCACCACTGCACTTCAAGAGGTAAGTTTAGTGAGTAGTATCAACCAACAGCTTGTAATAATGGCTTTTAAAAGTAATATCAAATTCACACTACGCTCAATCCACACTACACAATGCATTTGCTATTTGGGTAATTTTCAAGCAATGTATTTCAGAGTATTTGAAATGTAAACTGAAGTGTGCACTAAAATATACAAATTTTAAGTTTCAATAATCCTTGTGTTTATGTATTTGTATTAAAACATGTTTTTAAACTATAGGAATGACTGATGATGGTTCACCTCCGGGCTGCCGCCCAGTGGTACCAGGACCATCAACACCTTTTTTCGGACTCAGTCCGCCTACCCCGTGTCCTGGCCATGGAGGAGCGGGAGGTAGCGGAGGCACTGAGATGCTACATCACACTCAGTGAAATGTGGGAAGGGGAAGGTGTGCAAGGAGGAGATATTAGCTCCATTTCTTTTTATTTTTGAGCACAAGGAGGACATGGAAGTCTTTTTACACAAAGTGGTAGACAGGCTGAATTATACTGTGTTCTGCCTTGTTTCTTGTGAGTCAGAGGAAGAAATACACACACACACACACACACACACACACACACACAGTAGATAATGTAGAATTTGATTATTGGTCATAGGGGGGTGATGGTGATTACTTGTTGTTTTATTATTTATTACTTGTTTTTTGTGTTCTTGTTCATGTGTGTGAAATAAAAAAAATATTTAAGAAAAAACAATCCTGCTGATGTGTTGTGAGTGTTCGGGCCCACTATGGCTGTGGTCACATCACCCAGGTGGTGGTTGAGGTGAGTTCCCCTCTCTTATTGTAAAGTGCCTTGAGTTTGAGAAAAGTGCTATATAAATGTAACTACTACTACTTATTATTATTACAGTATTATTATTACTACTACTAGCCAATCATATGAAGTGATGAACAAAATGTTATGTTTTCCCTCTCATATAATGCTGTCAGCTAGCCTTTTCTGTGATGCTCACGTTTATCAAAGTTTTAAAATAATTAGGGGTTATTGCAGGCTACCTATAGTTGGGCAATTCATAACTTCTCAATACAAAAAAGTGCATTATACAAATAAATTGTGATTCTACATTTCGATAGAATGTGACAATACCCAGTTTACCCACATTATACCCACATTCCAAAGTTTCAAACGTTCGGTTCCCGATGTCGTGATTTGTATATCGACATAATCTGTGTTGTTTGCATTCGTTTTTGTGCTAAAAGTGTGCGTTTGAGACCTTTTTCGCCATGCAATGGAAGTGAATGGAGAGTGACAAAACATCATTCTTCATTGGTCAGTTTCTGACCACTGGAGCAACTCATGAAGGTGAGCTTGAATATTATGACTAATATCGGTGCCAGATAGCTATACAACATTATGTTCTAACAAAGTTCAGTATGTCATTAAGGGTCAGATTTTTTATATTTATAATCATTTAAACTATTAAAAACAAACCAATGTTTGGAAGGTTGCTGTAGGATGAGCATGGATACTCTTCTGCCCTGAGTTTAGCCATGCAAATGTAATGAAATCATGCTTGTTTCCATTCACTTGTTGCTCTTTCGGCTTTAGCCTGTCATTTTCATCTCTAAAAGCTTGTTCTTCTCTTTTTCAGGTTCTGATATTGTCCAATGGATGATAAAAAACCTGGAAGTTGAAGATCAAGGTAATATTTTCAACATGGCTAATGTATGTCTTCACAACATAATGGAGACGCTATGCATTGGAGAGCTTGACATTATCAGATGTGAAATGAGATAATCATACAATTGCCCATAAATATATGCTGCCACACATTGTATGCTAAAATGTGGTACAGCTAAAAGCATTTTTTTGTGGTTGATTTCAAATTGTTCAAGTCTCTTCCGTGCAACCATCATGATAACAAGGTCACACTTTTCCTCTTCAATTTTGACTTTTTAAAGTGCTTTTGTGATAATTGTATTTGTGGACAGAGAGGCTGTAAGGATAGATAAATGTCTCTACTCCAGCCTCGTTTTTACAGCAGCATGTGTACATCTCAGAAACAGAAGTGCATAGCAGTAAAACTGTGTCATTACTGTTTGATATCATACATATCGATCACCACCAGTTCTGCTGTTTGATATCATACATATCGATCACCACCAGTTCTGCTGTTTGATATCATACATATCGATCACCACCAGCTCTACTGTTTGATATCATACATATCGATCACCACCAGCTCTGCTGTTTGATATCATACATATCGATCACCACCAGCTCTACTGTTTGATATCATACATATCGATCACCACCAGCTCTACTGTTTGATATCATACATATCGATCACCACCAGCTCTACTGTTTGATATCATACATATCGATCACCACCAGCTCTGCTGTTTGATGTCATACATATCGATCACCACCAGCTTTGATGTTTGATGTCAGATGTCAGTAAGACAGCCCTTATGGAAAAGTAATATACTGCAGTATATTTTAAATATATTGTGAAGATAATTGTGATATATTTATAATATACTGCAGTATATTATTTTTCCATAAGGGAGCTTTTCTTTCATGACTTCTGTTTGTGTGTGTGTGTGTGTGTGTGTGTGTGTGTGTGTATGTGTGTGTGTGTGTGTGTGTGTGTGTGTGTGTGTGCGTGCGTGCGTATCTGTCTGAGTGTGTGTGTGTGCGTGTGTGAGTGACGTTGGCTGGTGATTTACGCCTCCAGTGGCAGGCGTAATGAATGGGTCTGAGAGGAAATGAAATTGCCAACATCAGAGTTGAGGGCTGAAGGTCGAACACGTTCTACAGGGAGCTCCACCAGCAGAATAACATTCAGAGTGATTACCCTCTCTTTATGACTGAGGAATATAAATTGTGCAGACTCCAGGCTGACGGAGTTTGGCCACACAGAACATGCAGTGTAATCCACTCGTGGTCCCTGTCATGCTGAGCCATTAGCACAGCACCAAATCACCTCATTAACAGAAATGAGCTCTGTTTGTTCACTACGAAGAGCTGGTCATACTTGCCACATTATCATCTTATAACCACACAGAACGTGACAACCTCACCCCTTTTTTTACAGGGGAAAGGGGTCGTTTCCCATATTTACTACTGGCCTATCTGCCATCATAGGAACATTGGCACTATTTTTAGTTTTTATTCCTGGCTCTTGTTCCTTCCCGTGAGTACAGAGATGAGTGACGCGTCCCCTTTACTCAGGGTGCCAGTCTGTCACAGTGCAGACCGCAGGACTGCGCGATCGCGTAGAAACACAGTGTCGGTGTGACACGAGAAAGGACGGTGTCATTACACGCTAATGTCCGAGGAGGCCGGGAGGGTGAGGGACCTTCGCTCAGCGGCAGATATAACAAACAGGAGACATTTTGCTGGAGACTAATGGCTATTTGCCTTGAACACATGGGTAGCATCAATCAGCTCATGCTCTGTGCCCTGCTACTGCCTGCTGTGGCTCCTGCTGCTACTGCCAGTCCTCAAAAATATTTTTTTCAAATTAATTCTCTGGGCTCTCTATATAGTTTATAAATTGAATGAATGAATGACTGAATACATAAATAAAGTTTCTGGTAGGGATTGAATCGAGCATGCCATAAGAAATCATCCGGCCCAAATCTGGATGCCGGGCTCATGCCAGACTCCTGATCAATAACACGCCAGAATCGGCCATGTACTGGTATAATTCCGGAGGCTGATACGAAGCTGACATTGCCAGCTTTGGACCGCAATCACCACAACACCACGAGCAGTAACCAGAAATAGCTCGATTCATGTTTGTCACATCTGGGCAAAACGCCTCAAACCAGAATCGGCCCGAGCGTGGCTAGCCACAGCCGGCCGAATTTTAGAATCAGGCGACTCTGCCGAGGGTAGGCCGGAATCGGCCCGAATAACTGTCGCCGTAGCCAACACTCAGCCGACAGTGCCGACACTCAGCCAGAATCGACACAGGTCCGTAGGCTACCGTAGGCTACCTAATATATTGTTCATATATTAATTATAATATTCATCCTCTGACTACTGAGAAAGAGAGAAAGAGAGAGAGAGAGAGAGAGATAGAGAGAGAGAGATCGCACATTTCTGCCAGTGGCCCTCTCTTGTCGTTTTAAATGAATTCCAGCAAGCAGATGGTGCTGATGGGATATTATATTGCGTTTTAGTGTACTGTACTGTACTGTACTGTACTGTACCCACGTTACCTCTAATTGAGCCACTTATATTTAATTATATTTCAGGAGAGCTGTGAATGTATTCAACAACCCATTAGAGAATATACGTATATAAACTAAATAATGAATAAAATCAGCCTTCATAAAGAATTTAGCAACTCAAATCAAAATTAAAAGGTATATGTACTTTAAATGTGTGCATTAAATATGAAGGCGGAGTGCTACGGCCACTAAGACTGTGTAATAGAACACAAGATGCTGCTAAACTGACCTCAGTGCAGTCCTTCCGTAATTAGATTTATGACATCTTTCTCAGCATTAGCCTTGATTCATTCTGTCCATGAATGTGAATGAATGTCCATGACGTGATCATAGTTCTAGTTTGGGTTTCCCAGGGTTGATATTGCCCAAGGTTGAGTAGAAATATCTTTCGGAAAGGAATCTAAGACCGATCTTCATAAAGAATAGAGCATTAGAAATAAATTAGGGGGAGAAGCAGGGGAGGCAATACGTCAGAGGATTGATTTTTTCCCCCCCCTTTCATTTGGTCCCACATCATGTGACTTTGTTGCAGTGGAGGCTCTGCATCTCGGGACCTTAATGGCAGCACATGGCTACTTCTTCCCAATCTCAGACCATGTTCTCACGCTAAAGGATGACGGAACATTCTACAGGTTCCAGGTAAGGACAGGTGTGAGGCGTCTTGATCACATGACCTGAGTATCTGCAGCAACCATGCGGACAGCCGGATTCAGGGGGAGCAGTGAATGTTAGTGTACTGAATGACCAATCAATGTTAGCGTAATGAATGACCCAGTCACATCAGCAGTGGTCACTTTAGCCACAGGACACAATAACAGTACAACACTATGGTGTGTCAAGTTCGCCATAGTGCTAGATTTAGTGCTGGTTTATTAGTTCAGTCAGACTCATTGACTCGGTTTGTTGCAGTTCTGTATTAATATCACCCAGAGCGGAGCTTATGTCATGAGCTGCAGTCATTTACTTATGTAATTATACTTTAATAAAACCATCCTCTCGGTAGAATAGCATCTAAGTGTTTTCTGTGTGGATGGTGTAGTTGTGGGCGTTCAGGCAATTTTTGTGAGTGGATGCATCTCCCAGTTCAGAGCTGAATTTGTGAGCTGGCCCAGTGCATTGTTGGATGATATAGCAATATATGCACTGAGAGCGTTATGTATGATCACCGGAGAACGCGTGTTGGGGAAAAAAACACTGAAAAATGAACCCTTGCAACTGAGTAGAAGTTATCACTTGAGACCGAGCTGCAGTATTAATCATATCTGTGCTATAAAATGTAAAAGTTAAGTCAAAACAAGTCTGCCAATGCTAGCCAGAGGACACAGATAAAACCTTAATGCTCACTTCTATAAGAAAACATGGCATAAACAAAAGAAAAAACACAATCATAAATAAATTAATCTGGTAATATCATGGTTACTACTGGTTTCATGTTTATCCTACTCAGAATCAATCACATCTGTGCAGTTTGTGCTCTCTGCTTTATTGGCTTAAAACCAGGAATGGTTGGCTGCTCTTGTCATATTTGTTGCTGGCTTTTGATATACTGTACATTTTTTTATATCTCATCTTAATTTATAGATATTCAAAACCATATTTATAGGGTATGAGAGGTATGGATCTTGGCAAGAACACATTTCAAACCGATTGAATTTCACAGGGCAAACATGATACATGGAGATACATCTGTGCTTCTATAAATTAGGGAAACTAAGTACAACAGGTCAGCAATGATATTGCTCAACAATATCTGTTCATCACTAATGGCATTGCACTCTTGATAATAACAATAGCGTTCAATCGAAACAGTAAACCCTGTGATTGCCCTTTCACAGCAGTATTGTGCTACATTCTCCCCTCTGTCTGTCCTGTAGACTCCCTACTTCTGGCCCTCAAACTGCTGGGAGCCAGAGAACACAGATTATGGTGAGTAGAAGTGGTTTCTGCTGTTATGGGTTTTTTTATATGCTGTTGTATGCCACACAGCTGTGCCTACAGAAGGCTGCTCTGCAAGATTTGATATTGCTGAAAAGGCCGCGTAACCTTCCGAATTCTAATACATCAGACATGGTTTCCTTACTTATATTTATACCGCTGCAGGATGTTTATGGATATTGTTTTTAGATGTTAGAATTGATATACTTTGAGCACTTTGGTAAGCTGTCTCACTGCACAGTGAACACTGGAGGTGGGAGGTTTATGTAGGTTATGTTCTCTGTGTATTCTAATGTGCACAGTTAAGTCTAAATCATCAGAACCAGAAACGACACAATCAAATTCAAGTGCTTTCTCAATTACTCCACTTTTTGTAACACAGTCCAGGTAAAAATGGTCGCATACTCTACACTAATGTGAAAGCCAGGGGGATGCTGGGTGGCTCATCCCATTAAGGGGTGTCAAATTCCAGTCCTGGAGGACCATAGTGTTTGTTGGTTTTTTGTGTGTTTCAGCACGAGTGATTAATTTAAGCCATTGATTGTCTAAAGAGTCCACACACCTTGTTCTCAAGGCCTTAATTGGTTGCTGATCGAAGGAAACCACAAAAACCAGCAGACACTGTGGCCCTCCAGGAGTGGAGATTGAAACCCTGGCCGTGACCAAATACGACCCCTGTTCCCTGTCCCCTGTCCGCTGTGCAAAATAAATCCTGGAATACTCTTTCCAAACTAGTGAGGAAGTAGTTTGTAATCTTTTTTTATTGAGAATATCAGTTTACATATGACGATGGTTACAAAGTGTAGATTATGAATGAAAATAAAAACTGAGTTGTTGATAATATGAACCTGCTCTTGTACCATAGACACGTATGTCTTGTACTACAAGTTGTAGTTTTTACTTCCGGGTTACTTCCCAAAATTGTCAGATGAGTGCACAGTTTTGTGGATGAGTGTGCTCCTGAATCGCCTCAACAAAATCTCAGAAATAAGGGTTTTGAGTACAGTCGAAAGCTTTTTGATGAAGTGGACTCAAATATGCGCCCTCAAAAGGGGTGTGGGTATTGCATTTGGTCACGGCCCCTGCATTTAGCCTTTGTTCAAGGTATCTCGTTCCTGTATGGACAATGCCGGGCGGCTGTGGTCGTTAGCTCAGCATCATTTAAAGCAGTGTCGTCAAGGGTGAGGGAGGGCTCAGATGGATGGGATCCATATTGCATTGTGCTTCACTAATAGCTTATTCTCAAATCTAATTTATGTGTTAATTAAACCCACAGCATAGGAATGGGGAGAATGGCCCATTTAAGCAATTTAACACAGAGCCTAACGTTTTTCCCTCCACAGTGCGTAATAATTAGTAAATCAAGGCTGTCTTGAATAATGTTTCTTAGCTTAAAGCCAGATTTTTTCCTGTTCATTATCTGGTATATTACATGTTCAGACCCAGGGCAGTGTCGGCTAAGTGAAGATTAGGTAAAATGTGTATTTTCTGAATCCAGTGGTTACAATAGTCAACGCCCTTGTTAAAACATTCGGCACTCTGAATACTGAACACAAGTGATATTGCGTGCTAGAACCCTTCACTTAACCTACACCCAAAATGTGTTTTACATGATTTAATTGAATATTTATTATTAAAAAGGACAATCATCAATTAAATCGTCAAATTATTTGATACGTAAGTCGAACAGTAACCAACAAGCCAAAACAAAGTCTAAATCAGGTCTTAAGGTTAAATAATTGTATTAAATGAAAAAACTGTCAATTAGAATAATGACTTAAAATCATACATTCACTAATGAATGTAGGCTGACTACTTATAATTTACAAAGAAGAAGATATTAAACCAGACATTAATTAGAATATACCAGCAAAGAGAGAGAGAAACCAATAAGCCAGAAATTGCCCATATTATTTACCCTCCAGCGGAACAGGAACCACCACCAAAATAAAAGAGGAAAAACTTCTTCTCCAAACCAACTCCAAACTGAATAGAATTTTTTTTTATCGGCCCCCAAAAACAAATTTTTTCCACAGGAAAGGCATCCCTTACCTGATTGGGTTAATGTGTGAGAGGGGGGGGGGGGGGGGGGGGGGGGATGACAAAGACTGGCTTATCTTTGATGTTTGTGGGGGTGAGTGAGTGAGAGAAAGACAGAAGGAGAGGTAGGGGGAGAGAAGTAGTTTACTTATATCTAAATATTAGATATCCTCTTATAAACAAGACGATTGCATTAAATTGCATTACATCTTCTCTTTTTTCTGCCTGTCTGAGTGAATGAATGAATATATTTTCATTAATAAAAATGGAATAAAAACCCAAAGTCTGGGCATTGAAAAACAAAAACATGTGCTCTCATAAATATTTGTGTTTAAACTGTGGCACAGCGGCCCAGCAGGTTGTATCGAGCCACAACCCCTCCCCACAAGAGGCCACTGACTGCACATTTATAACGGACCTAAATGAAAGCAATGGGCAACACCTGAGGCTATGACTGATAATGCTTAGGTGAGCATGCCTGTGTTTGAGGCTGCTGCTGTCCAAGGTCCTGTAGAGTGTAGACCTCTCTGGCTGTGGGAAGTAACAGGCACAGCTGCTGTCCAAGGTCTTGTAAGCCTCCCTGCTGAGGAGGAGCCTCTTAGGTGCATTTAAGTGTACTCTTAAGTTGGATCCTTTAAATATGTCATTCTCTACAAATAAGTATTTTCATAACATAATTCAGAACTGTAGATTGATAGATACCTTAGCTCAAGGGTGTCCAATCTAGGCCTCAGCATTAGATACACACAGCACAGTGAATGACAATGTGTTGCTACCATGTATGTATTTAACAAGGTAATGGGTGTGATTTAAAATGGAATGTCTTTCTATAAGCTAAATCATTCTAACATGGTGCAGTTTGTGAATATTTATGAAGAGTTGAGACCAAGGACAATTCCGTAGCAATGGATGTTCTATCCAAAGACGTGCCTCTTTGTAAATATTTATAAACTGTGACATAGCATTGGACATTCCTGTTACCATGGGGAAGCAAGTAGACAGAACAGAAGAATTGCTTGGTTGCTTGAATATAATTATTTTTTAGAACATGCGGTATATCTGTTTAATACATAATTATGTGGTTGCTTCAGGAACACACTGCCTGTTCTCTTGCATACTTCTTACTCTAAATTTCTGCACACTACTCAACCTACAGCTTTTAAGCTATACATGCCAGTCCAACTTTAGAATATTCATATTGGCTCAGATTAAGTTGCTTGCATTCAACCTTTGTATATCATTTATATATTTTTTTATATTTATTTTTTGATCCAAAAAAATGCCCATAGAGAATTAATGGTGGAATGTTGACCTTTTTTGCCCACTAGCAGCTGAAGTGCTTCCTCTCCAGCTGGTATTGTTACAAGTCACTTCCACTAGCTCTAAATGCTTACATTAATTATACTGCACATATGTTTTATATACTTTATGTATTTTTGAGGATTTTGTTAAAAAGGATAATGCTGATCTGTTTTTGACATTGAGTGAGGTTGTGATATGGACATGGGAAATATGTTACTCGATCAGCTCTCAAGTGATAACGTAGGTGTCTGAATGCAAGCGTGGATAACTCGTAAAAAAGGTGCAATTTGGTGACATAGTGGCAGTATTTGATAGTCTAATGGTTATAAGGTTACACTGGTAAAGTTTCAAGACGATGCAGCTCTCTAAACAACTATTGAAGCAACCACACTAAAGTTTATTTATGAACTACATTCTAGTTCTGAATTATTAGCATGTTTGTTTCTCCGTTAAGTGCTTTGTGTGTAGTTCCTCTTGTATTTTCTTTGTTTTGGAAGGAAGTAATTTGCTGCCTGTGTAATGCACGGTGTCCTGAAACCATGTAAGACACAAGGGAGGACAGTGAACAGTCAAATCGATAGAACAGGGGTAGGCAATTCCTGTCCTGGACGGTGTGTATGCCGGTTTTTGTTTCCACTAATTATTCTGGTTAAATGAGTTAACTTCTTGTATACACCAAGACTGGTTTACTTATAGATTCGATCATAGTAAAACATTTCATATAGGGACACAAATGTCATTCATGCGCTTATGAGAAAATGTAGCCAATATGTCAGATGGCATAAAGGTTAGGGCTAATTAAGAAAGCTCATTGCCTACCTCTGAACTAGGTTCTGGGGACCCATAACGCACTGGGCCAGGGAGGCTGGGGAGTTTTAGCCATGGCTAGTCAATGAGTACTGTATACATATATATTAGTGTGAGCCAATAATGAGTTTCTGATAATGAGTTTGGCTCGACCACATGGGGCCTGTTTGAACAGGATTGATCAGGCTGAATGAAACGTGTGAAATGCATGAGACTAACAGTTCAGCCTCCTGTCCACATCAGCATCCTGCCCAGGGAAAAACTACTCTGCTGCTGCTAATATCTCATGGGCCCTCAGTCCAGAGAGTTCCCCCTCTTTCTTTCTCTCTCTCTCTCTCTCTCTCTCTCTCTCTCTCTCTCTCTCTCTCTTTCTCTCTCCTTCTC
Source organism: Ilyophis sp. 1 JC-2022 (assembly GCA_022702515.1). Taxonomy (NCBI): domain Eukaryota; kingdom Metazoa; phylum Chordata; class Actinopteri; order Anguilliformes; family Synaphobranchidae; genus Ilyophis; species Ilyophis sp. 1 JC-2022. The sequence goes on from CM040396.1 coordinate 72,590,457, forward strand.
TCTCTCTCCCTCTCCGTCTCTCTCCCAACACAACTGCTGAAAATAAATAAATCATACCGACAAACCCAAATATTCCCCAGGTATTTGGAAAAAAAAAACTGGGTAAACCTGCAAACCTTAAGGTGAGCGGCCTATTGTGTGAAAAAGTAACGGAAACTCTGCCCTGGGAAAAACAAAACAAAAATGCCAAAACCAGGCGAGAATATATATTTTTAAACAGTACTGGAACATTCCTCAGGCTACACATTTCTGCCCTAAATGACACATCAGATAAATGCTACTGATGAGCCATGTCAGGGAACAGTCTGTGAGCTCAGTTGAAAGCAAAATGAATATGCAAAGTGTCTGCCAGCACACCGTGTTATTGTCACTGAAGCCAAGCAGTCTAAAGGGCTTTGATTAAATAATAAATAAAGACATAATTAAATGCACCCCAGTCGGACGGACACAACGGTAGCAGACCCAGGCAACGGACAAACGATTATGAGCAAGCAGTGTGCATGTGGCAAAGTCCTCAAGAATGACCGCGGCTTGAAGATCCACCAAGCGAGGATGAAGTGTCTGGTGGGAGCAGGAGCAGCACAACGCACAGGTGTTCAACCTGGTGAGACGCAGGAGGAGCCAGGCCCGGAGTCACCCCATAGTGCCCGGAACCTCCAAGTGTTGCATACTAACCCCCCTAGCATCAAGTCTGAAAGGAGGCGGATCAAATGGCCTGCAGCTAACATGACTACATTGTGGAAACAGTTTGATGACGATGTCGACCAAATTCTGGAGGCAACGGTGAAGGGAGAGGCCGATGGGAAGCTGCAAGCCATGACCACCATCATTGTCAGCATCGCCGCTGAACGGTTCGGAGAGGAGGAGAAGAAAGGCTCCGGAACACCTTACACAAAGAACCATAGAGCGGTGAAGATCCATAACATCAGGCAGGAGATGAAAGCATTGAAGACCCAGTACAAGGAGGTAGGAGAGGTGGAGCGCATTGGCTTGGTGGAGCGCATTGGCTTGGCCCAGCTGATGAGTATCCTTCGCAAAAAGATCAGGGTCCTCCGCCGAGCCGAGTGGCATCGGAGGCGGCGGCGTGAAAGGGCCCGGAAACGTGCAGCCTTTATTGCCAACCCCTTCAAGTTCACCAAGGAGCTGCTAGGGCAAAAGCGCAATGGGAAACTGGTCTGCTTGCAGGAAGAAATAGACCAACATCTGAAGCAGACATACAGCGACCCGGAAAGAGAGCAGGAGTTGGGAGAGTGCAACATCTTGATAGACCCCCCTGAACCGGATGTGCAGTTTGACATGTCTAAACTGCAGCTGAAGGAAGTCAGAGAGGTCGTCCACAAAGCAAGGGCAAGCTCTGCTCCAGGACCAAGTGGCACTTCGTACAAAGTGTACAAGAACTATCCCAAACTCTTGCTACGTCTGTGGAAAATCCTGCGGGTTTTCTGGAGAAGAGCGAAGATCCCAGAGCAGTGGAGAGTGGCTGAAGGGGTGTGGATCCCGAAGGAGGAAAACTCCACCCAGATAGACCAGTTTCGTATCATATCTCTGCTGTGTGTCGAGGCAAAGGTCTTCTTCAGTGCTGTTTCCAGGCGACTGTGCACCTACCTGGCAAAGAACACCTACATTGATACATCAGTCCAGAAGGGTGGAATTTCAGGGATGCCAGGCTGTCTGGAACACACCGGTGTGGTGACACAGCTCATCAGGGAGGCCAGAGAGAACAGAGGCAACCTGTCAGTGTTGTGGCTCGACCTGGCGAATGCTTATGGCTCCATTCCACACAAGCTGGTGCAGCTCACGCTAATGAAACATCATGTCCCCAGCAGGATTAGAGACCTCATCACTGATTATTACAGCAATTTCAGGATGAGGGTCTCTTCAGGAGCAATAACATCAAGCTGGCACAAGGTGGAGATCGGCATCATCACAGGGTGCACTATCTCGGTGACACTGTTCTCCCTAGCCATGAACATGCTGACTAAGTCCGCGGAACCAGAGTGCAGAGGGCCCAGAATGAAATCCACCCAACGGCAACCACCCATCAGGGCATTCATGGATGACCTCACAGTCACCACAGAATCAGTCCCAGGCTGCCGGTGGATTCTGCAGGGGCTTGAAAAGCTGGTGAAGTGGGCCAGGATGCGTTTCAAACCAGCCAAATCAAGATCCATGGTGCTGAGGAAAGGCAAGGTGGAGGACAAGTTCCGGTTTAACATCGCAGGCACAGCCATCCCAACCATCACAGAGAAGCCAGTCAAGAGCTTGGGCAAGGTTTTTGACAGTTCTCTGAGGGACACAACATCCATCCAGGCAACTTGCACCGAGTTGGATGGCTGGCTGAAAGCCATGGACAAGTCTGGCCTACCTGGGAAGTTTAAAGCCTGGATCTACCAGCATGGCATTCTTCCCAGAATCTTGTGGCCCCTCCTTGTCTATGCAGTCCCAATCTCAACTGTTGAGACCTTGGAGAGGAAGGTCAGCAACCACCTCAGGAGATGGCTGGGGCTGCCAAAAAGCCTGAGCAGCATCGCACTCTACGGACGCAACAACAACAAACTGCAACTGCCCTTCAAATCCTTGGAGGAAGAATTCAAGGTAACAAGAGCTAGAGAAGTGGTACAGTACAGAGACTCAAGTGATCCGATGGTGGCTAACGCAGGGATCCAAGTGAGGACTGGCAGGAAGTGGAGGGCAGAGGATGCTGTTCAGGAAGCAGAGGCAAGGCTGCGTCACAGGAGGCTGATCGGAGTGGTCACACGAGGCCGTGCTGGGCTAGGATCCTTTCCAACTCCCCAAACAAACACCATCAGAGGGAAGGAAGGGCGTCGCCTTGTTCAGGAGGAGGTGAGGGCAGCAGTGGAAGAGACGAGATCCTGCAAGGCGGTGGGAATGAAGCAACAGGGAGCTTGGACAAGATGGGAGAATGTGCTCGAGAGGAAAGTGACCTGGACTGAGCTCTGGAAAGCAGAGCCTCACCGCATCAAATTTCTCATCCAGGCAGTGTATGATGTGCTTCCAAGCCCGTCAAATCTGCACACATGGGGCATAGCAGAGTCACCAGCATGCCCACTGTGTTCCAAGCGAGGAACCCTGGAACACATCCTCAGCTGCTGCACAAAGGCACTTGGAGAGGGACGGTACCGATGGAGGCATGATCAGGTCCTGAAGACCATCGCTGAAGCCATCAGCACAGGACTTGAGTGGGCGAAGCGGTGCCGACCCTCCAAGAAGACCATCGCCTTTGTCAGAGCTGGAGAGCAGCCAAATCCCACCAAGAGATCATCATCTGCAGGCATCCTGCCCTCGGCAAGAGACTGGCAGCTGTTGGTGGACCTCGGACGGCAGCTGAAGTTCCCCAGCCACATTGCAGCCACCACCCTGCGACCAGATATTGTCCTTGTGTCTGAGTCCACCAAACAAGCTGTGCTGCTGGAGCTGACAGTCCCATGGGAAGATCGCTTGGAGGAAGCCTTTGAAAGGAAGCTCTCCAAGTACGCGGGGCTGGTCAGCAACTGTCAGCAGGCTGGATGGAGAGCGAGGTGTCTCCCAGTGGAAGTTGGGTGCAGGGGATTCGCGGCCCGTTCTCTGGCCAGAGCCTTCAGTAATTTGGGCATCGAAGGAGAGAGGAAGAGGAGAGCCATCCGCAGTACCACCGAAGCGGCAGAGAGAGCCTCAAGATGGCTGTGGCTCAAAAGAGGAGAGCCATGGAGTCATAGTAGCTAGCCATCTGGACACAAGCTGGGGTCTGATCAACCTCGGCTGGGTCACCTGGAGGAAGGTGTATGATGTTGAAAAACCCGAAACACCCGATGATTCCAGGAACATCACTGATGATGTGTCCAGAGGCATCAGTAGATGTATGTTTCACAATAAGCACTAAGGCCAAGCACACCTGCAAATGGAAATTCTCAGTTCTGTTGGCTGCACAGAACCAACAAGCCTACACAACATGCTTACCCATGATCTTTCATGAAGTTCCATGTTTACAGATTTATTATCATGGATTTATTGGGGCCGACATTGATCACAGCTGCATTTGTAAAAGTTTAGCAATGTTGTGTTTTTGCCAAAAGTGGGAGGAGATTAGGATTCAGTTCTGGTGCAGTTACTCAAAGACTGCCGTCTCTTTTTTTTCCACATATCTCAGATGAAATGTGAAAATTAAAAGATCCTTCCTTTAATATGTTCACTTTATGTGCAGGCAGCTGTCTTGATATGAACATAGAATAACTTGCCATAAATGCATAAATCAAGTTAATGGAACCCCAGAGATGTCTTGGGATTGCCAGGAACGGTGTTTACAAAAATTCAATCCCTGCTCAATTTCATACGTGCCTTATCTTGATTAATCCTCTTAATTTAAGGCGATTGAGATGGCCTGCTGACTGTGTCCTGGTCCAGGTTTTAGCCGTATCAGACTTCTTTGTTCCCATTAGCAGAAGACCTGCTGTCTGCACTGTGATGCTGATGTGAAACAGTGGCTGTTCCCCTATGCCTGATGCACCTGCTCCAGTGGCCAACTCATATCTCAGGGCTGTTGCTCTCCTCCTCTTTCTTTTAACACTTGTTTCCTGCTTTTCAGCCGTTTACCTCTGCAAAAGAACCATGCAAAACAAAGCTCGACTTGAACTGGCCGACTACGAAGCTGTAAGAATTCCATGCAATCCTAAATACTGCCTGTGCTTCAATCCTAAACTAAATATTGTCTGTGCTTCAATCCTTTGCTAAATACTGTTTGTGCTGCAATCCTGCACTAAATACTGTTTGTGCTGCACTCCTGAGCTAAATACTGCCTGTGCTGCACTCCTGAGCTAAATACTGCCTGTGCTGCACTCCGGAGCTAAATACTGCCTGTGCTGCACTCCTGAGCTAAATACTGCCTGTGCTGCACTCTGGAGCTAAATACTGCCTGTGCTGCACTCCTGAGCTAAATACTGCCTGTGCTGCACTCCGGAGCTAAATACTGCTTGTGCTGCACTCCTGAGCTAAATACTGCCTGTGCTGCACTCCAGAGCTAAATACTGTCTGTGCTGCACTCCTGAGCTAAATACTGCCTGTGCTGCACTCCTGAGCTAAATACTGCCTGTGCTGCACTCCTGAGCTAAATACTGCCTGTGCTGCACTCCTGAGCTAAATACTGCCTGTGCTTCAATCCTGAGCTAAATACTGTCTGCGCTTCAATCCTGAGCTAAATACAGTCTGTGCTGGAATCCTGCGCTAAATGTTGTCTGTGCTGAACTCCTGAGCTAAATACTCTCTGTTCTGCACTCCTGGGCTAAATACTGTCTGTGCTGCACTCCTGAGCTAAATACTGTCTGTGCTGCACCCCTGAGCTAAATACTGCCTGTGCTGCACTCCGGAGCTAAATACTGCCTGTGCTTCAATCCTGAGCTAAATACTGTCTGTGCTTCAATCCTGAGCTAAATACTGTCTGTGCTGGAATCCTGCGCTAAATGTTGTCTGTGCTGAACTCCTGAGCTAAATACTCTCTGTTCTGCACTCCTGGGCTAAATACTGTCTGTGCTGCACTCCTGAGCTAAATACTGTCTGTGCTGCACTCCTGAGCTAAATACTGTCTGTGCTGCACTCCTGAGCTAAATACTGTCTGTGCTGCACTCCTGAGCTAAATACTGCCTGTGCTGCACTCCTGAGCTAAATACTGCCTGTGCTGCACTCCTGGGATAAACGCTGTCTGTGCTGCACTCCTGGGCTACAGTAAATACTGTCTGTGCTGTTTCTGCTGATTGTATGCATCATCTGCTAAGCACTCTGTTAATTGTGTGTCAGAGACATTTGAAAATAGGTTGTTTAATTCAATGTAAGGTCCATCTGTACAGCAGGTTATGTGGGCTTAGCCAGAGAGTGGTTATCTAACTCCTCACCTTTGCTTTCTGTCTCAGGAGAGCTTAGCAAGATTACAGAGAGCATTCGCTCGCAAATGGGAATTCATATTTATGCAAGCAGAGGCACAAGCAAAGTAAGTGGTCTCATTTGTGCAGTATTCTGATAGCATGTTAGTGTACAGTCCTGATAGTGTCTGCCTTAGTGTATAGCCCTGAGAGTGTCTTAGTGTACAGCCCTGACAGTATCTGTTAGTGTGCAGTCCTGATAGTGTCTGCCTTAGTGTAGAGCCCTGATAGTGTTTGTGTTAGTGTACAGTCCTGATAGTATCTGTGTTATTGTACAGTCCTGATAGTATCTGTGTTCGTGTACAGCCCTGCTAGTGTTTGTGTTAGTGTACAGCCCTGACAGTATCTTTTAGTGTGCAGTCCTGATAGTATCTGTGTTATTGTACTGTCCTGATAGTATCTGTGTTAGTACACAGTCCTGATCATATCTGTTAGTGTACAGCCCTGATAGAGTAGTATATGTTAGTATGTAGTCCTGATAGCATCTGTTAGTATAAAGCCCTGATACAATAGTATCTGTTGGTATACAGTCCTGATAGCATCTGTTAGTATAAAGCCCTGATGCAATAGTATCTGTTGGTATACAGTCCTGATAGTATCTGTTAGTGTACAGCCCTGATACAGTAGTACCTGTTAGTATACAGCCCTGATACAAAAGCATCTGTTAGTATACAGCCCTGATACAGTAGTATCTGGGTTAGTATACAGTCCTGATAGTGTCTGGGTTAGTGTACCATTCTGATAGTGTCTATGTGACTGTACAGTTCTATAGTGAATGCACAGTGAATCCTTAAAGTCCATAACTGCCCTGTTATTACTCCAATGATCACTCAAGTATCTACCTTCAATTGGTTTAATATCTTTCTACAGGCATGAAACAAAACAAAAAATGGGAGAGATTATCATTTTCAGACCATATGAATACTGCTTTACTGTTCCACTACAAATAGAACATTATCAACTGCATGAGATGATAATGATAAATGTCCATTTTATAATCATTTTCAGAGTTGATAAAAAAAGAGATAAAATCGAGAGGAAAATACTTGACAGTCAAGAAAGAGCTTTTTGGGACGTGCACAGACCAGTGGTAAGTGATTCAATAAAACCATTAAATGATCATAGGGTAAGTAAGCAGTGCTGAGGAAGGTCTAGGTGACCGAAGCGTTGCACTCAATACATGTCTTTTACAAGTATCTTATAGTGCGCAGGGGTCACTCCCATTCACTTCAGGTTTCTCTTATGCACCATTGCACCTGTGATATGTTCTTTTTCAGGTGTGCATTTTGTATTCAACAACAGTCCTACCAACTGTCCAGTTCCCAAATGTCATAAATATGGGCAGCTACAGTGAACTGTGAATATAAATGAGTTTTCTCTGTGCGGCTGTGTGTAACAGGCCATAGGGGTTAACAGCATAACAAGGCTTTTTGAGCCTGAATGTTGAGATAAAGGGAGTTATGCTCATGGGAACCGGGCACCTGCATAAATTCAGAATTGATTGCCTGGTACATCCAGGTCATTTATGTACCAGACCATTGCATGCTTTTAGCCTCATATAACCCACAAATTAGATGAATGGTCTCTTTAAAGAGCCATACACAGTTACAAAATGCAAAAACATGTCCAAAGCAAGAGATGTTGTATAATTATTGTTACTATGTTTTTATTCGCAACCTTAAAGTAAAGTTTCAATAATTTTTTGTCTGTTGCCTGACCCTTGAGGTGGGGTGCCTCTGGCCATTTCTATCATGATTCCACTTTTTTCAACATTTCAGATTTGTGCTTGTGTTTCAGCCTGGCTGTGTAAACACCACAGAAGTAGACATAAAGAAGTCCTCCAGAATGAAAAATCCCCAAAAAACCCGGAAGGTACCTGCTCCCCAGCCTGGTCTCTCCTGGTCTCATACAAATACATAACAATGAGTTATTTTCTCCTCTCTAACACAGTTTGGAAAAATCAGTTAACCACATTATTATAATAATAATAATAATTATTATAATAATAATAATAATAATAATAATAATAATAATAATAATAATAATAATAATTATTATTATTATCTAATCCTGTTATATTTATTAGTTATCACTCATTTCTGCAGGGTATGTTTTTTTGTGACCTATCATTGTGATTCACAAATATTTTAAATGAATTCTTCTTTTGTCCCTTCCCTCCTTAGTCATTCTAATGCATCAACTCCCTCATGTCTTATGCAGCATCACCCTCTCAATTACTTTTTCAAAGCGAAGCATTGTGGGACTTGCAGTCCAATCACTTCCGCAACGGATGCGTTGTTGTATGCTTCACAAAAGGATCAACAACAAAATTATTAAATAGGGTGGTTCATGTTTCCGTTTTTGTTTATTTGTTATAAACCAATTGGGTGTTTCTTGCAATGGCAGCCGGTTGGACCCTTCAGGGTCACAGGGAACTGAAGGGAAAAGGAAGAGAGAAAAGGAAAAGATGATTTTTAAAGGTTTCAAATGCAATAAGAGTGGGAGACAGGATGGTGCTGTTGACTTTATGTGATGATCTTGCAGTCGGTGTACGGGTTGCAGAACGACATCCGCAGCCATAGCCCCACCCACATCCCCGTCCCAGAGGCCCGGCAGCCAACGGAGGAGGAGCTACAGGTTCAGGTGGGTTAAAACGCACAGCTTCTATAGGCTCACCAGGTACTCACACCCTGTCCATCCTCTTTTCTGCTTAAACATTGGAGCTTCTGTTTGGTGACCGATGGAAAAAGAAAATCCACCTGTCAGCTGTTTGTCCATAAAACTGAATCTATGAAAATTAAATGCTAATAACTTCACCTCAATTTCAGATCAAATTTTGGCAAGCGCAATTAGACAGGCATCGTTTGAAAATGTCCAAAGTTGCAGAAAGGTAAGTACAATTTTTGGTTTTAAAATCAAATACTGACACACAGTATCTCCAAATACACACTAATTTTATCTCAGGTGATATGATAACATTGATTTAGCATTTTTGTTATGGCTGCTCATTTTAAACTTCTATTTTTTTGTCATATTCATACTGTATATGTGTACTCCTACTCAATGAAGAATACAATAAAATATGTAAAGCTAGCCATGATTTGAAGGCTTGGGCCTCTACAATTAAATTAATGTTACTGTAACGAAGTTATATACTTATGTATTTTTTCTATTTGAGAACGACCCAACAGTACATCCAGAATAACTGATTTACAAACTATCCTTAATACCCAGTGATGTATACTGTTTGTAAATTTTTTTGTAAGGTCTAAAATGTCTGTCATATATTCTGCGTGCCCCTTTGCATTCAATGGAGTGCAGTTTAAACTCAGCGATTCTCAGTGATGTCTGTTTAAAATCCAAGATCACACCAGCTTTTCTGGGGCACACCAGCAGTCATCAGCATGTCCCCCCTGATGTTTCCTCTCTCTGCAGTTTATTGGGGTACACGGAGCAGTACATTGAGTACGACCCGTTTCTCACGCCGCCAGATCCCTCAAATCCCTGGATCTCTGACGACACCACTGTGTGGGAGCTGGAGGCCAGGTTTGTCCCCACGAAGATTTTCATACAATAACAAGATGGTCAACTTCTACATTATTTTCATCCTCCCTACTTCCTAACTACAGGGGGTTCTGGTGGGTGACAGGAGTTTCTGGTGCGGTATTACAGTACAGAGCATCAAGTGAACTTGAGTATAGTACTCGGTCACACCCATTAGTGAAGCAATGGGCCGCACGATATAAGATTGAATTGACGTCACGCGTTTTGGAGAACTCTGTGTGCTTTTTTGTGCTCTCCTGAACTGACATTGACAGGGGGGGTTGCAGCAGTGAAGCTGGGCTTACGAAACACAAATGGGGATTTGAATTGCGAGAAAACGGGTAATGCAAAAAAAAAAAAAAGATGGCATAGTAGATCCAACTTAGATAGTTGATATATGCTCCCAATAAATGTATCTGTGGGATTTACATGTAGTGTGTGTGTGTGTGTGTATATGTGTGTGTGTGCATGCGTGTGCGTGTGCGTGTGCGTGTGCGTGTGTGTGTGTGTGTGTTTGTGTATGTGTATGTGTGTGCATGTGTGTGTCTGTGCGGGTGTGCATGTGTGTGTGTGTGTCTGTGTGTCTGTGTGTCTGTGTGTGTGTGTTTCTGCAGTAAGGAGCCCAGTCAGCAGAGAGTGAAGAGATGGGCTTTCGGGATCAACGAGGTTCTGAAAGACCAAGTGGGCAGAGAGCAGTTCCTCAAGTTCTTGGAGTCAGAGTTCAGCTCGGAAAACTTAAGGTAGAGAAAATACCAGCCTTTTAGACAGTGGGAATTGAGGGTCTATTGACCTTCATGCTGTTATGAGAGTGGACAGTGCTTACAGTACAGCCCAAAGGCACAGGGCAGGAGAAGAACCCAATGACTCAGCTCGATACAAGGCTTTTACTGCCAAATGTGTCTAGCTCTTCAGCTCCACCTGCTGGTGGCTATATTTACATCTTTATATAACACTGTAACACTTCCCTCTGGCAGGAGGCTGCGGTCCATCAGACAAAACCTCTCTCGCCAAAAAAAAAAGTCTTTCTTCTTCAGTTTAGCCTTATAACAAGGCAAGGCCCCCCCCCCCAACACAGCACAGACCTCTCCTCTATCATAGAGACACACTACTTTTACTACTTCCCACTGTACTTTTTTTTTATTTTTATTTTATTTTATTTTTATTATATTACTTATTATATTACTTATATATATTATTATTATATATATTGGTATTTTTTGCACACTTACTTGCACTACTTGTTTTTGTTGTTTTTTTTTTTTTTTATATTTATATTTTTATATTTTTTATTTTTTTTTTATGTTTTATTATCCAATAAAAAAAAAATGTATTGTATGTAATGTAAAATACTTAAAATTAATCTGCGATTCTGATCTGGGATTTGATATGAAGATCATTCTCGTTGGATGAATTGAAAGATTAAGCTTTGTAATCAGCTAATGAACCCCATTTATTTTTGCATGTATTCTGTCAGCTTTAGTTACAATCTAATTGGTGTTCAAGATAACAGTCCAGGCTTCACAACATTATTTCCATGTTGATTTTGGAACATTTGATATTAAGAATCGATTTATTGTATGGATTTTTTTATAAAGCACATGTAACCCTCCCGCCCCTCCTGCCCCAAATGCGCGCACACACACACACACACACACACACACACACACACACACACACACACACACACACACACACACACACACACACACACACACACACACACACACACACACACACACACACACACACACCTTGTATTTGTTAATGGGCCTGTGTTCACCACTGTGTCCAGGTTCTGGCTGGCAGTCCAGGAGCTGAAGAAAAGGCCGATTCGGGAAGTTCCGACCCGGGTCCAGGAGATCTGGCAGGAGTTTCTGGCTGCTGGGGCTCCCAGCGCCATTAATGTGGACTCAAAGAGCTATGACAAAACCACTCAGAATGTTAAGGACCCTGGGCGCTACGCATTTGAGGATGCTCAGGTAGCTGGAAGGACTACATTACCCATCTTTTCTTTCTTCTCTGTGCAGTGACACACTAACCATCAAGCTTCGTGATGTCAAACAACAGTTTATGGTTTTGGTAATTAAGGAAGTACATATCATCTTAATGGCAGTGTAGTATAATGGTTAAGGAACTGGGTGCTTGTAACGTTGGGCTTACAGGTTCAATTCACAGATGGGGCACAGCCATTGTACCCATGAGCAAAGTACATAATCTGAAGTACTTAAATATCCAGCTGTATAAATGGATTGTATGCACAATGTAAGAGAGTCTGCTCAATGTGGCTGTATTGAGTGAACCTGGCCTTAAACCTTGGATAACCATGTGATGCACTAGTATGGTGAGTGCATATGGTGGTGTGTAGGTGTGAGCTGTGGCATGGTGACTGAGCTCCACACATGCTTTTCTATTTCACAGGAGCATATCTACAAACTGATGAAAAGCGATTCGTACAGTCGCTTCATCCGATCAAGTGCCTACCAGGAGCTGCTACAAGCCAAGAAGAAGGTAAACCCTGGCCTCAGATTACTGTCAAAGAGAGACCTGCAGGACATGGGGTTCATAAAGTGTCTGGAGCAGGAGTACTGATCAGCACTCTTTCTTCTGTGCTTCTGCCATATTTGATACGGTTAGAATATAGTCAGAGAAACCTGATCCTAGATCAGAAAATCAGGGCTATCACTATGAGAGTGTAGCAGGACCAGTGGTTCTCACTGATTGAAAATCAGAGCTATCACTATGAGAGTGTTGCAGGGCCAGTGGTTCTCACTGATTGAAAATCAGAGCTATCACTATGAGAGTGTTGCAGGGCCAGTGGCTGTCACTGATTGAAAATCAGAGCTATCACTATGAGAGTGTTGCAGGGCCAGTGGTTCTCACTGATTGAAAATCAGGGCTATCACTATGAGAGTGTTGCAGGGCCAGTGGCTGTCACTGATTGAAAATCAGAGCTATCACTATGAGAGTGTTGCAGGGCCAGTGGCTGTCACTGATTGAAAATCAGAGCTATCACTATGAGAGTGTTGCAGGGCCAGTGGCTGTCACTGATTGAAAATCAGAGCTATCACTATGAGAGTGTTGCAGGACCAGTGGTTCTCACTGATTGAAAATCAGGGCTATCACTATGAGAGTGTTGCAGGGCCAGTGGCTGTCACTGATTGAAAATCAGAGCTATCACTATGAGAGTGTTGCAGGACCAGTGGTTCTCACTGATTGAAAATCAGGGCTATCACTATGAGAGTGTAGCAGGGCCAGTGGTTCTCACTGATTGAAAATCAGGGCTATCGCTATGAGAGTCAGGACCAGTGATTGAAATAAATGTGCAGCACCTGTAGTCTGTGGCTACGCTTGCACATCTATGCTTCCGAATAGTAGCAACTTTATTTCTGAGGTCCCAGTAAGTGAATGGTGCCCTGTCAAAAGTGGAGCAAAACAGCAAAAAAAAAAAATGTTTTTTTTTTTGTTGAGAAAATGGCTTCTAAAGTTTTCAACACTTACACTAAAGGAAACTCTAAGGTAAACACTGGGCAACAGCAATTTATATAAAACCCACTCCTTTTTGGAGAAAAGCCGCTGCTGCACTGAATTCACCTTCAGTTTTCTAGAGCTTAAGCTGGCTTGGAAACAGCAGTCAGTCACTTTCACTTTCTTTGGAAGTGTCTTTTATCATTGAACACTTTAACCCTCATATTATGTTCCGAGTCAATTTGACATCTCTTAAAAACCAACTAACCTTATAAACACACAAAAGGTGACACACAAAGTGTAAAAAATTGTTGTATTACGATAGTTTTGTGTCAGTTCAAACTTTTGGGGTCAATTTTACCCCAAACATAAAAGGCATCATAAAATGTGAACATAATATGAGGGTTAAAATACTATTTTGATGATTAATTTAGCATTAAAGTCTTGGGGATATGAAAAGACACATATTTTGCGAGAGAAAACAACTTAATTCCAATGCACAACTTAAAAACAACTATAGAGTCCAAGTTAGATGTACCGGAGGGCTCCTCAGCTTTTTTGAGAATATCAATGTGACAGGTGAAAGGTGTTGTGACAGGTGAAAGATTATGATGCAGAATGTAACATATAAGGCCCTTCTCTGTCTATTCAGCTCAGCTCCCCTGCTGGAGCCACATTCAATGTTAGATCTGAACTATACTACACAAAATACTCATAGTGACCAGCTGAGTTATGATAAGTGACGGTGTTTTATCTAATTATTTATGGCATTGTGGCAGTACTCTCTTTGTTTCCCCTCTGATTGGACCCCAAACCTCAGGACTGAAAATGCTTTTTACAATATACACAAATCCAGCTTAGACTGGTCTCCACATGTATAAATGTAGCTTCACTGCTCACCCATTCCTCTATCTCTCCATTACAGTTTTGTTTTGACATTGTTTGACTGTATACTTTTAAATATTTTCTGATGCTTTAGTATTTTATTTTGAGCAACACACACAATTTATTTGTTGAGTTTGGCCTGATTTGCGCTCACTCTTCCTGATGCTGTTTACATCTCCGCTCTCTTTCAAGCCTTATCACCCCCACCGTAGCTCTTCACTTCTTTTTAGCTCTTTTTTTCTTGCTTTTTTCTTTTTTTTCTTCTTCTGCTCGTATAAGTTGGGAAACTTTCAGGATCGCAGAACTTCATTTGAGAAATTCACTCGTAGTGTGGTAAGTGGACGAGCCCTGTCTTGTCTGCTGATCTGAGATCAGTTTGTGAAATTAACCCGTACTGTGGTAAGTGGATGCAGCCCTGTCTGGTCCGCTGATCTGGGATCAGTCTGTGAAATTAACCCGTACTGTGGTAAGTGGATGCAGCCCTGTCTGGTCCGCTGATCTGGGATCAGTCTGTGAAATTAACCTGTAATGTGGTAAGTGGATGCAGTCCTGTCTGGTCCTCTGATCCGAGATCAGTTTGAGGTGGTAATCCCAAGCCCATTCTGTTCTCTTCCAGGTCCCAGCTAACGTTTCCTCTTCCCGTATCACCTGTGTTTCTGTGTCACCTTTCCTCCGCTTTGCTGATCTTACTGCCCTGCTGATCTTTCCACTGACCCTTTTTCACTCAACCTTTCAATCTACAGTTATACGGAATTTCTCTATTTATACTGCAACAATTAAGCAGGCAGTTCATCTATAATGCTAAAACAATGTTTTAGCTACCACCAGGACCACTGGCTAGATCCAGCTTAATGATACAGAACCACAGTTTGTCTTATGTAATTAAGTACATATCATCTGAATGACTCCAGCCTTAATCATTTCTTTACTCCAGTTGATGTGAATTATTGTTTCTTAGCATAGTATATATATATATATATATATATATATATATACAGTGCCCTTCACAATAATCGGCCCCGGAAAAGATGAGTAAAAAAATGTACCGTTTGGTGAATTAGCTTAATCTCACACTGAAAAAATTAGAAAAATCCAACCTTTAATTAAAGTAAATTTATTCAGAGAAAAACAAATTCTTCATCAAGAAATAATAATTTTTAACAAAACCATGTGGGCCAAAATTATTGGCACCCCTGCATTTAATACTTTGTACAACCTCCCTTTGCCAATAAAAAAGCGAGACTTCTCCCTTAACATCTAATAAAGTTGGAGAATACAGAGCAAGGAATCTTGTCTGCGGTCCTGTCTTGTGCACTCTGGTTTGTTTAGCCTCTCTTACCATCCTCCTCACTGTGCGTGGGGGCAAAATAAACTTGGGTCCTCTTCCAGGCAAGTTTGTAACAGTTCCTGTTGCTTTGAACATTTGACCTAGATAGATATGGGCATTTTTAGGTGAGTAGCTATTTTTAATAGCCATTCCCTGAAGCTCAACACACTTTTCTTTCATTTGATTTGTGTGTTCTCTTATCTTTCTCATGTTGATGTATGAATAAGATAATATGGCCTCCCAGTGAAACAGGAAGTCATGGATTACTGCTTGAAAGTTCCTAAACACTCTGATAAACTTTAAAAAGTAAAATATAAATTCAGTTACATTTTGTTCATAAGAATTTCTTGGGGTGCCAATAATTGTGGCACACGTGGTTTTGTTAAAAATAATAATTTCTTGATGAGGGATTATTTTTTTCTCAGAATAAATGTACTTCAATTAAAAGTTGGATCTATCTAATTTTTTCAGTGTGAGATTAAGCTAATTCACCAAAAGGTTAATTTTTTATAACCATTTTTACTCATCTTTACCAGGGGTGCCAATAATTGTGGAGGGCACTGTATATATAATTATCATAAGTTAATATAGTGTTATTTATTTAACAGTACCTATTATTATTATTATTTTTAAATATTATTTACTATTCATATTTATACATATAAGATACGTATAAGAATAATAAACATCTGATGAATTGGCTCCTGAGTAAAATATCAGGGAATCTACTGTTTTAGGACAGCTTGTAATGTTGTATGTGTTGAATATGTGTTCATTTTATAAAGTGTAATAATTAGCCTATACATGCCACACCTTTTTCATGCTTGTCCCCTAGCCAAGACTTCAGGCCCGCAATGGTAATAAGTCACATGTCTTTATTGTGATATCCTGATAGATTAAGTAGCATATGCATATCTGTGTATTGTAATTTAACTTATCAAAATCAATCAATCAATCTTTTTATCCATCTATCAATATATCTACATATATCAGGCAAAGTGCAAAGAAAATGGGAAGGGGTCTGGTAAACTGAACTGCATGCTGGGTCACTGTTAGTTTTGCATGGCTCCCATTTTGGTCAAAAGAGCCAAAATGTCCTCCCTCATGTGCACTTTCTCCTTGTCCACAGAAAAGTAAGAACTTGTTTTGAAGGATTTTGCTTTCAGGTAAAGATGATGATGATTATGAAGGTGTTGTGTCTTCTCTGTGCATGGTCTCCACTGTGTGTCATCCTCATGTTCCCCTCATCCAAAAATAAAACTGTACAATAAACATAAATTATAACAGAAAACAGCAAATACATATGAACTTGAATATATTCAAGTATTTCTGCTTGGAAATAAAACGTTAGAGAAGTTATTTATAATGCATGGAACAATTACACAAATTCAATAGAACATAATACAGTCCTGTTGAATGTCTAATAATCTCTGTAAAAACATTTGTCTTGAAATCATAATACTGAACATGATCTTTTAAGTCCATAATGTTTTTTTTAATCTTTGACTAAGATTCTCATTGTTCACATTTAGTCATTATTTCTGTCAGGGGTATGCAGCCCTGTATCTGGGATGTCAGGCACCTTTCTGGGTTCCATCTGCATTATTTTCATAGAAATGAGCATTAATGAACATATGTGACCATGTGCCAGAGGTAGAGAATTCAGACCCTAGATCAATGGTCCCCAACTCTGCTTCTGCAGATCTACCTTCCTGTAGGTTTTCATTTCAACCTTAATTTGGCACACCTGATTCTACTAATTAGCAGCTCAATGGGATCTCTTGCTGTTGAATGAGGCGTGCTTTGTTCGGGTTGGAGTGAAAACCTACAGGATGGTAGATCTCCGGGAACAGGGTTGGGGACCAATGCTCTATATTCAGGTTTAAGTCAAACTATGCAAACAAGTTTGCCTGGACCACAAGCCAGAAACATATATGATACTCTGACCCCTGATATAAGTCATTAGAGATGCAGCTAAAATGTGTACATCACAAGGTTTAATACTGAAGAAGTGAATCAGTTCAAGTATTTGTGTATGCCATTACATAAACAATACCATGCTGTAGTACCGTGTATATGAGATGTATTGAAAACGAAGAGGTTATTACTGTTTTGTAGTACAGTGTATGTTAAATGGGAGGGAGTGGGATTTAAATTTACAGTCGGCACTTCCATTGCTCTTATCCCAAAGATCCAATCCCAGACCTAGTCCTAGTTGCATACAGTACCTCTGGGGCTCAAACCCATGACCCTCTGATTGCAAAGGGAAAAGCAAAGGTGCAAATGTGTAATTGACAGGAGGCTCAGTGTTTCATGAATTATTTCTGAAGTAAGGACAGGATTGTGTATTTGCACATTTACAGTGTTTTAATGTTTTTGTTCTCAATTATCCTCCCTCTTTTAGGGGAAATCACTCTCGTCAAAGAGGTTCAGCAGTCTAGTACAGTCCTGCTGAAATGCAGTCACACTTTAGCTTGGAAGAGGATGCTGCCATTTTCTTTTCTTTTACAGAACATTTTCATAGTCCGCTCTTCACCCAGAAGGGAGATCAGATGTTGCATGACTGAAGAACAAAGTTTTTCTTTTTTTTCTTTCATTGTGTGGAAAGGCATGCTTAACTTTGGGATGAAGAGATATGAAACATGCTAATGCCTTCAAAGAAGGTCATTCTCCCAATCATGTCCTGACATCCACTGGTGGAAAAAAAATCTGCCTCAGAGAAGCTAATGCATAGACGCACACTGGATTAATACTAACCTGCCGTTATACAACACAAGAGCGGAACGCAGGCTGAATATATTTAAATTAAGTTGCATATATGAATAGCTGTTACACTTTATTTGCATTAATTTATTGCACTATAGAAGTCTGCTCCACACTCATGACACCACCGTTGGAATATGGAGAAGAAAAGCCGTGCCTGTATTATGTCTTCTGCAGTTCTTTGCATTTATATTTTATACCATATTTAAGGACCTTTTGATGTAATAAAATGTATTAAAGCTGACTCGTTATCTGATTACGCAGGTTTGTTTCATTTTTATGTCTGTTTTTATGGATGATGACATCAGAGCTGAGGCCAGGGCAATGCTGGGAGATAGTCTGGCTCTGTAAATACGCCACCAATAATCTCAGCACCGAATACAGCAGGTTTTTATTCCATCCACCCAGAAGTCAGAAAGGAAGGCAAAGAGCTCAGTGTCCAAGAGGGATCAAATGTTCTCTGTCACAGCCGATTCAGCCTTGACCAGGCTTAACTTATATAAAATAAACAAAACAAATGATAAAACCTACAGGGCTAGGCAATCATTTAGGCAAGTAAAATAACTTGCAGTGATTAGACAAGCCTAGTTGGGCTAGTTTCCCAAATGCAAGTGAACCAGCATAGGTGTGTCTCTAGAACACCTTGAAAACAGCTAAGATTACCAATGTTATAACGACATAGCCTTAAAGTAAGACTGCTAAAGCAAAGAAATCCTCAAACTTAAAGCCTTAAAAGACCTGCCAAGTTTCAAGCGCAAATAAGCTGTGGTCATGATGAGTGTAATAAGAGGTTGTTGGATCAGCAGCAGAAGAAGAAGAAGAAGAAAAACAGGATATGCCATTTCCTGCCTCTTAATGCCAACAGGAAGGGTATCATCACACCCACATTGGACAAGGCAATCCACCACAGCTGCTCTCAATGATCAATTAACTGCCTGCTAGACTCCAAGGCACTGATTAACAGCTGATTCCCATAGCCCAACAATCAAGTGCTGAGTCAAAGGAATCTCGAATTGAGTGAGTTTCGACATCGAGATTACGAAACCAAGCGAAAACGAAAACATACACTGAAGAAAACAAACAAGCACCATAGGATGACTGCTACCTTGGACATTGTACTAAGGGGAAGCCCCAGTGTGTTACAGTCCAGTAATGGTACACTAGCACATATTGCCTCACACATTTAAAGCTCATTTTAAGGGATTTAAGTGGTGGTTCCTGTTATAGATGACAGGTTTATCTCATCAGACTGTCTAAGCAAACTGTCAGTCAGCATCCCTGTGTAATAGATTATGATTCAGAGTATTGCATAAACAAAAACAAAAATTTATTCATGTAATTTTTCAATGATCACTCTCAAGACATGACACCCAAATAATTACTCTTCTCAAAGCTCTGAATTGTTTCATCAGTTGTCTGCATTTTTAGCTTTAGCCACTAGATGGTGTAGGTCAGGTCTTCCAAGAGGACAAGCCACACTTGGGAAGGTAGGTAAGATGTACAGGTTCACTTTTGTTATTATTTTGAGTGATTTGAATAAAAAAATAATATATATATATATAATTATCTGATGAGGATTAGCATTCCATCTGTGGACATAACTGCCCTGCTAATTCTTGAAAGTGAAAAAGGCTAACATTTGCAAACTATTTAAAACTTTTTCCTGTTAGCTTTGTGTTTGCCACAAATGTTTGCAAACATAAGTGAATGGTCTGAAAGGGTAGTTTGCAGCAAACAAAAATGGATGTTGGACTGAGGGAAATGTGTTCCCAGATGGAGATTTCAATTGAAGATACCGGTAACAAAACAATTTGGAACGTTCTTAAAAAGCAGTTCAAATGCAACCGTTCAAAAAAAGCATGTTTGCCACGCACGTTCGGCTCTGTTCTCTGAATTTGAACGCACCTCTGATCAGTCATCCTGTAAATGACTATATCAGTAATAATCTAATATTACAGTCGATGACAAATAGAGAGATGTGTGGTCACTTTGTCCTGATACACCAATTATAATATGAGGCAAAGTGCGGTTTGAAATACACATTACATTATTAATTTGCTTAACATACACCCATATCCAGGGTGAAATACACATTACATCACTAATTTGCTTAACATAGACCCATATTCAGGGTGAAATACACAGCTTACTACTCTTCCTACCAAATGCTTACATGAGATATTCTGAATTCTTCTGCATGTAACTTCTTCAAGGAGTTAAAGTTTAACTGGGAGAAAAAACCTAAAATCCCAACTTTTCACACTTCAGTGCTGACAACCCCAAGGATCCCAATAAAACACATTTTTTCAGATAATAGTACTTCTAGTATTCAGATTGATTGAGTTGTCATGTTTTGTGCATGGCAGACATTTTCAGCCTTGAAAGCGTGATGCACAATCTGTTGGAGAGGACAGTTGTTTCCTCGTATCAACACTGACAGCGATATGCAGTTATATTATGCAGTTACAGTACAGAAAGCCTGAGGATGACTTGCTTCTGTGGAGCTGATTCAGTGGGTGTTGCCTGGGAGAGAATAAAAAACCTAAATATCATGAATGATGCTGCTCTAACTGTTAGTGGCCTAGCTCTGTTCTTCTGCCACTATCATATGTATCTATAACTGAATGCGTCTGTGCAACCTGAAAAACAGCTATATGAATATCAATCAATTCTTATTCAGTGTGTGTGGAAGCAAGCATAGAACCTGAAGATTTTTAACTATTTTTTAATTATCCTTTTGAGATTTTGAGCATTTTACTGTAAAAACAGGAGTCAGATCTTTCAGGATGAACAGAAACCTGCAAAAGACAACTTAGTTCTGAGTTGACCTAACTGGTCAAATAAAGCTTAAATAAAAGACAGATATTCTGTCACAGAGGCAAAAGAAAAGGCAGGAGTCAGGGGGAGTCTGCTGGGGAAAGTGGCAACCCTGCTGTGTCAGAGGGTGGAGTGAGAGAGGAGAGAGAGAGAGGAGGAGGGAGAGAGAGAGAGGTGGAGTGATCAGGAGGAATAGAGAGAGAGAGGGAGGACGAAAGACAAAAAGTAGGAGAGAAAGAGAGTCAAAGACAGAGAGAAAGAGAGGGAAAGCTTGGAGGAGAAGGACAGTGTGATTTGTTTCAGTGCAGGGAGCCAATAGAAAGCCTGCTCTGTGATAACATCCACATGCCGGTGAGGGAGAGGAGCCGAAGGTAAAGCCGTGGAGTCACCCTAAACCGTCGCTCTCTCCTCCCTGCTGCTCACATGGGATTCATCACTGCCCCGTTCCCTGGACCACACGCACCGGACGCCTTCCCCTGACCCTGCTGGAGTACCCCACCTCACCTTACGCTGTGCCGGGACACCTCAGAGAGGTAAAGCACACACCCATCTACCACAGAAAGGCACTGAAAACTGAGGATACATCTGCTGGTACCTATCAACCACTCTGAGTGAGCACTGCTTTCCTAAATTATATTTAACTTTCTAATTTATTATAACATTAGATATTCTATATATATACTGGATATATGCGTGTGTGTGTGTGTGTAAATGGCAAATGTGAGTTAATGTGTGAAAAATATTTACAACATGTGTGCTGTGTTTCACATGTATCTGTTGAATGTAAGACTAGGAGTTTATAGAATAAGTTCATAATTATTGCAGAAAGCATCACGTCCATGTCATACTGCTATACTTAATTTTACGTTCCAATTCTGGTGTAGAAACTTCAGCAGTTCTGTTGTGAAGAGTTTCGAGTCTTTTTTTTTTACTATGGAAAGTTATGTGGCATAAAATATTGTCCAGATGAACAGTGTTTAGATGGGATGTAGAAATGTGTGTGTGCATGTGTGTGTGTGTGTGTGTGTGTGTGTGTGTGTGTGTGTGTCTGTGTGTGTGAGTCCACTTGCTTGAGAAAATAAAGATAGAAAATTTATCTGGCAAATGAAAATAAAATAAATAATTTTCTGTGAGGGGGATTAGGTCAAAGTGAAAGGTGCTGACGTTCATATTATACCACTCCTGTGGCCCTAAAAATATGAGTGATATGAAAAAACATTTCCATTTTCTAATCCCAGTAGCGTGTCTGTCTCCAGCCACTGTGAAAAGCCCTGGGTGTGCAGGCTGAGCACACCTGTTCAGCTGCTGGAATAAGATTCCTGAGCGTGCACCTGACCCAAACTGTATAGTGTGAGATAATTATCACACCTGACCCAAACTCTACAGTGTGAGATAATTATTACACCTGACCCAAACTGTATAGTGTGAGATAATTATCACACCTGACCCAAACTCTACAGTGTGTGATAATTATTACACCTGACCCAAACTGTATAGTGTGAGATAATTATCACACCTGACCCAAACTCTAAAGTGTGTGATAATTATCACACCTGACCCAAACTGTATAGTGTGAGATAATTATCACACCTGACCCAAACTGTATAGTGTGATATAATTATCACACCTGACCCAAACTCTAAAGTGTGAGATAATTATCACACCTGACCCAAACTCTACAGTGTGAGATAATTTTCACACCTGACCCAAACTCTACAGTGTGAGACATATTGATGCATTTAGAAACCAAATGCTATTAGTTGTGTCTGTGTGTATCTGTGTGTGTGTGGGGGGGATTTGTTTGTGCTAATACTGCCCTCTGCAGGCCGCACATGTCCCCGCACAGACCTGTATATTGATAATATGCTTCTATAAGATATTTTCAGTGTGTGACAGTGATAAGGCGGTTAGACCTCATGCTGCCGCTTCCCTGTATCAGAGCGGCTTTTGCAGTTATTCTATTGTGAATTGTCTCCTGATTGTCCATCTGCACAATGAGTCAGAGAGAACAAAACTGGCGCGAGGTTCTGTGTTCTGACCAGCGTCAGCCAGACTACCACCAAGGACACAAACCACAACACTGCTTAAGGACCTTAAATACACAGATGAGGAGATAGCAGATAGTGAGAGGGATGTTGGTATTTATTTATTTTATAAATTTTTTATCCATGAAGAAAGAATCCCATTGAGATTTAAAACTTTTTTAAAGGGGGTCAGGCGAAAACAGCAGCATAAATGGAACAGAAATACACAATACAGTATTAAAAATGACAAGGTAATAAAAGCGTGATATGAAGCTTTGTGACTCTGTGAGTCGGCCTTTCCTTCCATCTTGTTATGCCAACTGTTAGGAAAGCTGGAGCTCAGGATATTTATTGCATACCACATGTTGTGGCTTCAGAGGGTCTGTTTTGAGATGTGTGGGGTAGACCAGCGGTTGGACTTTCCTTCTGATGGTGGGAATTATGAGGAGAGATCCGACATCCAAACAGCCAAAACGCTCATCACTACCAACATTCAGTGAGCTCTTTATTTTCACTCTGAAATTCAATAAATTCACAGTACATGAGCTGACAGCGACAAAACAATGGTAAACAATGTACACAAACTAGGCTTAGTGCATTTCCCATAAAGGAGCTATGCGAAAAGGAACAACAGTAAAGATTTCTTACTTTTTAAACATATTCACATTTTATTTAGTTTTCACTGGAGGTAATAGATTAAGTATTGCATTTTATGGTTCAATCTGACATTTTTGTCAAAAATCTATTATTGATAGAGGAAAGTGCTTTGGTATGCCTATAACACCTGATTAAACAACTGAAGTGAGTTTAATGTGTTAAAAAGCAATGCAGAACAGTGCTATAGCATGGTATTTCAACATTCTAAATGCTTGATATTTTACACAGCAAAACTCTGTGCTAAATCAACCCTAACAGTGTATGTCAATCTAACAGAGAGAGTGAAAAGTACTGTCAGACACTGAACATGTTGATTTCTGTTCTGACTTTGTTCTCTGAACACTGTTGTTATTGGATAAGGGTAGACTGAGTGTTGAGTTTCTTGCCAGAGGATGAGGATCGTAGCGGTTGATCAGTGAAAAATGTGTGACGGCAGAGAGGTGTTTGTTAATCATTAATGTTGGCTCTCGCTGCACAAATGAAAACTTTCTTAGTAGATGTGGAAGAGAAGGCTTCCCACACTGTCAAAAATACCTGTGTGGGAAAGAAGGGGTCTACGGCCATGAGAAAGTCCACCTGGGATACAGGGAACCTGGCTGGCAGATCTAATCCAAACTAGCGCAATATTTCCATTCAGTCCAGATACTTTTAATATATACCACACATGGGTCAAATATGTATTTAAAATGTGTTTACCTTTTCGATGGCAGTACATTACTTTTAACAATCATTTGACCCAGGTTTTATATGCTAGTATAAGCGTATCAATACTAATAAAACCTTATGTGGCAGAATTTGCTGTGGATTGCCTGGGCGAGTCAAGTCACATCGAGCAGGACCCTAACCCGCCGGGATTCAAAGCGGCGACTGTCGGCCGCATTTATCATCCGTGCATTGTGCAAATACCCAAATCCCCCCCCCCAGGACATGAAATCCATTCCTCACAGATAAATGATTGTTAAATGGCTGGAAACAGCAGTGAGGGTTTACAGGAAGCTCATCAGCCAGGAAACCATTCATCTGTTTAGAATGTGTGGCAGCGCCTCTGTCCCGCGGAAAGGATGGAGTTGAAGAGAGAAAGCTGTCCACGTGAGGGGTGTTGGTAGTTTTGGGGGTGATGTTAGCAGAGGTGGTTGCACTTCAAAGGGACTGAGAGGCTGATAAGGGTGCGGAATGTAATGTGCTGATGACTGATGAGCTTAGCTGAACGATGTCGTTCCGTTGCTGTGTTACCACCCCCTTCAAAAAAACATCCTTTTAACATCCCTCACACAACAAATAGGAAATCTATCATTACTATCATTTTTTTGTTTTGTTTTGAGATTTATATGCTAATTTACTGTCGTGTCCTAGCAGTAGTGTCCTTTCTGGTGAACGTCCCTACAGTGAACATACCCTGAGACCTTTTGCTCTCTATCGCACTTTTTATCCTGTTATCAGAGCTGTCTCAGTCATATTATTCTTAGAGGTTCCCGAAACATGGCTGAACTGTGTGCTGTCACGCATTACCTCCAGGACATGTAGTAGAGGGGCGAGATGTCAGAGTCTATTTGGCAAATTAAAAGCTTGGATGGGCTGTTCTTGTCATAATAGTTTCTCGGGTCCTTACTTTATGTGACAGTTTAGAATCCTTGTTTTCAAATGTAGGTCTGAGAACTTCTGGTTTTCCACTCTCAATTTACCTGGGAATCAGGTGTGAAGACAGTCTGGCCAATCAGTTGCAGTAATTGTTCAGTTAATTACCTGCAAAAAAGTAAACCAGGGCCGGATTTGGATTTGAGGTCCAAATATGAATCTTCATGGTTGAAACATGTTGATGGAGAACAAAAAATAAATACCATGTGTATAAAACTTAACAGCAGAATATGCCATTTCAGCACTAATCTTGCCTTTGTGGGCTCCACACAGCAGGTTCAGAAAATGAGAAAACCCACACGGGACACTGCAGAGCTGTAGAATTAAAAAAGGTCCTCTGGAACTATGATGCTCTTTTGAACCCAGAATTAAGCTAATATTTAGATATTGCATACTTTATATAAGCCAACAGCAATGGTGTTTACATTTCTGCACACCTCATCTGTTGTAAAGATGTCAGCCGGACTGACGGACAACGCCACACAACCACAAATCTGAATGATGAGTCATCAATTCCCTTTGAGCTGGCAAAAGTGAATACATAAATCTACCCGTTATTGTCCCTGTTAAAGCCTATTTTAAAGTATAAAACTACATAAGGTTGGTTGCCTATGTGTGCTGGGTCTTGTTCATTTAGAGGAAACAGTCGAGAGAAAGAGAAAGAAAGCGAAAGAAGAGAGAAAAACAGAGAGAGAGAGAGAGAGAGAGTAAAAGATTCACTTTTTTTTTCAGCATTTAAACATTAGACCCAGGTCACACTGAGGATAGAAGTCAAGTCAAACGAAGTTCTCAAAAATCCCTTTAATAATCTTCAGATGTTTTTACTAAATTTGTTTACATATCTATAGCATGCTTCATAACTAGAGTAAGCAGAACCATAATTAATTTTCTTGGAGTTGAGAGCAATAAAATTAACTTCCTTTTTCTCCTTTGAAGATCCTCCTTTGATTTAATGGTCGTGTTTATTTTTGAAAATTTATATAACTGACAAAGAGAAAATAGATGTAATGGTTCAATTAAGAATATTTTTATGGATGAAGTCATAGATGAGGGACTCATTTCCTCATTTTCTAAGAAAGAAAATAGACTACTTCCTCAGATGAATGTTACACATTTAATTGTCATCACTCTGGCTATCAAATTGTCAGCTCTGTTTTATGCGCACTTTATCATTAGCACATATTCAGAATGTACTCTTAAGATCATTGCTACTTATTCTACATGGTAATAACAGAAAGAAAGTTGTCAAAGCTCCAACATATAAGATGCAATTAAATATTAGTAAGAAAAAAAAAACAGAAAGGGGGAAGGGGGGTGTGAAATTGTGAGGTAGGACAGAGTGTGTCACACAAAAGGTTATTGCTTGATTAATACAGAACATCATGCGAGCAGTCATTGTCATGTTGATACAGCCGTCAGGTGTGAGGACAAGGCACACTGCACGATTGGTTCCCTTAAGCAAGCTCCTTGATTATCTCAGCAGGCGTCCTTTATCTCTTGGTCTACCATGTAGACAGCGAGGGCTATGATTTTGAAGCCTGTAGCATCTTTTTGTGTCACACTGGTAACATGCTGACCAGAATATGCTAATGCTAGTTCTCTTAAGATTTTCACATCAGTCCCTCATGTACTCATGTTTCCTTGTGTACAGCAACAGGAGTGCCACATGTTCACTGTACAATTTAAGGCATTCAATTCCTGGGGAAAGGGCATGAATATATAGCCTTATGCAACTTATTTATTAAATGTATACATATAAATTAAACAAACATGTAATACTTTGTTTTGTTGTTTGTGAATATACATAGCTTGGTATCTCTTGCAAAACAACATCCCTAATCTCATGGGACTTAATGTTAAAAATGCAGGTGAAAGGTTCAATTATTTACTAATCTCTCCTCTCTTAAAGGATGTTCTGGAAACTCGCTTTGTCCGCGGTGCTGGCAGGAGTTTTCTGCGTGGTGGTAGAGTGCAGGAAGAACCGTCCACAGAGCGCCATTCCGTCCCCCTACAAGATCCACAGCAACACGTCGGAGCGGCGAGGAGGGGGGGCGCGCAGGCCGGACGTGCTGGCGTCCAGCCAGGAGGCGCTGGTGGTGACGGAGAGGAAGTACCTCCGCAGCGACTGGTGCAAGACACAGCCGCTGCGGCAGACGGTGAGCGAGGAGGGCTGCCGGAGTCGTACCGTCATCAACCGCTTCTGCTACGGCCAGTGCAACTCCTTCTACATCCCGCGGCACGTGCGCAAGGAGCAGGAGACATTCCAGTCCTGCGCTTTCTGCAGGCCGCACAGGCTCACCACGCTCACCGTGGAGCTGGACTGCCCCGACCTGCAGCCCGCCTTCCGCCACCGCAAGATCCAGCGCGTCAAGAAGTGCCGCTGCATATCGGTCACCGTGGCTGATTTTGGCAAGCCCTGAGAGCGCCGGGGCACAGATCCGCTACTCGTGCTGATCCGCTTCTTACGTTTTTATGTTTTTATAAAGAGGGCGACTGGGGGAGACTGGGTCATCTTCTCAATTTACCGGAACGAGAGAGCAAAAACTCTCCTGAAACTTGGACACACACACACACACACACACCTGAACCCAAGCTGCAGAGCATGACAGCGGTCCAGCTATTATTCCTCACAGCGCTGGTCCCCTGTATGAACCGAGGGGTGCACTGGTCCCCTGTATTATGAACCGAGGGGCGCGCACGTTAAGTATTCCTGCTGTCTGTAGACCACGGCCCACGGACACAGTGCCAGACTGAAGGTGCATTGCCTAGCGGCTCGGACAGAGATACGAGACAGACCCAGAGTGTGTAATAAAAACAGGCTACCTCTGCGACTGCCATCCTCTGGATCTAGGAGATTACTGTAAAATAACACAGAGATCAAAACATGGCTGGCAAGAAACAAACAAAACTATTGTATGTATATTACACTATGGTATTACAAATATATATATATATGTGAAAAGAGAGATGAAGGATTATATATTAAATATATTTCATGTAGAAAGCCTTGTTTCTGTGATGTTGTGTTACGCTGAGTGGAAAGACAGATTGGTTTTTCTCTGTCCTGTTGGAGTAATAAAGGTGCTCTGGCCTTGAATACCCCAGCAGCTGTGGGCAGAAAGCACAGCCGTCACATAACACTCATTAAAAAGGCACATTCCATCTGTTATTTTAACCGTATAAATTACACAGCCATCCCCACAAAAATACAGTCAAATAAAATACATAGCATCATAAACATAAGATACATTAAATATTAACTTATTGCACATGGGAATAAACCTTTCTGAAAATATCCAGGGTGATTATTTCACAAAACACACTGGGCATAACATATAGATGAAAAAAACAAAAACAAAAAAACAGAAATATAATACACAATATAAATAGCAAAGTCATTCAAAGTGTTGTGCAAGCCTACAGTTTTCAGTGATTGTCAGCACATTATTCCAAGCCATTTTGGAGTTCATGAAACCTTCTTTTTCCATTAGTAACTGAATAATTGATATTTCCCCATACTCATTTTCTTGAAGATGTTGTTTTTTTAACACACAGTACACTGCCCATTCATGAACAGTACACTGAGAACAGGTATGGCTACTGATGCATAGTTTATGTTGTGTAACAATAAATTACTTTGCGTCACACTTCAGGTTTAGTCCAGCAGAAGTGATTGCTTAATAATGTAATTATCACTGCTGAATTGCACAATATTCAATATTCTGTGTAACACGCAAAGTTAGAACAGATGATTCGCAGCTTTCAAACTGAAAATAAAGTGATCACAATTTTATAAAGTAGTGTTTGGCTTGTTTGCTCAGTTTAATAAATTGAATATACCTGAAATAAAATCTATCATCAAGACTTTAGGGCAAATATGATTATTTCAGACATTGATATATTTTATTTATATATCGCTGTGAACTCCCATAAAGCCCACATATTGAACACATATTGTAGTATATTCCATTCATTTTTGTACGGATGCTCTGTAGTCTTTTTTCTGATGTGCTTGATCTGTGGAGCTAACAGATGGTACTTCAAGGCACTTTTGGACCAATGTTTTTTAATATATTTTTTAGCTGATTGGATTATCATTAACATTTTTGGCATTAAATACTAAATACATAATTGTAAATATTATTTACTAAATTAGTAATTTTGTAACTTTAATACCCTATATAGAATTGTATGCATATATTCTACATTCACCATAATTTTTTTATCATATATTATCATATATTTTCCAATTCTTATTTTGCTCATGCTGCTCATGTAACAGCAATTTCTGCTCAGTAATTTATTGATTTAAACAGATTTTTTTTCTGATAAAAAATTTCCATACATTATCCAATATGAATTCAGTTCAATTTATTTTAATTGAAATTGGACCCTTTAGATTGCATTAGCCATCAAGATTGTTTTGACTTCTGTATTGGCACCTGGCGTGTACACATCAAACAGCAGAATATATCAATATCAAATCAAATCAAATTTTCAAAAATAAAATGACATGTAAAAAGTCAGCAATATACGTATGTATACATTTTCATATACAAACATGTCAATGATTTATGAATCAGAAATGGAACTGTAACATAGTGAGGTATCATCAGCCACATACAGTAATATACATAAAACACTGGAGTACGAACAGCACTGTGGTGCAATAGTCATTGTAATGATGACAGCACTGGGTCAGAGTGAACACATTGTAAAACAGCACTGCAGTAGTCATGGTATTGACAACAACACTGTGGTACAGTAGTCATGGTAATGATGACAGCACTGTGGCACAGTAGTCATGGTAATGGTGACAGACCTCTGGTATAGTAGTGATGGCAATGATGACAGCACTGGGTCAGAGTGAACACATTGTAAAACAGCACTGCAGTAGTCATGGTATTGACAACAACACTGGTACAGTAGTCATGGTAATGATGACAGCACTGTGGCACAGTAGTCATGGTAATGGTGACAGACCTCTGGTATAGTAGTGATGGCAATGATGACAGCACTATGGTACAGTCGTCATGGTAATGATGACACCATTGTGGCAGAGTGAACACACTGGAACATTGACAATGACAGTGAGAAGCAGCAGATAAGTATTCATGAATAACTTTAGATACTATATCAGTTTGACCGACATCCATTGTCCATCTATCAACGTAAAAAAGCATCATATTACAGGTACAGAATACAAAGGACAGATGAGGTCCCAGAGTTGAAAGCATATTCCTAATTTGTCCATGATTATAGTTTTATAATTTTTAAATTATATCAGTACAGTGTATTTGTTGCAGTTGCATAGCATTTGTACTTGTTTGGCATGGTTATAATGTTAATAACGAATGCCATGAGGAATATTAACATAACAAAATTTAAAAAAAAGATCAGAATGATCAGTGGCAGAAGCAGAATGATAATGAAAGATTAGTGTCAGAAGCAGATTGAGAATGAAAGATCAGCGCCAGAAGCAGATTGAGAATGAAAGATCAGTGCCAGAAGCAGATTGAGAATAAAAAATCAGTGCCAGAAGCAGATTGAGAAGGAAAGATCAATGCCAGAAGCAGAATGAGAATGAAAGATCAGTGCCAGCAGCAAATTGAGAATGAAAGATCAGTGCCAGAAGCAGAATGAGAATGAAAGATCAGTGCCAGAAGCAGATTGAGAATAAAAAATCAGTGCCAGCAGCAAATTGAGAATTAAAGATTAGTGCCAGAAGCAGAATGAGAATGAACGATCAGTGCCAGAAGCAGATTTAGAATTAAAGATTAGTGCCAGAAGCAAATTGAGAATTAAAGATCAGTGCCAGAAGCAGAATGAGAATAAAATATCAGTGCCAGAAACAGATTGAGAATGAAAAATCAGTGCCAGAAGCAAATTGAGAATTAAAAATCAGTGACAGAAACAGATTGAGAATGAAAGATCAGTGCCAGAAGCAGATTGAGAATGAAAGATTAGTGCCAGAAGCAGATTGAGAATGAAAGATCAGTGCCAGAAGCAGATTGAGAAGGAAAGATCAATGCCAGAAGCAGATTGAGAAGTAAAGATCAATGCCAGAAGCAGATTGAGAATGAAAGATCAGTGCCAGAAGCAGATTGAGAATGAAAGATTAGTGCCAGAAGCAGATTGAGAATGAAAGATCAGTGCCAGAAGCAGATTGAGAATTAAAGATTAGTGCCAGAAGCAGATTGAGAATGAAAAATCAGTGCCAGAAGCAGATTGAGAATGAAAGATCAGTGCCAGAAGCAGATTGAGAATTAAAGATCAGTGCCAGAAGCAGATTGAGAATGAAAGATCAGTGCCAGAAGCAGATTGAGAATTAAAAATCAGTGCCAGAAGCAGATTGAGAATTAAAGATCAGTGCCAGAAGCAGATTGAGAATGCTGTTGATTGTCTTGCTTTTACGTCACACATTTTTCTTTCCTACACATTCCATCTGTAAGCCTTAAAATTTGAAGATCTAGTCGTTCAGATCTTCGGACCCAGCTTGGCTTTCTGCAAAGAAAACAGAGCTTTATAATAACAGCGTTGGTATTTTTATGTTGATATATATGGTGTGCCAGTTGTTTGCACTTGCAAATACAGGGGAGAGGAATATGATTTTTGTAATCAGCTTCAAGTCACATTAAACTGTGATACTTTTGTGTGTAAAATGTGGGTGTTTCCCCATGAATAAAAGTAATATAAGAGCACACTTGCCATTCCAGAGGCCTGTTTTGGTTTGACACTGTAGGAGGGCTTCTCCTTGGCCAGTCTGAAAGACTCCTCAGCAGCTTTCAGCCTGAAATAGAGCCGCCATTTTACTGCACCTCTCACCCCTTACTGTCGGTTTGTGTTTCAGCTTGTTCAGTCTTTTTTTTTTTTTTACACAAAGTACAACTGGAATGATTTGGAGGGTGGGGATTAAGACTAAATGTTTTGGTGATTTTTTTTAGAATTGAAAGTGCATACCAGACAATGTTTGACTTATAGCTGGTTATAATGATGCTCATATCAAACACAGATGCCTGTGTAATGTGACACAGAAGTAAACCAACGACGTTAATACGTTTCTGAGCAGTGGTCCCTATCTAAAAAAAAATACCTTTGGAATAGTATGAGCATATACCAATAGTGTATGGATTGGATTGTACATCTGATGTGCACTCCCATGCATGGGGGGTGGGGTGGGAGAGATATAGACACAATGCCTGAGATGTGCAACTTGTTACGTACATATTAAATGTACCTGCACTGTGTTAATGGCAAAAATATATCTGCATGCAAGAACCATCAGAGCCAATGTACCCTCAGTGTACTTGCTAATGCCTCTGCATGAGGCCATTTTCAGATTGATAAAGAAAAAACCAACACATGGATCCCCTCTTTGCTAATATTTCAAGCTTTGTCTATATAAAAAAATAAAAAATAAAAATAAAAAAATAAATAATAATTTTATATATCAGCTAGACTAGCATCTGTAATTTATCAAAGTCACTTACGTGAGCAAATATTCTACAAGCAACACATTATTGGATGTAAGAACAGTGTAAAAAAACACAATACATGAATCACTGAGACTGAAGCAAAATGACCTGAAACCTTAAAGTGGTACAGTGGTACTTCTGTAACACCCAGAGACATGAGATGGAACTATATATTTTCTTGGAATTGGAACCATTTTGTTTTACTGCTTCACTGATCAAAGGCATTCGGTTGTACAACCACGAACCAATAGTGTTCTTGCTAAACATGTTACATTGCACTAATCTGAGGGAAACGGTGATAAATTAGACCATGCTGACCCCACAAATGAATATCACTTTTATAGTACTTTGAGTGCAAGATAAACCAAAATAAAATTTAAAATGCACTAGCAGCACCAATGCAGTTTTTACAGCATCAGACAGAAGTAACTGGCGGTAAAAAAAGGTTTCAGAGCCAGCAGCAACATTCATCAGTTCCCAACCACACTTTGCTTCCAATGATCAGGAGTAAGCTATTTTCAACAGGAGCAGAGATTGACACAGGTACAGTTGCAACCAAATAAATGAGCATTCCCAATGCTATTGCCAACTGACAAAAGGCAGCGACTCATTTAGAATAACATTTTGTACAGATTAGTAAACCTGGATTTGCTTGGCCAACAACATGCGTTTGGGATTCTGCGGTACCCACAATGTCATCATTTACACCAGCAAATGATCACCCCTGCCCCCACCCTCACCAATCACATCATTTACACCTGTATATGATCACCAATCACACCCCCACCATCATTTACACCTGTGCATTATCACCAATCACACCCCACCATCATTTACACCTGTGCATGATCACCAATCACACCCCACCATCATTTACACCTGTGCATGATCACCAATCACACCCCACCATCATTTACACCTGTGCATGATCACCAATCACACCCCACCATCATTTACACCTGTATATGATCACCAATCACACCCCACCATCATTTACACCTGTATATGATCACCAATCACACCCCACCATCATTTACACCTATGTATTATCACCAATCACACCCCACCATCATTTACACCTGTGCATGATCACCAATCACACCCCACCATCATTTACACCTGTGCATGATCACCAATCACACCCCACCATCATTTACACCTGTACATGATGTAACGACTGGCTCAAAACCAAAACATGACTCCAGGAAGTGCCGATTTAAAGTGTAACTAAATTGAATTAATTTTAATTAAAAAACGAAATATTGGGATGGCAGGTATGCCATTCGCCAAGTTACGGCTTGGTGGGGCATGCCCAGAGGTGTAAAATCCAAGTTCAGAAAGTAAAAGTCCTCCCCAGTATTTTCTTCCAATCACCTGGATTTGCACAATTCTTCACCCAGAAGGTAGAACTAATTAGTCAAATCAGCTGGGTGAGTTCATGGGTAGAAGAAAAACATGGCAGGATATTTACTTTCTGACCCCTGGATTTTACACCTCTGGGCATGCCCCATACCTATACAGCACCGAAAGTTTGCCACTTTCCACGGTTTCTGACAGACATAGCAACAATGACCACAGACTGTCAGCCCTTAAGAACATTAAGTTCTGTACCTTCTGACCTCATGTAAACACACACAATGTAACTGGGTGGATAAAGCCCCAAATTAAGGTTATTTTTGTATTTTCTTCTTTTTTTATTGCTGCCTTCTCATCACAAATGCTCCAGTCCCACAATCAACAATTCTCCCCATTGGAGATTTAACTATACATTTGCCAATAACAACCTCTGATCAAAGTAATTTAATCAAAGTAGCCAATTGCAAGATACACAGACAAAAATGTACGATGTGCATGGATGTGAACATGTAATACTTTTGGACATGTGACGCTATGTCGGCTAATAGAATGATTGCTACAATATTTCTAAAACGTTTTAGTCGCCATTTTTTGTTTGTGTGGAAGCTAGCTTGCTTGCTAAGTAAAAATTGCCAATTTCACATGCAAACCGCACATAATATCGATTCATGACTTGGATAGCTACATGAATACAATGTAGACCATAAAACCTCAATTTGTTAACCCCAGACAGCACACTGAGCACAGCTCAGTCTGTGGGAGATAGGTGCTCCGTCTGTCATTACGTCGCTTGGAAAAAGATGGACAGATGGACAGCCAGAAGGCGCCTACATCGGCCCAATGTAGCTGTTAGACTCATTAACATTAGCTGGACGGGTAACAAATGCATTCTCTCTTATGGCATATCTATAGCTACACAGAACCACCATATTACGGAGCCTCCCAAGGCACCTTAGGTGGAAAAAAAATCC
This sequence comes from Ilyophis sp. 1 JC-2022, assembly GCA_022702515.1. Classification (NCBI taxonomy): domain Eukaryota; kingdom Metazoa; phylum Chordata; class Actinopteri; order Anguilliformes; family Synaphobranchidae; genus Ilyophis; species Ilyophis sp. 1 JC-2022. Next base: position 72,625,284 of record CM040396.1, read on the forward strand.
ATGTCGAAATCGGTAGCCTATTTTCTAGGCTACGGTAGATACCTTGCAAATGCCAAGTTTTTAAAATGAATGTTAGCGAGGCCTACAGACTATCTACCGACCATTGGTAGGTCTTATTGTGTACAATAACCCGTTTAAATATGACACATTCATGTATTTGTAGCCAACTTCATGGTATCATTAAAGCGAAAATGACAGAATCCAGGCCTACATGCTTCTTTGCGCAATAATGTATGTGTGTTTTTGTGTGTGTATGCATCTCTCTCGCTCTAGATTTAATTATCTATTGGTTTGTAAATTTATTTTAATTATCATCGTCAGTTACTCAGAACAAACACAGTACAAAAATAAATAATATCTCAACAAAAACATTTTCAATGTAAAAAAAATCCAAATTACTCACGCATACAAAGCACTGTCTATAATAAAACAAACAAAATCTAGGCCATTAAAAGTATTGATAACAAAATGAGGCCAAGTTACAACAAACAATACTGGCTAGCTTAGCTCACACAAATTAAACAACCTCTATTCGAAAGCAATGCTACCCAATGTTTTCTAAAATTCTTTCATGTAACTTGGCCCTGTGTTTTTTCATCTTACAATCTGAAGAGAATGTGATCATACATTCCACAGGAAGCATGGTGAGTAAATGTTACCGCCTCACTCCTGGGCTTGTTTACAATGCTTCCCTTTAACACTTGGCTGGTTTGTATACGGTAACAGCTCTCCTGCGTGGGCCAGACCGAACCCTGCGTGACCTTGACGCTTTCTAAGTAAACCTGACAGAGCTGCCTAATCTCTGCCCTCGGAAGTCATTAAATTAGACGTTAGCGAGTCGGTAAATTAGGCACAGTCTCTTCCGTTAAGGCTCAGAGCGTTCACCGAAGATCTGTGGCTTCTCACGTGGACAGACTTCCGGCCCACATTTCTTTACCAAACAAATCTGGGCTTCAAAAGCATTCTTCCTCTGGAGAATAACCCTTTTAAACCCATTAATTTCCCAGAGAACCCACAGATTTGAATAAAACGTTTTGTGGGGACGTTTTCCATGGTTCGTGCTGATGCGTTTTGTGGAGACTCCTCCTTAAAACTTGTGCAACGTGTAATATAACAGGTGTAAACAGCAACTGCAATTTGATTTTAAGGTGAAACTTGAATTTGATTTAATTTAAAGTACATTGCACCCTCCGCTTTTCTTTTGCACCTTGTAATTGTGAGACATACGAACACACACTCGGTGAAACAGCTGCATGCAACTGTAAAATGTTAATGAAAAATTCTCCCCATTTTATGAAATGCATATGTTGGTATGTTTGTTTATTGTGGAAGTAGTATGAACAAAATATAGCTTGAATTGATTTCATAAAGCTTCAGCAATTTTTTTTTACAATTGGCAAAACTAGTCTACCAGTGTGTTTCCCCACCATCTTATATTCATCATAGGCAAAAACCTTTCAAGGAAAGACTACCATGCACCCAACACTCTAAATACGATTAAGACTACCACCCATACGGATAAGACTACCACCTATAGGTTAGCAATTGTATCGCCCAGGGAATGGGAGGGTTTAGTCGGATAGGATCCTGTGTGCATTGTCATCTGGCGACCCCTGCTGATTGATCAGGCGCCCGTAAATTGTAGTCAAAGCCGCATAAAGGTCCCTCTTCTGACTCCAATCTATGCAAGTTTAGCTGTCGTCTGCGGTGTGGAAAGAAGTAGCTGGTGATACCACGTTTTTCGGAGAAGAGCCGTGGGTGTCTACACTCTTCCCGATCGGCAGTGGGGTTTGTGCAATGTACGTGGCTGCAGTTGCAGATGATTGGCTAATCCAAATTGGGGTGGGAATTGGATATGCTCAGCCCCGTGTCTGCCATCGCTTTGCGCAATGAATGATGGGATATCCAAGTCCCGTTCTTGTTTGGCGAGTTTGCATCCGATGCATTCTCGATATTTGGGGCAAATCAAGTACATTTCCGGGATCTTTGAGCATCCTCGCTTCTTTGCGTTCTTGGCTTTGGAACCGAACATGTTAAATATTATGTCACCATATTCACAAGAACGTGTTTTTGCAAGTGCCCTTTTGCTGGGACACTTCACAACTACCTGCGTCACAAGAATGCAAATCTGTAATTGTGGTATTGAGAAACACCCTTTATTAGTACACGATTTGTGACAACTCTGCCGAATACGGAGTTTCTAGGTACCACCATTGTCACGTAGCTAGTCAAGCAACCCCCCACCGAGTCTCACCTGCAACTATACCTACCCATGCATGACACAGTGGACAATTCATCGTCACAATTCATTAAATATTTTTTCACCACCAAAAATTCTGTCATTGCAACAAGATAAACCCAACAATAGCCTGAATGTTTTCCAAAACAGCCATGAAAATGCAAAAATAAACAAGTAAAGTGCTTACATAAAGTTTGGGAGTGGGCTAGAAGAAGATGTATTACTGCTTCTATGTATGTTCGTTTTTCCACTCCGCCACAGTGTTAATGTTTTGATATTGTTATTTTCACATTTTGAGTGCATTTCACATATTGTAGTGTAAGCGTTCATAGGTGGCTCAGTCATGTTTTATGATTTACAACAGTGCACAATTTAGCCATTTTGGATAGATTCTGAGACACTACGGGACAACAGGATACACTGCCTACATTTTACACCATCGGGTCGGGCCGTGTGCTGCCCATCCCTGACCTATAGTCTAAATAAGACTACCACCGATACTGTAAATACGGTTAAGACCCCCACTCATACTCTAAATACAGTTAAGACTACCACCCATTCTCGACATATGGTCAAGACTACCACCTATACTCTAAATATGGTTAAGACTACCAGTCACACTCTAAATAGGGTCGTAACACAAAGTATACTTCCCTCTCCTGATAAACCTAGTGGTGGCAGTGGAACATGGACAGCTTGAAAAAAGCAGTAAAATCCGTTCAGTGGAAATGGACTGTGCCACCTAACGTGTGCTCTCTAGATCATGTGTGGCCCTGACATGTTTACACGGGACAGAATTACAGACCTTTTATAACCGCCAACCAGGCAGAGATGCAGTATTCCAGTAGCAGGACATTGAAAGCACATCTTCAGCTAATCGAACGCTGACCACAATGGAGGGCTGGCTAATGACCCCCCCCTGCCCCCACACACACACACATGCACACATATGTACACGCAAACACTAAATTACATCGTCACAGTCTGCTCGGCTCCGGAAGGTCAGAGGTTCGCATCCTGAAACCGTCGGCACGGATCCAAGGCTACGGGCCAGGCCCAAATATGGCATGGTTCTGAGTCTGGCCAGTCAGACTGGGCTCCGGAACGTTCCCTCTGTCATAATTAACACAAGCAGGAATCAGACTTCTGAAACATACCAGAGAACTTTCAGCTGTAAAAATGTAACAGGAACGATCACAAATGTGGCGCCGAGCAAACGAGCAGAAAGAGAGAGATGGACAGTAAAGCTCACGCCGAATCCATTAATTCATCTCCACTCCCTGAATGCCAGTACACTTGGTATGCAGCACCAGTCTGCAAACTTAATCACTCATGGGTATATTCCTAAGGGTCACCTTTAAAGTCAATCCCAGTGGATCCCACACAATTTCCCATCAGTGAAGCATAAAAATTTCACCACACCACAAACACTAAGTGCAATGGCTGACCAGTGCATTGTACATTCTCAGATCTTTCTTGGCCAGAGATGGATAAAGACAGACAGTTCTCAGTAACAGCTGTTTTTGTGTCTTTGATGTGATAAATAGCTCAGGAGCACAAAGTTGACTGTATTATGTAAGCTTAGCCTGGGGACCTGCAAACACGGATGGGCATCAGCACCACCATAAGAAAAGACTTAAAACTGACTGCGTGTGCAACAATTATTCAAATCAGTACTCATTTCTGTATTATTATCATTAGTGCTAGTGTAGTTATTATTGCATTCTACAAAGGTGACACTTTGAAAGGTACTTAAATGATATTGCATATTAGGAATAATTAGTGACAGCAGCAACTGGTGGTCTCTCCACTGAGAGTACGCTCTTCTAATCTCATTCACAGCTATACCTCCCTGTACCTTTCTCATGGCTCACTGTTGGAGCTATCAGCCATACAAGTCTGAACCCTTCTCATGTCAAACTGCTGAAACTAAGCAGCTATACCACCCTGTACTCATCTTATGTCAAACAGCTGAATCTATGCAGCCATACCAGCCTGTACCCTTCTCATGTCAAACTGCTGAAGCAAAGCACCCATACCAGACTGTACCCTTCACATTGCTACTGCTGAAGGAAAGCACCCATACCAGACTGTACCCTTCTCATTGCCACTGCTGAAGCTAAGTAGGAGTGGGCTTGGTTTGTACTTGGATGGGAAATTTCCTGGGAAAATAAAGTTGCTGCTGGAAGATGTGTTACTGTGCTAGTAGGCGGTACTTTTCCCTCTGGACCAAATATTTTAAAAAAAGAATCTAGTGCAGGGGTTTTCAAAGTGGGGGCCGCGGCCCAACGGGGGGCCGCCAGGGGGCGCCAGGGGGGCCAATTGGAAGGAAGAGGAAAATGGAAAATGCAAAAAAAAAAAAAAAAAAAATTCCATTTATTAAAATGTTTTATTTCAATTCATAAGATTACTGTGCCGGTTTAAAATAAGATATAAATTGTTATAAATCCTTTCATATCGAAATTAGGTATTTGCCATGCCCTTCTTTCAATCGCAGGCAATAACTAACCGTCTGCCTGTCAGTCAAAGCGTTACGTTGAGCTGCTAACGGCCCGATTATGGAATCAAAATAGGGTCAAAAGTATTGTGTTGTGTATTAAGAAGCTGTATGTTAGATTTTTTTATATTTGCCAGTGTAATTTAAAAGTTTTTTTTAAAAGCCATTTCGCAATAGGGGGGCCCCAGCCAGAGGCTACGACTATTTGGGGGTCCTTGGCATGGAAAAGTTTGGGAACCCCTGATCTAGTGTCCTGGCACAGTGATGGGGACACTGTGGTGTAGAAGGTGCTGTACTTTGGACGAGACATTAAACAGAGGTGAAAGTCCCATAAACCTGGTTCTTTACATCTGGCTACTTAATCAATCCTTTGCATTCCCAACCCACATTGATTCCCCAGGTTTTTATAGAGTTCTTAGTTGATTTACCTGGCTAAATAAAGAATAAACACATAAATAATTTCAGTATCTGGCAATTGCTCCTGGGTTCATTCCTTTGTTTGAGTTGGCTCTGTTCCAGAGTGGCTGAAGGTTCCGACTGAGAAGTTGAATTCCCAACTGTTTAACAGAGGGGGGAAAAAAGCATGGAAAGATTTATCTGGCACTGTGAGGGGCGATGTAGATGAAGATGCTCATCGCAAATCTGATTAAAAAGATACAGTGCAGTCCAAAGGTATTCGGACAGTGACCCATTTTTTGTTGTTTTGGCTCTGTACTCTAGGAAATTAGATTTGAAATGGAACAGTGACTATAATGATAAAGTGCAGACTTTCAGCTTTAATGATGGTGTTAACATCCATATTGAATGAAACATGTAGCAATTGTCCTTTTTATAAATTTTTTACACATTTTTAGGGGACGAAAAATAATTGCACAAATGAACATAAACTTAAATAAAGTCATATTTAATATTTGGTCACACATCCATTGCATGCCATGACTTCCTGATGTATGTGACCCAACAACATCAAAAAACTAAAAAACTAAAAAAAACAATATCTTATTTTTAGGTACTCTTACAAGCGATACTATAACCTCTGTGCATTTGAATGGATCTCTCTGAATGGACCGCATTTGAATGGATCGAGTTTGAGAACCACTGTTTTAAAGTTTTTTTTTTTTTTACTTTAAGGGTTGTTTCTCCTGACTGATTTTCCTATTGAACTCTATGGAAAGAAAACCTTAAAGTGATCTATACACATCTACTGAATACAGTGAGCACCATAATTCATTGGACAGTGACAAATTTTTTGTTATTTTGGTTCTGTATGCTAGCACTTTTAGTTTGAAAAGATACAATGGGCCTCATTCATGAAGCCTTCCTAAATATAAGTGTACACTTATGTCCGAAGGGAGTTGGTACGAAAAATTTACACCGGATTCATCAAACCGCGTGGAAAAGGTAGATTTTTTCGTATTCACTTATGATGCGCGTCCACGTTATTTTGTGATTAGCATAAATCCACGCCCATGAATAGCCTTATATAGAGGCTGTCACTTCCATTTAAAGGTCCATATCTAGTCAGAACGGCCCAGAAAAAGCAAAGGAAAAAAATATTTTGACACTGAAATCAAAGTTTTATTAGCAGATGTTCAATCAAGGGAAAAAAATAGTTCAATATTGTCAGTACCAGCATCATGAACTGGTAAAGTAAAGACCTAGCAGGAAATAACATATACCATACGAGCGCATTGCTTTATCGCATCCTGGAAATAAATGAAACATTATTCATTTTGTAATTCTGTTGGGGTTCTGTGCATGTGAGTTGTGGTTTGAAATCGGGTAATTACATAGGCTACCTTATTTTACAATCTTTCTGGCGCGTTCTAATTGCGAGTCCCACACTGCTCAGGTTTTACCGGGATATAGCCAGCTGGCTACATTCAAACCGGTTAAAAAAACATTCACTTTTAAATAAAGTTTATCCGGTTTCCCCCCCTGAGCGCGAGGCGGCGTTTCACTGACTTTTCAACAAAAACGTGCATTGGGGTGTGCAGTCGATGGCACCGATAACATTGGACAGGTTGGCAATTTTATAAAAACCCTGCTTTACCTCCGCCTGTTTTTGCATCTTGTAGGGGAACTGGATGTACACTGGCATTAGCTGGATTAAGCTGTTGACCACAATTGCAACCCTGGCTACAGACATGTAAGCCACTTTAAAGCACATTGCGTGCATTGGTTAAATGTGTGTTATAGCATAGCCTATGTAAGGTAAGGTATGTAGAATAAATCTTTTTAGCAATTTAGAAAAAATAGTAGGCTACTGGGAGCATTCATTAGACTATGTTATGGGTCTAATTAAACAGCTTCATAGCCTACATTTGATTAGTAGGCGTAATCTAAAGTGTTTGCTTTTTACAACATAATTTATTACGTTTACAATGTGAAAATAAAAATAAATTAATATTCTAATTATCACTCAGAAGCTACATTTACCGGCATTCTGAATTTACGAATGAGGTACGTGTGCTCCGGAGCAGGTGAAAATTTAGTTCGGAGGTACTAACAAATCTCAGATACAAAAATGTTGATGAATACCAAAATAACGGGCAAAATTGGTAATACAAACGATTTACGTGCAAATTAGTTCTGCTCACGTTTCATGAATGAGGCCCATTGTATATTATGGCTTTTTATGAGTGATGATGATCATCACTGCATTCTCCTAAGAGTGTTGGCTGTCAGACAGGTCACCATGGAAACTTGCTGTGGGTTTAAACAGACAGTCTGAAAGATGTCAGGAGGTAAAAGGTTAAGGAAACAAAATACATTTTACATTTCTGCCCCCCATCCAAGCAGCTATGACTGAGGGCTTGGTGTAGATTTCAAGTAAATAAAGTCCTTATCGAGATTCAGTGGTATGTGCTCACTTGTGTATTTGTTTACTTTTAAATCATTATCTAAAAACCTCATCATACCACAGGGAGTGCTCTATGAAACAATCTTGGCTCTTTTTTTATTACTCAGGTTAAAAAACAGATTCGGTTCATTTGGCCTGCCCTGTGTTTTTCCATGAATTATAATGAGGCAGATATGATCTAATATTAAACACATGGTATGTGTTATGGAAAATTAGTGGTGAGAGATAAGCCTCAACTCTAGCGGCGGAACAACTTCCACCCCTGACACAGTTGACTTTTCTGTAGTCAGGTGAGAATAAAAATAATTTCATTTTAATCTCAATCCAGTTCGGATACAAACAGCCACAATCCATTCGATTTACAATCGCTTCTGTATTGGAAGTCCGATTTCAGAGTGATATTAAACCATCAGCTATACAACTCTAGGCACAAGCCTGGCACATACACATACTTAGTGCGCCATTAACACAAATTATGAGTTCATATGTTATTTTGAGGGAGGTAAAGCATCTGTACATTTGAACACTTTAAGTCCCGCCCCCTACCCAGCATTAATTAGACTAAAGTTCTGCAGAAAAGGACAAATCCTTGAGCAGAACTGTGTGCTTGATGGCATTCTTATTGTCGGGGGGTCGGTGGGGGGTAGGAATGAGACAGGAGAGCTCCCGAGGAGGAATGTCACCTTTCCATCTAAAGCTAACATCTTCCTTTCAGCTAGCATTGTGCTGAATCTCTCAGGGGCAGAGGCTAATTTCAGGAATGCCGCCCACCCTCTCCCCCCCACCCTCAGTTGTCACAACAAAGACCCTCTGTGAGATTCTGGGGGGGGGGGGGGGTCAAGCGCAAGGTGCAACACACTTTACCCGGGCCAGGGTGTTCCCTATTCAGCGCATGTCTGACAGATCGCTGCTTGCGAAGGAATGCATTTCACAGCACAACGTCTGTGGACGTTGAAGGGGCTTGTCACAGTGAAGGTTTAATATTTTTTGTTTTGTTACTATGAATAAGTGTTTGACAGAGAAGAGTCGGCATTTTACAGGTATTATAGGGGTATTTCAGTTAGTAAGTGCTGTGCAAATGCTATATGAGGAGCGCAAGCACTTATTTAAAATTTTAAGCAAACCTAAGTTTGTTTAGTTTGGTAACATTTAGTTTATGTGCATTATATGTTTTCTGTGTTATGTACACAGCATTAAAAAACCAGTAAATATAGAGGACATTGTGTACGTAATAATAATAATAATAATAAAAATTCTAATTCTGTGAAGTCCTTTGTGGGTAAACTGAACATGTCCCTGGGAATGTACTTGTAAGAATGGGGCGTCTCAGTCAAACTGAACATGTCCCTGGGAATGTACTTGTAAGAATGGGGCGTCTCAGTCAAACTGAACATGTCCCTGGGAATGTGCTTGTAAGAATGGGGTGTCTCAGTCAAACTGAACGTGTCCCTGGGAATGTGCTTGTAAGAATGGGGTGTCTCAGTCAAACTGAACGTGTCCCTGGGAATGTACTTGTAAGAATGGGGCGTCTCAGTCAAACTGAACCTGTCCCTGGGAATGTGCTTGTAAGAATGGGGTGTCTCAGTCAAACTGAACCTGTCCCTGGGAATGTGCTTGTAAGAATGGGGCGTCTCAGTCAAACTGAACCTGTCCCTGGGAATGTGCTTGTAAGAATGGGGTGTCTCAGTCAAACTGAACCTGTCCCTGGGAATGTGCTTGTAAGAATGGGGTGTCTCAGTCAAACTGAACGTGTCCCTGGGAATGTGCTTGTAAAAATGGGGTGTCTCAGTCAAACTGAACGTGTCCCTGGGAATGTACTTGTAAGAATGGGGCGTCTCAGTCAAACTGAACCTGTCCCTGGGAATGTGCTTGTAAGAATGGGGTGTCTCAGTCAAACTGAACCTGTCCCTGGGAATGTGCTTGTAAGAATGGGGCGTCTCAGTCAAACTGAACCTGTCCCTGGGAATGTGCTTGTAAGAATGGGGTGTCTCAGTCAAACTGAACCTGTCCCTGGGAATGTGCTTGTAAGAATGGGGTGTCTCAGTCAAACTGAACGTGTCCCTGGGAATGTACTTGTAAGAATGGGGCGTCTCAGTCAAACTGAACCTGTCCCTGGGAATGTGCTTGTAAGAATGGGGTGTCTCAGTCAAACTGAACCTGTCCCTGGGAATGTGCTTGTAAGAATGGGGTGTCTCAGTCAAACTGAACCTGTCCCTGGGAACGTGCTTGTAAGAATGGGGTGTCTCAGTCAAACTGAACGTGTCCCTGGGAATGTGCTTGTAAGAATGGGGTGTCTCAGTCAAACTGAACGTGTCCCTGGGAACGTGCTTGTAAGAATGGGGTGTCTCAGTCAAACTGAACCTGTCCCTGGGAATGTGCTTGTAAGAATGGGGTGTCTCAGTCAAACTGAACGTGTCCCTGGGAACGTGCTTGTAAGAATGGGGTGTCTCAGTCAAACTGAACCTGTCCCTGGGAACGTGCTTGTAAGAATGGGGTGTCTCAGTCTGCAGGAGAATACTCACCTCTCTTGAAAAATGATTTTATTCTCTTTCTTCCATGTGTCTTTGAAATGGGTGGAGAATTCATGCCATACTGAGAAAAAAGAGCCAGGTGAAACCTCTTTCTCCCCCATCTTGGCTTTCACAGAGAAGAACACTGTTAACGCCAAGAACCTGAACATGGAGGAAAGCAACATATCCATATCAAATGCAGCGGCAAAAAAGATGAGATCACATTAACAAACAAAACAAAATTATATACAGTATGTGCGTAAGACTTGTAAAGTCATACATGCTGAATTTCCCAGATACTATATGATGGAAAGTTTGCTGGATGACACATTGCATTGCTGAATTTCTGGGAAAACATAACTCCAAACATTGAATCATGTTTTACTGCTATTATTAATGCATTCTTCCATAACCCAATTAAATGTTTTTACATGTTATGACTGCCTGTCAGAACCCATTAAATTAAAAAAATGTTAATGACTTTGTTATTTCTGATAGTTGATTTTAAACCTTGAAGATGAAGGCTGGTCATAGCCTACAAATTGATATGTTACTCATGAACAGAATCAAATCCTTACATGGGCACTGAGTAATGTGGTTTGGAGAGATGTGGGCTCTTCTATAAAATACGTGTAATAATATGTGCAGTTCTTGTTGTCTGCAGCACCACCATGGTAAAAAAGTTTTTACACACTTTTTATTATGTATAAAATATTACAGAAAAGTTACAAGAATTACAGGAATCATGTGCTTCATTCTATATAGTGCACAAAATCTCCTTTGTAGTGCACAGTTCTCCTTTTATGACTGTCTCCATTGCTAATGATGAAATTATCACCATGAAAACACTTTTACACTATTACATATACTACTCAGAGAAGCATATATTGCAATATTACTATTAGAATCAATTCACAATACAACATACAACACGATAACCTAGATTATGTACCTCTCTTTAAGATAATATTCCAATACACCTAATGATGGAATCCCAAAACACGCATTGCAGATCCTTGTATACACACATGTACATTTACACAGCAGACCTTCCGGATGGCATCAGTGTGGCATGGAGCCATGCTGGAACAATCTACCGCAACACAATTAATTCATCTGAGCTTTGGAGTGAAACATCCCCCCGATTACTCCCTTCTCGGATCCCGCCCGATATCGTCAGGTTACATATCCGTTTGTTTTTCTCCAAAAAAATATGTCTTTGCCATTTAGACTCCTCTAATATTCATGACAGACACTGATATTAATTGCCTCTAGCAAAAAAATGTATGTGATTATTCAAATGTTAGTCATTCATGACCTTCATACACTAGGTTTTTATTTAGATGGTTATGTTTAGTGTTTGGCATCCACTATTAGAAGTACCCCAGACTGTTCAATTTCAGACTCAATAACTTCAAACCAATTAATCACAAAAACAAGTCTTCGCTTTCATGATTCATGTAGCTATTTGTAGGCATAAATTGGTGCTGGAACGTGGGGCCTTTTCAGAACCCCAGCAGACTGTTCCTTTAATGGAGCAGAACCACTGCAAACACAATGCAGAAATTCGAAGAGCCACATCGGGCTGAAATAACAACAAGGTGTGATCGTATGGCCACGTTCATGAGAAGAGGAGCAGAGGAAAGAAAGCCCTGAAACTCCTCCTTCTTTTTCCTGGTTGGCTTTTGTTCGGAGATGAACTCATCGTATTGCGTTCCAGGGAACGCGTTCCGTGTGAGCATGAGCGTAAAGCTGGAGACGTCACCGTCTGATTGCTTCAGCTAGATAAACACTGAAGTGATGGCTCGTCTCTCAGTACGCCATTCTAAACACAGCAGAGCCCACTGGGCATTTTGTGGTAAGAACCTTTCTGTGGTGTCAACTGGCCCAGAAGGTGTGAAGACGCCAGAAACACAGGGTGGCATCTGCAACTACAGAGAACACATTTGTGTTTACTAGTGTCTGTATTTACCTTCCCAGCAGCGCAGCAAATCAAGCATACCTTCTAGCTATAAACATATGTACATACATAGCAAACACGAAAAAAAGCACAAACATGTGCAGAAATAAAAGATTCATAGAGCTGTTCTTACGCATCATGAGTCTTCACCAGCTGCTTCTCCTGTGCCTCCAGTTCTGTTTTTGCTGTGGGATAAAGCGAATAAATAAATAAATAAATAAATAATCAAGCTGTAGTTCAGTATGACTGTAAAATATTGAATCATCACTGAAAGGGATATATTTGACAGGATAATTGTAAATAGGTCCGGCTCCATTTGTACTTACATAACATTTTGTTGCAGATCCACTGTTTACATAGTTTTCTTAGAAAGCCTAAACTTGCTGTGACACACACTTTCAGTGCATTCGACAGACTAACACTTTGTAATTAGATTTGATTGATTGTTATATTGATTCTCTGTGACAAACTGGCCAGATCCATCAGACAGTGATGATAAGGGAGGAGGATAGATCTGTGGTATGAACAATTCTCCCTTTGTGAAAAAATATAGGGCATTGTGTGTGAGTGGGTAAAACAGCACCTCTGTACCCCATCCAATCTCATTACTGGACTATCCCAGCCGCCTACAACATACTTAATTTTATTTATTAAGTATGTTAAGAAAGTATTGACTTTCCATCCACGTTTCCATCAACATCCACACTACAGGTGATATTGAGGTCACTGCAAAAATTATTTGTGTGCACCTGTGCGACACCCTCTGGATTAGAGGCGAGGGCATGGTTTGAAGGTCCGATCAGAAGCCAAGGAATTCCGAAAGATATCTTAAGCCATTCAAAGGGTTGTGACTCATCAAATTCCCTCTCTCACCGCACACAAACTTCATTTTTAATATTTCTGCTTCTGCTCGCTTTATCTGCTTCCAAAGACAGTTTGCAATGTAAGAAGGCATTGCAGACACACAGAGCTTGTAAAAAAAAAAAAATCCTGAAAACATGGATTTGGGAACTTAAAGTGAATGCAGACTTACACTCATATCCTGACTTAAAAGTTTTACGGCCTTCACAGACACGCTCGCCTATGTATTCATTTCCTCCAAACATTCAATTACTTTTTCAGTCGTTTGGTCCATAATGGCCCAGTGTACAATGGAGAGCTGTTTCTGCCTTTGTGTCACCATACTGTAGAGTCTGTAGCCCATGTGCTCCCACACATACTACATACAACATTAGTACCAAGTTACCAACTTCCTGCTCCTGTTCAAGAGCCTCTGGGTTCATTCCAATCACTTATTTTATCCGTCCTAATCTCCTCGGTCCTCGCCTGACCCGGAAATCGATCGAGGTTTTCCATTTCTAAAAATATTTAATCGGAAAATCTAGGAGCGAGGAACGAGGGGGTTCTGGGAGGGTGCTTCAGCGAGGAAACACAAGTGTAGCCTTTGCAGAAGCTTTTTCCCGGAACACGTGAGATGTACAAATCCCAATTCCAAAAATGTTGGGACAGCATGTAAAATACACATAAAAGCAATGATTTGTAAATTCTCTTTTACATATATTTAATTGAAAACAGTACAAAGAAAAGATATTTAATGTTTTACCTTTTTTTTGTAAATATACGCTAATTCTGAATTTGATACTTGCAACCCGTTCCAAAAAAATTCCTATTAAACTCTATGAAAAAAAAAGGTTGGGAGAAACAACCCTTCAAGTGATCCATTCATATCTACTGCATACCTGGCAGCAGAGTGATGGTTTGAGGCTCGTTTGATACCTCAGACCCTTGGTTCTATACTATTCCCATGTAATTTACAGCTTAAGTCTAGTCCCATCCCCCAATTTCCATAGAGATCCATTCAAATGCAGAGAAGTTATAGTATCGCTTGTAAGAGTACCTGAAAATAAGATCAAGAGTCTTTTGATATCCTTTTATATAGGCCTTCCAGCAAATTAGCGCCAAACCATTGGCATTGTTGCCACAAGATTGCGGCAAGATCATAATTTTGCATGCAAATTAGCTTTGTTTCAACTGCCATTCACTTCTGGCAAAGTTTTTAGTTCACCACTACTGGCAAACTCTGACATTTTGTGAAAAACAATTTAAATTGCTACAAATGCGTTACATATTAGCTGCAAGTTTGCGGCAATCTATCCAGTTTTGTAAGGGCAGTCATGATAGTATCACCTGTTTACCTGTGGAATGTTCCAAACAGGTGTTTTTGAAATTCCCAGTCTTTTTCTGCGCCTGTCCCAACTTTTTTAGAATGTGTTGTTGGCATAAAATTCTGAATCAGCATATATTTATAAAAATCTATAAAGTTGATAAGGTAAAACATTAAATATCTTTTCTTTGTACTGTTTTCAATTAAATATATGTAAAAGAGAATTTATAAATTTTCTGCTTTTATGTGCATTTTACATACTGTCCCATCTTTTTTGGAATTGGGGTTTGTATAAATTATCCACCACTCCATCTGCCACATCACGGGTACACATCTGCACAAGTGCAATTTTACTGTTCCTTTCCATTTATTATAAAGTGATTTAATCCATAATGACACATTCTTTTTGACTAACAAAACTTATATTTATTATAATTAAGCACGTAAGCATAATATAACGCTGACGCCTGACTGAGCAAGGACACTCCATTTGCCTAATGCATGTTGCCTTGATTCCTCCACCCTCACATCTGATCCTTCATCCATTTTCATTGAAAGGCATCTTAATTCACTGACTAAATGAAAAAACCCAGTCTGACTAGTTCAGTATATCATCTCTGTCATCTTTACCACTGACAAGGCAAACTAATTTGTTTGAGTATTAATGTAACGTTGATCATGTTCACATTGATAGTAATGTTTATTCATAGCTAATGAACATGCAATTAATAGTGTAATAACATGGAGTGTCACAAATGTCGTGCACCAACAGGAACATCTGTTCCATTGCTACATGGAATGGAATTACCATCTTTTAGGAAGTCATTTTCTTCCAAAAGCACTGACTTTTTAATCATTTTTGAAAGATTAAAATCCCATCAAGGCCCATAATTCTTGAGGTGGAGGATGGAGTCAGTGACTGAGGCAAACCAGCTGTGCTCCTGCATCCCAGGGCACTTTTAAATCCAGGAGCCTGGTTTATGGCTCATACATACAACTGATAAGACAGACTGAAAAAGGAGCTGATTGTGTCGCTGCAATGTACCCACACCCTGCGCCATGTCTACAATTATATCAACTAATCAGGTACCATTTGACTAACATTGTGTCAACTATTCAAAACTGGCACTGACACTCGGGCTGAAACTAGTGCTGAAACTAGTGCTGAGACTAACATTGAGACTAGGGCTGAAACTAGTCCTGAGACTAACATTGAGACTAGGGCAGTGACTTGAGCTCAGACTGCTTCCTTTCATGTTGGGCATCAGGCAGCTTGATGAGTCAGAGTAATATGGAAATAAACATTTGGAGATGGGAAAACAAACATGACCGAAAGCAGCCGTGTATGTGTGGTGTGTGTGTGTGTGTGTGTGTGTGTGTGTGTGTGTGTGTGTGTGTGTGTGTGTGTAAGCGGCAAAGTTTGTGCGTATGTGTTTGTGTGTATGCATGTGTGTGTGTGTGTGTGTGTATGTGTGGACTATAGATTCATCATCCCCATGAGCTTGTTCTCACTTCTCATCAATCAAGTGCTGCTCTGAGGGCAGACACATTAAACAGATCCAGAGCTCTGCCAGGACCCGTCATATGATCTGTTTATTTGATTTCCTCATGTGCTTCTATGTGGGGGGCTGGGGCTGGCCCCTCTCTGATTGGTAGTTGTGGGAAGGAGGAGCTTCTTCTGGGGGTAGGGTGAGGGATGATGGGGTAGGGGAGGCTGGGACGTGGGTTCAATGCGGTGTTTGCTTTTTGGCAAATTGGACACAGTAACGGCAATTAACCCTCATATTATATCAACATTTCATGATGCTTTTTATGTTTGGGGTCAAATTGACCCCAAAGGTTTAAACTCACACACAACATTATTGTAATTGAAAAAATGTTCAATGTCACCTTTTGTGCGTCTGCTCACTGATTAGCCTTGTATCCCTAAATAAAATAATCAGTATTAAAACATTTATAGCTTGAGATAAGTGGAAGGTTGTAAAGTTTAGAGCCTGTATGAGAAAGTGCCACCAGAATCACAAAAATTATAAAAAAATAAAAAGGTTGTATATTTTCTTACATTTTATACAGCTACCTCACAAATGACTCCACACAATACCTTTGTATACGAAGTTGTACAGTTGACTAAAGTTGACTTTTGAAAACATTAAGCATTATGTTTATTGCATGTTTACTATTTAATCCCAACAAATTAGGAAAAGTCATATAGGGCCATATTTACTAAGACCTTTAGCGTATGCTAAAAACTAAAAACTAATAACATTACCACTGATTGGTGCAAAACAAATACCATGACCAATCATTGGTTATGTTATTGGTTTTGTGCGGGCTAAAGGGTTTTGCACACGCTAAAGGTGTGAGTAAATCAGGCCCATAGTGTCAAAATAAAAATAAGTTTAACTGGTTTTTAAGAGATGTCAAACACTGCCTATAATATGAGGGGTAAAAAAAATTAAAAAACTATTTGGAACAAAAGATATCTAACCAACACTATAAATGCCACAGAACTCAATGGTTCTGTCAAAGATGTATCAATCATCCTGCAACACACGCCATGGATGTTACACCTGCCCTGGAAGCATACATCACAGGCATCCTTGACTATGGACTGATAAGCACGGTTTTTTCTACTTGTATTTAATGTTGATTATGTGCAGAGCATTAATAGCCTACATTATGTTTAACTCTAGAGTATTTTAAAATGCATGCGCAGATTGATTGGTAATGGGATTGTGGCATTCTCCCCTCCCTTACATTAATTAAACATGCCACCTTAGTAACTGAATGTTAAAAGGCATTCTTTAAATTCTAGTAAAATGCAGTATTGTGGGTTCATGGTTGCTCAGAAATATTTGATAATGTTGGCTTTTGTTGTTGGCTCTTAATTGGTGAATATTTTTAAAAAAAAGACTGCAAGTAAATGCAAATTACTTTTACAAACATTTTTCGTTGTTTGGAGCGCATTCTCATTTTTGAAAATTGTTTAATTGATTTTAGAATATTTCTGTCACCCACAGAACCTCTAAACATGCCTTTTATCTGCTGCGGTGGGGATTCCTAAATAAAACAATAAAAAAATGTATACCACGGGAGTGTTTCGGTGGTATAGCCTGTAGAGCACAAGCACCGTCCACATGCTCACCTCGAGCCGCGCTGTCGGCAGAACGAATCCAGCCGTGTGGCCTTTTCGCATGTCTCTCCCTCTCTCTTGCACCCTATTCTTCCCATCTATACACACTGTGCTAACCAATAAAGCTGAAAAAGCCCTAAAGTTTTAAAACATAAAAATAAAATGTATACCACAAATCCTAATGCTCTGTCGAAAGCAGTTTTCCTCAGCCAGTTGAACCCCTGCAGAGGCGTAACCTCCGCCTTTTGTTGAAACAACAGCAGCAGATGATCTCTGGCCTTGGGCCTCCGGCTCAGCCGATACACTGCAGGAAATGAGCCCATTGCGCCACTGAGGTGAAGCGCCATACCTACGCTTGACATTTAATAACTTCCAAATTAGTCACAGCGCTTAGGAACAGCGTGTGTGCGAGCACTGCGGCTACCGATTTTGTCCTGACAAATTGACCAGCGCACTCAGGATTACCGACCTTGTGCAAACAGTCACCCCACTCTGAAAAACAGTGTTATGCAGATGGTACGACGTACCTTGATTGAAATGTACAAGGTCTGACTTTGTGACAGGTCACATCGATATTGTTATTTAAAAGTTATATTAAAGTGCAAGGTAGTTATGAAAGTGAAAATCCCAAATGACTTGACAGCAGCGTGAAAGCAGTTTCACATATCTGGTTTGATTTAGTCCATTATGCAGAGTATAGAGAAATAAAAGAGACATGCTGTGTAGGTTAAGTATTGAAAACTTAAGCTAACTTAGCCATAGCGTTGCAGATGTTCTGTTTTAGTATGGTAAGGTAGCACAGAATAATGAGTATAACCAAAGCATGCAGCAAAGTGGAAATCCATAGTGCACACGCAGTTTGGCTCGGTAGGATGTTCTCAGAGGTAGGACAGATGTCAGAGCATCAGCTGTAGACAGTGCCGGCGATTCGGTCACGGCGCGACAGTCACGGCGCTACTGCACGCGTGATGAACCTTTGCTTCCCACCCCTCCCGGTTCACTCACTCACCTCGGCACAGGAAATCCTCCATTTGGTCTTTGAAGGGCTGCAGCTGGCACTCAGAGGAGTCCCTGAACACGTGCTCCGTCTCTGCGCTGCACGCTAACGTGGAGGACGAAAACGCCGTTAGCATCGCACCCCTTTATGAGCTGCCATAACAAGAAATACTGTATATGTGAAAGTATGATTGACCCTCTATATCAAACCATCCAATTTACAGCACATGCTTTCTATTTCATTATCTCTGGAGGTATATTAACCCCCACAGATTTGATGTGTTCTTGTGTTAGTGTCCTGCAAAGACGGGAAAGGATATGCAGACCAATACTAAATGTTTTAAGATTAAGTAAAAGACAGTGTATGGATCATTTTTGACAAAGAGATAATTTTGTACTTGTGTCAGCTCAGCTGCTCCAAAATGATTAGGAAGTGCAAATTAATTACCCGCTTAGTACACCTGTGTAATCTATCTCTTTCCTGGCCACAGGATCCTTCCAGCTTGTGACAGTTTCACTCACAAAAATAAATCATTGCACATAATATTATTATGTATATGTGACTTCATAACATCACATATACTTAATAATATTGTGTGCCACCACCGTACATAATTTAAATAAATCGTTAAAAAAAAAATGTTTCAAAATTTGAATAAGTAAATCCAACAATTTTCTTCTTTAGTTAATAATATTGTGTGCAACCACTGTTCAATGGTCATTTTTGAGTATGTGATATCCCCACAGATTCTAATGGTTGTATCATGATGGTCATTTGACATTGCGATCTTTTGGAACATGTCTTAAGTAGAGGTTTGTCTTAGTGGTACTTTAAAAAATGTTGGCAATTTGGAAACACTACTAAGGAAGTGTTCTAAAAGGTACATTTACTAAAGGTTTACTAAAACTGTTACCACCTGCAAAAAATTGTCAGAGGTGATCAACTAACGATGGGCAAAGTGTCATTTTGAGACCGTTTTAGCTGCCCTATAGTAGTGAATGGAGAGCGATAAAAAACCATATTCTGGATTATCACCCCAAGGGAGCACAGAGCAACTAACGAACATATTTCACCACCATTTGGACTCATATCATGGCCAGGTAACTACACAACCCAAGGTTCTACCAAAGTTCAGTTGTGCTTTAAGCTACATAATATTCATATTAAATCGTAAATCTGTCTTCTTTTCATTTTCTTTTTGAGAAAAAGATGTAAAATATATATGCCCCAGACCCCACACCCCACACACTGTTCCCAACATATTCTTACACAATGAATCAATGGTCTGAACCTTATGCTCATAGAACTGAACAACAATTGGATTTATTGGATGTTTTACAAATGTTTCATTTAAGTTGGATTTTGGTACAGCCAAATGCTGCTTGAGTGCCTCGGGGGATTCTGGGAAAATAAGCTATAACAGGCATTCCATAGTGTTCACCTGTTTACCTTTCCCAGGACAGGGAGAGAAATGCTCTCCCCGGAACTTTCAAACTCCTGTGAAGCTTGGAAAGTCACGCACCAGCATTGGCAATGATGAATTAGAAACTTGCATGCCTAACTGCCTGTAAGTCCAAACATGAATTTGAATACCATATGGCCTCGTAGAGGTATTCCTTGACCTGTGTCCAAATGGAGCGCATTTTTGTGGTTACCGAGTTAACTCAAGCCCAGAGACTGTCAACGACTTCCACATCTGCTGTAAGGCTTTACCACTTCCCCTGATTCAGGCCGCTGTGAAGGTATATCTGAGCTTTAGTCGCCGCTGAAGCCTGAATACTAAGCGCTGAATTGCTTGGATTTTGGAACTATTTCAGATTTTCCAAAGACTTATATAATAATAAACCTACCCATCAGCACCAGCAGAGATGACTTCTGGTGGGCCATGTTATCCAGGGAAATATAAAACAAGAAATGTGACTTTTGCTAAAGTCGGCTTTCACAAGCCAGGCTCGAGACATTGCATTCCCTCACCCTTATCATTAAAAAGTAAATTGGCAGGTAAGAACTTCCTCACCGCACAAGTCTGAAGGTGGCTTTGAGTGTATGCTGAGTGTAACACTCAGCTGAAGCCCAGTAAGCCTGATTGTTCTGGAACAGTCTATTTGGCAGAGAAAAGCAGAAGCTTTGGGCCACACACTCGGAGCAGCGTTAGGTCATAACATACAGCTCACATAACTGATTGCACCATTGCCCAGCATTATTTGTTATGCCTAAGTTTGTGTGAATTTTTAAAAAGCAGTGGAAATATGAAACGTGTGGGTCTCTGGGGATCTCTTAATTTAAGAGAAATGATGAGGCACAAGAGAGACATAATTTACCACAGAATAACAAAAACAACTAAAGTTCATCTGAAGTCTTTATGTTCCATGCTCTTAATTCAATCAGAAGGTCTCCATTATGTTTTGAAAGAGACCCAGAAAAAAAGACAGACAGACAGACTGACTGACAGAGAGATCTATCACCAAATATAAATGTTGTTTCTTGAGTGTTCAGTGTGCAGTACAGTGTGTACAAACTGCGCTATACAAACTGCACTGTACTTTACTGAAGAAGGACAGAAACAAGCATGACCTTCCAAAACCACAATCCCAAGGAAGAGTGCTAATTACCCAGAATGCTCCGCTGCCCCAGTAAAATAAAGCAAGTTTTGACAGCATAACAGCAGCAGGACGTCTCATCAGGCTTGAGCGAAACCCCTCGCGTTTAACCCCCCTCTGCTGTGTCTATTCTCTGACCTCCAGCAAAGCCTGGAACCTTTTTTTTGGAGGGGTTGGGGGGGGGGTGCGCTTGCTACTCTTAATTCCATGCTTCTTTTGCTTCGCAGTGACTTCCTGGGTTGTTCCAGGCATGGGGGTTTCCATAGGCCACAA
This sequence comes from Ilyophis sp. 1 JC-2022, assembly GCA_022702515.1. Taxonomy (NCBI): domain Eukaryota; kingdom Metazoa; phylum Chordata; class Actinopteri; order Anguilliformes; family Synaphobranchidae; genus Ilyophis; species Ilyophis sp. 1 JC-2022. The sequence continues at coordinate 72,646,520 of CM040396.1, forward strand.
AACAGTCCAACATTACAAAGCACACATGAAGTCATTCTCAAAAAACATTTAAAAAATCCAACCCATTCATAAATGTTGTAATAACTTGTTATGAGATATTTGGGGAGATATTAATTTCAATTTTCACACTTGTGATGTTTATGACTGGTATAAAGTATTGAAATTGACTGCCCTGAGACTATGTCTGTTCAAATTTACATCTTGTCCTTTTCCATATACATGACTTTGTACAATAAATTTTCTGACAAATCTAACACATTATTTTCCACAGACAGCTAAGAACTCTGAAATACTGTTTTAGTCCTATGCAGTTATGTCAATATTGCTCACTTAATCAACCATAAAAAACAGGTGAAGTAAGTTTTTAAAAATCCAAGAAATTAATTAGTCTGGGGAGAAAAAAAATGTGAGACATGAGGACTGCTGGACTATAATCCTACACAACATCTACACAACATTTAAAATGCAGAAATACACAACATTTAAAACACAGCATCTAAGCCACATATAAAGCACAACATATAAAACAAACCATCTACACAACATTTAAAACACAACATATAAAACACAATGTCTAAACAACATATTAAACAGGCCAAACCCCAAATGTTTCTGCCCGCCTGATCTACACCCTCCCCAGGCTTAGCCATGTCACTACACTTCTCATTGGCTCAAATAAAAATAAAATAAAAAACCCTGGTGCTAGCCTATCGGAAAGCGAACCTTTCATTATAGCTTCAAAAGAACATCATACTCTACACACCTACCAACCTCTCTGTTCTTCTACCTCTGAGAACTTGACCCCTCATATGCCTACACTACCTGGCCATCTCTCCTGTCTGTTCTGGCCCCATGGTGGTGGAATGAGCTTCCCTCTGCAGTCAGGAGCATAAACATCATCCACCTCTTCAGACTGCACCATGAATCCCCTGAGCTTCTTTAGCCATCCTTCTTGGATATTAATGGTATAGGTACTCAAGATCGGATTAAGCCTCCAGGAGCCCTGGGGCTATAGGATTTTATCGGACCCCCGTAGTGACATATATTCCACTAAATAAATAAAAATGTAAAATTTCACAATGATATAACATATGCACGATTCCAATTCTCATTGCTATATTTGCATTACAGCTACCATAATGCTGTTTTAATCAGCAGGACTAGGTTATCAATACTTTAAAGTGTATCTTATTTCCTTAGTCTTCGAGCCTCACCCACTTGATTTTTTTTGGCTCTACACCAGGAGTTTTTATTCCCTATTTTTTATTTGTCCTGGTCTGTTTGCGGACATCCTCTCCCCTTTTATCATTGTTCACTTCGGTGGAGAACTTTTAGAATCCTCCTTGGATTCCTACTCCCCATTTACAGTCTATATTCATTGCCAAGTCAAGTCATATCTATGAGGCAATGTGTTGATTGAATGACATGCATGATAATTAGTGTACTTTGCATATGAATTGTCTGATTTGCAAGAACACCAGAGGGAGTTGAAAAAGTTGAAAACATCCTCTCAATAAATCCTCTCAATAACATGCACAATTTTTAAATGTAATGTTTTATGATATTGTATATGGTTGTTACTTACTATTTGATTCTTTAAAAAATTTAAATAATAGGTCTTCACTGGATCCAATTTGGAATAAGTTTAAAACAAGGCACATATGCTGCGTGCTCTGAGGCCAACTGCTTATACAAATGCCATATATAATCTATTACTGCGCTATAAAAAATAAAAATAAATTTAATGAAGCATGGATCTTAAATGAAAAATGAATCTTTTACCTCACAATTATGCTAATTTGGTCAATTATGTAGTTCATCCAGATATTGAAGAAGTTCATGAGAGTGACTTTGTAATGAATACAAACTTGAAACATGGTTATAGGCATCAATATTTGAAGTATGTAGTATGTGAATAGTATGTAAATTAGGCACATTATGCAAAACCCTATTTGAGTACTTTTGGGAACAAATCAGCTATGAAATCAGTAATCATCCAATAATGTTTCCTGAAAAATTTAGCTTTGTACATTTTTGTTCAACCTCATATAGGGATTCAACTAATGCTCTTGCACTATTACTTTATGTCGGTTTACAAGATGGGGATTTCAAATGCGTTTTGAATATAAAAAACATAATTATAATGCAGAGGCCCTTATTTCCGAGGCACGGGGCTCGACCCCCTGAAGCCCCTGCAATCTGGCCCTGTCGGTACTGCAGTGTAAAGATAGTAGTGGTATTTACTTTTTCTAACAATACTAACTGTTGGTTTATTGATTATATGGGCCTCTGAGCCTTCTTGGTGATGTTGCATGTTTGTATTCCTGAGACCAACTCTGGCGTTCGCCATTCCTGTAAGTGGGCTTGGATAAGAACATCTGCTAAATTATTGTAATATAATGAAATACAATTTTAAACTTTAAGCACCAAGTAAATAATGTGAAGCTGCACACCATTTGTCATGAATGAGTCACAGTTACAAAGAATGGCTTTGGGTGATGAACACAGAAGCAGACTGTGAATAAGCATAGATAATTATCCAAATGAGTTCTCTGCAACTTCCAGCTGTCCTTTTCTGGGAGCCTTACTGCTTCAAAAAAGTTTCTTATTTTTCTGGGCTGAAAGATGAAATTCCCATGAGGGAATTATTAATATTATTATAATATTATAATATATTATTATTATTAGAAAAGATTAGAAGATCCATGCAAACAAATGAAGCGCCTAAGCTGGCATACATGCATGGAAAACTCCCAGGCTCTCAAATCCTTGTCTTTTAAAAAACAACCACAGGTTTTTGCCATTTATGTAATGACGAGGCCTCCATACAAGTTTTTTGGCCTGAGAATCTAATTTTCAATATTAATGGGTAATCTGAGAGAAAAGGGTTGGCTGAAGGGAAAATTTATGCAGATACTATTTTACATTTAATTCAAAGGGTAGGAGCTCACAATAACAATTTACTTGATTCACAATAGTCTAGACTGTCTGTATTCACTTTCAGGGACACAGACAGGCACATCACAGATTGTTTTTGCAACCCACTATCAGCCTAATTACAGGTCCCCACTGCAAAATCAATAGCCTTGTAAATCCCCACCATTACCTTGCTCTAAGATATCACATACATTTCACCTTAAAGTTGAGGAGAACTGAGAAATCAAAACAGAACTAGCTTCTTGATTGCTCAGGTGCATTTCCAGTTGCGACATCAACACATTTCCAGTATTGATGTTGCCTAAATTATACAAAGTACAGCTAATGAAATGAATCATCTAAATTGCAGCACAATCCATTGAGCATTTTCTGCATGGTTAAATGGAGATAAAATGGTGAAATTATACCTAAATTACACACTGAGTGACTGCACTAGTGATGTTACACCTAAACTACACATGGAGTAATGGTACACTAGTGAACTTGTACCTAACCTACACACAAAGTAATGGTACACTAGTGATGTTACACCTAAACTACACACAGAGTAATGGTACACTAGTGATGTTACACCTAAACTAAACACAGAGTAATGGTACACTAGTGATGTTACACCTAAACTACACACAGAGTAATGGTACACATGGCAATCTTTTCTTACCCGTAAGACACAGTTTCTCTCCCAGCTGTGCATGTGTAGTACTCTTAGTTTCCTAAAGCCTTTATCATCTCAGCCTTTAAGATGACTATTTGTTTGCTTGGAGGATTTAAGCCTAACCCTAACCCAGGAGAGCAGAGAGCAGTGTGACTGGGTCAATTTGGCAGTGATTGCTCAGACACACTCATGTTTGCAACCTAAATCTTCAAATCATTTTCCAGCATGATTGGGTTTATTATTTTAATATTTCCAGTCTGGATGAAACACATCTATAATTTGAAAAGAAGATGCACACCCTCATTCAGACATGAATAACACATTTTAAGCGGCGGATCCTCCGATGAGCCTCGTGAATCTCTGGCGGGTGTCTGGACTGTCACTGTGCTGTTGAATCATGAGTCTATGCCTGCAGTGGAGCCTTTGCCTCCAGCTCGCATCTCCCTCTGCTCCGCATGCTGTTAATTAGCAGCGGGATTTGCAGTCTCTGGCAACCAGGCCCTGCCAAATAAGGTCCTGCCATATAAGGCCCTGCCAAATAAGGTCCTGCAATATACGGCCCTACCAAATAAGGCCCTGAGACATAAGTCCATACCAAATAAGGGCCTACCAAATAAGGCCCTTCCGTATAAGGCCCTGTCTAAAGCAAAACAGAAACTGGGACCACTCCCCTTCCATCTTACTTTACCATAATTTACATTTTAAGCATTTTGCAGATGCTGTTATTAAAAGCCAGTTGCACAGATTACATAATTTTTTATATACAATCCATTTACATAGCTGATATTTTCACTGAAGCAATTCAGGTCAAGTGCCTGCTCAAGGGTACAACTGCAGTTGCCCAGCTGAAGATTAAACCTACATGCTTGGAGTTGCAAGCCCAGTTCCCTAACCATTATACAACACTTCTGCTTTTTTAGCAGATGCTCTTGTCCAGATCGACTTACAATGTAAGTGCACATTACATGTAGAAGGGCATCCGTTTGATTTATGTAACCAATAGCGTCTGGTTAATGGCATTTCCAGATCAGCTAGTGTCCATGGCGATATTCCCATGGCACTCCATGAAATGGGGTTCTGAGTGAGTTTAAAAGCTGGCAATATTTTTTTATCAGGGTGCAATCACGATTCCTTCATAAAAAAATTAAATAAAAATATGGGAAATGATATTGAAAACCAGTCACCTGTAGATATCTCAGGCCCTAATCCCATTGTCCATTGGCTGTTTATCAGTGGCTGGGTATTGAGGGAGCTAAGAGCTGATGAGTGTTTTTACCGTTGAGATCTTTCCTTAGCTTCCGCAGATCTTTCTGGAAGTCTTCAAACTTCATCTGCGAAGCCTGGAAGAGGTCCTGAGGCTCGGGGAGAGGGTAGAGGCACGTCTCCTTACCGGCATCCTGCAAACACAGACACAAACACTGACACCCTACACACGTCTCCTTAACGGCATCCTACAAACACAGACAGGCATAACCTCACACTTTACAGGCCCTGAAGCGACTGCCACTCAGCGTTCACCCACAGGGCCTGGTGGACACAGTCTAAATCCTGTTGGGTTTGGCCAATTCCATTTCAGTTCAGTTCAGTCTCTGGAAATGTACATCAGCATCATATTCACTGAAATCAATTCATGGCGATTCAAATGGCCAGAATATTATTTGAGGATTAAATAAATTAATTTTGATTAATATGATATTGGCTGAATTGACAGAATTTAAATGGAATGTAACCCCACCCCCCTTCATAAAAAAACATACAATTTGGATGGTCATGTGACCAAATTACACAGTGTCAATAACCAACAATTAATTATCAGCAAAACCTATCTAATAAAACTCAATAAAAGCTTAGTTACGATATCCATCAAAGTAACTGTCCTCACACAATAATATCCTTTTCATTAGAAGCTGTGCTGGACCCAAGATCAGTTTATTTTGGCTGCGGGCTGTATGACTTCATATCAGCTGGCTGAAATCCTTATTAGCAGTGAGCGCCTGTGAGTCTGAACGCAGATACAGTGTGTGACTGATGATCAGAGCGGGAGCATAACTCTTCCAGATGAGGAGAGAGGGGGGGAATAAGTGTACAGTTTAAAAATAATGAGAGAAGAAAGGAAACCAGCCAAACGTCAAAGCAACCGAAAGCCTTCAAAATTTGATTGGAATAAACAGAAACCAGAACACAGCGTACCTCATCAAAGTGCTTCAGATAGTAAGACACAATGTAAGACAACAGACTCTGTGTGTTATCCTGAAAGAGAGAGAAAAACAGAGAAAGATTAAAGAGAAAACTTTTAAGTATGTTTGACAAATGCGACCATGCACTGCATGTATCGCATGGATATTTGGTTGCATTGGCCCTACAGCTATGAGCATGTCTCTAACAAATTTGTGTGAATTGAGGATGTCTAATTTGTATTTATTTTCCCCATATTTTTGATTTCTCCCCCTCAGCCCCGGGTACAGTTTTTAATAAAAGGGTAATGGATGAATCATCTGGTGTAAAAGACGGGCAAATGTGACTGACAGACAGGGGGTGCTGTGGGACACTCACAGCACTCTTCACGTCCTTCAGCTTGGCCAGGATTTCCAGTGCGAAGCCGTCTGCCTGACCCCTGCTCCTGTTCCCTCCATTCATAAAGTTCCCAAACACCAACACCAGGCCCAGGACATGCATCACCTCTGCACTGTCCCGCAATGCCTGAGAGAGAGAAAGACAGAAAGAGAGAGAAAGAAAGAAAGACAGAAAGAGATAGAGAGAGACAGAGAGACAGAGAGAGAGAGAGAGAGAGAAAGAGAGAAGGGAGGGCAAAATACAAAAAGTAGGAAGTAACATAAACAGGAAAACATTAAAAATTGAGATCACACTGTTCTTTTTTACATTGTCACAGCATCAACTCCACATGCCCTTATTCATTAACCTCACACAAATAGCCTCATATATAGCCCACTTAAACTCAGCTCATAAAACCCAGAGCAAATAAGAATAACAATGCATCCACCATCAAATCTGATTGTTTTCATTGCGTTCAGTGAGTGTGTGGTTCAGAAGTATTCAACATTGTTACTTAAAACATCTTGTGCTTTTCACAAGGCTTCTTCAAATCCTTATCCTCCTGTATTCTCACTGATTCACAATAAGTCTGTCACAGATTCACAATCTGCAGTCAACATGACACAACCTCTTCTAATCACCAGATACCAATGACATGCACTCAATTGCCTTTTTTCAGACACATGTTATTTCTTAGTCACACCTAGAGTGCACATGTTATTACTTTAGTCACACTTACAGTGCACACGTACTTTCTTTAGTCACTCTTACAGTGCACACGCACTTTCTTTAGTCACCCTTACAGTGCACATGTACTTTCTTTAGTCACTCTTACAGTGCACACGCACTTTCTTTAGTCACCCTTACAGTGCACATGTACTTTCTTTAGTCACCCTTACAGTGCACACGTACTTTCTTTAGTCACCCTTACAGTGCACACATACTTTCTTTAGTCACCCTTACAGTGCACACGTACTTTCTTTAGTCACCCTTACAGTGCACACGTACTTTCTTTAGTCACACTTACAGTGCACACGTACTTTCTTTAGTCACCCTTACAGTGCACATGCACTTCCTTTAGTCACCCTTACAGTGCACACGTACTTTCTTTAGTCACCCTTACAGTGCACACATACTTTCTTTAGTCACCCTTACAGTGCACACGTACTTTCTTTAGTCACCCTTACAGTGCACATGTACTTTCTTTAGTCACCCTTACAGTGCACACGTACTTTCTTTAGTCACCCTTACAGTGCACATGTACTTCCTTTAGTCACACTTACAGTGCACACGTACTTTCTTTAGTCACCCTTACAGTGCACACATACTTTCTTTAGTCACCCTTACAGTGCACACATACTTTCTTTAGTCACACTTACAGGGCACATGTACTTTCTTTAGTCACTCTTACAGTGCACACGTACTTTCTTTAGTCACACTTACAGGGCACATGTACTTTCTTTAGTCACACTTACAGGGCACATGTACTTTCTTTAGTCACCCTTACAGGGCACATGTACTTTCTTTAGTCATCCTTGCAGTGCACATGTACTTTCTTTCATCACTTACAGTGCACACGTACTTTCTTTAGTCACCCTTACAGTGCACATGTACTTTCTTTCATCACACTTACAGTGCACACTTTCAGAAGGATGTCAAGCTTCCGGACAAGAGAAGAAATACATTCCACAAAGGTTGATTGAAAGAGAATGCAAAATACCCTTCCTGAGAACTGAGGGATTTGAGAAAGCTGGAAGAGGAACCTGCAAGAATACATACACACACAAATGCAAATGTTTGTTATAACTGTAAAACTTATATAAGACAGGGTGATAGCTTCCAACACAATTAAAGATGCGCTTTGAAGAATTTTTAGCCTTATTTGTAGTCCTGTGCTTACAATATAATAAGTCTCTGTTCTAAACCCCGTCCACTCATCTTCGTTGAGGGCAAAAAAAAAAACGCAAGTGCAGCAAAATGTCAAGCGAAGATAAAATTTAAATAATATTTTTAGCAAGATTGTTAAAAATGGATGGCGACAGTAAATAGGCAGTGTTATAACGATGAAATAAAGCTATCCCACTTATAAAAAGAGAGAAGGCGCTCTCAGTATGGGACAGTGCATATCAAGAAAAATGTACCTGGGCTCATCAAACTGACTTAGTTTGAGCACTCGTAATATAATAGCATGTTTATTAAATACGACAAACGTTTCTACATTTCTTCTTCAGGGTCAACAGGTGACATAACGATCTTTACACCATAAGTGCACCACATAGGAACATCATTACTATAATGGTAGCTAATCTACTGCCTAATGCAGTTGCAGCTAACATTCATTTAGAAGAACTGGGATGTAAAGACGGAATCATGTGTGAATGAATAACCTTAGAAGACCATATCTTGTCTATCATAGCTAGCTATACCCTTGTAAATTAAATTACTTTTTCAAGAAGATATTTGTATACAAATACTATTTATTTTCTCAAATACAATGAAATTATACTTATAATTTGATTCAAAAGGTACCCGACTTCAGCCATCTAGCCACCTAACATAGCTAGATGGATAGCCAGATTGCTTACAGGTCCAAACACCTTGGTAAACTTTAGCTGTGGCCAAATCTTATAGGTTGACTCCGCTTCTTGAACGCGCCCATTGGGTTTGCTGTACCTCGGCTTCTTTACCTCGGCCATTGCAGTAGCTGGTAACAAACGCTCTGCTGAAAGTAGCCTGATTCCACTCCACAGGCTCTGCAGCTACACCCACCCCTCCCCCAAAGAAAAGAGCACCACACCCAGAAATGTCCCAAACATCTTAGAATAATAAATACAGGCAGAGGAACAAGGTTCTTTTGACAGAGATTACCAGTGTGTCATAGAAATGACTGAGCATGCTTATTTAATATTTTCTACGTAAAATGATTGCATCGTGCACCAATAAGGACTTAAATAAATCAAACAGAAGGGTACTGTATACAATCTCTTACTGTTCAGGCTTGTCCAGTGCCTTTATTTTCTCATTTTCTTTGGATGTCCTAATGTGCTTTTCGATTTTATCCAGTTCGTCTGGCTGTGCTTTCTGAAAGAATGGAATCATGGGAGAGGGGAGGGGTGTGCAGAGTTAGTGTACACCACATATACTGTATGTACTGAATTTGTATATCTTTTGTTTTCTTCACATTTCAGTTGAATTCACATCCAAAATGATTAACCAGGTTGAGTGATTATGTGTTCACCTCTCATAAATTGGACTCACATCTAGGCATCTCAGCAGGTTGATTGGTTACCATGGTGAAGTCAATGTTAATCCATGTTAATCTATTAGCGCACAGTATTTCCATAAAAACAAACTTTCTACTCTGAAACAAATTTTCTTCATAACTGATAAAAAAAAACTGTTTTTTATGTTCTTTAGATTGCTCTTTAGATACACTTGGCGCTAAGCGGCGATAACCCAAACGCAAGTGTCTTTGCTGGTTTCAGATGAACACAGTTGTCATCTTCCTGTCCAGCGTGCATGTTTTTTAAATAGCAAATAAACGTGCGCACATTCTGGGCGCACATCTAAAACCAACACAAACCTGGTTTTAAGTCACAGTTGTTTCATTGTTATTTTAAGGGTGCAATATTGAGATATTGACTTCATCTCAGCTGGCTGAGAAATATTGGATAAAACAGGAGTTCATGGCAAATTTTGGCTTCCCTTTGGTTTCTGCCCCAGCAGAGAACGCTCTTAAACATGTGAAACATAAGGGAGCCTACCCCATCAACATCCAGGTGATTTGCAATGCTGCGTGTAAGGTTAACATGTGTTTGCAAATGATCCTGGATCAAGCTATGACTCCTTAATCTGGCCAACTCATTCCTGCAGTCATCCATGGGGATCCTCCCCAGAGGGGTGGCTTTTAGGGGACAATGGCTATCCATTAAAGACATGGCTGATGACACGGTACATCATGCCTACAACAGTTCGACATTCAATCGAAAACGCACAAAAACACGCACTGCTAGACAGACATTTGGAGTGCTGAAAATGTGCTTCAGATGTTTGGATAAGATAGGTGGAACATAATAAACAATACAGCCCTCTTCATCTACAGCCTGTAAGCAAACAGAATGGTTTTGATTGAAAAAAGTTCAGAACTTTGTCCAGCAATATTTTTTTGATATTTTAAATCACATTAATGCATTTTTACAAATGTTTTTCCAATACAGGCCCGGGGATTCACTGTTCTCGATACGATAAAAAAAAACATTCATTCAAATTTCACAATTTTTGAACACAATTTGTTTATTTACAGTGACCAAATATCCATACTTCCAGCAATTGAAATCCCGCTGATTTCACCTGTTACATAACTGAAGACAATTGTAAAGATAACTGAAAGTCTAATTATGAAAAATAAACCCTTTCCTGATTTCAAAAAACATTAACAAATTTGCAGCTGAATACACAATTAAGCCTGATCATTTTAATTCCATATACTCTCTGCTTGCATGCTTTAACTTAGCATATTAGCAATCCGCCATGGTGCAAACACAGGTGGCTTTTAAATGGAATGGGAGATGACACTCTGAGTGGTTTATTGAATGTTACGCCCCACATATACCTATAATTAATGAAGAGACTAAGTTCAGCCCATTTGAATACTGTGCCTTACTTTGCATTCAAATTATCTGCTGTTTAACTAGCAAAAGTGGATTTGGACATGCCCTAAATGCACTTGCGCCATACGCTTTAGACCATGCGCTAAGATCATTCAAATATAGCCCATGAAGTGTGTATGTTTTTTTCCCCGGAATATGAAAGAGCTCCTACAACCCATGTAAGCTCTACTGTCTCAACACTACACCATACCACACTGTCATCACTTCTCAAATCAGCATAACATAACTACACCATACCACACTGTTATCACTTCTCAAATCAGCATAACATAACTACACCATACCACACTGTTATCACTTCTCAAATCAGCATAACATATCTACACCATACCACACTGTTATCACTTCTCAAATCAGCATAACATAACTACACCATACCACACTGTTATCACTTCTCAAATCAGCATAACATAACTACACCATACCACACTGTTATCACTTCTCAAATCAACATAACATAACTACACCATACCACACTGTTATCACTTCTCAAATCAGCATAACATAACTACACCATACCACACTGTTATCACTTCTCAAATCAGCATAACATATCTACACCATACCACACTGTTATCACTTCTCAAATCAGCATAACATAACTACACCATACCACACTGTTATCACTTCTCAAATCAGCATAACATAACTACACCATACCACACTGTTATCACTTCTCAAATCAGCATAACATAACTACACCATACCACACTGTTATCACTTCTCAAATCAGCATAACATAACTACACCATACCACACTGTTATCACTTCTCAAATCAGCATAACATAACTACACCATACCACACTGTTATCACTTCTCAAATCAGCATAACATAACTGCCTTCTTAGGCGCTGACATGACAACATAAAAAACTATATGATAGATGGTTATGACACTTGCTGAAAGTATTTGAGGAATTTCACAGCATCTTAAAAATACAACTTCAGCAAACATATAAAGAAACATGGTCTTCATCAAGCTCTGACTGTAAACACTTTTATCTTGTACCTGCATGTCATGTGTGCTGTTCTAATAAATAAATAAATAAATAAATACTCCTGTAGTATGGCTGTATGGGTTACAGCTGGCCAGTGTTTTTCTGGCTACTGCTTTCATTTCACCCTAAAACACAGCAGATTCCCACAGGTCACCAGTTTACAGAACTCTGCCAAATGTTGTTAGCTCTCTCCTGTGAGAGACATTACGGTGGAACTATTTTTCTTTTTTACGTAAAAAATAAAAGGTTGTGGTCTGTTGTTCACATATTTGTTTTTCCACCAATGCATTTGCACTTTTCAACAGTACCAAATTTATATTTTATCTAAATGGAAAATGTGTTCCAAATGTATTTTGTATTTCACAAACCATATTTCTCACTGGAAAGTATTAAGACCATGCTGTCACAACTTGCATGCAGAGTTTATTAATATGCTGGAACTAGAATATTTGGAATTGTTTATGTGAATACATGGACCAAAATTATTTTATTTTCTAAGAAAAGAAGAATGCATTATTTTTTAAATAATAATGCCATATTCCAGTACGTCTTTCAAACTTAATATGATTCCCTTACCCCCTTAAAGATTTAACTGAATGACTGGCATGCTTTTACCCACAAGCTGTTTTTCATTAGACAAGTGTTCTCATCACATAAAATAAGGTGAATCCAAAACATCTAACAATATATCAGATATGTGTAATTAATACATTGAATTGCATTGTTAAATATATCTTTTAAGTAACCCATTGTTCAATGAGCAGTCAAATTTTTTGTTATGAAATCTTCATTCCTGGAATAAGTATTGCATTATGGAAAAAGGGGGAAAGTATAGAGAGGGGTGTGTTGATGGGGAAAAAAAGCAGATACTTAACGGTCTTTCAATAAGCCGCTTGTATTTTTCAGAAAGATTTATGAATGTGTTTATGAACAGTCTTTATTTGAGCCTAGCATGAATACAGTCATTAATCACCCTGTCTGACATGAGCAAACATTTCCACAACAAGCAATAAACCAAAAATCCCTTTTGGAAAACGTTTCAGTTCAAGAAATAAACATCGTCTTATCTTTACACGGACGCTGTCGGTAATTACACCCTGCGCAGAGTCCGTTTTAAACAGCCAGAAAAGTAATCAGAAAGAACAGCAGTTGTTTTGTATGATGTGCACATATTTGCAGACATTGCTGTTTTCCTGAGAGAGTTTTGCAATCCAATGGTCTGCCATACATTTACAGTACATCAACCCTATTGTTAACATGTTCCTTTTTTTGTGAGCAACTTTTTATAATTAAAAAATATGCAGTTGGACAATGGGATACGTTTGTATACAAAATCTATAATCTTTTCCATATATCCCTTGAACCATTACCGGGCTAAAGGCGCGCGCGCACACACAAATACAACAGTATGTCCTGTGGGTATTCCTGAATTAATTAAATGCAGCTTCTAATTCATGATTAAGAAACTTACATTTTCATAGAGGGCTTGTAAGGTTTCCAGGTCGACCACAGAGTTGTCCAAGTTCAGAACAGCTGTTGGGAATATATGCATGCACAGTTATTTATCAGCCAATCAGTCCACAGATCAATTAAGACATATTTATTTTTTAAACCTGAAAACTCATTGAATGATTGAAATCATTGTCTCAATGAAGTCACACTGTTAATTATAAATGTCATTGAATATATTGTATTTTTTCATCTAAGCGTAAGCATTTCCCAACAGAAGTAATTAGCGTTTTAATATATATTTAATAGCGGTTAATTAAAAAAACAATCAAAACAATAAAAGAAAATGCATTTGAATTCCTGATGGGGCCTTTGTGTCTAGGGGCGAGGATCTGGCACCTATGATTGTAAATCTTTATACACTGAAGCCCTATATTGTGTAATGCCGGATATGGGATGACATTGCTGTATTTAACATGTTGCATGAGCACAATGCCATACAGAGCCACTGCTGCTCCTGACTGAAATAATAATGCTTGGCCTTAAAGGTCATGAAACCTTAACACAAGGTAGGTTTAAATAAAGTGAGTTAAATATTTATAAATACATACAGAAACCCAGAGGTGAAGACTAACAAAATATATGGGAGCCATGAGAAGGTATAAATATGCCTATATCTCTTTCAAAAAGCGTGCTATTGTTGATAGGACACTAAAAATTTAATGATAAGCTACAGACAGGAACACGAATAAACGTATAAAAGCGCTGCTGCTCAGCATCTGGTGAAATGGTATTTTTCCATCTACTCAAAAGCTGTTTGTGGTGTGAGATTAAAAACAGGTATCTGAACTGTGTTTTTCATTTGCTGAGTCAAATATCTAATTTACTGTGTGTTAAATGTTTTAATTTGCCTTTTTATTTGAAATCCTGCTTTTTCTCATGCGCACACAATTGATTTTATGAACTGGTGCAGAACGGACACGTAGTTTTTTTTTGTTTTGTTTTCAGAAATCAAAGCTATTCCAGACTAATTTATTGTGCAGTGTATGTCATTTGGGATGGTGTAAATGATGCAATGCAGATGTCCTTAAATAAATAAATAAAATCTGCTATTGAAACAATTGTTCGGTTCATTGAAAAATCGTTAAATTTTTTTTATAGAAACCATTTTATTACTTCTGTCCTTATTATTCCTACAGTACTATGGTTTTAATAATATTTGTTTTTTTAATGTTTCTTCTCCTGAAAAACAACACAAAAATGATTAAAGCACACATTGTTAGCCTCTACATTCTCTAGTCTCAACACTTATCTTTACTACTATGTTTTCCCAGCTTCCCATTACAAATACATAAACTCTTCAGTTCTCTCAGTTGTAAAAATCAAAATGCTACTTTTTCATCCTTTACAATCAGTGGTGGAAATGGGGGGGGGGGGGGGCACAAGGGTGCGGCGTCCGGGGAGTAAACCCGAGGATGGATGCCGTTCTGGTTCGAATTGGTTCAGTTTTTCAACTAAAGTAAGATTTATATCGCATTTCTATTCAGTTTAAAAGCTGTACGTGTTACACAATGTTGTTGAATGCATCTCGAATGCACGCAGCCAATAGGATGCAAGCCTCTCTAACCGTTCCTTACCACTGCGCGAGGTGCAGTTGTTTATGGTAGGCTGAACAGTTCAAAAGCCGACGCAAACTAGACACCGTATTTCCAGTTTCTCTGCGCTACCCAGTTTTTAAGCGAGATTAACAAGACACTACCTATCCAGTCATCCTACGCTACCCAGTGGACATCTCCACATATCTAGTTGGGTAGCGCAAGCGATCCAACTTGGTATACCTCTGCGCTATCCAACTGGATCACGTGGGATGTCAAATTGGGTAGTGCCGCGCTATCCAGCTGGATATTACCTTACATTACAAGCATTTAGCACACGCTCTTATCCAGAGCGACTTACATAACTTCTTATTACATTTTATTACATTAATCCATTCATATATACTGAAGCAATGCAGGTTAAGTACCTTGCTCAAGGGTACAACGGCAGTGTCCTACCTGGAAATTGCACCTGCAACCTACAAGTCCAGTTCCTTTTTTTTATTTTTTATTTGTTTCAGATTTTTTCCCATTTTTCTCTCAATTTAGTCGCCAATTGAATCCCTATTCTAATTCAATTCTCCCTGTGTAGCAACCGCTAGAGAACCACCACTATACAACCCTGTCAGCCGGTAGTAGGAAGGAGGGCGCCACGTCCTCTACAGGGCGCGACTCCTCGAGCTCCTGACCGTGATTCCAACTCGCCCAAGGCCTTTTTTGTGTGCAGCGATTCTCTCCAAGCCCCTCCCCCCACCCGGAAGCAGCCGCCAATTGCTGCTCCCACAGGGCACCAGCCATGCTCGGATCTGGCAGGACTGGGGCACGAACCCCGATCCTCGGAGTACAACTGCACTGACTGAAAGTCAGCGCTCTTACCGTTGTACCACCGCGGCGGCCACAAGTCCAGTTCCTTAACCATTATACTACACTGCCGCCCTGGATATGTCTCTAGTATTAGCCTACAGGTTATGTGTATCTCGTTTGGCCGTGTTTATGAATTGTTAAACCAACAAAGGTTGCAAGAATTTGTCTAATCTATAAAAAAAGTCTTCAACTACAATTTATGTGACGCCATTATATCATAGAGACTATTTACTCGTTGGTCAAATGTTTAGTTATGCTGTTTGTTACGCTGGCTAGCGGAGCTGGCTGGTCACCAGGGCTAGCTAAGTGTTATTGTGTGTATAAAGTGGGTATCAACATAAGCAAATCTATCCAGGATCCACAATGTGATAATCATCCTGGATCAACATTGGCAAATCTATCCAGGATCAACAATGTGATGATCATCCTGGATCAACATTAGCAAATCTATTCAGGATCAACAATGTGATGATCATCCTGGATCAACATTAGCAAATCTATTCAGGATCAACAATGTGATCATCCTGGATCAACATAAGCAAATCTATCCAGGATCAACAATGTGATCATCCTGAATCAACATAAGCAAATCTATCCAGGATCAACAATGTGATGATCATCCTGGATCAACATTAGCAAATCTATTCAGGATCAACAAGTGTGATAATCATCCTGGATCAACGTTAGAAAATCTATCCAGGATCAACAATGTGATAATCATCCTGGATCAACATTAGCAAATCTATCCAGGATCAATGATGTGATCATCCTGGATCAACATAAGCAAATCTATCCAGGATCAACAATGTGATGATCACCATGGATAAACATTGAAAAATATATCCAGGGTCAACATTTGTAATTGTAATTAATAAGTTTATCAGCATACTCGTTTATCATGAGTGAGGCGTATTTGATAAATTAATATGTTAACACGTGATTCATAGTTAGTTGAGCCATAATTTGTGAACCATGAAGTGTTACAAGTAAAGTTTAACTGGCAACCAGCTTGGTATCTTAGCTCAGTTAGGCACTGCACTACCTCAGCTATAACTACAAACCACTAATAGTGTTAATATATGAATGATGGAAATAAGGTAGCACTAACTAGCAATAAACTAACTTTGATTGTGAGCTTGCGTGTGATATTTATCTCTTGATAGCAGCCGCACTGTATTTTACTTTGAATTGATTGCATTAATTCCTCGCCAGGTTCAAACATATGTATGGTTCAAACCACATAACTGTAAGTCCTGTGGTTCAAACATGTAGGGCTGGATGACGTCGATGGCACTCGAATTGAGGGTGTGGATTTCGACCACACCCCTACAATCCTGAGTCTTTTCAAGACTGAGTTTATTAGCTGACTTTGAGATGTATATTAATATACCTATTCACATTTTTTTTAGAATACATTTGGTGGGTGTGTAGTGGACACACCCCTTTGTGATATGTTGTGGTTATTAAAAATTTTTGAATCCCTTGACCATCACTTTAATAGAAACGTTGTTCCAGCCAGGAACAACAAGAGATGTTGATCCAGGAACATATTCTACTTGGGTAAATCATGTTATCCAACCTAACCAACTGAGCCCTCCTATCTGTGGATGTGTGCATAGGGTGTGCTTGGGTTGCCAGATTTATTGACCCTGTTAAATTTTGCTTTGCTGTTGTAGGTATGCATATATAAGTAATGCATACTTTGAAGGTCCTAAAATACTTATCCATGTATACATCCAAAGTAAAAGATTTATTGGACACAGAAGAAATGTATTACATTCATCCTTTTATCAGGTTCCTGAGTGCTGCACAGATATAAATTGCAGTGTGTTTTGGGGAAATGTCTGAGCATGGTCATGAACATGAGAGGTCATCCATTATGGTTTCATATCCTTATAAAACAGATGGGTGATTTCATGGTCTTTTAACTGTCAGCCTTGTCACAAAATGACTTTGTATGAGAATAGCTTTTCAGTCATTAGGCAAGGGCAGAGGACAGCCTCTCCAACAAAACAATTAACTGTATCGCACCAGGAGACTTTGCCAGTCTACAGGTGACCTAAGATATCGATGACTGTTTGGCTTGACTGACTAAGCATACAAAGACATTTTACACTGCACTCTACTAAAGGTGCAACAGATTTATTTTATAATTAATGTAGGAATACACGTCCGTGCAAAAATTATATTGGAGTATTAATTGCAATAAAGTATGCCACAACAGAAGAACGCCTTGGCTAACACTGACTGCAAATTGGCTTGCAGTCAGAATGCCAGAGGCAAGGTGGAGCATGGGTTTCATGATTAAATAGCAGAATTTTGGCTGCCAGTATTACAAGCAACCCACATCTGCAGGACAGACCTGTAACTTGGCCCTCAGCCATACCTAAAACGTTGATAAAAATATCAGCGTGACTAAACGCCTGTAAAGAGTTCAGAGTGAAAAGCATTTCCATAAAGTAAAACTCAAAGCTTAATTAGTAAAGTATTGTAGTTTGCTGACCAAATGTAAGCCGTCTAATCTGTTAAACATATTCTCCCTGTGACACTGGAAGTGCTGCAGTAAACAGATGCATAAGCAGAGGTGGGATCTGATGGAGATCGCCACTGGAACAGGAGATCTTGTTCCGCTACCTTTTAAATTGTTACATTGACTTACTGTCATTGGCACACCTCCGAGTGGCACGGCCTACGGCCGCTCCTTAGATGTCCTGCTTGAACAATTCTAGAACATTTCCAGAAAGTGCCAGGGGCTCTGCTTTTAAGTGCTCATTCATATCAACATCAGCAACGCAGCCAGCACAGTATTAGACATTTTTTAGCCCATCGTTCTCAGATAAGAGAGAGTGAGGGGCCCACCTCTTTATAATTTCCAAAACTTGATTTTCGTTTCCATACATATTTATTAATGAGACAGCTGGATATCTCCTAAAGGCTTTCATCATCCTGATGTACGTTAGATCATACTCAGATATTATGCCGAGTTATAAACAAGTGAAATTATTAATGGTTTTATCCTCACCAAAGTGATGTATAGGCAGTACTCGAGTTGTAAAAAAAAATCAGGGGGGATGGTAGATTTGAATGTTTAGGAACAGATCATTTGTGCTGTGGACAGCGCATAAGGTGAGAGACCAACAGTGTACCCTTATTACTCTAAAACAGGGGTCACCAACCTTTTTGACACTGAGAGCAACTTCAAGGGTACTGACTAGTACGGAGGGCGCTACTTGTTGGATTGAAATTGTTTACGGGGGGTGCTATCGAAATATTTCGCGGATCTCGGTTGAAATTGTTGACGGGGGGGGGGGGGGCTATCGAAATATTTCGGGGACCACGTTTGCGTGCCTAATTTCACAGTAAATCGGCGATAACGAGCCATGTAGATAAATCGCGTTATATTGCTATTTTTAGAACAAGTCCCACGGGCGACTGAGAAGGAGCCAACGGGCGACCGGGTGCCCGCGGGCATAAACTTTGTGAATGTGAAGTCTAACCTGACGTTAGCTAGCTAGCTGGCGTTGTTAACAAGGAAAAAAAACACAAGCTTCAAACTAAAATCGTTAACTGTATTAGTATCGCCTCTGTCCGGACTGAGAGTCCACCTTTGGTGACATATAAAAAGTATTCCTGATTCTTGACTTACCTCCAGTGTTGCTTTTTGCCCTCTTAAAACCGAAGTCCCTCAGATCTAGCTGTCCTTTGCGCTTAGCCATCATCATCAGCTTAGTGCAGCGCCACTGACTGACGTGACGTCAATTAAAAAAAAAAAAACTGTCGCGTCATTGAATGTGCGCGCGTGCACCTTGCCCACAGTATTTTACTCAATATACGCAAAAAACTAAACGCTGAAATAGTGATAATATTTCCACATTCATTGATAAAATAACACAGGGGATGGGAAGGGGGGATGGCCGTTTCAGAAGGGGGATGATTTTGACCATCTTTATTTCAGGGGGGATGCCATCCCCCCTCATCCCCCCTCAACTCGAGCACTGTGTATAGGGCTATAGAAACACAAATAGAGATGAAATTGACAAGCTTATTATCCCATATTTAAACATGCCTTGCCTAGCTGTGTGAGGATTGAAGACAGCATGTATGTCTTTCATTGAGTTTTCGGTGCTCAAATTGAATGTGTTCACCTTGTCAAAAATGTAATTCAGAATATAACTGGTTTGTTCATCTCAAGGTTTACCCACAACCTTACATGATCTTTATCTTACTCACATGATCTTTGCCATTATCAGATGGTCACAGGTCAAATGTGACTGTGCAAATCTGAACATAACACATCTAGGCCATGAATGCTGAAATGGAGTTCAAATCATGCAGATGGCAACTCTAAGGATTGGATTCAGAGATGGCCAACTTAAGTCATGCGCTGAAGTGACTCTACTACACAGATTTAACGCGGGATGAGATACGCCGTATTCTAAACTGCGCTACACGGGTGCGTTTCTCAAAATGAAGGTTGCACCAGGCATGATATTCTAATGAACTGTTTCTTGTACCTGCCCCCTGTGTGTGGGTATACATTTTCAATGTGTCAGTGACATTGCCTTTAATAACCTACCTTTGTGCATCGTAGTTGCTCTTGCGTGATGGGGAAGGCAGTGAACGTATTAATCCGTCGCATTGATAAAATGATCATAGCTCCTATTGACTTGGATATACCCATCACACAATCAAAATAAATAATCGCTGGACAGTGGTTGCATGCGATATTTTATTAAGTAAACAAATAAATTGTTTGGTTTACTGAAAAAAAAAAAGGTAACATTTTTTTTTACGATTTACCTAATAAAGTCTGTGGTTGAACACAATAGCCTATATGTGACGTCTTCAACTTTAATTCTGGAGAAGCTGTGCTGACACAAATCGTCTCGCTGTCAAAGCGAATATGATTCAGACATTGTCTATCAATTAATCCATCTAATATTGGTCTGGTATGATATACCAGATGGTCAATCATAGCTATACTTTTACATATTTTTATTTTTATAACAACTCTTTGATAATTGTAAGTAGGCTAGGCAAAGAAAAATAAGACCAATATTATTTTCAAAAATTACGGCCTCATTCTAATATCCATTTTTGCAAAGGATGCTGTATTTTTCATAATCATCTATTGGCGGCGCTAGACAAACTACCTTTTATGTGTAGTTTAAACTCTGAATACGCGTCTCTTGCAGACACGCCTCTTTTGCATCAAATCTCCACCCCGCGCATGTAATGCCGCGTATGTACTGGAGAGAAATGTCAATATCACAAATAGATTAAGCTACGCTGAATTTTGAGAGTAAATCCCATTTGCGCATGCTTATCTCAACTCTGAATCTGGCTCTAAGTATTTACTCAAGAGAAAGAAGCAGAATGTCACTCAGCATTGAGCCTCAGCTCCATGCTGCTCTCTGATAATTATGCAAAGTATGGGGCCTGAAAAGAATCAATCTGATCCTCCACATGCTAAAAGAGCTGAACATTTTCTGGTGTAAATTGGAAACGTTCAGCAATGTTTTACATCAAACATCAGTGTTTGAAATCCAGCTAAGTACTGTGTGATTACTTCACAGAAGCTACAGCAGAAAGTCACAGCAGGATGGCATGAAGTGCGCTTTTCCTCAAACATAAAGCATCACTTTCCGCCAACAAGCATTACCCATCATAAATACAAATGCTCACTTTTAGAAAATGTAAAGGCTGAGATATCTAAAGAGATATGAAAGTATGGAGATGACATTAACACTATAGAAGGCTTTGCAATGTTTCTAACTAATGAATGATCATATACCAGGAGTCGATGTAAAAAAATTTAATGGTCGAGCCATTATCTTTTATGTCTGCTAGTCAAGTATGTGCATGCTTCCCTGTCTAGATTAGCCTGTGGTATAATCGTGTTGTACCACAGTTCTGTACATTACCTGCCTGCCAGTGAAAATGACTGTTCTATCTCAACCCTACAGCACCTATAATGGAACACACAGAGAACAGAAATAAATATTCCAGCTCATTTTTCTCCAAGCTCAACTATTTTGAACGATAAAGATTTAAATATTTAACTTCAACACGTACAAACACTCAGAAGCTTTCCTGTATATCTATACTCACATGGTTCCTACTAAATGGTGCCTATTAAACAAATGCATGTACTATAGAAATGTCATTAATGCATTTGACATTAAAAAAAACGTAACTATTTGAAAAAATGGCATGTTGAAGCTATCAAATTTCCAAACCTTACCCATGTTAAGGCACATTTAAATTTCAAACCTCATTATAATACGTCCAAATGTTCATCATCCAGAGACTGAAGATGACAAATTTTAAATATTGTGATAGAATAAAGCATAAATACATGCCTTCCAATGATCTGTAATAATTCAGCTGTGTTTCCCACTGCACCATTCTACTGTGCACTATTTCTGGTCTGATCTGGGTGGGGGGTTCCTAGACTGCAGAAAATTGTTGTATAAACCATTTCCGCGGTGAGCACAGATACAGATGTGAGATGGGAGCGCTTTGTTCTTGGGGTTCTCATTATGAAATCAAATGGAGTGAAGTATCTGATGGGAGGGGAAGGGCCGTGTCGTTCCTTTCTGATTTCACCCCTCCCATGACTGAACGGAGCCGCGTTTGCCAGCTCCTTAAATACCACAGCGTCCCTCTTAGCGCCAGTCTGGAGGCTGCCCTTTATGACTATCCTCCCTTCAGAGTGTTTGAGAAAGCCCAGTAAACATTTTATAAATCAGGCTGAAGTTTGAGTCCCTGTTTGACAGCAATCCCCCTTTAAACCCAGCAATGTGACTCACTCTGAGCACGCTCAGTACGCCCAGGTCAAGGGGTGCCCTGTCATTATGCTGTAGACATAATACATGACCAACAGCATTAGCTGCTTATATCTGCTATTACACAAAGAAATGTCAAGTGAAAAATAACTCTGATACAGTACTTTTAACTCTTATTGGGAACATTTGATCTCTATTAGCGTTATATAAATCCTGTTAGAGTTGAATTAACACTTGTAGTGTTGATTTAACACTGAGCATGCATTTGTATGGAAACTCATCATGAGTGAGTGATGTCATAGGAACCCTATAATTGGTGGAGCTATATCACATACTGCCATCAATCATATACTGCTATTAACGAATCAAAAGGTTTTGTTCTCCATGGAAAAAAACCCACTTTGATTGGTTCAAGTCAGCCAGTCTTTAACAGTGGATTCTGAGACCTCATTCATATATCACTAGTAGGGATGCACCGATACCATTTTTTTCAGACCGAGTACGAGTACGAGTACTCACTTTTGAGTACTCGCCGATACCGATACATATTTTTTGTTTTTTTTTTTTTTTTTTTTTAAGTATACTATAATAATATAATAATAATATATATATAATATAATGACGGCTTTTGAAGATACTTTGTTTTTTTTTTTGTTCCTGGAGCACAGCACAGTCTATCAATTTACTTATTATTTAAATCAAATGGAAAAATAAAAATAAAAAAAAAAAAATAAATAATAAAAAATAATAAAAAAAAACAAATCTTTTGTGTGCATTTCTATTTATTTGGAACGTCAAAAGTATAAGTACCCCTAACCCCCCCCCACTAATATACATGGTCAAACTTACGGGGGGGGGCTGAAAAAAAAAAAAATAAAAAAACAATACATACATTATATTATAGGCCTACTGTACTGAACCTACAACTGCTGTGTACTATCTAAAGGTGTGGTATAACTAATGCTTTAATTGCAAATAATTTCCTTCACCTCAACACCTCAGAGAGTCCTACTGAATGATGACTACTATATGAACTGACACCGCCTAACCGCACTTACTTACTACCGTCTACTCAAACCGAATCCTCTCTCTCTCCGCTACGGTAATTCTCTCACTTAATTGCAACAAATGGCGGGGGGTAAACAAAAAATATATTAGCTTAGTCATAAATTTTTTTTTGTACAGTTTTTTTGGTAGCAAAAAATAGCCTGAAATCATGATCGGCCTCATGAGCCTCCCCTGACCCTACTGTACTCTGCATCTGACGTCAACCCAACGTACAAAACGCAAAAAGCAAAGAAATAAGCATATTCTATCAAAATCGCTACTATAATAGGTTAGTGTATATTGTATTTCCATGTGTAACTATTAAAAAACTATCAAACTAAAGTAACTTAATAAAATAACAAAATAAAATCTTAATATTGATTAAAATAATTGATTTAAATGATGATTGAATGAATTTTTGTTTTGTTTTTCTCGAATAAAATAAAAATAATGCTAATTTAAGACCTAATATGCTATAAACATAATGTATTATAAATTAGTTTATATAAACATTAAACAGCTATATATTTGTTTCTTCTACTTTTTCTTCTAAAATTCAGTTTTTCTTCTAGCTAAAGCCCTAATTTTTAGTTGTTGTCAGGTAATTTGTAGATTGATTACTGCGTGCGTGAATGCTATTTGGTATTTCTTTTCACTACTGCTAATCACTTAGCCAAGTAGCCTATCGACCGATAAATGCACCTAGCTCATCATCAGTGCCTAGGGTGACCCCCTTATAATACATCCCCCCCCCCCATCACAGGATACCCCATTCAAATTGGTAACAAAAAAAAAAAAAAAAAAAAAAACAAAAAAAAAAAAAAAAAAAATCATTCACAAATTTTAACTTGACAAAACTGAAAAAAAAAAATGCACATTTAATGGACTTTAACACAAACCATGTCATTACAGAACACACAAATCTCCACATTTATTTTCAAAACGGAATTTCTATTTATATTTAAAAACAAAAAACCATATCATAAAACTAATAAAAAAAAAAAAGTAAATACAAAAAAAAAAAAAAAAAAAAACATTTCAGGTGGTAAGTTACAAAATTCGTCGCTTCAGTTGGTAGCTGGAAAATTAAACCAGGATTACTTTGGACACAAAAAACGTTGAAACAAGATCGCAGAAAAATTATTTAATTGTTCACCATTAATTTTATTTTGTTTATTCTGAAATTCAATTAATTATTAGCAATTAATCGTTAGTAATTTAATTAATTAAATGTCAAGTGAGGTTAAAAATCCTAGTTAGCAAGCTAGGTGTGTTGCTTAGGTTGCGGAGGAGGATTAGTTGGTTTTTTTTAGTATCGGTACATTTTTTCGAGTACGGAGTAGTTACACATTTCTAGTACGAGTACGTATCGATACCATTGTATCGGTATCGGTACCATGGTAATCACTAGTGAAAACCTTTGTGTTTAATGTGTGGTGTCGCCCCCTGTAGGCAGATACAGATGAAAGTGAGATTTCAGCCTTTACAGCTGCAGTAATTATGGGCTGCATCCCAATACTCTCACTTGAGCACTTGCACACTTCAAATGTGGGTGCCCGCGAGAAACTTAATGTGCCCCATTTCTTATTTTGTGTTTCGCAAGGGTACTCTCAAGCGCTGCCATGAGCCCTTGATGCGCCCCTCTAGCAAGTCCGCATCAGACCGCACTTATCAGATGGGTATTACCCCAAATCCCCTGCGAAATCGTGATGCTTCTGTTTCTAACCAATCACAGAGTACTTGAAGTCGTTGTAAATTTTTTCCAGAGAAGCGAAAAATGATGGAGAAGAAAATATTCAAGTGTATGTAACGTTACCTTAAACTTATGTCATTTTGTACAATTAAATAAAACTAATAATTTTGATTACACAGCAGTTCACAAAACTGGGCTATTGTCTAGCTTTGGCTAAGGGGCAGTGTATGTGGCTGATAACCTTATATAAAGGCTGCTGCAGACGAACGTTAGCTTCCTATTTTTTACATAGCATTGACTAGTTTTGCCCACTGTCGTCAGACAGTGTAGCCAGGTAGCTAGCTGGCTGTTTAAACAGAAATTCAAGGTGTCAAATTGAAATTAGGGTAGTTATTGTGCCGATTTTGAATGTAATCAGCTCAATTGTCGCTGATCGCTATCGTTACTTCTGTGTAGGGAAGGACGAAATTACCATGTTTCATCAAACTCCGAGCACAGAATGAACGGCTTTTCACTGGATTTAACCACTGTTTGATTACTAGAACTCCTGTGTGTAACTGCTTGATTTTGAACAAAAGCGTGCACAAACACTGGTAGTTTCTGGATAATCTTCACCTTTTTCTTTCATCCATAACTTTATTGAACAACAGGAATTTTTACCAAGCTTTTTCATGCAGTGTGTCCCAATTGTTTCCTTTTAAACCCATGCACCCTCGTACACTTGCACACCTTGAGCGCACACCCTCTCACGTCACCAAAGTGCAGTCCTGAAGGAGGACCTTAGGGCTTAGGCCAATAATTGGGACACAGCCTCAGTCTGTATGGTCATTCTTTCTTCAGCATGCCTGAAAGCTGCTTTTAATATTGAATAATTTAATGTATTTCAATGCATTTAAATTCATATTTATACAGACAATCATTACCTCAACAAATTACTGTAAAAGAGAGTTGAAATTATTATATATTCCGCAGGAAGGTTTACCTCAGATTAAAAAATTTAATAAAATGAACTGTAGCACTAGAGCAGGGGTGGGCAACTCCAGGCCTCGCGGGCCGGTGTGTATGCATGTTTTTACTGCCACCAGTTACCACAGTTCAATCAGTTAATTAGTCATACACACAATCACCGATTCAGTCGTAAATTACAGAACGATAAAACGCTACAATACACGCATACCGGCACAAGAACATTCATCAGCTGCTGTTCATATCGCGGATATGTAGATTAAAATATCAGATCATGTAAACGATTGGGCTAATTAAATCATTGTTAACTGGCGGCAGCAAAAACCTGCATACACACCGGCCCGCGAGGCCTGGAGTTGCCCATCCCTGCACTAGAGCATCACGTTTAACTTGTGCTGACAGCTCCCTCACATCAGAGTTACAGGGCCCCCAGCAATGCTAATAGCATTCCCACACTATGGGAAAAAAGCCTGAACCAAGCACCGCTAACATCACGCTCACCATATAATTACATAGCCCCCAGCAATGCAGAAACCACACTCAAAGAGGAAGGACAAATATTCAGCCTGTACTGATTTATACAGCAGCACTAAAAAGCACTGGTGACATCACGCTCATAGTGCTGTTATACAGCCTAGAGTTGGACATGCCATATTGCATGACCTCAACATAGAAACCTGTACAGGAAGAACATATAACATTACAGAAATACAGTAGCCTATATGATAATGTACAGGAAAAAAGTATGTAAGTGGCTCAAAAGACTAAAAATCTTGTTGAGCCACTTGCATACTGTATAGAGGTGATCGCTAAACCAAACTATTGAACATTTTTCTTCTTGATCTGAATCATCTGTACTGCAGTGAAAACATTTGTCTTGTGTGTAACATGGAGCTCAACAAAAAGTCAGCTTGTAGCTACTGCTAAATGTAAAGCAAATGGTTATGAAATACAGCTGGCTAACATTTCCTTTAAGTTGCAGCATGTAACGATCTAAACACACTGAAACATTTGTTATCAGTCAACCATCCAACAAGAAATGTTTCTGCAGAGTTTCGCTTTAGTTCTGGATAAATGAGTCTGTAATCTCACATGTCAATGACAGTAGCTATTCATATTTGCCAAAGTTTCATAAATAAATTACCAGAAGAAATGTGCTATTGCTGGAGAAATTGTGATACATTTTGTACACAATGGACACTAGGATCCGCTCAGAGAATTTTGGATGAGAGATCTAGTGCTCACAGTCTATAAAGAGATGGGAAAGAACCACTTGATCAATGTGAGACAGAATAAATGTGAAAAAGGCTTCAGTGTCTAAAACGTGGATCTCATAATTATGTTTATACCCAGAGATAATGAATGTGTTAGCAGGAAATCAGGATCGCAGGAAGACAGTGCGTGCTCATTGCCAGTCTGAATACTTCAGCGCTGATGTGTTCACTGAAAAAGCACCACAGTCTTACAACAATGCGAAAAGGGATTCTGCAATTACAGATGAACAACCGACAACCGCAGACATATTTCTGCTGTGACACAATGCAGATAGCCTTTTCCCACAGCTACAGTTGAAGTTTACATACACTTAGGTTGAAGTCATTAAAACTTATTTTTAACCACTCCACAGATTTTATGTTAGCAAACTATAGTGTTGGCAAGGCAGTTAGGACATCTACTTTGTGCATGACAAAAGTAATTTTTCCAACAATTGTTTGCAAACAGATTATTTCACTTTTAATTCACTATATCACAATTCCAGTGGGTCAGAAGTTTCATACACTAAATTGACTGTGCCTTAATTTGCAGCTAAATATAGTCCCATCCCCCAATTCCCATAGAGATCCATTCAAATGCAGATACGTTATAGTATCGCTTGTAAAAGTACCAGAAAATAAGATATCTAGATTTTTTTGATGTTGTTCGGTCACAGACATCAGGAAGTCATGGCATGCAAAGAATATGGGACCAAATATTAAAACAAATTACTTTATTCTATATATAAATGCAGGGGTGCCAATAATTGTGGCACATGTGGTTTTGTTAAAAATAATTATTTCTTGATGAGGGATTTGTTTTTTTCATAATAAATTTACTTCTATTAAAGGTTGGATTTTTCTCATTTTGTCAGTGTGAGATTAAGCTAATTTACCAAACGGTGATTTTTTTATAACCATTTTTACTCATCTTTACCAGGGGTGCCAATAATAGTGGAGGGCACTGTATGTTACATTTATTTGCCTTTTAAAAAATATGTGCTTTAATGTCGTCGTTTGCTTTTTTAAATTTGTTTTTTTGTTTTTTCAGAGCAAAAGTGCAGGCAAAAGATGGGAGGGGTGCTTTTGTGATTCCGGGTCAGTTAGCCAATCAACGCAGAGCATGTGAAAAAAACCTGAACCGCCCACCCAAAATGGGCTGTTCAGCTGCAAGGGTAAAAAACTCACTGGATTTATATATATTTTTTTAATATATTGCAAAACTTTTTCCCTTAAAAAACCTTAGCAACATGTTTGGTAGACATAGTATGACATGGGACTTTTAAGGAAATATGCAGGTAACACAGACAAAAGTCAAAAGTCAAAGCTTTGTCCTGGAACATACCGTGCTGGATGTCCTTCATGTCCAAGTGTAGGCTGGACATAAGAATCCCCACTGCCTGAGACCGCTTGTTACTCAACAGCTTCAAAACCTGCATGAGACAGGGACAGGGTTTCAGGATTTTAATTTAACCCGGGTAAAAGACAGGCAAAGCAATAAGCATATAAGAACAGTGCTAATTTAACCTGGGTAAAGGACAGGCAAAGCGTATAAAGACAGTGCTAATTTAACCTGGGTAAAGGACAGGCAAAGCATATTAGGACAGTGCTAATTTAACCTGGGTAAAGGACAGGCAAAGCATATAAGGACAGTGCTAATTTAACCTGGATAAAGAACAGGCAAAGAATATTAGGCCAGTGCTAATTTAACCTGGATAGAGGACAGGCAAAGCATATAAGGCCAGTGCTAATTTAACCTGGATAAAGGACAGGCAAAGCATATAAGAACAGTGCTAATTTAACCTGGATAAAGGACAGGCAAAGCATATAAGGACAGTGCTAATTTAACCTGGGTAAAGAACAGGCAAAGTGTTTAAAGACAGTGCTAATTTAACCTGGGTAAAGGACAGGCAAAGCATATAAGGACAGTACTAATTTAACCTGGGTAAAGGACAGGCAAAGCATATAAGGACAGTGCTAATTTAACCTGGGTAAAGGACAGACAAAGCGTATAAAGACAGTGCTAATTTAACCTGGGTAAAGGTTAGCACAAAGGGTATGTCAAAGTCTGTCTTAACCCCTTCGCGCAGATGGCAAATTTGGTCAATTTTCATCTATTTAGGGGCGGCTCTGTTTAAGGCTTTATAACACCAGGTGTGAGCATCACATAAACAGCGTTTAAGGACAATGCTAATTTAAGATGAGTAAAGGACAGTCAAAGTTTTTGAGGACAGTGCTCAAATAACCTGATTAAAAGAAACCAATTAAACCTGGTTAAATCACCTGAGGACATGATTGAACAATCAGACTTTTTGGATAACTTGAGTGACAAACTGATTGTTGTACCAGGCAACATTTAGCAGACAGTGGTGATATGTACACTGCCAAGAAAATAAGAAAGAGGCTGGTTAGTTATAATTCATATTTTGACATTCATCAAGTGTATTTTTCAAAACACCCCACAGAAACCTTGAACTTTTAATCTGTAAGATAAATAACGTGGGCTCATCTTCTATTCCTCTATACAGTTTTCAGGCAGAAGAGGCCATCTTCACAATGAATAAAGTTTTAGAAAAAAAGAGTATCATCTGATATGTTTAGCAGCTACAACTGCTCCAAAATTAGCTACCAAACAGTTGCATTGTCTCACTGTCTCTTCCTGGTGGCAGCTTTTCTGCTTTAAGCAGGTAAGCTTAGGGCCATGACCAAATATGATCTCTGTTCCCTGCCCCCTGTCCACTAAGACCCCTGTCTACTATGTGCCCTCTCCCCTCACTTTGCATCAAGTGTGCCAAAAAAATCTTGCAAAACTCTTTCCAAACGAGTGAGGAAGTAATTCATAATATAACCTGCTCTTGTACCATAGACATGCATATACGCTCTATATCTTGTACTACAAGTTTACTTCCTAAAATTGTCGGATGAGTGTGCTCCTGAATCCCCTCAGCAAAACCCCGGAAATAAGGATTTCATCCAGAGATTTTAAGTGCCCCCATTTGTGAGGAAAAAGTCACCCATCAAAACCTTTTTGATGAAGTTGACTCAAATATGCGCCCTCAAAGGGGTGAAGGGATCATATTCGGTCACGGCCAAGGATTCATCAGACTGAATACGTGCACCCAGAAAACACAATGCTCCTCACGCCAAGGTTCCTTATTCCATATAAAAGTACAGCACAAAGATCAGTCCTTTCCTTACTGAGGCATGGGTTGGATTTTGATGATGTTGAGAAACCCTGCAAATCTAACTGAAAAATCAGCCCTATTTAAGTTTCATCAGAATGTAAAAAGATCTCCAAGAGACATGTCCTTGCCCCCAAACTGTGTCAGAAGGAAATTTCAACTTCAGCTTTAAACTTTAAAAAAACTTTCAAAAAATAAAAAATAAATTCAATGTGCTCTACAAAATGATGTTGAAACCCAAAGAATTTCAAAGGCACAAATGTTACCGCATGTCAAGAAACATTTTTCAATGAGAAATAATCGTGCCATTGGTAGAATTTTATCTGATATTAATTTCACATCAAAAGGAACCTGAAGCAAATACGGTCGTGTGATAGATGAGACATGACAAAATAACAAAATGTTTGAAATATAAAACACAGACAAGTACATTCTTTAAAGCATAATCAGAGCCTTCATCTATTCAACATTAAAATGTTCTTTCTGAGAAGGTAGGACATTTTCTAAGAGGGAGGAAAGAAAGAAAGATCAGCTTCATGCTCTGATGAAGTTTGATCTCTACAGTTTTCTATACATATTTACAACATAATAATAATAATAATAATAATAATAATAATAATAATAATAATAATAATAATAATGATTTCAGAGCAGAAAGCAGCAGAGACCATGCAGATTTAACCACACATTATAAAAAATAAAAAAACTCTCATAAAATATTAAAATGTCAAAAAAATATCTTCAGATTTACAAAACTTCTCGTAGTTACAAAATAAAGAGAAACTTCTTCCATCAATCTCTGTCTGTGGAGAAGTTTTTAACATGGACCACAAAATACATTTAGACAGCCATGTGGTACTTCAAAGTTGAGATTCCTTCCTCAAATATTTAGTGGTGAATTGTTGTAACAACCAGAGTACCAAAACGTATAATTTAGCAACAGAAATTGCTTCCATATTTGGTCCTAAAACAATGTTTTTAAAAGTGATTGAGCAAAACTTCAAGAACATATGTTCTAAAAACAAGGAAATGTATCTTGACCATCAGGAGATAAAAAAAACTGTGGCCACACCCATTAAAATGCGCCATTTTGTCTTTTTAAAGCCCTGATTAAAATGAGATTGGACCATTTTTATTTAAAGACTGGGGAACATTTTTGGAGTATCAGGCCATCAAAAAAAGCACAGCCCCTTGCTGTCTGTTAATCCCACAGATCATAGTGTTCTCCATCAAAGAGCGCCTGTTCCTGTGTAACGGTTTGGGGGCCAAGCAATCGCAATGACTGTTTGTAGCCGTCTGGGGGCCAAGCAATCGCACTGACCGTGTGTAGTGGTCTGGTGGCCAAGCAATCGCACTGACGGGGTGTAGCGGTTTGGGGGCCAAGCAATCGCACTGACCGTGTGTAGCGGTCTGGGGGCCAAGCAATCGCACTGACCATGTGTAGCGGTCTGGGGGCCAAGCAATCGCTTGTGTGAGGTCAGAGCACTTCCTCCTCTTATGCATCACACAAACCACAGGCACAGAAAAACCACAACACATGAGCAACTTAATCCCCGTCTGAGAGCGTAACGCTTACATCACTGACTGCTTGTTTTTGCTTCAGCCTAAACAAAGGCCTTCATAGCTGGCTGACCACCAGAATGCCCACTGACCAGGTAACCACGCCAATCAACAGCCTGAATACCAGGTAACCACGCCAATCAACAGCCTGGATACCAGGTAACCATGCCAATCAACAGCCTGGATACCAGGTAACCACTCCAATCAACAGCCTGGATACCAGGTAACCACTCCAATCAACAGCCTGAATACCAGGTAACCACTCCAATCAACAGCCTGGATACCAGGTAACCACTCCAATCAACAGCCTGCATACCAGGTAACCACGCCAATCAACAGCCTGAATACTGGGTAACCACTCCAATCAACAGCCTGGATACCAGGTAACCCTCCAATCAACAGCCTGGATACCAGGTATTGCTCAGATAAACCATGAACATAACATGTAAAACACCATTTTAGCATATTAGTTTAGCAAGCATTAATGACCTGAATATGAGGAAATAAAACTGCAGTGGTAGGTATTTAAACCAGCTGCCTGGTACATGAGCTCTATAGAATGAAATAAAGACTGTTAAAGATTTTACTCATTGAGTCACACAGCATATTTTAAATGCCGAACCCTAAGATGCACACCACCCACAGCACACACACTGCTTAGACCCTTGGATACAGTAGAGAGAAAAAAAAGTAATCTTTCCAAGTGAAAGTGAACATATCGCATGTATTAAAATAACAGAAGATGAGAATGCAGCTAGTGTTATGGATCAGGAATGCTAACTGCAATATAACTTAGCTGTACCACCACCCTACACATGTTTCACACCTATCAACTAAAGCAAAGTGGTGCTGGGCTTGGTGGCCACTTGAAAAAATGAATCGGCCGAAACCAAGGTTTGGCTGAAAGTGATGGGGGTGGCCCAGTCGTCTTCCTTACAAAAAATTTATATTGTAATGCTCAAGAACACCTTAAATCCATTTTTCTGTCACAAAGGAATTCTGTTATTCCATATATTGGTTCACGTAAAGTTAAAGGCACAGTTATGGCAGAACCTGCTTTAATCTCAGGAGTATGTGTATTTGTCTGTGGCCTGAATACAGTATTACATACATATTTTCCAATTTGTTTCTGAACCCAACTTTTCCAAAAATCAAAACAGCACTGCAGTATATTATGCTGCAACAATGCTATTGGTTTAATCCTCCACAGACATTCATATCTGGAGGATATGTGGTTCTCATTTTAATCAAAGAATCCATTCTGCTTTTTTCCCCATTGGAATTTATGTTCCAACTGTCCCAATCTGGCCACCGTAGCCCAAGTTGCATGCAAAACACATTTTAATGCAAAATCCTGGATCACTATTTCTGAAAGATCTGCCGTTTCCGCCTGACATCCTCATTAATCCGTACCCCAGAGCTGAATAACTCTGCATTTCAGAGGGTCCACAAACCTCTCAGTGTTCACTATCAGTTTAGATCAGAAAACAGCCCAAAAGACAAATTTGTTCTCCATTAGACAATGGCAATACATGGATAAATAAACAGAGGCTGGTGGAGGACAGACAAACGGCTTCAGGCAGCAGTGGCATCCTTAACAGCTTTGATCAGCTCCTTCCTCAATGCAGCTTTGAGACAGCTGGAAAGTTTCATAAAAAAAATAAAAACATTAAAAAAACAGAAAGCAAATCCAAGGGGACAGGGGTGGGGTGGGTCAAGAATTCTGCCTAAAAATCTGCCTACACAAGCCAATTTGGGCATTTAACTTTACATGAGATTTAGTTAATGCAACTGAATATTCACTGAAGCAATTCAGGGCTAAGTACCTTGCTCAAGGGTACAACTGCAGCACCCCACCTGGGAATAAAGCCAGTAACCTCTTACCCTAACCAGTATACTACACTTTCTGCCGCCCAATTCGGGAAAACTTGAGCGCCGGTCCCGATCAGACGCAAAAAAATTATTCTGTCATTTTTGTGGATTTTGGTTGACCTACGCTACGCCACATCGACTTACAAGTGCTTCAGATACTAAAATGGCAGCCTGTTGTTTGTGTGACAGTGGTGCTGATCACAACGTCTGGGAGAGTTATTTCTTTACGTGCAAAAATTGTTACGTTTTTGCATCATGCCCGTAGATCCAATGAATGTGCAAAACTAGAGAAAATAAATACGACACATACCACAACTGTGGTCAAGAGATTTTAAGCCTGCACCTAGATATTACAATATAACTGCAATATGAACTGTACAAAAGACTCTCAAAGCCCTGCACTTACAAATTGTCCATCTTGACCATTTGTCAATGCACAATTTTCTCAAAAATAAAAAAAATCTGAATTTACAGTTGTATATTGCAGAAATGGTGGGACAGTGATGTTTTGGGGCTGTTTTAATTCAATAAAGCTGATCTATCGTGATACAAAATTCAGTTTTTGGACTAAAACATGTGATGACTTTATCTGAGAGCTGAAGCTGTATCTGCCAAAAACACAAGCCATGCATCACCAATAGATTGATTTGTCATTAGTAAGACAGTGGCTGACTGCTGTGGACTGCAGGAGGCGTAGCTAACCGTTTGTAAACAAACAGCAGGAGGCTGAGCTAACCCATTTTAAGCACACTGTAGGAGGGGGAAGTAGCTGTTATTAAGCACACTGTAGGAGGTTGAGCTAGCCGTTATTAAGCACACTGTAGGAGGTGGAGCTAGCCGTTATTAAGCACACTGTAGGAGGTGGAGCTAGCCGTTATTAAGCACACTGTAGGAGGTGGAGCTAACCCATTTTAAGCACACTGTAGGAGGTGGAGTTAGCTGTTATTAAGCACATTGTAGGAGGCTGAGCTAACCCATTTTAAGCACACTGTAGGAGGTAGAGCTAACTGCTTTTAAGCAAACTGTAGGAGGTGGAGCTAGCCGTTATTAAGCACACTGTAGGAGGTGGAGTTAGCTGTTATTAAGCACACTGTAGGAGGTGGAGCTAACCAATTTTAAGCACACTGTAGGAGGTGGGACTTTAAACACACTCCAGGTGAGGCAAGGAGGTGGAAGTCGGTCACATTTCCAGGAAGCATTTCCATCAATCACTTCAGCCAACAGAAATCTAACACACCCACATGTGACCTGCTCCATCTCCTGCTTGTGTCTGTGTGAAATGGAGAAGAAAAGCATGCTGTACTGATTTACATGGAAGGGAAAGCCATTAACCAGGCATGGAAAGCCACATGACCAGTTGGGTTACCCACAATGAGTCTGTGCCCCTGTCAAACTTCTACTCCCCACACGCCAGCCAATGGCTCCTTGCTTTATTGCTTTCAGGAGCAATGGAAACAGCTTGCATGCCACATAATCACAGCATCTATATCAGTTCCTTGCATCCTCAGTTTCCCTGCCCACGCACGGAAAATCTTCAGCTACTGTTATACAAAAAAAAGGGATTTTAACACCATCTAGGTCAACAACAACTGTCATTGGGATAATTATCCCATTCGTTGACTGAACACTTTTCACACTGAACACTGAACACTGGTCCACAGCCATTGAGGACAATAAAAATGAAACATTTTTAGTATTTCCATACTGCCAAGGTGAACTGCCAAAAAGGGACACGCCCTATTGATTTTACATAGCAGAAGTGATTAATAAGACCTTTATATGAAGTGACATGTTACTGAATGACATATGACATAGAGAAGAGGCACGGGGTCCCTTTTTCTAAGACTTTTGGGGAAAAACTATCAAAGCTAGTTTACATTGCTTCTGAATCATGACTTAATTTTCCATTAGCCTTAGTTAAGAGGCATGCAAGGATTTAAAGCCCAATAAAATCTAACTCCAGACTACATCTCCCATCAGCCTCTTCTGTCATAGCTCTGGGAATCAGTCTCACCTGCTGAGCCTTTGATTTTGTGATGGTGTCTGACAGAGGCTTCTTCTTCTTCTCTTTCACGGTGCTTTTGGAAAAAAGCTCCACAAACTCCTCAAAATCCACTGACGGCTCCTCAATGCTCTCCCACACCAAAGGACCACTCTCGCCCCTTGGAGAGAGGACACAGTTTATGAAGGCATGCTTTAAAACAACAGGACCAGGTTTAGATGGAATAGATCAGTCAAATTTAAGATAACTACATCTTAACATTGAATCAGCCACTACACATTTTTATATTCATGCTCTACCCCCGCTCAATGAATCGGGCAGCATGGTTCTTAGTTATTCAGGCGCAATAACTTTTTCATTTCAGTGTACAGTGGGCTCCAGAATTATTGGCACCCCTGACTAGCAATGCACAAAAAAATACTTATAATAAACAATATAATTACTTGAGAAAAACTATTGTTGTTTATTAATGTTTAAATGGAACCAACCAAAATCATAAATGTATTTAATAAAAAACAGAAAAACAGAGATGCATACAAAGAGAGGCACCCCATACCCACAGTGAAATATGGTGGTGGACCAGTGATGTTTTGTTGGGGCTGTTTTAATTCCAGAGATCCAGGGGCACTGGTTAAGATCAATGGCATAATGGATTCCACCAAGTATCAGCCAATTTTGGTTGACAATCTGTTTGCTGCTGCCAAAAGGCTGAGACTTAGCCGTAGGTGGACTTTCCAGCAAGACAATGACCCAAAGCATACCTCAAAATCCACACAAAAATGTTTTTGTGAAAACAAAACCAATGTTCTGCATTGGCCATCTCAGTCACTGGACCTCAATCAAATGGAAAACCTGTGGGCTAAACTGGAGAGGGCAGTTGATAAGCACAAACCCAATAATGTAAAAGATCTTGAAAGGGTCTGCATAGAGGAATGGTCCAAAATCCCTCCAAATGTGTTCCTTAACCTTGTCAAACATTACAGTAAAAGACTCCATGCTGTTATCCTTGCCAGAGGTGGTTGCACCAAGTATTAAACCAGGGGTGCCAATAATTATGAAATTATATTTGTTAAATTAATTTTTTATTAAATAAATGTATTATTTTGGTTGGTTCCACTGAAACATTACTAAACTACAATATTTTTCACATCTTGGCATTTTGAGTTTATTACAATAATAATATAGTTTATTTTGTAAAAGTATTTTTAGTGCATTTCCAGTCAGGGGTGCCAATAATTGTGGAGTCCACTGTATTTAGGGCTTGTTCTGCTATACCCTGGACACAGAACTCATGCTCCACGTCTACCTCTCCTCAAACAGGTGCTCTCCATATTAAACTCTACATCTTTCTTCCATTTTTCACTGAATCTCAGTTTTGTCTGTCCAGCATTACATCTGACAGTAGAGATATTCTACAGTGGCTGGCTAATACATACAAACATTTGCATGGCTTGAGAATCACATTGTGTATCAATTCCAATGATGTGTCCTCAATTCTGATTTTATTAAGACCATCATTTTTCCATAATTTCTTTTGTTGAATGTTATGCTCTTTTTCTGCGTAACTATAACATTTTGTGTCTTTAGCTGTAGAGTATATATTACTCACTGGGCTTAGAAGTCCTAAAGTTATATGTTCCTGCCATTAAAAACACATCACATCATCAAACCTCTGAAAAACCCTGTCCATCTACATTTTTTGTCATTTTGTTTTTTTTTAACACACTTTGAAAGTTCCAATCTTTCATGATGTTTCATCAAGAGCAATTAAAGTTGATTCCAAACCCCAAATGACAAAATCATAATGCTAATTGATAAATAGAAAATATATTTCGTTTTTGGCTTCTCCTGAGAATAAGATCATCAGAGTCACTGATGATGTACACCAGTGGTCCCCAACCCTGTTCCTGGAGATCTATCGTCCTGTAGGTTTTCACTCCAACCCGAACAAATCATACCTCTTTCAACAGCTGGAGATCTCTTTGAGCTGCTAATTAGTAGAATCAAGTGTTACAAATTATGTTTGAAATGAAAACCTACAGGACGGTAGATCTCCAGGAATAGGGTTGGAGATCACTGATGTAGACCCTAGAGCTGATAGAGCTGGTTCTCACTTGAGAACATATGTAAGAAAGGAGACGGTCTGTGAGATTACTTTTTGGAATGCAGCTGTATTCTTGTCCAATACAGGGGTTTCATGGCTCGAGGGGGCTCAATGGCAGCTTTCTGTGACCCCCGGTCCTGTGGAGGTGCCAGGCCGTACATCCCCACTGGCGGGGGGGGAGGGAGCGGACTCATGCCGGGAAGAGGAGGTGGAGCACCAGGACCCGGGGGAGGCGGAGGGGGTGGAGGAGGTCCCATTCCAGGGAGTAGGGGTGGGGGTGGAGGACAGAGCCCTGGAAGAGGGGGTGGTGGAGGAGGTCCCATCCCAGGGAGAGGAGGTGGGGGTGGAGGACAGAGGCCTGGTAGTGGGGGTGGTGGTGGAGGCCCTGCAGCTTGTCCTGGTAGTGGGGGAGGGGGTGGGGGTTGGACCTGCATCGTGCTGCCTGGCAACGGGGGAGGGGGAGGTGGCACTGGCAGTCCGGGTAATGGAGGGGGAGGTGGCGGGGCCGGGGGCTGAATAACTCTCTGTTGCTGCTGGCAAGTACAAATGAACCCTGGTGTTTCTTTAGGAATCTCCAGGAAAGGCACTTTAAATGAAACACTCTTCTCGACAGGGGTTGTCTGCACTGATTTGGCCTCCAGGCTGCTCTCAGTCTGTAGGCTGGCAGCTTCCAGCTCCACCCATCTGTTCCCACACCCCTGGTCTTTAGTAAAACCAGCCTTCTCCAGCAGAGGGCACTGTTTTTCCAGCTGGGCTATTTTGGTCATTAAATCCTGGACGGTTTGCTGTAGCCCCTGAATCATCGCAATGTGCTCCTCCTTCAGCTTGGCTGCTCGCAAAGCAGATTCCTCCTACGGATGAGAAGGAAACAAAAACAAGACTGCGCCATGACTTGCTAAATGTTTGAAGTCCAGTACTTTCAGGCCAAAGCAAAAATCCCCTGAAGAATTACGGAAAAGATGAAAACGCAGCACAAAAAAGCGAGATCTTAGTGTGTGCAAGAAGGCGGCCTTCATGTGGGGCTGTAACACAAACACTGTCTGGGCTGCTTCCGCCGAACACTCATCACTGCCTTCAACTGCCATTTCTGCAACTCACAGTGATCACAAAAGAGACGGCCGCCTCCAGTATGTCTCAGTAAAAGAACAGAAGACCCTTCATCACGGAACGAGGGGGCGGACAGGAGATGAGAGGACGTGTGCCCGGGCTCCTGGCATTTACACTCTTCAGACTAGTCTGTGCAGGAGGAACCAAGTTTTCTCCTCAGGGATCAATTTATGATGGCTAAACATCAAAATCAATGAATGCCCAAGGACTGACTGCAGTGGCAAAGGTAGAGTGGGGCTGACTGCAGTAGCAGAGGTATAATGGGGCTGACTGTAGTACCAGAGGTATAATGGGGCTGACTGCAGTAACAGAGGTATAATGGGGCTGACTGCAGAGGTATAATCTAAGAGGTGGAATCTATTATCTCTAAATGCATATTAAATACTTTACTACCTGTCCTGATTCCATACATTTCAGTTAAAAATGAAATGCATTTAATATGGAACTAAATTCATAAAATGGATGATGTCCACCTGTCTTTCTGTCTGTCAGTCTGTCAGTATGTCTATATGCAGACACACCAATTGGACACTGATGGTTACTCTATGTCAGTATAAATGGATATAAATTCAGCAAATCAAGAACACTGACAAACATTTCACACCAGTGTCAATAAGCTGATACTGCCCTCTATTGGTGCAATACAAGTAGCACTACATTTTAATCCAAAAAACCGAACTGCCAAACATGAAACATAAATAGCATATGTTTTTTTAATGAGATATATTTTCTTGGATAAAGTGGTTATCAGGTTACCCACTGTCTGAATTATTAATTATTTACTGATATTTACTTGTTTGGCCATACTTAACCACAAGAGGGCGATATTGACAACAACAAAAATCACGCTGATCAATGATGGGGTGCTTGTCAGGGTGGGGCCAGTCCATGTAGATCTGGTCACATGACAAAGTAGGATTGACGGTACCTGTAGCTGTAGTTCGTCCTCATTTTTTTGCTTTTGTAACGCCAGGATGATTGCTTGATGCTCTAAAAAGAAAGAGAAAATATAATAATTGAAAAGCAATGATGCTGCAAACAGCACTCATGCCTTGGACCTTATAGACTCTAACTCAAAAGGAAAAGATGAAAGCTTTGCAACACCACAATGCGATGAGCTGAACTTTGTGATTGAATGCACATACAGTACCAGTCAAAGGTTTGGACACAGTTGATTGAATGTATCTTTCTCATGATCTTATAGACGTTTTGATCAAAAGGCTTATGCTTAAATGCTTGATTTTTTTATAAATAGTGAAGTTGATGCCTATGCATGAATTTCTTTACAAAACAAATATTTAAACTAAAAAATAGTTTTTGAAATGCAACCCCCAACAATTCATTTAGAACTTAATTTAGAACACCTACCACAAAATTCTGCAGTGACACGCCATCTTGTATGTTGTAGTGTCCAAAAAATCTATATGTTCATAGTGTGTGGTGTGTTTAATTGTGATAGATGTGTGGTGCGTGTTGAAGATTCATATGAAGTGTTTGAAATCTTCTGAGCTATGTGTCCATGTTCCCCAAATGTCATATAAATACCTAAAATAATTAGTGGGGAGTTTTGTGGTTGTAGGGTTTCTGTGACTGTAGGGTTTGTGTGGTTGTAGGGTCTGTGTGGTTGTAGGGTTTGTGTGGTTGCAGGGTCTGTGTGGTTGTAGGGTTTGTGTGACTGCAGGGTATGTGTGGTTGTAGGGTTTGTGTGGTTGTAGGGTCTGTGTGGTTGTAGGGTCTGTGTGGTTGTAGGGTTTGTGTGACTGCAGGGTTTGTGTGGTTGTAGGGTATGTGTGGTTGTAGGGTCTGTGTGGTTGTAGGGTTTGTGTGACTGCAGGGTCTGTGTGGTTGTAGGGTTTGTGTGGTTGTAGGGTTTGTGTGGTTGTAGGGTTTGTGTGACTGCAGGGTATGTGTGGTTGTAGGGTCTGTGTGGTTGTAGGGTATGTGTGGTTGTAGGGTTTGTGTGACTGCAGGGTCTGTGTGGTTGTAGGGTCTGTGTGGTTGTAGGGTTTGTGTGGTTGTAGGGTCTGTGTGGTTGTAGGGAATGTGTGGTTGTAGGGTCTGTGTGACTGCAGGGTCTGTGTGGTTGGAGGGTTTGTGTGGTTGTAGGGTTTGTGTGACTGTAGGGTTTGTGTGGTTGTAGGGTCTGTGTGGTTGTAGGGTATGTGTGACTGCAGGGTCTGTGTGGTTGTAGGGTTTGTGTGACTGTAGGGTTTGTGTGGTTGTAGGGTTTGTGTGACTGCAGGGTATGTGTGGTTGTAGGGTCTGTGTGGTTGTAGGGTATGTGTGGTTGTAGGGTTTGTGTGACTGCAGGGTATGTGTGGTTGTAGGGTCTGTGTGGTTGTAGGGTATGTGTGGTTGTAGGGTTTGTGTGACTGCAGGGTTTGTGTGGTTGTAGGGTCTGTGTGGTTGTAGGGTTTGTGTGACTGTAGGGTTTGTGTGGTTGTAGGGTATGTGTGGTTGTAGGGTCTGTGTGGTTGTAGGGTCTGTGTGGTTGTAGGGTCTGTGTGGTTGTAGAGTTTGTGTGGCTGTAGGGTCTGTGTGGTTGTAGGGTCTGTGTGGTTGTAGGGTTTCTGTGGTTATATTTTGTATCATACCTGCCTCTGTGTACTTAAGGCCTGGTCTGGCGACCCTTTCTGGTTTGGGTGGAGGCCACTGGGCCTGGATGCGCCCAGGCTGGGGCTGGCCAACCACTGCCCAAGTGTACAGCTGATCTCCCTGAGGAAACGCATTACAAAATGTACCCATATTTTAACACATATCACAAATCAATTTATTTATATTAAAATGTATTTTCATGTGTATTGTAATATATAATATTATACTGTAATATAATATTGTTTTTCCTTAGTTATTCATTATTGAAATTAGACAGACAAATTTTGAAACAGCTGAATATGTTCATGTTGGCTGACTACACACACACACACACACACACACACACACACACACACACACACTATGACAAATGTATGCACATAAATCCAAGTCTTGCAAATAACACCAAAGTAAGATGGTAAGAACTTAAATGGTCGCACATCAAATTTTGGGGTGTCCTGTGCAGCAGAGGGTGTGTCCCTGTCCTGCTCCTTGAAGCAGTCGCTGAAGGGAAGGAGCAGTCCGGTGGCCAGGATGCGTGAGCACAGCTTCTCTGCCTCGTGACACGCATCATCGTCCTGCAGCATCTTCTCCAGCAGGGTGCGCCCTAGAGCCACACAACAATGCCAGTCACGTCTAGGGGACTAGAACTACGGAACATCAATTTTTATTTAAAAAGTGTATTAAAGTGTATTAATGATTTAAATAAAGCGCTGGGCTAGTTTGTGTAGTGACATGCTGCGTTCCTAAGCAGACTGCAGATTGCCGCCACACAGGGCGGAGGCTGATTGGCTACCACATCATGCACAGAAGGAGGGCCTGTCAGGAGCTACAGTCAGTCTGTGCCAGGGGACTGCGACTGTGAGGTACACATGTGCTGTGTGTGCATGCACTGTGTGTCTACATGCACCATGTGTCTGTATGCACCGTGTGTCTATATGCACTGTGTGTCTACATGTGCTGCAAGCGTTATGTGTACAAGCGCTCTGTCTCCATGTGTTGAGTGTCTGCATGCACTGTGTGTCGATATGTACTGTGTATCTCTATGCACTGTGTGTCTCTATTCACTGTGTGTCTCGATGCACTGTGTGTCTCTATGCACTGTGTGTGTGTGTGTGTGCACTGTGTGTGTGTGTGTATGCGTGCACTGTGTGTGTGTGTGTGTGCACTGTGTGTGTGTGTGTGCACTGTGTGTGTGTGTATGCACTGTGT
This sequence comes from Ilyophis sp. 1 JC-2022, assembly GCA_022702515.1. Taxonomy (NCBI): domain Eukaryota; kingdom Metazoa; phylum Chordata; class Actinopteri; order Anguilliformes; family Synaphobranchidae; genus Ilyophis; species Ilyophis sp. 1 JC-2022. Next base: position 72,689,622 of record CM040396.1, read on the forward strand.
GTCTGTATGTGCAGTGTGTCTGCATGCACTGTGTGTCTGTATGTGCAGTGTGTGTATGCACTGTGTGTCTGTATGCACTGTGTGTGTGCACTGTGTGTCTATATGCACTGTGTGTGTGTGTGTGTGCACTGTGTGTCTGTATGTGCAGTGTGTGTGTGTGCACTGTGTGTCTGTAAGTGCAGTGTGTGTATGCACTGTGTGTCTGTATGTGCAGTGTGTGTATGTGCACTGTGTGTCTGTATGTGCAGTGTGTGTATGCACTGTGTGTCTGTAAGTGCAGTGTGTGTATGCACTGTGTGTCTGTATGTGCAGTGTGTGTGTGCACTGTGTGTCTGTATGTGCAGTGTGTGTGTGTGCACTGTGTGTCTGTATGTGCAGTGTGTGTATGCACTGTGTGTCTGTATGTGCAGTGTGTGTATGCACTGTGTGTCTGTATGTGCAGTGTGTGTGTGTGCACTGTGTGTCTGTATGTGCAGTGTGTGTATGTGCACTGTGTGTCTGTATGTGCAGTGTGTGTATGCACTGTGTGTCTGTATGTGCAGTGTGTGTGTGTGCACTGTGTGTCTGTATGTGCAGTGTGTGTGTGTGCACTGTGTGTCTGTATGTGCAGTGTGTGTATGCACTGTGTGTCTGTATGTGCAGTGTGTGTATGCACTGTGTGTCTGTATGTGCAGTGTGTGTATGCACTGTGTGTCTGTATGTGCAGTGTGTGTGTGTGCACTGTGTGTCTGTATGTGCAGTGTGTGTGTGTGCACTGTGTGTCTGTATGTGCAGTGTGTGTATGCACTGTGTGTCTGTAAGTGCAGTGTGTGTATGTGCACTGTGTGTCTGTATGTGCAGTGTGTGTATGTGCACTGTGTGTCTGTATGTGCAGTGTGTGTATGCACTGTGTGTCTGTATGTGCAGTGTGTGTATGCACTGTGTGTCTGTATGTGCAGTGTGTGTGTGTGTGCACTGTGTGTCTGTATGCACTGTGTGTGTGTGTGTGTGCACTGTGTGTCTGTATGTGCAGTGTGTGTATGCACTGTGTGTCTGTATGTGCAGTGTGTCTGCATGCACTGTGTGTCTGAATGCGCTGGGTGTCTGTATGTGCAATGTCTACACTCTCCCTGCTAATGGAAGGTTTCACAGTGATGTTACAGTCCTATAAATAACAGCTGTCATTCCAAACTGAGAAACGAAGGAGGAAGTCATACTAAAACGCTCTCGATCTTTTCATGTGAAATATGAATAAGACAAGAGTGACCTCACACAGCTCCTGAATATAAGCACATAAGACATCCTGGGCTGACGGATTAAAATATAGAATCTTAGAAGGGTTTTTAGGTCAGGCCTGCCCTCTGAGTTCCATAATCATACCCAGGGTAAACACTGAGCCCTCTCTTTACATCCACCCTAATCACTCACAGGTTACTGCAATGTCTGCTGGGACACATGTAGAAAGGGGAAATTAAAACTGGAAAAGCATTAGGAAGCCTTTTGGCCTTGAATGCTCTTTTTGTTTCAGGAAATAAGAACCTATGATTTCCAGTGAGCAGGCTGCAAACTGTTAGCACTATTCTCCTGGGAGAGGAATCAGGGACACCTGCAGGTAAACACGGATCATAATGTCCATTTATTATATATTATACTTAAACACAAGAGTAAACTAAATATCTGCTTTGCAGAAATGCCCTTTATGTCATGCATTTTCAAAGCTAATCTCTAAAATTATATATTTTTTTTATCTGTTAAAAAATATTATTAAGAGCAAATGGAAAAGCTGAAAATCAGGCATTTCAACATTTTCTGGATGTCTGAATGGTACAAAAACATTGACTTTGATAACAAAATAGTAGCTTTAGAATATGATTAGATCTTTGATGAAAGATCTTTTGGTCACGGCATAGATAAGAATAACAAAACAAATGTACATGATGAACCCCTGCCGCTGTTATCTCGTACTGGCCTACCTAATATGGTGTGGAACTTACCGGTGAACACATCCTGAAGGCTGGAAGAAGAGGAGGGTGTGTATGAGGACCTCCGTCTGGCGAAGTGTGCGCGGCTACCTGACTGAAGCCTCTCCTCAAGAGAGCCAAACTCCAGGGGGGTCTCAGTGTCCCCCTTTCCCGCCTTCAGTTTGTTCAGTTCCTCTGTCCAATCAGAAAAGGGGGTGAGGGGGCCGGCGATGCTGCAGGACCTCTGTCTCCTCCCATGCTGCCCTGCGGTCCTGAGGCCGGGGTCGAAACGGCGGTGGAGCAGGGGACTCTGAGACGGCGAGGTACCCGGGGAAGGAAAGGGGGAGGCCAGTTGGCGGTTGGTGGTTTTGATGTAGGAGGGGTGGATGGGGGGGAAGACTTTCACTGAAGACTTTCGGCGGTAGGGGGCATAGGGGGGCTCAGTTTCCCATCGGGGAAAGGAGACGTTGCTTTTTCGATTCACCTCCAGGGCACGCTTTGGCTGGCCCTCTGAACTCACACACAGCTCCACATTGCCTGGACACTCTGGAAATTCGGGGGCCCTCAGTTGAACCTTCTCCAATCCGTCAGAACACCTCACCCCGCTGCCAAGGCCCTCCGGCCTGTCGTCTCCATGCACTTCCTGTTCGGCCTCTTCCACACTTTCAAAGGAGGCCGTGGTATCGGGGAAGCTGTATGCGCTGGTTGCCCTGGAGACCGAGTCTTCTGCTCTCCCATTAGTCTGACCTGTGCACGGCAGTGAGCATATCTCAGAGCTGCCATTGAGAGCTGGCTCCTCATTCAGACCATTCATAGCAGGATCCAATTGACTTTCTTGTTCTTGGGCGTCTGCTTGCTCACCAAATCCAGTGGCTGGGCCGCTTTCCCGCTCCGAGATGACTTTGAGAACTGTGATTGGTTCAGAGTCCAGAGGGACGGACTCAGCAGGAGGCTGGCTGTTCGTCACCTGGTCAGATTCTGTCGCTGTTGCTTTAGCGACCGCCTGCAGCAGTAGAACATCAGAGAGCAGATCCTCTTGCTCCACAGCCGAGTGGAAGCTCTGGATGTCCGTCTCTGAGGCCGAGCTTGTCCTGCCCCCCTCCACAGTGTCCATGGTGGACTGCCAGCTCTCGTCGGTCAGACGGCAGTGCTCCGGCTCAGAGTCGGACAGCCCTGGCTCATCTGCAGAGAGGCTGGGATCGGTGGATTCAGATGGGAGGGGCCGCAGGTCGCCCACATCGCTGCTCAGGCAGGCCTGGGTGTCCAGCGCATCCTCATTTGATCCCCCGGAAGAACCTTTTCCCTTCCCCTCTCTCTCCTTGGACGAACCCTTCCGGATCCTGAGGCCGGAGAACACTGAGGTTCTGGAGTCGAATTTGGGCTTCTTCTTGCTGGAGTCCTGCCCTTGGCAGCCCGGCTTGCTGCGGAGCTTTTTGGTGCGCGCTCCTCTTTTGGTGCTCTCTTCTCCCTGTGTGACCCCTCCCGCCCCGGCGCCGGCCTCCCCCGCGGGCCTCCTCCGCTTCCCGTTTTGATTTCCCATGGTGCTCAGCAGATGGCCCTGCCGCTCCTGCAGGCTGCTGGACCTGCCTCTCTGAGCCGTTTCGCTCTCTGAGCCCCACTGGCTTACCACAGCCAGCGCCTGCTCTGTGGCTCTGTGTAGCGGCATGCTGGCAGAGCGCCCCAGGGGCCGGGCTCCCTCTGCTGCTGGCTGTTGGTACTGCAGCTGTCTGAGCTTGCCCAGGCCAGCCTCGCTGTCTTTCCGACTCTCTGAGAACGGGGTCCTGTAGAAGCTCTCCCTCAGAATGGGGACCTGCGTCTCCACCGTTTGAATCGCCTGCATTATGAATCTTCTAGGCCTCTGTTTTACACTGAAAACAAATCTGTAAAACAGGATGTTAGAAAAGGGGGAAAAATCGTAGATTTTTAGAAAATACACAACCACCACTTCTCAGTTATAGATAAACAATGTACCAACTCATTCAACTTTTTTTTCCTTTCTGAGTTAATTCAGCAATAAAAATAAAATCAATATACACAACATAAAGCACAGCATAAATACACACATAAATGCATAAAGTGCACACAAAATAACTGGGTGTAATTGCATATACGTATGTGGATATGAGAGTCTAATAGACTGCCCTGTCTGTTTTTGTTCCAGGTTGAACAGAGACAGAGTTTAACAGAGAGAATGGGGCAAAACAAGGGAACATGATTGAAATGAACAAACATATGAAGGTTACTAAATGATAATAAAAGAGAATCTCTCTGAACACAATGCGTAATCCCTCTCAATCTCTGCAGGGAGCAGGAATAAAAATAGATTTCATCCTTTCATCTTTTTCCTTTATAGATTTGTTTAAACATACAGTACTATATTTAAAGGACTGTAAAAGTCTGCATATATAAAGTACTGCATATTTTAAAAAGTGTAAAATACTGTAAAAGTAATGTTTTTATCTGTATTTATACCATGTTTTTATTTATATTGTATTATGAATTTTAAGTAATTTATGCTGTGTGATTAGGTATCTGCATGAGTTTGAAACAGGGGGCCCTATCTTACACCCGGCGTTAAGTGGAACTAACCCAAATGCAAGTTTCTTTGCTAGTTTCAAGTGTCATTCTAGCACTATTTAACGCTATTTATGTTATTAATCAATATTAGAATGCACGCAATATGAACATGAAGCTTGAATATGAAGCAAAATGCATTGCCTGTGATCTGACTGCTGTGAGAACAGCCTCATAGAATTGATGTTTGACAATGTTTTATTGTACATTGTATAATCAAACAAAATTCATTAAACAGACAGGCTATTTTGGTGTTTTCTAAGGTGAGACAGAAGCCAAGTTCTGGTAACTTATTCTCCGATGTTGCAGGTGCTTTTAACTAAATTCAACCGCATATATTTAATAGGAAATAGTTTGATCAGGAATTACTGGGAACCCATACCGGTGTTAAACCCTAATGTTTAAGATTATTATTATGTATATGAAAACATATCATAATAGTTAGTCCAAATAATATTGATCCTAATATTGAACCATATATTCCTTGCTCGCACACTATAACTTTGCATGCGAGCAGGTTTCCCCAGTTGTAAATTGCTCTTTTGCAGTCTTATGAAATGTGCCATTATATTAGCCAAGGTGCAAATGCAGGTAGTTTTTAAAGGGAATGGGATATTACACTCTGATTGGTTTATTGCATGTTACACCCAAGACACACCTATAATTAATGAAGAGGTTAAGCTCAGCCAATTTGAACCTCGCACCTTACTTTGCACACAAAATATGCGCCTCGAACTAGCAAAAAATGTGGACACGCCCTAAATGCACCTGCGCCATGCGTTTTAGACGATGCGCTAAGATCGTCAAGATAGAGCACGGGGTGTTGCTGAAAAAGAGCATGTTTGTTCAGTCAATCTACCCTGGATAAATACAGGTTTAAATAAATAAAATGAAACCAAATACAAAATAAGTGATACATCTGATGATGCAGAGGTAGAGTACATTGAAAGCTGATAACCATACAATGTGGAGACGTCATACTGCATGTGATCTGACTGACGACAACATCGCTGACAGAACAAAGCGCTGGTCGTTATACAGGCTCAAACATCAGGGATATGATCTCTGAATCCACAGAAAAGCAAACTGTATGGACAGAAAATCACACGCTGAACACTTATCGAGGAATGGCCACTGTCCAGAGAAGCCATCATGACTGGCTGTATCCAGGCACATTTCTGCTTATTTAACCGAACCGAATCAGTCATAAATAATTCATTGTTTCTGTAGCCATGGCACTGCGTTAGCACAATATAGGAACAATAGATCGATACACATTTGTTTAGATTGCAAAAGTATACTCAGGTCTAAAAGCCATTCGCTTGTGGAACGAGCGTTCTGAGGATGCATTAGCTCGGCCAATTTTTTATTTCAACTAAAAAACAAACCTGTAAGCCCATAATTTTGGCAGTGCACAATGCCTGTCCATCTGGTTGCATGAACAAATCATAATTCTGAATTAACATGAACTTTCGTGATTCTGAAATGATAACATTCATAGAAATGGTATAAACTACTATAATAGAATTTAAACATTTGAGTAAAACTTCATGCTAATATCCAAACAACTGTATTAACCCTCATTTTATATCGCTTTTTATGCTTGGCCTCAAATTGACCGCATATGTTTAAACTAACACAAAACTATTGTAATAGACAAATATAATATATATATCATATTCTAAGTTGGTACTGGAATTTAGAAAACATGGAATTATGTTTAATGCATGTTTACTATTCAATTGCAACAACTTAGGAAAAGTCATGTAGTGTCAAGATGAAAAAATAAAGTTAACCGGTTTTTAAGAGACGTCGAACATTGAAATGAGTCAGATTGACCCGGAACACAATATGAGGGTAAAGTGAGTTTCATTGAATGCTATTAGTAATTGTTCATATTTAACAAGTAATATTTAACATCTAAAGCTTTCTGAATCTTTTCTGAAGTACTAACACAAAATCATGACACGCATTGCATAAAATTAAAAAAGCAGCTGAACTTACTCCGGGCCTGTCTTCAGAGAAATCCAAGAACAAGAAAGCTCTTATCACTGACACTGTGGGGCTTCATCTCAGGTCACATGAACATTGAGCGTTCAGCATCACATGTCCCTCAACACCAAAGCCCTATAGTGTTGAATCTTCAAAACAGACTATTGTAACCTTTGGAATTTGAAGAGATAATATCTCCACTCAAACATAAATGCAATACAGTAGAAGCGTGATAATAATATGCATTAGAGGGAAGAAATACACTGAATACGTACCAAATGGGTAAAAAGTGAGGCCTCCTTCCATTTCTGGAATCTATCACCACTGGTAGCATTTCAGGACCATTCAGAATTTATATAAATGATAAAATTATAATTATATAATAAGTAATATAATTATATAATAAGTAAAAATATTTTTTTCAAATCATTATAATCTAATTTCTTTCTTGCTGTATTCTAATTAAATTAACAAATCAGATTTGAATGGAAACACCCGGGATGTCAAACAGTTAAATATGTTCATTTCTGCTGAAAAAAAAAACTGAATAAACTGAATTGGTCTCTGCTAAATATCACACTACAGAACGTTCTCTTGGTGGTTCCTAAAAGCCAGATTTCACCATCACACACATCAAAATGGACGCACAAGGGGGAGGAGGTAATACACCCAGGCTTACTTCCTTAATTATATCTTAGCTCAAACAAGGGAGCATTTCAATGAGGAATCTGTTTTCCTGTAGTGTGACGTAATGATCTCCACTGGCTGAAGCTTTGATGTCTGGGCAGGGCCTGTGAAAAAGGTCATTCATTATGCTTGCATTCCATGAACCTGGAATTTACATAAATCCATTTGCAAAGTTCCGTATGTCTGTCCAGCCTCACAGATTGATCGTTCTGCATGTAAAATGTCACTTGGATAACGGTGCATGCTGAACAGAGACATAAATCAATGCAATTCTCAACAAAAGTCGATATTGCTGGCTTTTTTGTTGCGCTAAAGGGAGTTGGATGGTTATGGGGCTCTAATGATTTATGAATAAAAAGTAAAATAAAAATGTGATAAGGTTTATTGCTGCCTTAAAAGAATCCATGGCCATGGATTGCCTGTGTTGGGCCTTGGTGTGCTAAAGATTAGACATGGGTAAACTTAATGACTCATTTCACTGCAGACAAGAGCTACTCAGGAATATAAGAGTGATTCACACAGCAGCGGAGGCCTGGAATTATGCACAGGAACACACTCAATAATTGAACACATTCACCTTCGCAAGCGCCTTCTTTATAGTCAAAATTGCGATTAATTTACCCCATAAAACTCACTTTTAAATGTGCATTCAAATTGCTTGGTTTGTCAAAATAGTATATTACATTGCAGGCATTTATCCAGAGTGACTTACAGAACTTTTTTTTTTGCGTTTATTTAAATATATATATATTTTTTACATATTATCCATTTACACAGCTGGATATATACTGAAGTGATTCAGGTTAAGTACCTTGCTCAAGGGTACAACAGCAGTGTCCTACCTGGAAATCAAACCTGCACCCTTTCGGTTACAAGGCCAGTTTCTTAACCATTATACTACACTGCCACCCGTTAGTATGTTACATATTGTCACACTCACCCGGAGACACTAAAAATGTGTCTCTGAATGTGTCTGGGGCATTAGGTGTGTATTAAAATGTAACTATTTCATAATCATAATCATATATCAATAAAATCACTGTTCATTTATGCTGTGTACTTTCTCAAAGCAGCCTCGATGCTGACACTTTAAACTGCAGAAACTGTTCAGTGCCCAAAGAAGTGTGCCCTTATGGCAAGGGGAAGATATTTTAGAGAAGACCTGACACAATCCAAGTCATACGTCCACAATTAATCGCTCATGTTGGAAAGCATGTACATAGTTTCAGCTTGCATGTTGCGTATTTCCTGGAGTAAATTCTAAAATGACCAATATTTTAGATTATTTTTTCTGATATGTGCATACAATTGCAAATGCAGAATATATGTAAAATGTATCACTTATAATGAGATGTGCATATTATGTCAGTTTTGCATTTTTGAGATTTATCTTGTATTGTATTTTAGAAAAAACACATTTGACATACATACATGTATATACATATGTGTGTGTGTGTGTGTGTGTGTGTGTGTGTGTGTGTGTGTGTGTGTGAGTGCATGCTTGTATTTGCGTTCGGAAGTAAATATTGATGGTCAGTTTGTTTAAAATGCATCTGTCAAAAATCTTTAAACTGCTTTGTAGCTATAGATACATAAAACCACGATAGGAAACGTGTGGCTTAATGAACACTTCAGACACAAGGAAAGAAAATGACAGTGGGTCATTAAGCAGAGTGTAACATCACATGCTGAGAATAAAAATGAAAAAAGCAAACAGTCTCTAATCTCAAATTGTATTGCTGCTGACGTTTCGGTCCAAGACCTTCACCTGAGCATAGGTCTAGAACTTCCATCACCTATATGCACACCATTTGAAAACAGTAAGCAACGATAATCAAATTGAATGAATATAGAGATATAATTCAAAACTTTTCAAAAAGAACCCCCTTTGAATTAATGATGATTGATTATGACCATATGCAGGAGCATTTATTTATACTATTAGAAATAAAACCGGTTAAAAAAATGCACCAGACAGCACATGCACACTCATTTATGATTATTATTTTACATAGCTCATATCACATTCATATGAATATCTCTTTAATGTATCTCAAAAGTACATTAAATGGGTGGGTGATAAGTGTTTGAGTATCAGAAACTGTCACTTTGATCTGAAAGATAATTTATTTGTGTTTCTGTTCAGTCAGGATTGAAGCCAATCACTCCAGTCAGTGGCAAACAGAGACAATGTGTGAAACGGCTCATGGGCATTTCATTGCTTTATGAAGTTAAGAGTTTATACTTTACATTTTTGTACACATTTATATGGTTATTACAAGGTGAAGATACCATGTGGGCCCGTGTTTGTGGACATTAACACATCACTGAAACTACAGCGTTCACAGGGGAGTACACAGAGCAGGGTGTGTTCATTTATTTCCAAGAGAGGGAGCTGTGGCACATTTACAAATGAACCAGGCCAAGAAGGCCATTGCCTTACACGGACAAAATAAACGTCAGTCTCAAATTTTTAGACTCCAAAGACAGGACTTGAACGGTTAGGGCTGGATAAAGTCATCTAATAACATTCATTTGTTTTCTTTTTTTTTGTGGAAAATTATTCATTTTTCACTCAAATTACAAAATATTTCTGTCCAATGAACATATGCAAGTTTACGGTCCATAGGCTCCAAGATGGAGATGTCCAAACAATGTATAAATGTTGTTTATATAAGCATAAAACTTACCCAAAGAACAATACGAATACTTGCACTTGTCTAAACCATGTAAACACCATTTCACAAAGGACATGTCAGCAGCTTTAACAACAGTTCTACTCATCACACTGACACAACCCAAAAAGAATCAGTTATGAAATGAAAAAAATAACTGGTTGGCTCAACAACTGTACATTTGTATAGAATAGCATAATAGTTAAAAACAGCAATATTCATTTTAAAAAGAACATTTTCAAATATTCTTATTTATGTAAATGTATGCTGGTTTGCCTGTATGAGTGATTAAATTCTGAATGAAGTGCACTATACCTCAAAAATGCACAGTTTTGCCAATGTTCCCACACTGGACAAGAAAATAATAATACTGTAGAAAAAATTAAATCCAACCGTGAAGCACTACGGTCTTAACTTTCAATTACCAGTGGAAACGCTGCGACTGTATTTGTAGTCAGTTGCAGTAATGTTTGTGGAAATCCTGAAAAATGTGCTGCACTTGGTCTGTGAATTCACAGCTGTTCATTCACAGAAAAGGCCTGTGCATGAGAACGCTGCTGGTGGGCTGGCTCTGTTGATTAAAAAGATCAAACCGGCTCTGGAGTTTAGAATCACAATGTGTATGCTCACCTGTTCATATACAGATGTTTCTTTTTATATAAAAGTGAAACAAATCTGGCTTGTCTAATGAATCCAAATATTCAGTAATATTCATGTAGATGACATAAATATCAAATAATCTACTGTCTTCTTAAAAATGTAATTACATTTTCCCCTAAAGTTCTTCACCCAGTTAAAATGAAACACTTTTCCTCTTACACCCAACAGCAGGTAATAACAGGGGAAACACAGGGGAAATAAAACTGTATTCTTTGTATCGAAATGATTGTTTACTGCAACTACAACAGTGCAGTACCCTTTCTCTTCAATTACAATCAACCAATTCCACTGCAGTGATGTCAAAACCACCTACAGTATGTAAGATGGATTTAAACAGGTATTTTATTTTGGAGACAGTCACCGCTTCAGTCATCATCCAAAGGTGAGGCAAGCCTCCTTTGCAGTTGGATTGAATAACTCCCTAAGAAACAGCGGCTCTTCTTTCTATGTATAAAGCCCTTTTTCATCAACAAGAGGGATAACCCACAGACTCTGTCCCGTCAGGAAAAAAACGTCACTCCATTCAAACACTCGCAAGACTTGGTGAAGCTGAGAGGAGACATTCACCCCAGTCACTTCGTATGGACAGCGTGGGCCACCGTGGCTCTACTTTCTGCTGGACCCAAGGAGCGTGCTCAGCAGCTCTGCTACGTGGAATCTCCCGGTATCCTCCTTCGGAAAGCCACGGAATGCCGCTGGAGGAACTGTTGCTTCCGCCTCTTCCTGCTGTTCCAGCGGCAGAGCAGGATGAGTTTAAAGGTGGTGCGGAAGGTCTTGTTACACAGGGCATAACACATGGGGTTGACTGTGCTGTTTACGTAGCAGAGCCAGTACCCCAGGGCCCACAGTGTCTCAGGGATGCAGCCGTTGCAGAAGGTGTTGACCAGCACCATGATATTGTACGGAGTCCAGGTGATGATAAAAGCGAAAAGGATGGCGCTCAGGGTCTGCGCCGCCTTCTTCTCCTTGACCAGCGACATGCGTTTGCGCTTGTTGATCTGCGTCCGGGTGCGAGCCGCGAAGCGCCGGGCCATCGCCGCGTCCTTGAAGGACATGGGGGCCGACTTGCTGGTCGGGGAGCAGATCTCTCCTGCCGTTTCGGGAGCCTGGACGGCGGGAGTGGACTGGACCTTTGAGGGGAAGCGCTGGTGGTAGCCGTCGTTCTCCACCCCGGCCCTGTCTCCTCCGCCCCTGAGGGGCTCCACCTCGCATGCATCCAGCTCGTCAGAGGACCTGAGGCGGGAGGCGGCGGCCATGCCTATGGGCACGCCGGGTGGCTTGATGCCGGGCAGGTTGAGGACGATGGAAAAGATAGCGTGCGTCTCAGGGATCTCTTCCTCGTCAGAGGAGCCCGACTGGTCCATGCAGTTGACGGCGTCGTTGTTGTTCCAGTTGTCGCAGTTGCTGCGGTCCGCCTCCTCGCCGCCAGGCAACCGGGCTCTCTCCGCCAGCCAGAAGGGGAAGCGGCCTACGGCGGCCCCCGCCCGCCTCACCGAGCTCCCGAAGCCCTGCTGCTCTCCCGCCTCGCAGCTGCCGCAGCTCCGCGCGCTCCCCGTCATAAAATGCGCCGCCTCGTTCTCTCGGGCCGAGGCCTGCAGCCCCGCCAGCTCCCGCGAGCGGTTCTGCGTCTCCTTGTAGATGCGCCAGTACAGCACGCTCATGATGGTGACGGGCAGGTAGAAGGCGGCAATGGCGGTACAGAAGGTGATGATGGGCTCCGACAGGAACTGGACATAGCACTTATCGGGCGGCACCTTCCGCTCCCCCACAAAGTACTGCCAGAACAGGATGGCGGGCGCCCACAGCACCAACGACACAGACCAGGCCAGCCCGATCATGACCCCGGCCCGCTTGGTGGTTCTCTTGGCCCGGTACGTGAGCGGCCGGGTGACGGAGAAGTAGCGGTCAAAGCTGATCACCAGCAGGTTCATGACGGACGCGTTGCTGGCCACGTAGTCGATAGCGAGCCACATGTCGCAGGCCCAGGTTCCCATCGCCCACTGGTCCATTATGATATAGGCAGTGTAGAGATTCATGGAAATCACCCCAATTATTAGATCCGCAAATGCCAGGCTGAGCAGAAAGTAGTTATTAACAGTCTTCAGCTGCTTGTTCACCTTGAAGGCCACCAGGACCAGGATGTTTCCAACAATGGTCACCAGCGACAGCAGGCAGGAGAAGAACACTATCAGAACCACCTGCCACATGGTGTGGCCTCCCAGGGGGTCATACTGCACGGGCTGGTCAAGGGTCCCGTTTCTCCCCGTCAGGGTAGAGCCGGCGTAGAGGAAGGAGTCGTTGTCAGTCCTGCCCACGTGCTCCGGCCACTGGTCTCTGCGCATGGTGGCAGTTTCCCGGTAGACACTCACTCCTGGCCAGCTGCTGGTCAGATATAAACTGCGTTCTGTGCTGTTGTAGATGTTGTCCATTGTGGTCTGCTGGCATATTCTGAAAAGAGCAAATGCACAGAAAACCTTAGCATGTCTGGAGCTGCTGTTTGCAATTCCCATCAGCAGATGGTGTTATTGCCCCATTTAAAAGGATTTGTAACTTTCTGAACTAATAGCATAGGTTTAGCATGGCTAAAACATCAGCAAATAAAGCACTTATTAGGATTATCATTACAGTCTTAAACATCACAAATATCACAAAAAAATACAGTTTTTTACATATTTATTGTGATTTAGTGTCTGTACTACATTTTTTTAAATTACTGAGATATTGTCAAAACTGTTGATATGGATATGCTTTGTCATTGTTTTTGGCTAGCTAAAGTGAAAATGTTTGGTTCAGAGAAATTGGTTCAGACACAGCTGATTTATGCAGCTCAATAAAAATGTATGACGATGCAACCTTACTGAAGTCACTGACTACATTTACTAGAATTAAATATTAACCGCTGACATGCAAAACAACATACAATTAAAGAAGATTGCTGTACTGCTATTCAGATATATATATTGTTTCTTACATATCATTATTTTAAAAAGATCTATTGGATTGAGTCGATGTGGATGGAATACTGTATTGGCCCCAGGAACACTATAGGCTGTAACACCACTATACTCTAATAAGTAAACAACTGTCACGTTTAGGTTACAATTTAAATCACTCCTGAAACATATCCCATGAAAGTGACACTGCTGATTTAATAGCATGTGGGTTCTGGCAGTCAAATTACATTCTTCTGCTTTGTTTATATGGAATATATCAAAAGCTCGCAATCAGTCAGACAGTGAATTTGCCATCATAAGGTTACAAAAATAAAAAATACTAGCTTTCCACCAAGGGCAGCTGTCTTTCTGAATACAATCTTTGAACAGAAGAAATGCAGGCACAGGCGTAGGTAGGCACACACACACACACACACACACACACACACACACACATATACACATACAAAAACACACACACACACACACACACACACTCACACAAACACTCACTCTCTCTCTATAATGTTGTGCATTCATTGGTGAGAAACACCAATGCTACAAAATTATAATCTGACTTATAAATAGTAAATTAAATATTTGAATGAAATACTGTATATCTATATATATATATATATATATATACACCGATCAGCCCCAACATTAAAACCACTGACAGCTGAAGTGAATAACATTGTTGTTATTTTGGTTCTGTTCTTTAGCACTTTGAGTTTGAAAGGATAAAATGACAATGAGGTTGAAGTGCAGACGGTCAGCTTTGATTTGAGAGTATTTTCATTTATATCAAATGAACCATTTAAAAATTATAAAAGCTTTTGTACATGGTCCCCCCCATTTTAACATAATGTAGAATAAAGTAATCATTTTTAATATTTGGTCGCATATCCTTTGCATGCCATGACTTTCTGATATCTGTGACCCGACAATATCAAAAGACTCTGGATATCTTATTTTCTGGTACTCCTACAAGCAATACTATAACCTCTCTGCATTTGAATGGACCTCTATGAGAATTGGGGGGTGGGACTAGATTTAACTGTAAATTACACTGGAAAAGTATGGAACAAATGGTTGGCTAAATGGCTCTAAGTTATCAACGGTCTGACGTATCAAACAAGCTTTAAACCATCACTCTGCTGCCAGAAATACAGTAGATATGGATGGATAACTTGAAGGGTTTCTTCTCCCGACTTATTTTTCCATAGACTACAATAGGAAAATTTGTCAGGAGAAACAACCATTAAGGTGATCCATCCATATCTACTGCATATCCGGCAGCAGAGTGATGGTTTGAGGCTCATTTGTTACATCAGACCCTTGATGACTTACAGCCATTTTACCAACCATGTATTCCATACTGTTCTAGCATAATTTACAGCTAAATCTAGTCCCACCCCCCAATTCCCATAGAGATCCATTCAAATGCAGAGACGTTATAATATCGCTTGTAAGAGTACCAGACCGCTCATCAAGAGTCTTTTGATGTTGTTGGGTCACAGACATCAGAAAGTCATGGCATGCAAAGGATATGCGACCAAATATAAAACAATATTATTTTATTCTATGCAGGGGTGCACGTGGTTTTGTTAAAAATAATTATTTCCTGATGAGGGATTTTCTTTTCTCATAATACATTTACGTCAATTAAAGGTTGGATTTTTCTCATTTTTTCAGTGTGACATTAAGCTAATTCACCAAACGGTGATATTACGGTGATTTTTTATAACCCTTTCTACTCATCTTTAGTTACCAGGGGTGCCAATAATAGTGGAGAGCACTGTATAGTTTTTCACTTACTTTCAATAGAGCTGTGAATAAGACAAAGTTAAAAAGGACAAGTCAAAGTAAAACTCACGTATATTATTATTTTCTTTTGGTGAAATGATATAATGACAAAGTTTCACATAATGACGAGAGCGGCAGATGCTGAGTTATTGGTGAACCTCATTTTCCCTCATTGTCCGGTTCCCTGGTGTTTTTGGATGTTTGAAAATGGGCAGATTAATGGAGTCTGGATTGAGTCCTGGGCTGTACTTCATAACTGGCAGATTTTTCTTTCATGGAAATTACAACCGATTTGTACTGTGCTGTATTCCTGAGAGAGAGATATGGACATATCACAGGGACACATAAACAACTTTACGAGAGAGATTCTCATATCGCACCTGGCATGTGAACTCAGTTAGGTCATAATCAGGAAAATGGTTTAGTTGAATGTGATCACAGGAATTAAAGCACTGTTAAACAGTAAGAAGGGCTGAGTGGTTATGTCCAAGTATGAGCATAACAATTGCTGCTGTATCTAACATTTGAACTCATGCCATTTGCAAGGCTGAATCAAGTTATTTTGTGCAAAACAGTATCACCATCAATCAGGGTGGTGGGGGTAGTGGCGTGACCGGGGGGGACGAGAATAGGGCATTTGTGTGTGCGTGTGTGTGTGTGTGTGTGTGTGTGTGTGTGTGTGTGCGTGTGTGTTGGGGGAGGGGGAGATAAACTTCTGCATATTTTACAGACCAGACACGACTGTACCACAAAATACTTTATTTCTCGCATTACTCTGGATGCCTCAGACAGCAGCTACACATTTTAAAACTAAGACTAATAGAGAACAGGCCGATATTTAGCTTATATATAAAAATAATGTACATTATTGTATATACAGGTGCAGCTCGTGAAAAAGTTCTATATTTTTTGTCACTCATTTCAGAAAGTGAAACTCATATATTATATAGATTCATTACACATAGAGTGAAATATTTCAAGCCTTTATTTCTTGTAATTTTGATGATTATGGCTTACAGCTAATGAAAACCCAAATTCAGTGTCTCAGAAAATTTGAATATTTTGCTTTAACATATTATATTTAATATTTGGTCGCATATCCTTTGCATGCTGTTACTTCCAGAAGTCTGTGACCAATCAACATCAAAAGACTCTCGATATCTTATTTTCAAGTACCGTTACAAGCGATACAATAACCTCCCTGCATTTGAACTGATCTCTATGAGAATTGTGGGGTAAGACTAGATTCAGCTGTAAATTACGCTGGTACAGTATGGAACACATGACTGGCGAAATGGCTGTACGTCATCAAGGGTCTAAGGTATCAAAAAAGCCCCCCACCACATCTCTGCGGCCAGATGATGGAGTAGATGTGGATGGATCCCTTTAAGGTTTTTTTCTCCTGACTTTTCCCCCATAGAGTTCTATAGGAAAATGAGTCAGGAGAAATAACCCTTGCAGTGATCTATCCACATCTACTCCATATCTGGCAACAGAGTGATGGTTTGGGGCTCGTTCGATAGCTCAGACCCTTGATGACTTACAGCCATTTAGCCAGCCATGTGTTCCATACTGTACCAGTGTAATTTACTGCTGAATCTAGCCTCACCCCCAAATTCCCATAGAGATCAGTTTAAATGCAGAGAGGTTATAGTATCGCTTGTAACAGTACCTGAAAATAAGATATCGAGAGTCTTTTGATGTTGATTGGTCACAGACTTCAGGAAGTAACAGCATGCAAAGGATATGCGACCAAATATTAAATATGATACTTTAAAAATATGTTAAAGCAAAATATTCTAATTTTCTGAGACACTGAATTTGGGTTTTCATTAGCTGTAAGCCATAATCATCAAAATTACAAGAAATAAAGGCTTGAAATATTTCACTCTATGTGTAATGAATCTATATAATATATGAGTTTCACTTTCTGAAATGAGTGACAAAAAATATAGAACTTTTTCATGATATTCTAATTTTTTGAGCTGCACCTGTACATCTCTGTGAGTTCCACCACAAACGTTCCAATATGCTGTTCAGTGAGATTACTGCAAAGGCAGTCAAATATATAAATAGTTCAATAATGTTTCCGGCATCAAAAGCACCTGACCGAAACAGAATTCCACGACATGTTGCCTCTATTAACAAACAAAATACGTTGGTCAGCGCAATAGATTTGACCATTGAGACAGTAAGAAAAATAAAATAATACTTGATGTGTTTTTGTTTGGGGAGGTTTCCGTCTCCAGGACACCACTGGTCCATATTCCAGCCATTTTCCCTCGGTCCCATTTCCATGCACAGAGAGCATCTCACATATTTCTGCAGCCATACCACCATGTCCCCTGTCCCCCGCCCCTGCCCCTGCTGCTGGAATTGGTTTTGGTGGGGCAGTAGGGGGCAATCTTCCCTCTGGTCAAATAAAAACCCCAATGCCCCAGTGCAGTGATGGAAACACTGTGCTGTAGGAGATACCATCTTTCAGATCAGTTGTTAAGCCAAGGCCCTGACTCACTGTGGTCATTAAAGATTCCATGACACATCACAGAGTAGGGGGTTCCCCAGTGTCCTGGCTAAATCACAGAGTAGGGGTTCCCCAGTGTCCTGGCGAAATCACAGAGTAGGGGTTCCCCAGTGTCCTGGCGAAATCACAGAGTAGGGGTTCCCCAGTCTCCTGGCTAAATCACAGAGTAGGGGGTTCCCCAGTGTCCTGGCTAAATCACAGAGTAGGGGTTCCCCAGTCTCCTGGCTAAATCACAGAGTAGGGGTTCCCCAGTCTCCTGGCTAAATCACAGAGTAGGGGTTCCCCAGTGTCCTGGCTAAATCACAGAGTAGGGGTTCCCCAGTGTCCTGGCTAAATCACAGAGTAGGGGGTTCTCCAGTCTCCTGGCTAAATCACAGAGTAGGGGGTTCCCCAGTCTCCTGGCTAAATCACAGAGTAGGGGGTTCCCCAGTGTCCTGGCTAAATCACAGAGTAGGGGTTCCCCAGTCTCCTGGCTAAATCACAGAGTAGAGGTTCCCCAGTGTCCTGGATAAACTCCCAGTCTGGCTCTCTCAACCTGCCATCTAATCATCCCCTGGTTTAATTGGCAAACAATTATGGTTGAGGAGAGTTTCACCCTCATCACCATAAAGTGCTTTGAGTAAAAAGCACCGTATAAACACAAAAAATATATAATTTTCAGTGTTCTTAAATTAAATTACATTAATTCAATGAATCTTAATGGAGACAGATTAGATGCTCTGTTTGGCTGAAGTTAGCTTTTGAAAGAATTCCACTGAGATATGTATTTTGTTGTTTTTTTGCATTTTGCCTCTCATATATATTATTTTTCACGCAGAAATTTGCTTTTCACACATGCTAGTAATTGCTACTGGGTAGATTCATGTTGTAAGGACCTACTGATCGATGCCTATTCCCCACACCTTTCAATGATGCATGTTGTGACATTTGAAGCAGTAAGCTTGGTTTTGTGAAATATTCCAAACTCAACTACACTGTTCCCTATTTTCATCATCCATTTTCCCTTTTGTCCTATTTTCTCCAGGTCTTGTCTGTTCTGGCCACCCGGAGGTGGAATGAGCTTCTCACTGCAGCAGACCCATCTCTTCAGATTGCAGCATGGATCCCTGATTCTTTCTTTCACAAGATTTCCTTTTGGGATGTTATAGGTATAGCTATGTAAAGATGTTTTGTATTTCTGAGACTAATACTGATGTTCTCCACTTCTGTACATTGCAGATGCCCAGCCAATTAGAAGGGACCACCGAGTGGATGAGTAGGGGCAAAAACAATCCCTTTCTCTGCAACATTATAGCCAATTGTGGACCGTGGGCGAGATGGACATGGTCAGAGTTTGATTATGGACCGTGGGCGAGATGGACATAGTCAGGGTTTTATTATGGACCATGGGCGAGAAGGACATGGTCAGGGTTTGATTATGGACCGTGGGCAAGATGGGCATTGTTAGGGTTTGATTATGCACCGTGGGAAAAATGGGAATGTCAGGGTTTGATTAGGGACCGTGGGCAAGATGGACATGGTCAGGGTTTGATTATGGACCGTGGGCGAGATGGGCATGATCAGGGTTTGATTATGAACTGTGGGTGAGATGGGCATGCTCCTGGTTTGATTATGGATGGTTGGCAAGATGGCCATTGTCAGGGTTTGATTATGGACCATTGGCGAGGTTTGATTATGGACCGTGGGCGAAATAGGCATGGTCAGAGTTTGATTATGAACCATGGAAAAAATTGGAATGTCAGGGTTTGATTATGGACCATGGACGAGATGGACATAGTCAAGGTTTGATTGTGGGCCGTGGGCGAGAAGAACATGGTCAGGGTTTGATTGTGGGCCGTGGGCGAGATGCACACGGTCAGGTTTTGATTATAGACCATGCGTGTACCACTGTACCATAACCTAGCTTCAGTTCAATACATCACTACAGACCCAATGAATCCTGCATGACTGTTTTTGAGACGTCTTCTAAAGTACGTGTGAAAGCTTGAGTCAAGGTTATGACTGCTGGGTAGTGCTTATCAATAATTCTCCTGCCATTTCATACCACTGTTAAAAGACACTGCAGCTGTAAAAAAAAAAATTACATTAGACTTCATATGTGGGGGCTTAAGTAATAATGTTTTATGGCATTATTACTTGATTATAATTGTCAGTGGTGCAAGTTAGCCAGCTTCACTTTTGGATACATAGCAACCGTGACTGGCTAGTTAATAAGCTGTGTCATTACTGCGTGCTATGGTCTTTGTCAATTGGGTAATTTGTGTCTGTCCAAAGGGAGTTTTTGAAATGAATGTTATATCCAGTGACAAGGCATGCATTCTAGTTTGGTTCAATGCCTCTAAGTATGATTAAACTATTAGAAATGTGTTAAACTGGTTATGAACTGAGGAATCAGTGTATCCTTAGAGTATAGTAATAATAATGTAAAACTTTTAAATTTGTAATGATAAAAATAGTCTAGAAACATAATGAGAAATGTGCTCATGTGGAAAAGCTGTAAGGAGTGTGTTTCTGTCACGTGGTCCATCACTCCTAGAAGGACAGCTACAGTTCTCATGCATCAGTAAAACTAGCATTCTGGTGAGTGCTATTCACTTTTTCAAATCCAATCTTTTAATCTGTCCATTATCACACACCCACACCTGTAAAGTAGCTTCATTCGTTACAGAAAGCTGACAGGCCATTGATAGGGTTCTCTCGCTCTCTCTCTCTCTATTAGAGATTTAACAGGAGCACTCCGTAAGGATGCAGTTTCTTCCTCAAACATAGCTGTGGGCCCCTCGCTCAGCGATGCTGGTGTCTGAAGTGGCCTTCAGTTTATATGCTGTCCAGATGGCCATTCCTCACGGCCTCATACACGCAGGCCTGGATTCAATCCACATCAGTCCCTAAGCTTAAAGCTTCTTCTTCAGAAAATACCAAAACTGCGATCATAAATACTAACTCACCACACTGTGTTTGTGAAGGATCATTTGATCATAAATCAAAAATGAAGGACAGCTGGACCGAGTCCAGGCCTGTCAGTCATAAAAAATGGTAGAGGAAACAGACCTCCATCACAGCGTCAAAGCAGCAGACTTGGCTCACATACAAACACGGCAGCTCTGAGAAAACACTGAGAATTTGCAATGAACCACATTTCTAACCAAAATATACAATCACTTCGCCTGGACTTACCATGTGTTTCTTCCATCCATGAACTCAGCCAGCTGATTTAACTAATTAGTTATATCTCCTGGTTGAAGAATTGTGCTAATTAGAACATCTAAGTGGAACAAAATTGAATATAAAACCTGTTTTTGTTTGGAACACTGATTGATGAATGTTGACAATTCTAACATTGTCAGAGTAATCTGCAGGAATCTTACCTGTATATAAAGGATGAAACTAAGTACTTCAAATAAAGTGTCTGACCCAGGTCTGTGCTTTATAGGTACTTATAGTGTCTTATCCAGGTCTACCCACTGTCATTGCAGTCAGCCTGGGAGTAGTGTAATATAGCAGCTTAAGCTGTACATGAAGAGGAAGGTGAGAGCACATCATTTGGGCTGTGATCTGGAACAACCCGGTTCTACAGGGTGAAGGGCACTTTGGACCGTTTCCACGGACCCACTCACGGCCTGCAGCCGGAGAATGCTGTAAATGTTTATCACCCCGTCACCCATCAGCCCGTTCTATCACACACGCCGCGTCGGGCGTATTTATGGAAGTAGTCTGTGAGACAGGGTATGGGTGCCGTCGACCTGTAAGCCCATTAAAGATCATTCTGTTTGATGGCTGCTGGAGTTTATTGTGCTTTGTGGTGTTTAAATGCTGTGTACTGGAACCTCCTGGACAAGGCTCCCAGGAAAAAGACATTTCTATCTTAATGGGACTCATTCGCTGCGATAAACAAAGGATAAATTAAGACTAAAAAGACTGAAGTGATGGGAGCTTTAATCTTAAACCCTGTGCGTAGAGGAAGCTACTGCAGCCACCAACAGAAGCAGTGATGTTCTGCTACCTGTTCTGCATTTCATAGCTACTTTCAGCATCACATCATCAGTTCAGTGGTTTTATCTTCTCTGTCCATACCAGTCTGGTGTTAGCTTTCCTTTCCTACCGACCCACCTGATGCTAATGCGCTACTCTGGCCTCCTGCTGCACGGTCTGCCTGCCTCCCTCTCCACAGTCCCTTCTGCTTTTTTTCTTTTTCTCACTCCTCTCTTTTTGTCAGATCATCTTCCAGCAGCAGAATCTCTCTCTTCCTTCTCTGCACTCCTCCGTCTTTTCTGAACATCATTACACTTCTTTCTTCACACTTCTCAATGTGTGAACGCACCTTCAAAATAAGAATGCGTCAGACTATTTTTACCTTTGACTGCATAATGCACAGTACTATAATATCAATAGTACTAGAATATCAAAATAATAATATCACTTACATTACAAAATGATGTATGATGTAACTCCACTCACACAATTATATGTATAGTTATATTTCTAATTATCGTTGTAAATATATACACGTCTTTTTTTTTACAACTTTACTATTATTATTATTATTATTATTATTAATAATAATAATTATTAGTATTATTATTATTATTATTATTATTATTATTATTATTATTATCATTACATTCTATTAAGATGAATTATGCCAAATATAGATCATTAATGTAGTAATTAAAAGTTGACTAATGGTCCATATGTCTTTGGCTGCTTTCATTAAAGATACTGTACCGCGGGATTGTTAATGTCACTGGAAGTATAATTTATTAACAGTGACTACAGGGCCAGAAATACCTCAGTTAAATGAACAGAGATGATAGGAAGTTATTTAATATGTATTTGGGTTACTCTGTTATTCATGATTCATCATATTAGTCATTGTTATATATTAACACTGGGAGTATCCCCCAAATTTTTCACTTGTATAATTGTGTAACTCCCACATGCATGTTTACACTATATTTTTAATTTTTGCAAAACTGAAATCCCCAACCTGTAAATCATATGCAATATTGTGTGTGTGATTAGGAAGTCAAATGTTTTTGATGTATCTGTATTTTAATAAAACAAAATATCTTTGGGGGAGGCCGAGCACATCTGCTCTCCTTCCTAAAGCTTCAGCCTCACTACGTTTTGGAAGCACCAGCCACCCAGGATATATTCGTGCAAATTTTGTGAAGATCAGGGGAATAGAATAGACAATGAAATGTGTTATGCTTGACTGATTCATTGTTGCAAAGGATCATGGCAGTCCAACCTGCCTCCAATATGACAAATGTGTAAAGCTTTGATTCAATTTCAGTACCACAGTAACGATTACACTACAATGTCATTTTTTTTACAATCTATTTCAAATCTGTTTCATGCAAGTCTAGTACACAAACATCCACACTCTAAAAAGGCAGAGGGACAAATTGCATATTACCCAAGCAGGCCGAGGAGAAGAAGCACGCTCTCACCAAAGTAAACATGGCAAAAGCCATCAATTTTTAACAAGCGAGAGGGGATATTGTTTAAGATTATGCATCTGCTTGAGAAGCAAGCTACCAGCGATTTCATATCCGAGCCAAGCGCGGCTCATGTTAACAGTACGTTGTTTTGTTTATCGGCGAGAGGCAGAGAGGTTTCTGGAGAGCAGAGCGTAACCCCATGTTATTCTCAGCACTGGGAGACTGTGAACAGATTACCTTTATACAGGGGTGTCTTCATTACCTTCCTCACCACTGCCCTTCCATCCAGAGCTGTGAGCACAAACCACGTTGCATCTTTCACAGTGAATTAGCCTTCAGTAGAGCTCCAGGAACATAACACTCTTTCTGGATTGAACAAAAATAAAAATGAAATATTGAGAACATGCGGAATGACATCCGGAATGGACCAGAGTAAGCAGTATTTTACTGTTTTTATTTCATTCTTTCAGCTATAACTTATACATCCTTTATGTTCTTCCAATGTCTGTGATTGTTTATAAAATGGAAATGTGTTGCTACTTGCTGCTGTAAATCTCACCGTTAAATCTCAACCTTGTGGTAAGAACAGCAAACAGGAACATATGAAAAGCACACCCTGAAAGGCAAACATTTTTCAGTCAGGCTATTCATTTTGGCATCAATGCCTTTGCACTCTTTCTTTCTATCAATGCCTTTGCACTCTTGTTTCTATCTGTTCATGAGCTAGTGGTATGAAGTGATACTGAGAACCACAGATCTATAAATCCCAGATAAATTTTGAATGAGGCATCTATCTCAATAAAGGCCAAAGTTATTGAGTTCAGGACAAGAAAATGGAAAATGAATCAATGGCATCTTTAAAGATTTAGTTTTCAATACCCAATGACTCCCTTAATGTTTTCTGTCAGAAAGTGCACATCTTCTCCACTTCACCTGAAATTGCACACGAATGGGGCAGGCATTTTTAAAGGGCCAGAAATTTGAATGACTTTTGCTTGAATTCAGATACAAATACAAATTTAATAACAATACAGTATTCATTGACTGAAACACACGTGTTTCCTATTTACACAGGTGAGTCCAAGATTAACAGAGGGTGGTGATGGAAAACATATTTTTCAGTGTGTCAAAGTGTAAAAGGTGAATTTAAAAAAACATCAATACAAACAAGTGTGAGAGCCCTGTTATTGGTACAAAAAGTGGGTACAGGGAGATTTTAACATTTTCTCTCAGTGAATGCATTTGAATGAAAACCTACCCTAATGAATTGTAGTTAAACAGCCCTGCTGCTTAGGTAGGCCAGTGAATCAATCCCCCCAGTCTCGCACTTTGGCAAAGTGTTTCAGATGTGACCCCACACAGAACTCAGACAGGTTTCTAGAGAGTTCTCCCAGACAGCCCGACCAAATATAGCGAGCTGCGCTAAGAGCTGTGCTCACCTCGCTGCAGACGGAATGCGTCGCTCAAGAGCACTCGCTCTGAGCACGACCACACAAACCTGAACCTCTCACGCATTCAGTACCACCCGGGAAACCATTTTTGAAGCAGTTCGTTCAGGCGGACATCTCTGACGTCAGTGTTGGCCTTGTATTGACACCTCGGTCCAGTCAGAACGACGGCTGTTTAGACTTGGGGATCACTGTGTTCTGAGTGTTGGATCCTGTTATGTTTAGCAATTAGTGCCATTTTTGAAAATTCATATTTAGAACTCAACCAGTCATGTTTTCCACATCTTGTCCAACAGTGTACCACTCTAAAGTACCAATTCAGCAAAGTGATCAGGCATCCTAAAAATGTTATCCATGTTTGTCAGTTCAGGTCAGTTATTAATTTGAATGGCGCAGTAATTTAAGAACAAAACGTGGAACCGAGAACCGTGGAGCACTATACAGCAAATTCATGATTATCCACCTTCTCAACTTTTACCTGCTCGCTCAATATTTGATGGGTGGCTTGTGGTTTTCAAAGCCTTTGCTTATTGTACTGCTCAACCAGCTTTTTAATTTTGTTCTGTTGACTTTTCACGAAGAATAAGATAAGATCTAAAAGTAAATAATTACAGTGCATACAAGCATGATGGAACTGAGCAAAGCACTGAGATATATCTGCAATTAAAGTCAGCATATTTACAGCTAGGTACCAGCGATTCTATTGACAGGGCCTACTGGACTAAAACACTTTCATTTTGGTGCCAATTTTCATTAGTTACCAGAACTTAAAAGTCAATTCAATCCCACACACAGGCACACACCACACGAAATGCACACAAATATGTAAAATAATGCAGCAATTTAGCAAATCAAAATGCAAATTCAGTAATTCCATTGAACAAGGCCATTTATATTCCCCGAACTACAGCTAAAAAGAATCACACACAGCCGTCTCAAAGCAATACACCCATTAAAAAACTTAAACTTGTATTGAAAGTGTGCAATACAAATAAAGTTTATTATTATGCCTGTAATACAAAGCTGGATTACTGAATTAGCTGCACTAATGCTGCATTCCCAACATTTGGGAGAGATATTATAACTACGAGCTCTTCCAACTTGGAAATACTGTTCATGTCAGCTTTCAAATCTTAAATAACTAGGTTCCTACTTGTGAACTCACAGAATTTGTAGCTACTATATCCCACTTGACGTCACCAGTACAGAAATGGCCTGCAACAACATATCAAGCATGCTGGCGAATTCTGTGGTCAAATGCAAAGAGCCACATGTTCAACAAGTAGGCTAACGTTAATCAAAAAAAATGACCGACTATTGTTTATCGGATTTAACAAATTACCGGAGGACATGTCAATAGTACAAGTCAAGTTGCAGTTTACATCCATGTCTGTCCAGACTCATAAAATATATGTAGTGAAGACTTTGAAGGAATTTAATTTAAAAGGTATGAAGTGAATTTATTGGCGAAATGGAAGTTATCACTATATTGTCATGTATGATTCCAGTGAATAATTTCCAGTGAGAAACATGCTGTCTTCACTTAGAGACTATTTTTACAGAGGAGTACAGAGGACTGATAGAGAAGGTAATTCGCCAGCCAATACAGTTTGTCATTTTTTTATTTGCAAATTAAATGAGAAAACTGTACAGTCATGTACCTGAACATGTTAAAAACATTACGATGTCACAGTAAAGTTGAACTTTGAACTTTTGGATATAAAATGTCATCACTTCATCATTTTATCCTATTAGACATTTGTGTGGAATTGTATCATAATTAGTGTAGGAATTCTTGAGTTATGGGCAAAAACGCCTTTTGTGAGGTCACAGTGACCTTGACCTTTGACCACCAAAATCTAAGCAGTTCATCCTTGAGTCCAAGTAGACATTTGTGTGAAATGTTGTCATAATTAGCGTAGGAATTCTTGGGTTATGGCCAAAACCGTCTTTTGTGAGGTCACAGTGACCTTGACCTTTGACCTTTGACCACCAAAATCTTTTCACTTCATCCTTGAGTCCAAGTGGACGTTTAGGCCAAATGTGAAGAAATACCCTCAAGGTGTTCCGGACGGACAACCCGAAAAGATAATGCCTCCGCGCCAGCGATAGCCGAGAAAGAGAGAGAAAGGCAATAAATATGTTGCTAAAACTTGAAGTTTGTCCTTTTGTGAAATAAAGGTATTGAAAAATATGATAGAAATTTACTTCTATCAGTAACAAGCCCTAGGCATGTTATTATGTTATATTGCTCGATTTCACCTTACATCCCTGAAAACACAAACAGCCATTGAATACAGACGTGTTTGTTTGGATTCGGGTGGAGAAACTAAAAGGATGTGGGAGAGTGTACACATCAGCCAGCGCTGCTCAGAAAAGCTCACACATGTCTGAAATGTCATCATCAGCCAGCGCTGCTCAGAAAAGCTCACTCACGTCTGAAACATCATGATCAGCCAGCGCTGCTCAGAACATCTCACACACGTCTGAAACATCATGATCAGCCAGTGCTGCTCAGAACATCTCACACACGTCTGAAACATCATGATCAGCCAGCGCTGCTCAGAACATGTCACACATGTCTGAAACATCATGATCAGCCAGTGCTGCTCAGAACATCTCACACACGTCTGAAACATCACGATCAGCCAGCGCTGCTCAAACACGTCTGAAACATCACGGTCAGCCAGTGCTGCTCAAAACAGTCACACACCTCTGAAATGTCATGATCAGCCAGTGCTGCTCAGAAAAGCTCACACACGTCTGAAACGTCATAATCAGCCAGCGCTGCTCAAACATGTCTGAAGCATCACAATCAGCCAGTGCTGCTCATTACAGCTCAAACATGTCTGAAACATCATGATCAGTCAGTGCTGCTCATAACAGCTCAAACATGTCTGAAACATCATGATCAGTCAGTGCTGCTCATAACAGCTCAAACATGTCTGAAACATCATGATCAGCCAGTGCTGCTCAGATCAGCCTTAAGCTGAAACGTACAGTAGCTGTGCATTCTGGCTGATGCCAAAACATTTTTGCACATTTTGTGAGTTGTGGCTGTCTATATTTTCTAAGTTTGTGTTCTGTCTTCAGCACCCAAAAAACACCCAAAAATGGCTTCAGACGTTAAGAAATATATATCAAAATTAAACTGCCTCTATTTGAAAATGACAATTAGGCCAGGTTTGATAAACTGAGAAAAAGACAAACTAACAAATTTTTTTAAAAATTGTTTTTACACTGTGTGAGCGGCAAGTCACTATGATTAATGTTCACAAGTGCATGTTATGCATTTGCTAGGGTTTTGATTAAAATGAATAATGCAAATGAACAAACCGCAACACTAATTACATAGATATTACGATCCATATTTAACAGCATATTTTGCACATGTGGTGACATTTTTATGAGATTAGATTTTCAGGTGTTAAATCCCATAAAAATACTGAGAAGACCTAGCCCACAGATAATATAATGTATGCACTTTCGTAAGGGCACATATTATCTCATCACATCAGCGCATTAATGTAGTAAATATTGTCTATTTCGCCCAGCATTAGAACCGGAGAGTGAATGTGGTGATTTTAGTGTTGCACACTAAGCAACGGTCTGGGAGTGCCAGCAGTGATAGAGGCTGATGGTAGCAGAAACTGAACGCAGCTAAAGCACGCGGCTAGAGCCCCTCAGGCTTTTGGCCAGTATAGCCTATCTGGAAAAGCATTGTTCTATGGACCAAGACAAGAGCCTTTCCTTTGGCCATTTCTCATGGTGACCTCACTTCCTGCCAAATCAAACATGGCACACGCCGGCGTACGTGCTGTGGGAGAGCGGAGCTCAGCAGCCCGCATATGGCCAGGTTCTGAGAGTGTGCCACTTTACGCTGCTGTCTGTGTCACACTGACACACTCCACACTGCTTCAGACATGCTGGTGTGCTGTTTAAAAGGCTTTCTGTGCATAAGTGGCACAAAAAAAAATTTATTAAGTAAATGCTAGCTGCTTGTTTTGGCAAAGGAAATGGGTGGTAGTCCATTTTGAGTCCGTAACTAATATTGGCTGCTTTTATAATGGTAGTAAGTGCCGTTTGTTCCCTCAATAATGTGTTCAGTTGGGTTTTTTTAAATATTTATGTTCTAACAGTTTTAACTTCAACACAAAAAGTGTAAAGTCTTTATAATGGTGCACATAATGAAATAATGGGAATTTTCACTTGTTTAGCTCTGAAAACACGGCAATAATTAAATAGTACACTTAATTGTGCCCAGGACTGCATCAGATAAATCATCCCTTTATCCATCCACCCATCCATCCATAATGGACCAATACGAAGCAGCTACGCTAAATACATCCATCTATTTGCAGTAACCTCTTTATCATGTAGAGGACTGTGGTTTCTGCTTATTGTTTATTGTTTATTTTGGATCCCCATTAGCCGAGGCACAGGCAACAGGCTAGTCTTTCTGGGATCCACATTAAATGATCAAATATACAACAAATCCAGATTACAATAATATAAAATAAAAAAAATATATATATATAATAATAATAATAATAATAATAATAATAATAATAACAATAATAATAACAATCAAATTTAAAGTTACAATCAGTTACAATCAAGACAATCAACAGTTACAATCAAGATTTAAAAAGTGACTAATATACACACAAACACACACGCACACAGACACGCACACACACACACACACACACACACGCACGCACACACACACGCACACACAAAAAGTAGCTTTTTAGCTACTAAAAAGATGTCAGATCACCCCAGAGGTCAGACTGACTGCCACATCACAGAGGCTAAAGCAAAAGCTGAGTTCCCTGATCTGAAATCAAATAATTTTCCAAAAATGTGATTATTAATCTGCATTTGATCTCTCTCTTTCTCTTTTTTTCTCATTCTTTGTCATCATTTTCTTTCTCCCACTCTTTAATTGTCCCAGAACTTGGGGAGTTTGAAATGGTGGGGAAGAAGGCAGAATACTTAATTTGTGTGAAGGTGGTGCACAACACTCTCTGGCAGGGATGATGGCATCGAGGTGGACTGAATGGCCCAGACCTGTCCCTGAAGGTCAGCTGGCGGTCCCTGTAAAAGCTGCCATTGAACAGCGGGCCGCTGACCTCCATTGGAGGATTGTGGACGGGTCTATAGCTACAAACCGGTATCTAGCACACCTGCCCAAGTAATAGGGTGGGTTGATCTTTTTGTTCAGAACCGGAATCCATAACCCACCTGTTTATTGAGTGTTATCAAGGGCGTATGTTTGGTCTCAACATTGGTAGGGACCAGGGCGAGGAGGTGAAGCAAAGCGCCCGTGCGGAAAAAAAATTTTTTGATTTTTTTTGTGTAGCCCCCTTCTCCCTGGGCTGGATACATTGCAAAATGTCTAATGCAAACCCAATGAACAGGGAGGGTGTGTGACCACTGCAAAAATGGTTTATTAACATATAACATCTGTATTTACATTTAAATAAACACTCAAGGATCAAAAACTAAAATAAAGTAAAACAATATTTCTGCAAAGGTCAGATTCTAACATGCAACATCAGGGGTAGCAAAGATCACGGAGCAGGCTAACGTTACCTACTCACTGAGCCACAGAGACACACCTCCATATGCAAACCTACGCCCTTGAATGTTATAGGGTTGACAGGGGTGTTTAGGTTTGTTGAGGTACTGTTTTTTAGGTTGTGGGAGGTTTTTTAATTTGACTGTTTTATTTTTGGGCCTAAATACACAAAAAAAGCAACCTGTACACATATTACTTAAGTTAGTTTCCGGTATGGCAAAGTTGGCCATTTGGAAAACAATGTGCAACCTTAAAGTTTTTTTTTCTCTCTTTCTCGCTCTCATTCTCTGGCAGTGTGCAGCACATTGCTTTTAACCATAGCAATGTAATGGTAATAGAATGCTGATTTTTTCCTTTTTGACAATCCCATTGAGACCCAATAACAGTAGATTACACACATCTACCCCCATCCCTGTAAAACCTCTGCACAAATCTACCCCATCCCTGTATAACCTCCACAAACATCTACCCCCAGCCCTGTATAACCTCCACACACATCTACCTCCATCCCTGTATAACCTCCACACACATCTACCTCCATCCCTGTATAACCTCCACACACATCTACCTCCATCCCTGTATAACCTCCACACACATCTACCTCCATCCCTGTATAACCTCCACACACATCTACCTCCATCCCTGTATAACCTCCACACACATCTACCTCCATCCCTGTATAACCTCCACACACATCTACCTCCATCCCTGTATAACCTCCACACATTTAGAAGGTGAAAGCAGAAGCCCTTTGTACTACATTGGCCCAGGCCCAGGCCCAGGCAGCTGTGGTTATGTGGACGCACAATGTAATTGAGGTGAGAGCGCATGCTGCAGTTCATTACTCCAAAGCGGATTAAGGCAGGGGCCAGGGGGAGTGGAGAGGCACGACACTGATATTACCCCCACAGCTCGCAATATATCCAAGCTAAATGGACCTGTCTTTGGAAAGACAAATTCTCCAGCCGCAGCACGCGCACCATCACCTGCGTGTGTTACTGAAGGTCTCCGAATCCGATTGGACTGGCTCGAGCCAGGTGTTTCTATGTAATAGAGTACTGCTGTCCTTTCCATGGCGATAAGATCCATCCTTCTCGTGCTGAAAGCCGGGAGGGCGGTATCTGTGTAGGTCTGCTAAAGGTCATAGAATAGGATTAATTTATAAAAGGAACACACACACTGCATATAAGGCCCTTTGGATGGTATGTCAGGATCAGGATTCATGTGTATGTGTTTAGACAGTGAGAATGGAGGTTCTTTGACATTTTCCTGACGCACAGGGCCCTATTTTAACAATAATGAAATAATCCCTCACTTATCCCTTAATGTAGTTTTCATTTTTCAATGCTATTAACATCAAAAAAATCTAATATTAAGAGGAAATGAGATGCGCTCACTGTTGGGGGACTAAAGATCAGGTTCAGTGAATGTATTTCTGGGAAAGGCAGAGGCAAAGGAAAGTACTATCTGAAGATTGGAACAGTGCAAACATCAGTTTGAGCCAAATTAAAGGCAGGAGATGACACAAACACATGTGCACTCAACAGTAAAAGTGCCATGTGGAGCGGAGATAACTTGCTTGCCCAAGAATGGCATAGAAACAGAATAGAACAGTTTTATGAGAAATTTTTATGAGAAATGCTTTGATACACAGTGATGATCTCCAAACAGCAAACTTTCAATCACTGACAATGTGGAGGTACATTGTTATACATAATAATGAATAATGATAATAATAATAAGAATATCAATAATAAATAATAAAAATAATAATTTAATTACATTCAAAACCCACACCAGGCAGAGGTTTACCATGGTTTGCCACTTAGCCTGCAGGGTCATTACGCTTTACAGCACATGCATTAGTGTTGAAAAATATAACAAACCATAAAAGATTGTGCCACATATTTTTTTATCTGTGCTACAGTATGGCTTGCGTTTGTATCCTTGAAGTAGGGTCCAATTACTTTGAGATATTCAATATATATTTAATGATTCATGGCTCTTGAAGCAGATGGTATATGTACTGTATATAGAAGAAAAATGAACATTGCTCTTGTTATTTTTCAGTCCCAGTTCAGAGAATATTATGTTCTTGGAGACCTCAAAAGGAAACAGTACCCAGAAGCCCTCTCTCCCAAATGAATGTGTAATTATAGGGCCGGGATGACTCAGCTCGGCAGTACATTAAACCATTACAGACTCCTGCCATGTCCCAGCGTTCCATAAAAGCACATCGCTTCAGAGTCTGTCCTTCTGACCTCTGTATCTTCTGAGTGACAGATCTACACTGGTGTCACATTCCCCAAATATTTCTCAAAAAAGGACACTTATTCAAAACAAAAGTCATTCCAGACCAGTGTTCCGCCTGGGGTACCAGCTCTCCGCTCTGCTCAATTGAGATATTATGCCGTTCAGTTAAAATCGCCAATGTCCTTCACAGTAAATTAGTTTTTCTATTGGGCTGTAACATAAAAATGGGACTTAAATGTTCTTAAAAAACTATCAAATATATTTTTATGTTGAAGTGGCCATTCGATCAAAAATACATTTAAAAAAACACAAGAAAAGAAACTACTCACAATTTTATAATGCATGTATGTTATCTCAAAAAAGAATATTAGCAGCACAGGCGCAATAGGATCCAAGCTTTAAATAGAAAATCCTATCAAATAATTGGCTAGTGGATATTTCCATGGCAGTTTAGTGATCATTTTGCTCAGAGGTGTAATTGGCTATAGAATAAACACAGCATTTAAAATCAATAAACCTTCTGGCCGCTCCACAGAGCAGACTGTTTGCATTCTAGTAAACAGGCTGCAAATCACCCTTTACAACAAAGGCACTGATTAAATATTTGCCTTCATTAAGGGTTTCTTTTTTCATTTTACGCTATGGGACTGGCGAGCGGAATTAGCCCTGTCGATTGCTTGTACATAAAACATCACCCGTCCCATTTTTCCATGCCCAGAGTTGTCGGTTCTCAGAAATGGGCATTGAGAACTTCCTTTGGCATTTCTATTTGTAAACTCCTGAGGACTGACATCACACCTTCCAAGGAGAGCCAAGAAGAAAGAACAATTTGTTTGTTCCAACTTTTTTTGTTTTGTTTTGTTTTTGTCCAGGTTCAAAGTAAAGTAGCACAAAGTGATACGAATGGAAGCCTTCATTCCTAACAAGCCGACCAATTTGCAGCTCCGCCACACACACCTGTCCTGCCGGTGACAGTTGTGAGATAAACAACTTCAAGTAAAAATTTCTGGATGGGTACAAGGGGAATACAAGATGGGAATAAAATCGTAAAAACAAGAAAATCGACAAAGAGCTTGTGTAAATATTTCACGGGGGAACGTAACTATGTAAAATGCGTGTGTGTTCAAATGAGTTTAATGGGAAAGTAACAAGAAGGCCAGAGACAAGGGAGCATCAGCATCACCTTATTAAACAGAACATGAACGGTTTACAGGCCTTCCTCCTGAGCCATCAATCAAGAACAATTAACAAGCTAAAAAAACATTCATAATGTGCAGTTATAGGAGGCGATTCAGTTCAAATGCACATGCTCACTATAACCTGACCAAATCAGCAGCTTCCAGTGATATGGGCAGGAGTGATCCACTTGCACACTGCATAGTAACTAATCTGCAGTAAAGGGGATTTATACTGCAAAAACAGCAATAAAGAGCAGGTTCATATTTGGAGCTAATCCATTTTCTCCAGAGAACAAACACAAAGTAGTAATAGTTCTCGCGTGCTTTGCAGTGCTTTGACTTTGTGTGAAATAAAGACGACTCCCTGTTTATCAAATATGTGCAGCACCAAAAACCAATGCTATTTCATTCACTGATTCTTTGATTTTTTCTATTTACAGAAATATTTAATTGAAATGTGTGTAATTTTGGTTTTGCTTTGAGAAAACCATCATCTGGAACCTGATGACTAATGAGTTCAGCAACTTTTTTCACCAGATTATAGGTGTGAAATTTTATTTTTTGTGACAGAATGACCTGTGACAGGACTCAATGCTACAGTACAACTGACTAAACTGTAGCAGACACTGAACAGGTATTCAGTTTCTTAAAATGAAATTAAATATCTCTAACCTCTTTCTATTTAATGTTCCACACATGACCTCTTTGAGCCACCGTAGTTCATCATATTTGTCCTTTCACTGTAATTAAATCCTCAAATAAAAACCCCTGTCTTTTCTGTAAAGCACACTGGTACACATAGTGGTATGAATTAACAGCAGCCAAGCTACCCTAAAAAAAATCTAGCTTGCAAAACTACAACTAGGCCTACTAAAAATGTACTTTGTAAAGAAAATTATCTTCAAAATGTAATACAAATGTTTATTACAACAAAAACAATACAAAATTAAGAGACTCAGAAAGGTAAAATCAATTGAGGTTTATAGAAATAGCAAACATATTGTGGGTCAGTCATTTTTGCTAACAAACATTTTTTTATCTTGCACGAACAAGGGCATAACAAAGATACAAACAATGGACGTTTGAGATTACGTCAGAGAAAGATTTCTTATTTACACAACACGTGAGCACTTAAATAGGGCCATGGTTATTCCCCAAACATGACGCACATGTGAGCAATTCTTTATTTTTGCACCACTATACAGCTCGGTGGGCAAATATAGTGGAGCTATAATATTTGCCTCTAATCTTTATTTCACCAATAAAGATTAGAGGGAAATGAGAGTGAAGAGGCATTTGGGAAAAAAAAATATTTTAGGGCCAAAAATAGTTGGTAGTTCCTGTAGTTAAGTACACTTCAAAATTACAAAAAAGTAATTAACTACAACTGCTACACACATTTGAATGTAGTTGAACTAATAGCAAAATGTAATTAAACTACTTACCAACACTGAAAAAGACAGTGTCTCAATGCTTGCTGGACTGGACAGATTACACTACATTACACTACATTTATTTAGCAGATGCTGTCTATGAAGGTGACTATAGAAGAAACAGTTCTTCACCTGATTAATATGAGCAATAGCTCCAGACCTGCTTAACAACATTCTCAATTCTAATTATATAAATTAAAATGGACATTTACTCCACTTCTTTCACTCATTTTTGAATGTACTGCTTTTACATGATCCCCACTGCATTTCTTGCAGGAAACATGCATAAATAAACATGTTACAAGAGGGTAAATGAACAGGTTAGTCCTAAACTTGTTTGCTGATTGTGATCTTTGAAAGGCAGTGAAAATGGCCTGCTCCTGCTAAGAATTACAATTAGTCCTGAGGAAATGCGGATCCTGGCTCATCGGGCCGCTGTAAAGAGAACTGATTCTGGGGATACGGCACAGCAAAAAAAGCTTGCGTGTGACCGATGCTCACGTCACATGCAGTGATCTGCGCACCTGTTCAAGTGTTTGTGTGTTTTTGTGCATACATGCGCACGTGTGTGTGCGTGTGACAAATTACTATTTCTAAACTTGAAATGTGAATGCAGTAGTATGAAGGGCACTGGAACCTTGCTGGAAGCTCGATGGCATTCTAGATCATTCCTCAACCCAGACAGACGGAAGGCGATATTTATACTGCTCAGAGAGCTGGCATGAACAACAGCTGAAATCCAAGGTTGTGCTTCAAATAGAAAGAGGAGATGTCTGTTTACCAATCCTAATCTCATTCAAAATAATAAATCACACGCACAACAATATATTCGGCTGAATATACAATAAGGAAGCAGTGATTACCCAGATAGGTTGCATTGCAATTAGTCTTATTGCCTAGTCCACAGTGAATCCTTTGATTGTTCTTGCAATGGTCTCGAAACAGTAGGTTCTACATTCAGCTGTGGATCTCAGCATTAGAATTAAAATCACAGAAAGTTTGTTTTGTTTGTTGTGTCATCCGGGACTGTAAAGACTTGTTTGGTTTAATACCACCATATTCATATCTCATTGGCCCATCTTACCTATAAATTTAGATTCATCAGGATTAGATTTAGACAAAACATTCATGAAAAAATAAGCTCATCATATCACCACAAACGACTAAAAAACGTCATTCACAGGTCCTTTGAGCAACAAACGGGACCAAATGACTGAGGCACGTAAACACTGATGATGCTCACAGGTAAGTCAATGACTGCTTTCCACACTACAGGCTAACGAGCACCGTAGGACAGTCAGCATTGACCTGAGGACGGCTGCATCTTCCACTGATGACATCATGCAGTTTCTGTGTGTTGAGTGTACTGTTTGAGGGGGAACCAATGCAGCAGTAACCCAAAGAGACCCTGAGGCTGAGATAAGGCCCACCCTACTCCTGGTGGGACCCGATCAACTATGTCCTGAAGTGAAATGAATGTTTGCCCTTAACTTTGATTTACAAATAAATGTAAGTTTTTTTTTTTGCAAACACACACAAACACATGCACCCACACACAAAAAAGGGAAAAGAATCCTGGCATTCAATACTGGCCTTCTTCATATGACTTAAAGTTAAGAACAAATTTCTCACCACTGTGGACTCTCAGGTGACAGTCAATGAACGAAACGGTCGGGACTTAGACCTGTGATCAGTAATCTTCAGGAATTGTACTGATGTCTCAAGGGTTAAAGTGCTTATTATAATTATCTGACCCAAGTTTGGTGGCCTTAGTATGAACTGATATCAACTCAGATACTTTCTATGACTCTTTTCTGTAGAGCACGCTGCCATTGACAGAGGAGAGCTTACAGCAATGCTGAGATGTGTTTGCTGAAATTGCCTGACTGCTCTCATGAGATCTGGAAGCGACAGAGATGGAGAACGCACAGGACTGTGTCACTGAAACAATCCAATCCCGTAGTTCCAAGATGATCACCTCCGCTCTGAGTGTGTGATCAAAACAATCATAAGGAAGTATCCCTGAATACAAATGTACAAAAAAAGGTCCTTTCATTTCACAATGAAACCCATTTAACTCTGTCCCCTGATAGCCCCTGAGCCCAGTAAATGCTGCTTTCTGCTTTCATCAGACTTAAATACAATTTGCGAGCAATGGTGTATGAATAAAATAGAAAATAAGAAATCGTAATCAATACGTGCCTTCAAAGAATCGATCTTTCACCCCGTCTCCATGTGCAGGGCTATTGCACCTGTATGAATAGATCAGTACACACAGGAGTTATGAGTTTAAATATGGGGATTCATAACAAAATAAATGAATTAAACAGGAATACAATAAATAAACACAGATTTTCTTCAAAACAGAGACCAGGAGCCACTTGCCATAAAAGGTCTGTTCAAAATTAGGGATTTAGGTTATTACATTAAATTATATTACAGTGTCATATTTGGGCTGGAAAGATAAAGATGCTCAGCTCTTGTAATGGAGAATCAATCCCTGCTTTCTTTGTTGTACTTACTGAACTATGCCCAGGAAGCACAACATGTTATGTAACTTTATACAATGTTGTGACAGTTTAATGTGGATAACAGTGTTGCTATTTTTACCACCTCCAAACAACAACTGTGGCTACATTGTAAATAGGTTACAATGTTGCAACCCAACAATGTCACGACAGTATAATGTTTCACAACCTAAACAAATATTTTAAGAACAACTGCCAAGTTGGGAGAAGACTAGTTTCAAATGAAACCCTGGCTTGGTGGTTCCACTCTGTTCATTTTTAAAAGTGAAGTGAAACTGAATAATAAGAACCAATGAGAAGAGCACTCCACACCTTACTGCTTTCCAGGATCAGCCAATGAGCTCTCCACACCTGACTGACTCCCAGAATCAACCAATGAGCTTTCCACAGCTGACTGCCTCCCAGAATCAACCAATGAGCTTTCCACAGCTGACTGCCTCCCAGGATCAGCCAATAAGCTCTCCACACCTGACTGCCTCCAAGGAACAGCCAATGGGCTCTCCACACCTGACTGACTCCCAGGAACAGCCAATAAGCTCTCCACACATGACTGCCTTCCAGGATCAGCCAATGAGAACACCACACTTCCCCTGTTTACATTTACATATGCAAAATCGGATCTAGCTGGTCATCAAAAACTTCTTTAAGAATCAATAATATCGTACATGGCACACAAAACTGTCTGGGCCAACATGCACTAAAACTGCAGCATACACCACGAACACAAACAGGTAGGTTCACTATGAGATTTACTGTCCTGCTTGGATGATGGTAATACAATGCTATCTTAAAAGAAATGTCCTACTCTTTGGGATACAGTTGAATAAAGCATGAGGATTTGATGCTTTACGGGGTAAAACTGAAAGAAATCACACAAAAAAATAAGAGAAAACGCACCTGAGTCCAGCTAATACAAGAGGATAAGATAAAGATAGGTGATTCTCGGGCAGGA
Source organism: Ilyophis sp. 1 JC-2022 (assembly GCA_022702515.1). Classification (NCBI taxonomy): domain Eukaryota; kingdom Metazoa; phylum Chordata; class Actinopteri; order Anguilliformes; family Synaphobranchidae; genus Ilyophis; species Ilyophis sp. 1 JC-2022. The sequence continues at coordinate 72,728,233 of CM040396.1, forward strand.
CAGTCCAAGATGTATAAGGAAGGATTCGTACCCAGATTACTCCACAGGGACTAACCCAAAATAAGCCCTCACTCCAGCTCTCTGCATCTCAGGCCAGCCCCTGCAAAGCAATCTGGGTAAGGATCCTTCTTTAGAAAAAGAGGGTGTCTTGACTGCATGTCGAGAGTTTGTTTGTATCATGGCTTTATCCACTGAAACAGAATCATCCTGTGACAGGTTGGGGGGGGGGGGAGGGGTCAGCTGAGCTCAGAGTGGTGTCGTATATAACAGCTGCAGCTTGAGACTCGAGACAAAGAGTTTCACCGAGGATCACCGTTCAGCAATAAATACAGCCCTGCTCAATCCATTGGAGACGCCAATACCATCCTGTCATTTGACCCAGTGGGTAGGAGTTAACCTTGTTTGTTAAGGCAATCTTGGCAACAGCTTCTCGCACACTGAACGTGAACAACCCAAGAGAGGAACAAATACAGTGCACTCAGGGCTCTGAAGTTTTACTTCTCTAACTCTAGAGAGTAATGAGTTTCTTAATTGTTCGGAGATTCAAACGCGAAGGTGGGAGGAATCTGAACAATCAGCTCACAAGACGTGAGAACCAATAATTAAGGGAGAGAAAATAATAAAGAAAGAAAAAACAGGAACGTAATTCCTTAAGGCTAAACAGCCAAAATAAAAATAAACCCACAAAAACGGCTAGACGGCTTCATCACCTTCGCCAGGGTACCGATACGGTGGCTGAATTCGCCATAAAGTTTAGATCATTGGCAGACGAGACAGGTTGGTCAGAAGCTCCTCTTATGACGTCATTCTCTGAGGCATTGGACGAGTCTATTCAGAATGCCCTAGCTATTCTCGAGCAACCTGATTCCTGAGATGAGTTAGTGTCTTCTGCTATTCGGATAGACAATCGTCTACGGGATCGTTTAAGTCATAAAGAACACAGAAATAAGTCTTATTTTATTTCGGTTACTAAGTCCATTTCTCCTACAGTAAAATCCCTATCGCCTAGTATAGAGGGACTCATACAGATAGATGGGGTTTCTAGGGTTTCTGATAAAGATTCCAATCACCGGGCTGAGTGGTGTCACTATTGTAAAAGGAGACGTCACACCATCAGTCAGTGTGACAAATTAAAGAAAAAGAAAATCTCACTAGAGGAACCAGGTTCTATAGCGAGACTCCAAGATACCACATTGCGTTCTTTACCATCTGTCAGCCTCGTGTGGAGACAGGATTCTCTTCAGGTCGAGGCTTATTCTGGGGCTGTGGATTGTTTTATGGATGTCCAGTGGGCTATAGAGCACCACATCCCTATTCAGCTCCTTAAACAGCACCGATTTGTCACCGCTCTCGACGGTCGCCCATTAGGCTCGTGTCTAAGTGTCGTAGTGGAATTTAATATAGGAGATTTATCCCTGATCCAGGGCAAAGCCCAATCAAGCGCAGACCCAGAAAGTAGTGACAGAATAAAAGCTACTTCGGAGTCTGGATTATTAAACCATGAGGATTGAGCTTTAAAAAAATGAGAACATTGAGACCCACGGCATTTTCCTGCTCTACCGTCATAGTGGAGAGGAAGTTGTAGCTTGGATTCCCTACCAGTTTGAACAAAGGGAATTGAGGAGGCAATAGCCTGAGCAGGAGGTGTGAATGCTTGGTGTGAAACTGAGGGATTGCATACCCTCCATCAACTCGTGGAACCAACCCTCTTGAACCCTCATTTGGGTGCTCAGCTGACTAACTTGATTAGCCAGCAACTGCTGATTTGCCTCAATACCCCTGATGTATTCGTCAGATTTTTTATCCCCTGATTGATCTCCCTGCAACCTTGCTGAATCATCCATGATTGGCTTGATTGTTCTGTAATGGGTTTCTTAATTGTTCGGAGATTCAAACGCAAAGGTGGGAGGAATCTGAATCAGCTCATGATGTGAGGACCAATAATTAAGGGAGAGAAATTAATAAAGAAAAAAAACCGAACGTAATTCCTTAAGGCTAAACAGCCAAAATGAAAATAAACCCACAAAAACGGGCGAACTTGAAAACTAGTAAATAACAACTAAATCTCCCGAACCCAAATAATGACACAAGAACGAAAAACTTGGTAAACAAAAGAAAACCCTCGGCTGCCTTAGCTCAGAGCCGGAGAAGAGTAAAACCACAAAGAAAGTAAAAAGAAAAACTGTCTCCAAGAGAACAGCAAAGTTCTAAATAGATATTGCAGAACGCTACCAGGAGGAAAACAAATCCTATACCTGATTAAGTAGCTAACTAGCAAGTCCCCCCTGAACATAAACAATGTTTAATATCAGGAGGTCGCTAGTAACCTGGCTATACCTGGCTCGAATGCAATGTCGTAAGACAATCAAGCACCGGAGAAGTGGAAGTGAGAAACTTAAGTACCCTGCAGGTAGAAGCCCAGGTGAAAACAATAATAAGGACGGCAAACCACGAAACGAAACGTGGAAAAAATCAGATTGATACACAATCGGGAAAGCAGGACGAGAGCCGCAAAATAAAATAAAAAAAAACAGCCACGAACCACTACACAGAGGCAGTATTTGTATTGTATTCTTGATCAATACATTCTCAAAAAGTATGGCTACAGATGACGACACAATAGGCACAATCTAAAATTCTGCATTATCAAACCAGGGCAGAAGCAAATCATTCTTGAACAAAAATTATAAAAAATGTAACATGTTTAAGAGTCACAAATCCCAACCTCCTGTGTGTTTAGAACTTGATTCAGATGATGGGTCTTTTAAAAAAGTGTTTCCTTAATTTATAACTGAACACATAAATGTGTCCTTCATTTATACCTGAACACATACAGTTGCCCTTTATGTGTTCAGCTATAAACGAAGGACACCTGTATGTGTTCAGTTATAAATGAGGGACACACTTATTTTATGTGTTCAGATGTAAATGAAGAACACATGTATGTTATAGTATTCCCTTCATTTAGAACTGAACACATAAAGGAGCCTTTAATTCATAACTGAACACATAAAGCTCTCCTTCATTTATAACTGAACACATACAAGTGTCCTTCATATATAACTGAACACATAAAGGTGCCCATCATTTATAACTTAACCCATAATGGTGTCCTTCATTTATAACCAAACACATAAAAGTGTCCTTCATTTATAACCAAACACATAAAAGTGTCTTTAATTTATAACCAAACACATAAAAGTGTCCTTCATTTATAACTGAACACATAAAAGTGTCCTTCATTTATAACTGAACACATAAAAGTGTCTTTCATTTATAACCAAACACATAAAAGTGTCCTTCATTTATAACTGAACACATAAAGCTCTCCTTCATTTATAACTGAACACATAAAGGTGTCCTTCATTTATAACTGAACACATATAAGTGTCCTTCATTTATAACTGAACACATACAGGCAGTGGCGGCTGGTGATCTAAATATAGGTTGGGGCGCTAGCATTTCTAAAAAAAAACAAATACATCTGACTTTGACTTTAAACAGAAAAAACAAGCTACCGTGTGTCTCAGTTGCATAAGACAGTTTGATTGGCAACAGTGGAGGACAGTTTTTCAAGTAAGACATCACTGAACTAGAGTGCGGATCGGGCCGCATATTTCTGTCCGAACCCGACCGAGCCCGAGATAGTAGTAACCGAGCCCGACCCGAACCCGACAGGAATTCTGCTTTTTATGTCCGAACCCGACCCGAGCCCGACGCAGTTAAGGCACTGAAGCGCTGACATTGTGTTTCCCTGTCACGCAGTTGTTGTTACCATGGTTACAGCTTCTCTGTTTAGTGGTCACTGGGCACCTAAATGACCGTCAAAAGGCATTGTTTTATTGGTAGATAACAGACACACACAATATTCGGTATCATTTTTATTTATTTCACACTATATTTTCACCAAAAACAACTTGAAGCACCATGTGAAGTAAGCTAACCCATCCCAATTAGTACAGTAATACCTTGACATACAAGTTTAATTCGTTCCGTGACCGAGCTCGTTACTCGGTTTACTCGTATATCAAATCAATTTTCCCCATTGAAATTAATTTAAATACCATTAATCCGATCCAGCCCCCCAAAAAACACCCTAATTTCTTTGTTACGTTGTTATAAAAATGAGAAATGTATTTATAAATAATAAATAATTAATACAAAATATAATACAAAGATAATAAAATAGAATATAAAGAAATAAACTGGTTCTAAACTTAATTGCTACATTATTATTCTTCACTTACACTTAATCTTCATCAGTGACGTTTGCATCTTTTTCATAGATTTTTGGCTTTTTCGTCACGCTTTTCTGACTGATCTGCAGGGCGTTTCGATAAAAACCTATCCATGGTGGTTTGTTTCTTCCTTCCCTTCAGAATTTTTCGGAAATGCGAATGCAATTTCCGAAATGGCATTCGCATTCGCAATGCTCCGCTTGCTCGGCTCGTAACTCGGGTCTAGGCTCGTAAGGCGAAGCAAGAAATTGCTCGGAATACTCGTAAGTTAGTGCACTCGTATGTCAAGGTTTTACTGTAGTTCAAAAGTAAAATGTTCGCTAGTTGTTCGGCCGCCGTGACCGAGCCCGACCCGTTTCTCCCAATGAACGCCTTGAGAAAGGTTCTTTTTGCAAAGAAATAACCGAATTTTCTTTGCTTTCTGTTCCACTTGAAGAAGCCATTTCGAATTATCTCTCTCGCTTGGTGTAGCTCTACTTGAATGAATGAGTAGCAGCCGACTGAACCTATCCGTAGTACTTGCGCACTCGCAGTGATATCCTGCTAGATGCCGGCTGGGCGTGATAAACATGCCTTAAATCCAATCCAATAATATCATAAACCATGAGGACTAATCAGAAAAGGGTAGGATAGTCCGGGGCGCACAGGCCTGCGCCCGGGGACCTCCTTTTTTGGCCGCGAATCAGGCAGCAGTATAAGGGGGCTCGCCTGAAAATGAATGAGTGCTCTGATTCACCATAACGTTACCGGCGCCCCGCAGTTCCCTGAACATGCATATGTAATGTATTAAACTTTAGACAACGCAAGGCCAACATATAACATGTTTAAGCTACTAAAAAATTAAATAATAATAAAAAATAATAATAAAAAATAATAATTTTAAGCTACTAAAAAAATTAAATAATAATAAAAAATAATAATTTTTTTAAAACTTTTTTTAAAATTTGTATGTGGGGGAGGGGGGGCGGCGCCCCAGCGCCCTCTATAGGCCGGCCGCCACTGCATACAGGTGTCCTTCATTTATAACTGAACACATACAGGTGTTGTTCAAAGACTCAGTCACGTCACATCAGTACGGCTGCCACTCCCTGCCAGTAAACTGTTAAGTTGAATGTCAGTTAGAACTGTGGCATTTGGTCTAAAAAAGCATTAAAATAGGTACTCTTATTCTGAAAAAATTAAACACCACACCACCAGTTCATGAGAAACCATCTAGCTATACGATACATCTCTAAAGAACAAGTAGAGCCATAAATAAAATGCTGAGTGTACAGTAACACCCCCTCTGGCATTTTATCTGACCGACAGAGAAAATACCCCGGAAAACTAACAGTTTGCTCTCATAAACCGCATTTTAAGTAGTGGGTTCAAAGGCTTATTGGGTTTCCAGCCCACTTCCTTTAGCTCAGTGAATTAAATCTAATTAATGAGGTGTAAATGTTTGTCTGTCATTTACATTCTATTTCCAGTTAACTTTAAAGAGCTATCGATGTTTCTGGCTGACTGGACCACATCAGGGACAACATAACTCCTCTGGGCAAAAAAAACTATTAGCTGTGATAGATTTAATATATATGTTTGATCCAATTTATCAGCCAGACCTTTATTAATTTGAGTGGCCTCACAGTTCTACACCGGGAGGTTTTCGGTTCAGTTCCTGGTCCAAGAGCTCCCCTGTCCCGAGCGGATACAGTTCTTAAAGCTGCACCACAAGGCTGCGATCAGAACAAGCAATCAAAGCAACCTGACCTCTTTCTGCCATCTGTGACTACATGACGCTCTGCTAAATAATTCAAACAACACATGCTGTGTGACTGTAAACACTATCACTGAGATGGCAACTGCCGCTATTGCACACAAGAACAGTGATCTCATTTGATCCATGTTAATTTTCTATTCAGTATTTAATGTTAATGACTTCATGTTCGATGCTGTTCAATACTTTATTGGCATCAAAGAGAAGTGGCTTTGGTGGCGCTCACCGTATAGCTATACAGCAACAAAGCTCGCCAGTCCAGTTTTGATAAACCATATCAAGGTGGGTATAATTTTTCTGATGAATGTTTAGATATTTGCAATTTTACTTTTACACTATTATTTTTAAGAATTCAAGTATAAACATTTGATTTTTCATACAAAAAACCTCGACCATTTTAACAGATTTTTCCCAAAATTGGTAAAAGTGGGCTGAGTGAGTTTTGGAAAAACACTCTACAGTTGCACATATACACATAATTCACAGCAAACAAAAACATTAACATTAACATTCAAAAGGTTCTTAATACTAACCTGCCCATCTGAAATATGGATCTTACACACCACCTTTGTACCCTGTACCCCAGACCCATTTACGCTCATTCTGCCTGACCTGTTGTAATATGGTAATTATGGTGTAATTCTCTGGCTAAGGGCATGGTCCACAATACTAAAACAAGTTCAATAGTTAATACATATATTTTCCTACAAAGTCACTTCTAGTCTCCTGGGACAGATGCATTAGGGTTAAGCTCTGAGCTATGTGAAAGTTAATTTAATTAATGAATATGTACTGCCGGAATTCATCATGTTTGATCAGAAGATATGAAAACAGGAATGTATGCAAAAATATACATACATATATTGTATACATACGTGTGTGCACGCACACACACACAAGCACACACACACATATTCAGAACTGTGAAACGTGGAAACATTTAAAGTATATCTGTTGATGTATAGATTTGTACAAACTGTGTTTCAAATTTGCATACCGTATGTATGAACTCCATTTCCTATGCCCTCCTGCTGGTAGTTAGTCAATCGGAAAAAATGTGATACTGCTGAAGACTAGCAGTGTTGGCATTAGCCTGATGTCTTACTCAACTGAATGTTAACATTGGCTGCGTTCGGAATGGCTCCCTATACACTTTGTAGTACACTATTTAGGGAATCTGCCTTTTTTTAGGATGTACTAATTCTCAGTGTTCTCAATTGAGAATTCAGAAACCATCAAAATAGCCAATCTCCTAAATAGTGCACTACAAAGTATAGAGGGAGCCATTCCGAACGCAGCCATTGCGTGGGGGTTACAATGTTCTGCAGTTCAGCCGAGCTTTGCATGCTGTGGATAAGTGCTGATGCCTCTCTGAGTTCATTATCCCCAAACCTACCGCAAAAATCTTCCCATTCATCCTTCTGTCCACAAGCATTCACCACCAAGACCCCACTTCTCCAATCTTACAAAGCGCCCCAACAATGATAGCAAACACCTATTTCGTACCTTGAAGCAGCTTTCTAGAGCGGCTTCAGAGTGGTCTCCACTAAACAATGGGTCTGATATGAGCTGCTGCCAAAGCCCCAGTGTAATCATAGGGGAGTTAAATTAAGCCATGTCCTCTGACATGGACAACATGATGTAAACCATGGCAGCCTCTACTTTTTCCCACACAATCCTGAGAAAACACATTTATTGACTGCATGTACTGTTTAGGTTCAGTCATACTGCATACAGAAAAATCACAGTAGTATTTAAAGCATGCTAGACATTCATAAATCGAGATGAATGCCTCTAACATGTACAATACACATACTATATTTAAACATGTGTTCCTTGTATTTTGAATGTGATGTGTTGCCATCGACGGACGCATACTTGTTCGCTTAATGATCTGTAAACCGTAATGACGGCTGTTTTTATCATTTCCCTTACACAGCGTTCTGCTATCTCAGGTTTTATGTCAGAGTCTGTTTCTCACAAAATAAATGTGCTGGGTGGTAAAGGGTAATGGTGTTTTATAAAAAACCTGTGGGAGCTCGACTGAGAGCTTTTCTCCATGAGTAGCACAGGGGAGATCCGCAGTCAGGCTCTACCCACAGAGATCAGAGGACAAAAAGGTCGAAAGAAAAGTTGAAAGCAAAAGTGCAGATCCTTTCAGGAGAGACACGGTTGACTTGGTGCACTCATCAATTCTCGGTCAGGTGTTACAGAGATCCATCAAGGCACATGTACAATAAATCAATTGACATTTCACTGTTCCTCAGTCTACCGATGGTATGCAGACCGTAAAAAGCTCTGAAACGAGCCGTTTCGTTTGTGACGGAGCAAAGTTTCTCCTTTGCATAATGGCACAACACATTTAAGGATGACAGACATGAGGGGGCATACAGGGATGATGCTACGCATGTCCTGTTCTGCTGTCTGATGATCTGAGCAGAGACTAAACATCATTTACTTCAACACTTTTTTTTTGTTCTGAATGTCCCCAATGTACGCTCAAAAAAATAAAAATAAAATAGGGACTATATTCTTTCATACTAATACAACTGCTCAGGGAAAAGATTTTGTTTAAAACGTGATATTTGCCCTTTTTGTTCATCTTTAACAATGCTGTTATTGTGAATTATTTAACTACTTTATTTAACATTATTATTTATACAAATTATTATTTATTTAACAAAATGTAACTACTGTAGATTGCATGTGATATATACCTGTATGCACAAATAAGCATTATACACTGCCTGGCCAAAAATAAAGTCGCCGTTGCACCCGTCATGCATAGTGCCCACTGTACAAGCCTCTGGAGGCAGTGTTATGATCTGGGGTTGCTTCAATTGGTCAGGTCTAGGCTCAGCAACGTTATGCAGCAATAAAAAAAAGTCAGCTGAGTACCTGAATGTACTGAATGACCAGGTTATCCCATCAATGGGCAAATTCCAGGACGACAATGCCAAGATTCATCGGGCTCAAATTGTGAAAGAGTGGTTCTGGGAGCATGAGGAATAATTTTCACACATTAATTGGCCACCAGAGTCTGGACCTTAACCTCATTGAAAGTTTTTGGGATGTGCTGGAAAATACTTTATGAAGTGGTTTGACTCTCCCGTCGTCAATACAAGATCTCGGCCAAAAATGTATGCAACACGGAAATTGTGATGTTCCATAAGTTCCATTGTCGAAACAATGCCAGGACGAATGCACACCTTTTCCACCTGACTGGGACACAGGGCAAGTTAAAAGACTCTCCGCCACCTTACAGTTGCACCGAAAGAAACATGAAAACTGATAGCGTATTACCATTTATCTCTCATTAAAACATGTTTATTCTTTTCCAGTGACTCTACTTCACTATATCAGCCCAGCAAAAGCAGAGTCCCAATATGGCCTGGGTAACTCTCTTTCTAAACGACATGAGAATGTATAAGGACGGCAACATTTTTCTGGAGAGCCATAATTAATGAGGAACAGTGCAGTGTGATGAAAGTTTCCCCGCACATATGAAATAACAGAACCGTGAGAGAATGAGAAAGAAAGAGAGAGAATGAGAGAGAACGCAGAATGAATGACAATGCAGGACAGAGAGATAACAAGAGAGATGGTAAAAAAATATATATATAATTTTTTTTTTAAATGCTTGGTGCTGCCATATTATTTCAACATTTACAGGTATTGTAAGAATACTTTAGTTCATTACCGATTACACATATACCAAATAAAATGTTATTTTGCACGTGCAAAACCTTTTAGCAAACGCAAAACCAATAACATGGCCAATGATTGGTCATTGGCTGTGTTACTAGTTTTGCATGTGCTAAAAGGTTTTGCACCCACTAAAGGTCATAGTAAACCAGGCCCTTAGAGTATCAATGGTTAATTACATAAGGATGAAAATTACAGTCAACACAGCTGAACCAATCAAGCCTGGCTAATATTCCCCTTGGGGGAGTGGCTTCCATATCTGGCCCCTCCATGTGGGCGTTTTCTTGGAGGTTGTCTCCAGTGCTACAGGTGTCTAATTAGAGCATTTGCAATGTGTCCATGAGCCTCCAGATATATGGAGGATATCCTAAGACAGCTTCTCTCCGCGGGCTGCATTCACACTAGAGTAGGGTATTTGGAGTCTTTTTTACTAAATTTTGCATGCACAAGGCCATATGGTGTTATTAGCTATGCAAGTTATTTACAGAAGGTGATTAGTGAAATATCATTTTTTAAACTTATGCTTTCCAAAAACTTCAGGTTTGTCACCAAATAGCACTCTGGGTACAAACCAGCATCCAAAGAACACTCATGTGAACTTTAACCAAAGAACTAATCCCCTAAACTGTGATCACACTCCTATGCACAGTATTCAGGCATGAGGAGACACTCTAGAACCTTCCGTCTGATCCAGCTGGGTCGGACTGCAGCACTGACAGCCATGGCGTTCGGGCTGGGCTGCAGCCCAGCCTGGTGCTGTGTGGAAGGGCCCGCTCTCCAGACGGAAAAGTGCATCTGCATGCATACTGAGACAATGAGTCACAGCAAATAAGGAATTGCACATTGTCAGATAATTAATCTCCTGACAAACCAAACAGAGTGGCCATTCCCATCCTGCTGGAAGCTGTGTGGCATACATGGCAAGCAACCTTTGCACCCTTTTAGGTCTAGTAATTACATATCTTAACAATTTAATATGTTAGCACTACTATGCATATTTTTTTAAATGAAGGCACTGGTCACTATTTATTTAAGAAATGTGAATGAGCTGGGCATGATCCTAAGACTGAAGGCAAATCAGAATTTTTTATTCTTTTTTGGAAACTAGCAGGTCCCGCCTATATTATTCTATATCAGTCAGGCACTGTGATCCCTCAACACTAACATTTATCCTGTCAAACATCCTCCTGAGACAGATGGGTTGGACAGGTTTTATATTTGGATCTTGACGCTAAACTGAAAACCCAGAGGAGGAGATTCAATTAAGTGGGAAGCACAGAACAGCAAAAAATCATACAATTTTCACCACAAATCCTGAGGTAAAAAAAATAATAAATCAGCATGGCACATATAGAAAGAAACATAAAAAAAACCTGCTGCAGAGAGCAAAGGATATAATTCAATTCCAGATGTTGAACATAGGATATTTATATATATATTTTTTTTAAATAAATAAGCTGCTCATCTTTATTTTTGTCTTCATCAGTGGACCCAAAAGCATGCTGTTCATGTGTATTAATTAGTAGCAATGGACCAATAAACATGCTGTTCATGTTTATTCATTAGTAGCAATGGACCAATAAACATGCTGCTCGTGTGTAATGTGTATTCATAAGTATCAGTGGACCAATAAGCATGCTGTCAATGTTTATTAATTTGTAACCGTGGACCAATAAGCATTCTGTTCTTATCGATGGACCAATATGCATGCTGCTCCTATCCACACACTGTCCTCTTCTTTGAATATATGAATATTGGCTTTGAGGTTTGGCCACAATAGCTGCCAGTCAAGGTTGAATTTGGCTTTCCTTTCCAGCTTGTACCTGCCCTGTCTGCTGCTCTAAAATATCTCAAAGGACACAGCTTCCCTGTTATATTGGATGCCTATCAATGCCATCAATCCCCTGCCAGTTGCCAGCAAATCATATTGAAATAAAACAGCTTGCCAATTAAAAAAAATAGGAAGGATTCAATACAAATGACTGATCTGAGTTTAGTGATAACTGTCTGCTGTCCTTTTGTGCAATATCTGGTAATGGTATCATTAGCACTGTTGTGCTTTTGGAAGCAGCTGGCCCTGTGTCTATCAGTCAGCTTTGCCCTGTCCTGAAAATAACCGCTTGCTTGCACGTGTCACCAAATATTTATGATCATGGGCCTAATTATATCATGGATAAATTAAACATTTTACAGGGAACTGTCGTGGCAAAAGCCGCAAATTAAGCTGACACTATGCAGTTGTTGAACACAATGCAATTATGCTGGTAAATATGGCATAAGCACATAAATTAAGCACACATCTGTTAAAGGTCAGCATCCTGTGTTCACTTTCTGCAGCAGCTGCTGTCCTCTGTTTCCGAGGTGTGAACACATACATTCATTCTTTATCATCCTGTTTACTGCATGTCAGTTTCTAATATTTGCCCATACGTCTGATATGACGAGTAGACGATCTATGAGTCTTCAGCTGGATGGATGCTTGAGAACATCCAGTTGGACCTGCAGTGTTCATTCACTTCTTTAAACTGCTTTTGGTAACAGTTTGCAGTAACTCCATGTTCAAAAAAGCATTTGTGAGGCCACACGCACTCTTTTACACACTCAAGTGCTAATGCCGGTTCGCAGTTGGTTCAACTTGGGCGAGAGAGCCACGTCATTACGTCACTGTATACGTCTGCATACGTCTCCGCTTTCCCAGCAATGCTAGCGCCGACTTCAAGCACAGCAAAAACAATGGCGGACTACATCACATCTCTAGGGTTGCTCCTGGCTTTGCAAGCTTACATTGGCATCCAAACATGACTGGTTTTGATTTCACGTCCATGCTGAAGCTGTTTTTTTTTAAAAAATGGAGATCACAAAGTTGTTAGTCACGATAATCCCGCCCCCAGCCCCTGACGTAAGCGATTCTTGGTTCTAGACCAGCTAAGTGTTTGAGCAATAGTAAAGAGGGCATTAGGGGCAGAGGGGGCCAGGGCCAAAAGTAGAGAGGGTATTAGGGGCAGAGGGGACCAGGGCCAATAGTAGAGAGGGCATTAGAGATAGAGAAGGCATTAGGAGCAGAGGGGGACATGGCCAATGGTAGAGAGGGCATTAGGGGAAAAGAGGGCCAGGGCCAATGGTAGAAAAGGCATTAGGGGCAGAGGGGGGCAGGGCCAATGGTAGAGAGGGCATTAGAGATAGAGAAGGCATTAGACGCAGAGGGGGACATGGCTAATGGTACAGAGAGCATTAGTACCAATAGTAGAGAGGGCATTAGGGGCAGTGGGGGACCACCACCTTCAATTAATTCTGGGTAAACTGAATAATTTGAGAAGAACTTCATAAAATGTGCAATTCCTTTGTACTTTCCTGGAGATAGAAGATGCTAAAAGGTTCCCATAGTGCAACAATGAGACTAAATACAACAATTCAACAGCCAGATTATTTCTCTCAATGTAGTCATCACCAAAGCTACATAGGTCTGACTCATGTGGTTAGGCTAAAACTGGGGACAAAGGAAAATGGATAATAGAATTTCCAAAATGGCGGCTAATCCAAGATGGTGGCGATACATTTAGTACACATATATGTTCCAGATTAAGAAATTGATCACTACAACAAATTTCAAAACATTCAAAAAATATATTATGCTCTACAGCGGCATCATTTGATTCTATTAGGTCTCTTCTTTAGAGTTTGGCTCTGGATGGGAGTGCTAGTATAGCTACCAAATTGGAACGAACTTCCCATTCCCCTACGTTCTATGCCAACCCTGCCTGCATTCCGTCGTGGCCTGGAAACACACCTTTTCAGACTCCACCTGGACTGATACTTATCTAGGACCTCTCATGGTACTTGTTCTTGTTTAACTGTGTTGAAGTTTATAATATTTAGAATAGAATTGTAGTAGAGCTGATTTACCCAGTTTACTGTGAACTGCATTCAATGTTCATTAGTAGGGATAGCTGCTACTTTATGGGAAGGATGTGCTTTCTTATCTGTTCTGTAGTTACTTCGATGACGTTTCTGTATCCACTTACTGTATGTCGCTTTGGATAAAAGTGTCTGCTAAATGACTGTAATATAATGTAATGTCATCAATTTCCTTCAATCAATTTTGGAGGTACAGATGAACCTCGATCCAACGGACACCGATGCAACGGATTCCGGATCCAACGGACACAATCCGCGAGTGAATATCTGGTCCGAACGTTTAAAACTCCCGGGTGAAGCGAACCGAGACCGCTACTTGAGTAAGCGTCCGCGAACCGAGACCGTTACTTGAGTACGTGTCCGCTTGGCGGCGCGCACGTGTTGTTTACAAGCGTACAAGCATCGGTTTGCCTGGTTGTTGTGCGCTACATATCTCTTGTTATAGTGATTTCGTCGCTGCAACGGACAAACGGCTTTAACGGACAACTGATCCCCCCTATTAGTCCGTTGGATCGAGGTTCAACTGTATTAGCATTTTTGTGTTAAACTACGCCCACATCAGTTTTTATTGACTTAATGCAGTGACATAGTTTGAAATATCCACTTTCTATACAGTACCTTTTAAGAGGACCTACGGATGAACAAATTAGTGGAAGTTCCATGTTGATTTGTTAAACGGTCTAGCAGGATATGTCTTTTAAATGTTTTTCAATTAATTGAAAATGTCAGAAAGTACAAAATGGTGGACATTATGACTCCTAAGAACTTGAGTTGTCCATGAGGAGAGACATCTTGGTAGGTAGGATGTAAGCATCTAGCTCATATTGGCATGTGTGAAAAGCATAACATGCACATCCTTTTTGTTTCAAATTTAAAAAAACTTTTGCTGAGGCGAACCTCAAACCCAGGCCTCCTGCATCAGAGTCAGAGAAGCTAACCAGAAGGCCATAACACATCTCCATGAGCACTGTTGTTTTTTCCGAGTTCTGTACTGTTACCTGCAGTCGTAGCACTACCGGACTAACAATTAATAAATAAAATACAGGTGGAAATAAATGGCTATTACCCTGTAAATACGAAACATCATCCTGTCACAACATCAGTCCATTGTCAAACTAATTCACTTTCTTAGCCATCAACACATCTGACCTAGGCTACCTGTACATGAACATGACGTAAAAGTTGCAGTCAATGCCAAGTTAAACTAAATGGCTGTTAAGCTGAATTAGGCTATGGAAGACTTTACGATCTCGATCTGCTCAAATCGATGTCCTGCTAATGAATGTCATGTGAAACTGAATGGCTGTTGGCTGAAATGCATGACCTATACAACTGTGTATTTACTTGCTAGCTAGCTATCCAAATAACTTAGCTAAGACATAACGTTACTATAACCACAGAAGGGCTTGTATCACAAAGCAGGATTTAGTTAACGAGTTTGCCGGAACAGCCCTTTTTAGGCTACTTCAGTAAGTTACATGTTCCAGACTTGGGAGGGTTCCGGATAGTGCAGTTAGCTAAATGTTATCCAGCTAACTCCATAACGTTAGTCCTGTGTCGTAATGCAGACCCCAGGCAAGTAAGATTGACAACGCAGTATCAAACCATAAGCTATGATGTAAAACTTAGCTAGCTATAGCTAATACAATATGCAAAACGCAGAGAAATATCACTGGACAGTTAATTATGGTTAACGATATGCAAACGACTCAAGTAGGCTAAATAGCTTTGAGGCTACAAGACAACATCACGTTAGCAAGGCAACGTTACGAAAGTGAGAGAGAGAGAGAGAAATATCAGAAGGGCTAGGTACCGCATCTTCCTTCAGTCTTAGGTGACGTTAGCCAGCATACCCCAATTTAACCTGGGCATAGTTTTCATAACAGTCCCGCAGAAAATTCTTGTTACACACAAACATGCCACGTGAAAGCGGTGCTAGTCATTGGTGCCAGAACACGAAAATGCGCAGCCAGAGTAGGCTACGGCTCTCTCCGGATCCCTTGGGAATGCATGTAATCCTCTGATGTTCTTGCACCCAGAGAAATCACACTTATGACCCAAAACATTATCAATAATAATTGAAAATACTAGAATTTAAAAAACTACCGTAAAGTTGCTAATATAACTAGCAGAATTGGAAAAAAGCTAATACATTTAAAGAGACTATAGGCTAACAGGAACAACAACTAACTTAACAAAAACCAAATCTTGTCAAATACACATGGCCATAGCTTCTCAGAAATGTATTTAATTGGGGTTGGTAACAATGATGTAATTCATAATATTGTTCTCTTCCATTTGAGATAATGCCTAGATATTAACTCAAAAAATGTGTTTTAGTGTTTCCTACCCCATTAATGTGAAAATATGATTTGTAGATGTGAAAAGCATAAGAAAATGCATGTTGTTTTGTCTAAAGAAAACACAACCTTTGACACCAGGTGGGATTTGAACCCAGGTCTCCCACATCATAGACAATTGCTCTAACACAAAGCCATTCAAGATTACTTGAGGATATGGAGCATTTTTGATTTTAGAATTTGGCAGAAAATTCTTAATTAAAACTTTATTTGTTTAATTGAAGTACTAGTGAAACAGTGAATAGTTCATGTAGTTACATTTGTATGCCTTTGCAGTTTGCAATAATGTTAAAAGAACATTATGAAGTGTGAAAAGCATAACAAACTGCGCATTGTTTTCGATGAAAATAAAGGTGACCATCAGAGGGCCTACCTGGTGGGGAACAAACCCAGGTTTGCCATATCTCAAGCTATTGCTCTTACCAATGAGCCATAGCAGATACACTGTGGCAGCCCAGTGATTGATCACTGCACAACATTTTCAATGTATAAAACACAACAGTGATTTTTCATGAATTTATGAATAAAAAATACATATTATGCTCGATAGTGCCACTATTTGATTCAATTTGGCCAATACTTTACAGTTTGGCTCTTGATGTAAGTGCTAGTATAGCTACCAGATTTCATCAATATGCTTCAAATCATTTTGGAGTTATTACCATTTCTGTGGTAAACCACGCCCACATCAATTTGCATTGGCTTACTGCAGCCATGTTGTTTGAAATATCCCATTTTTTTATCGTAACTTTTAAGAGGACCTTTATCTGAACACATTGATGATAGTTTCATGTTGATACATCAAACACTCTAGGGGGAGATGTTTTTTAAAGGTTTTTCAATAAATTAAAAATGGCTGAAAATACAAAATGGTGGACCTTATGACTCGTAAGCAGTTGATTTGTCCATGGGGAGACACATCTTCTGATGTACAATGTCTGTCTCTATCTGCAAAGGGGCAAAAGTTATGATTGTTTGAATATTGAAAATTCAAATGACAGTTACAGCACCACTAAGTGACCAATCAGTGTGTGGCCGTATTACACTACCTCCTACTAAGGTGCTAAGTTTCATAGTTAGGCCAAAACTGGGGACAGAAAAATGGTAATAGCATTTCCAAAATGGTGGCCAATCCAAGATGGCAGCGACATATATGGGACATACATATGTTCCAGATGAGGAAAATGATCACTACAGAAAGTTTCAAATGTCAAAAAAATAATGGTGATTTTTAATGCATTAATGAATAAAAAATATATATTAAGCTCTATAGCACCACCATTTGATTTTATTGAGCCAATACTTTAGAGCTTCGCTCATAAGGTCAGTGCAATTATAGAAACCAAATTTCATTAATATCCATTGAAGAATTTAAAAGTTATTAGCATTTTTGTGACTAGCCACGCCCACGGCTTAATGCGGTCAAGATATTTGGAATATCAGGAAAAATGCTTCCTTACTTTTTTTTCCCGCTTTCCTGAACAAAAGGGTGTTAGTTGCATGTTGATATGTCAAATGGTCTCGGAGGAGTTTGATTTGAACATGCAAGTGTTAAATGCAAATTTGCTAAAAATCCAATATGGTGGCAAATGGCAAAGCTGTTTGCCACGAACCAAGGAATATGAGGCAAAATGTATTTTGAAAATAGGCCAAACGGTTAAAAAGTTATAGCCCAAAACATTACATTTGTTCCTATATCGCCACCATCAGGTCAATTGGGTTGAAATGCACTGCACATGTGTCCCGTCGCATGTGTCTCTACATGTGTGCAAAGTTTCATCAAAAGTTATCATGTGGTTTTGTTGCAATTGTAACAAATGTGGGAATAATAATTATACCAGCAATAACAATATGGTTCCAGCACTACGTGCTTGGACCCCTAATAATGTTTGACTCAGGTCTGATCAGATGGTAGTGAGGAGTAAGGCACTGGACTGCACTGGGAGATCAGAGACCTGGCTGGCTAAGGCATTCTGAATGAGGTGTGCTGGAGCACTGCCAGGCTGGGAAATGATAGAGTTATAGTAGTCCCAGCGGGGCAGCAGGATCTGGACCAGCAGCTGGGAAGAGATAAGGCTTTTCATGTTGTTGAAGGTTAGCCTGCAGGACCAGATCACTGAAATGGAGTTCATCATCTATAACAACATACGGGGTCTTTGAGCAGTGGTCTAGAACCAAACAGTTTTTTAATAAGAGGTGAAGGTATGGTCAGTAGGTAAAGTAGCTCTGTCTTAGAGTGAAATGTGAAGATGAGGGTTTGACAATATGGTAGACATTTCTGTGTTAGAATTTTGAATTAATTTTGTGTAAAAGGAACAGAAAGGAGCCACACACCGACGCCTAGACATTGAAGAGGTGTGTGTGTGTGTGTGTTTGTGTGTGTGTGTACGTATGTATGTGCGTGCATGCGTGCATGTGTTGGTGTGCATCTGCGCACATGGACAGTGAGCGCCATAATTCATTGGACATTGACAAATCTTTGTTATTTTTAACATAATAATTTAACATAATATCTAGAATAAAGTAATAATTTTTCATATTTGGTTGCATATTTTTTGCATGCCATGACTTCCTGATATCTGTGACCCAACAATATCAAAAGACTCTTGATATTTTATTTTCTGGTACTTGCAAGCGATACTTGTGAGTGCGTGTGTGTCTGTATGTGCGTCTGTATATATGGCCTGAGGCCAGGTTATAAATAAGCTGTAATTTCCCCGGATGGTAAAATGATTAAGATGCAGAGTGCTGGCTCTCCGGAGCGCCTGCCAGGCTTGAGGGGCTGACAGGACGGCCCAGGGGAAAGGATCCCTGCTGAACCCCCATCGCCTCTTATACTCATATAATCACACAGAACCTCACCGTGTACCAAAAACCACCTTTATTTTAAAAAATTGGATTTGTTGTCCCATGTAAACACCAGAGATAATTCATAATTATCATAAAAAAACATGAACCTTCACAGCAGGTTACAAGAATGTAAAATTCTGAATATTAAAAAAGGAAAAGAAAATGAATAAGTAAAAATATTAATTTGATTGTATATTTGGACAATAATCTCAGGTTAAACTATTTCCAGTTCATATTTAACCCAGCTCAGGTTAAGGAATGCAAAGGCATGCTATTATTCTGAAATTTTTCACAAGATGAAAGGTATTTAGCTAAGATTTGTTAGATGCCTATTGTGACAGCAGACAGCATTATAGGCTACGGCTGTCGCAATGTTTATTTTTCCCAGGAGTTAATCAGTAACCAAGTGGGGCTAAATTATACAGTGCATTCCTATAGATAGAGACGAACCCAGTTCTCCTTATGAATTCCCACGTTAATATAAGATATCCTAGTCCTGATAAGAATTTGATTGGAGAGATAAGGTAGGATTTTTCGTGGATTAGTATGACAGATATACTACCGCTCAAAAGTTAGAAATCACTAAGGAATATGTATGCTTTTTAAAATAAATCAATATTTTTATTCACCAAGGTGGCATTAAATTGATCTAAAAGTACAGTCACAACATTAATAATGTTACAAATTACTACTACTATTTGAAATAGCTTTTTAAATTAAATCTTTACATGAGGAGTGAGGTGGCGACTGGGAACGCTGAGCTCCGTTTCGACAGTGTACAGAGACCATGACACTGGCTTTATGGAAGAAAGTCGTGGAGGCGCCGAGGCAGAGTTTGTGTGTTGGACTGGTTGATGACATAGGACATCTCGGGACAGCGGGGGCTATTTTTAATTAGGACATTTGGCTGTATTATTTTATATGTTTGTTTGTGTGTTGTTGCTGGTGGCTACAACTGAAGTTCCCTATCGGTAAAATAAAAGTTATTCTATTCTATTCTATTAAGTAATCATGCTAATGTGCTAATTTGGTACAAGAGAAACAATTCTCATTATAGTATGTCTTTTTTTGAATTGCTAAAGTAGAAATAGAATGAAATAGAAATATAAGTTTGTAACTTTATCAATGTCTTGACTGTATTTTTTCATCAATTAAATGCTACCTTGGTGAATAAACATATCAATTTCTATTCAATTTACTTGATGAAGATCTACAAAAATAAAACAGTGAATGACACTCCGTGAATTATGGAAGCGTGGAATTCGAATCCCAGAAAAAAGGGTAATTTAAAATATTATTTCAGTTTTAGTGTATGTTTCAAACCAACACAGACAGTTTACTTTACTGGCGTTTAGCATATTCTTAGAGCAACTACACAAGTACAAAGATCAGGGATTAAAGGACAGCAGCTCCCTTGAGGATAATCCCAAGAGGGATAGCAAGAGCAAGAAGTGTAGACTTGATTGAAACTTGTCAGCTATCTTACTGAACATTAGTTAAAAAAACAAGAATAAAGCTACCCTACACTAGCATTAGGCCTACACTACATTAAATCAACAACAGGTCCTGACATTTTAACAGCAGGGCTCTACAGTGCTCCCATTTCAGGAGCATGTGTGCTAAGTGGAAAAATAATTTAGGAGCACATCTACTAATTTGGCTGCATTATTGTGCTCCTAAATTTTTCAACTTCTGAGCATGTGCTCCTTAGAAAAAATGTTAGCGTAGAGCCGTGAGGTGTCAGTGATAGGTAGAACATATACCTGTTATAGTCCGGCCCATACGCAACCATTGGAAACACAACGTCGGTACACAAAGCTGTTTTCAAGTTACTTCAAGTGTATTCTTTTGCTTTAAAATACACACCAGTCATTGTGCACCCAGCTGGTCATCAGCAACTTCTATAAGTATTTAATACATCCTTCAGTGCATGTAAAACTGTGATGTAATATCAATGAACCGAAGAATGTGAACTGTCCCTCTAAGAGGACAACAACTTTACAAGATCTGCCTGATCTGAAGGCACTTGTACATGATTGCGCATTATTCCACATTTAATCCAGAATACAAGATCAGAGCACTACTGTGCATACAATGGTACTGGCGTGAGAAAGAGTTCATATATCTGCCATGAGAGTGGATTAAAGATGAAATACAGACAGGTGACAAATTAAAGCAAAAACCAACATAAAGTGTCTTAGTAATGTGTTAGGCCACCACAAGCTGCCAGAACAGCTTCAATACCCCTTGACATAGATTACACAAGTCTCTGGAACTCTGGAGGGATGGAACACCATTCTTCCAAAAAATATTCCCTCATTTGGTGTTTTGATGGTGCTGGTGGAGAGCGCTGTCTAACACGTCGTTCCAAAATCTCCCATAGGTGTTCAATTGGATTGAGATCTGGTGACCACAAAGGCCATAGCATATGAGTTACATAATTTTCATACTCATCAAACCATTCAGTGAGCACTCGTGCCCTGTGGATGGGGGCATTGACATCCTGGAAGAGACCACTCACATCAGGATAGAAATGTTTCATCATAGGATAAAGGTGATCACTCAGAATGACTTGTATTGATTTGCAGTGGCCCTTCCCTCTAAAGGGACAAGTGGACCCAAACCATGCCAAGAATGCCCCCCACATCATAACAGAGCAACCGGACCCCCTCATTGTAGTTTTTCCTTTAATTTGTCACCCGCCTGTACAACAAATTGCTTCTCCTATTGTAAAGAATGGCAGGAAGAAATGTGTACTGCCCAATAAACTAAATAACCGATACAGCTCTCAGGAAATGCATGATTTCTGCTCAAATGGTAAAGGACTGCTTGCATATCTTAAATGAGCCACTACTCCAGTCACGAAGTGTGAACATCTTTAATCGGCTACTCTCCAGTGATGCAGTGTGAACATCTTACATTCAAACACAATCATTTAGAATATCTGACATTTTAGCTACCTTTCTTAATAAGCTCATAAGCACTTGCTGATGAGCGCCGTCATTCTGTCCCAATAAAAAGCCTTTGATATGGCTTAGCCTAAAAGTCACTTGGACACAGCTCATTAGATTAAATGAGCCAGAGTAATTGGTGACAACATCAGTTTTTTTATCCAATGAATTTGAAAACTGGCAGGGGTGTTTTTTTGTTTTTTTTTGTTTTTTTTCTCACAGCTTAAAGGTGCCAGTTTTATTCGATCACACTCCTACATGGAATCAGTGCAGTAACTTCAGCGCTGAGAAGAATCTCCCAACGGTTCCGTCGGCATTCCTCTCACGCAGCGGCATGTCGAGCTGAAACTGGATAACCAGCTCTTAATCAGCTGCCCTCCCACATGCACAGGAACCTTCATCCGCTAACTCCGCGCTCTGCTGCGGGCCTGATTGATGACAGGTTAAGAACTCGCCCCTGCCCTCAGGTGTGTGAGGCCCAGCAGGTGTGTATTTCTCGAACACTTTAATTTCCTGTAAAATAACCGCTCAGCTACATGTGCGGGACCAGTGGCACGGTTTACAGCAGGCTAGGAAAACACTGCCAGCGCAGACAATTCAAACATGGTACATTAGAGGTTAGATTGCATTTGGCAGACGGACCTACATAAGTGCATGCAGTAAGGTTTAGGTACATTTGGCAGACGGACCTACATAAGTGCATGCAGTAAGGTTTAGGTACATTTTGCAGACGGACCTACATAAGTGCATGCAGTAAGGTTTAGGTACATTTGGCAGACGGACCTACATAAGTGCATGCAGTAAGGTTTAGGTACATTTGGCAGACGGACCTACATAAGTGCATGCAGTAAGGTTTAGGTACATTTGGCAGACGGACCTACATAAGTGCATGCAGTAAGGTTTAGGTACATTTGGCAGACGGACCTACATAAGTGCATGCAGTAAGGTTTAGGTACATTTGGCAGACGGACCTACATAAGTGCATGCAGTAAGGTTTAGGTACATTTGGCAGACGGACCTACATAAGTGCATGCAGTAAGGTTTAGGTACATTTGGCAGACGGACCTACATAAGTGCATGCAGTAAGGTTTAGGTACATTTGGCAGACGGACCTACATAAGTGCATGCAGTACGGTTTAGGTACATTTGGCAGACGGACCTACATAAGTGCATGCAGTACGGTTTAGGTACATTTGGCAGACGGACCTACATAAGTGCATGCAGTAAGGTTTAGGTACATTTGGCAGACGGACCTACATAAGTGCATGCAATAATGTTTAGGCCACAAGTACAGCTGAAGCTAAGTTATCAGCATCAGGACCTATAGAAGTAGTAAATACATAAACCTACAGTGTAAATTTCAATGCCACAGTAGGCACAATAGGAAGATTTAAATTGTCATGTTTTAAGTAACAGATGGGTTTGAGGATATAGTGTTAGCTGTAGCATATAGGTAGCACTAATAAACCAATAAAAAATGCTGAGAGCTCAGTGTTAGCTGTGCCAGTATGCAGTATAAACAGCTTTTTTCAGACTAATTGTCACTTCTTCAACTCTCTACTGGTCATATAAGTCCTCAGCTCACTGTGTTCAAGTGCACTTGGCTCCTAGACGACGAAGTGGGCAATTTCATTTGAGCTCAGTTTCAGTTCGTTTCACAGAAACTGCCCCTCCCTCCACAAGTACCGCTACTGACTGAGCTAAGTACAGACAGTACCCACCCTTCCTCAAGCACCATGGGCTGTACTCAGACAGTACCGCTACTGACTGACCTCAGTACAGACAGCAGCCTACCCACCCTTCCACAAGCACCATGGGCTGTACTCAGACAGTACCGCTACTGACTGACCTCAGTACAGACAGCAGCCTACCCACCCTTCCACAAGCACCATGGGCTGTACTCAGACAGTACTGCTACTGACTGAGCTCAGTACAGACAGTACCCACCCTTCCTCAAGCACCATGGGCTGTACTCAGACAGTACCGCTACTGACTGAGCTCAGTACAGACAGTACCCACCCTTCCACAAGCACCATGGGCTGTACTCAGTACAGATAGTACTGCTACTGACTGACCTCAGTACAGACAGTATACCCACCCTTCTTCAAGCATCATGGGCTGCACTCAGTACAGTACAGTACTGCTACTGACTGACCTCACTACAGACAGTACCGTTAGTGACTAAGCTCAGTACAGACAGTCAAGTCAACTCCATCTTTTAAAAATACCATTTGCTCTGTGAGTTCTACCTATTAGTCAAACTGCAAATGGCTGCTATAGGAATATCTGAACTACAGTCTTGTAAAATATGTCATTAATCCAGACCAGGAATAGCACACAATGACAGGACATTGTGTGTAAAAGAGAAAACATTTCTAAAAATGGCCTCTGCTAAATGCTTTCCACTCAAGATATCCCCCCCCCCTCAAGATAAATGTTTTACTTCCCTAACTTCACTGAGGTTAGATTACAGAAATGCCTGAACTATGAAGGCGGAAGATAGAATGGAGCCCACTCTCTGTGGCATGCGGCTGCATATTAATCAGTCTGGTTAAATAGGCAGATTTAATGAAGAACAGCTGCGTTTTCTGTGGACAGCAGTGGGAAATATGAGTGGCTGGGCCTAAGCACTCAGGCTTTTCCCTGCTCTCTGTCCAACTAAAAACACCACGAGCCACCTGGCCACTGCAGTGTCCCATTCTTCATTAAAAAAAAAAATAAAACAAAATCATAGCTGAGAAAGTAACTGGAACACAGCTGCATGCCTTCAATTCCCCCAATATGCCAATCACTCACCTCACATCTTCTTTTGTAGCTTCGCCAGCATCCAATCACGGCTCACGTAAAACTAGAGCTAAACAATCTGGCGTGACTTTTTCTACCATTGAGTCTACGGTGTCCCAAACAATAATATCTCCATGAGCTGTCCAATCAGTAACCTCTATATGAGCTGTCCAATCTGTAACCTCTATCTGAGCTGTCCAATCGGTAGCCTCCATATGAGTTGTCCAATCGGGAGCCTTCATATGAGCTGTCCAATTGGAAACCTTTATATGAGCTCTTTTTTCATTAACCTCTAGTTATGTGGACCCATCCCCCTTCCCCTTTGAGGCCATGCACCCCAAATACACCCCAAATGCATGCCAAATGCACCCCGTTCCCACACCGTCTCTTCCAAAACAGATTAAAATAATTTTGATATCAATACTGGGTATTATGATAGAACTCTATTTCCTCAGGCCATTAAACAGAGCTACAGTGCACATGGAGATCACGCATTATGATACAGTGTGCACATGAAAACACACGTGTCACACGGATATTCCACCAGTCTCACCATAACCAAACTTCATTTACTAATTAAGTATAATATTCTCTAGAACCTCAAATCATACGTCTCCTTCTGAAAAATGCAAAATCATTGACTGTACATCTGACACAAATGCACACACACAGACACGCACATGCATGCACACACACACACACACCCACATATATGCACGTACGGATGCACGCACACAAACACACACACACACACACACACACACACACACACACACGGATGCATGCATGCATGTACACAGGCACGTACACACATACACACTAGTGAGGACATTCAAGTGAACATTTAATTGCTACACGGAAGGTAAAACTTTCATATTCATTTAGCAGTGCCTTTTTGGTACTGCAATCACTGGAGATTGCACGCAATGGGACAGATGACATAGTACTTCAGATCTGACAGCTAGATTCATTTTGACAGCACCACCATAAGGTTAGACTCCTGAAAAACACTTCATTTTAAACTCTAAAAATAGTTTGTGTGCACTTTAGATTTCTGCAATTCATAGGGCAACAAACATGGCATTTAAATTTTGTGTTAATAAGTACGGCTAATTGAAAATTTGCACCCATTTTCTGCAACAATAAACAGACAATATGACATGAAAGAATCTTGAGATGTTTATTCTCAGGGACAATTGCTCTTTAGTTGTGTGTTCCTTCACCTTGAAGGAATTGAATCAATGTTTTAATGAATCAATATTTAAATACTGAAAAGCAATCAGACATTATGATTGTGACTGTGTTCTTCAGGCACTAATCAAACCTCCTCATTGGCTGAAGCTAGGAAAAAAACACACTCTCCTCCTGAATGAGGATTCAATGTTTATTTCATCTAATTAGTTTACCTTATTTAACTAGGTAGGTTAACTGAGAACAGTGGTGATCTGAGGAATATGGAACACCTTGGCAAAGCTCACAAATTAAGCATCCTGGCGCGCATGCGCACACACACTCATGAAAATGTCCTTTTCGATTCATTCATAGGTAGGACTAAACATCTACGTCAAATGCAAAATTTCATCTTTAATCCACTTTTCTTGATAAATGCCATGGTGAATGGAAACTTTGTTTCATACTGCTGTCTTGATGACAGTGAACCAGCTCCGCATCAGCTAACAGATAGCATGCCGTAGGATAGAACGCCAGCTAGCCCATTGCACACACCCCCCCAAACCCTAGCTCTGCAGTGCACACATGCTGAGCTGTACCTCCTGAGCCTTCACCCCACATTTAACTGCAGTCAAGCGGTTGAGTCCACACATCTTTCAGCTGGGAATTTATGACAGGAGCAGAATATCTCACTGATCCGATGGCCGTCGCTGGCCTGCAGGTGTAACGCTGCGGTCCAATTACATCAGGAGCAACGGAGCTTTATGTTCATCGGTGATACATAACAAATGTCCATGGTGCTTACTGCAAAATTTTCCATGTTAAGTCGCCAGTGTCAGA
The DNA here is from genome assembly GCA_022702515.1 of Ilyophis sp. 1 JC-2022. NCBI lineage: Eukaryota > Metazoa > Chordata > Actinopteri > Anguilliformes > Synaphobranchidae > Ilyophis > Ilyophis sp. 1 JC-2022. The sequence goes on from CM040396.1 coordinate 72,754,802, forward strand.
GTCAAGAAACTTGCAAGCAGCAATTAATTTCTCATGAAAATGTTTTGCATTGCTGAAAGTAAATCTACAAAAGACAACAAACTTTTTTTTTCAGTGCGTCTCAATGGCACGTTTCCCAGATTTGGAATATGGCAAAAAAAGGTCTCTACAGCTAATTCCGGCTGGTTAAAGCAGTATTCGTGTTTTTGCACATTTGCACAAGCAAACACACAGACATGCACACACACTCACACACATACATAGAAGCAGACAGGCAATGAATTTAAATTCATGTTAAGTTCTGTCATATCTGTGTGTAAAAGGCACACAGTAAAAGCCAAAAAACTTACTGTACGTCGCTTTGGATAAAAGCGTCTGCTAAATGACTGTAATGTAATGTAATGTAAAAACAGAAGCAGAAAAGCAGTTTGGTGGAAACTGTGTAAACAAACACACAGGTCTGAGAGGCCTCCAGTCCCTTTCATCTACACAGTATCCCGCTCCCCATTCCACCTTCATTTATACCGCGATGCCCTGGGCTACGGACCAGTCCCGGTCCAGCGAGTCCACTGCCTCACAGCCAATCAAGCACAGCGTGAGCAAGCAGGGGAAGCAGAAGCACGATGGATTCTGCAGGAGTGCGCCGTAAAACTTCCTCCGTCTCCTCAGCCCCCTACCTGCACGGCCTGACTTTATCCCTCCTGCCTCCCTTCATGAAACACAAAGAGGGGTGCGGGATTTCAGCCTTCTCTAACCACAAAGCGAGACGCGGGATTTCAGCCTTGTCTAAACACAAAGCGAGATGCGGGATATCAGCCTTCTCTAACCACAAAGCAAGACGCGGGATTTCAGCCTTGTCTAAACACAAAGAGGGGTGCGGGATTTCAGCCTTGTCTAAACACAAAGAGATGTGCGGGATTTCAGCCGCGTCTAAACACAAAGAGGGGTGCATTCATTGAAATGAGGCGCGGGGTTCACACGACTCTGTCTTTGACGAGTGCCGTCACAGCGTCCTTCAGATGAAGAGGCTGTGCAATGTCACCGAGCTGCCGCACGTCCCCCGTGCTCCATACGAACGTCTGCGCTAATGACAAGATGAATGCGCGCAGCTGGCCAAAACAAGCCCTTCCCTCCCCCACACATAAGCCCTTTCCACTCAGCGGAGATTTAGGGGTTTGAAGGAACGCCGTTCGAAATGCCAGGAGTCAAACTGCGGAATTCTCAGGACCTATTCCAGTTACAACATTCTAGAGACTAGAAATACTGACTTTGGACTTGTTTTTTCATCAACTAAGACTTTGGACTTGTTTTCCTCCATTTTTAATTAGCACATATGATTACTTTAGCTGACCGGGTGGTGAGAAGCCCAGAACAAGCAGGGGGTTTTACTACTGTAAGGCGGCAGGATACCACTGAGGAGGTTGGGAAAGAATGCACCCATGTGGGCTATTGGGTGACTCATCGTGTTCAGGCACTGCTCCAGAGAGTGGATGGACTCCCGCGGTCACCCCACAGCAGCTGGGCCGGCCAGCAGCCCCGCACGGCCACGGGTAATTAGCTGTCGCATTGCCTGGGGAGGGAAAGAATCAATTTAAAGGAACGCCATGTGTCTCATTGCGTAAAAGCGCCCCCTTCTGGTCAGTCGGGTATTAGCGGATTGCCTGCATGTGAAGACTCCTCCCCTGACTCAATGTCCTTGTGAAATTAAGTGTTGGACTGCAGACTGAAGCATGTGACATTGGGTGTGACATGAAATGTGTGTGCACTCTCCCGAGCTGACACAGCTGTTTACAGCAGTGAGCTTAGTTTACAGGATAATTATTATTATTAAGTTGGCTCAAAACAGCCAACTTACCATTCTCCATGTTCTTTCTTCTTCTTATTCCACATCAATTTTCTGTACGCTACTCCTCCAACAGCTTTTCAGCCAGACGTACCAAATTTGGCCAGCAGCCTCACCTAGTGTGGGATTGCATTGCATGTGCTTTTTATTTCAGATTTTATATAAAGAAAATGTCCGATTGATTAACATTGATGTCATGTTCAGAATCTGAGCAACAGCCTTGCAGCTGAAGTCAAAATTGACCACAAACCGTCTCTCTTGCAAAGCTTCCATCAGTTGAAATCACTGGCAAGGTGAGTAAAATTAGCAACATCAATGCAAGTTCCAACCACATTAATATTAGTTAGTTTTCAGTTAGTTATAATTCTTGTGAGCTAACATCCGTATTTCAACATTGGCTTTTTCAAGCCTCAAACCTTCCTTTCTAGTTATTATTATTTATGCTCCTGATCTGTAGCAATGGTGAGTTTCCGTGGTGCCATTTCATCTCATCAAATGCATACAGCACTGTTTCAGTGCCTAGTGACTATGGCGCTGACGCCAAGATTTTGTTCAACTGAGACATTTGTTGCTCCTGCAGCCAAACTATGAGTAGAAACCACAAATTACGTGTTTTATCTTTATTAGCACACGATCTGCCGAATACATAGTTTATTAGTGCCACTATTTTTCCGTAACAAGTCCATTTAACAAGCAACCCCCCACCCATTCTCGCCTACAACTATACCTACCCATGCGTGACATAGTGGACAATAGCATCTATGTGTGAGTTCATAAATATATTTCTTCATCATATAAAATTTGCATTCCGTCATAGCAACAAGATAAACCCAACAATAGCCGGATCGTATGCCAAAAAAGCTGTGAAAAGCCCTGCTCACTCAAATGAAAAATAAACATGTAAAATTATTGTGTATACCACTATACCATGTCATTCTACTACCAATATCTGCTACTAAATATGAAATAAATAAACAATCCTAACATTGGTTTTAAGCATGGAGATGTCCCTTTCAAAATTCAGCGATCATTTATTGTCTGGGACAATCCGTGTGAGAAATAAACAACACTTACTGCTATTACACAATGTGAAAAGACAATGCATAATAACCCCCAAGCTCTTCAAATCCATCTAATTCATTCCAGTTCATTCTGGTTTCATTGATGATTTTTTATCCAATATAGCACATTTTTTTCTTAGCAACAGTGTTAACAATGTCTTATTGGATGCTTTGAATGGTAAATTACAGGCGGGCGGAAAACAATTTCTAGTTTTTTTAGTTTAGTTTAGTTTACGCAAACAACTTAGAAAGTACATTCGTTCGCTGAGGCGTAAGAGTTGTTTCCTGTTAATTTAAAGTTTTTATGAATTTACCTTGTTTATTTAACTTGCCAGCAAGGCAAGAGAAAATTCTCACCTGCTTATATGGCTATTGAGAATGGTCAGAAGAAGATACCATAGTTACCAAGATACCATCGATAACATAGCATTGCTTTGTCAGAGAATATGCCTGAGGGATATGCATGAGAGACATTCCCTCCTCGAAATGTAACTATTAACGTTACTGCTTGTGATATTTCAAATATGTACGTTAGTTTGTCCACTCCGCCAGTGTTGTGCCATATGTTAGATATTGTTTTTGCATCTTGAGTGCATTTCGCTTTACTGTAGTGTATGCTTTCATGGGTGGCTCAGTCATGTTTTATGTTTGATTTGCCCTGAAGCTAGAACATTTGCCAGCATTTCCCTGATGGTGGAATATTATTGTATTGTAATCTTATCGTACATAATATAAACTGTATACACGGTATGGCAATACTTGTCACTTAGAGAATGAAAAATAATTATTCAAATTTACTGTGCATATGTGCTAGATGAATGTAAAACCTTTTTTGGAGTGAGTATGAATGTGTATATGTTTGATAATGGACAAAAAATATTTTATTCATTTTATGACCAGTTTTGGATAGGTGTTTAGACCCAGATATTTATCTCTATATTTATCACCCTATACTGATGAAAATATAGTAAAAGAATAGTAATTCCCACTTGAAAATTATGCAAAAGTGAGTTTTATTTGTAGTTAAATATATCATTACTTTATGATTTACAGCAGTGCACAATTTAGCCTTTTGGATACATTTGGAGACACTAAGGGACAGCAGGGTACACTGCTTATATTTTGCATCATAGGTCTGTAGTAGTCCTGCATATCACCTTCAGATTTTGCACACTTGTGGACATGGAGTTTATGATCCAGGAAATCGTTTTACCTGTTTCACATATCGTCACCTTCTTAAAATAATCACCTAAGTCATATTTTCAAGTTTTTCAGAAAACAGAATAAACTGAACCAAATACAGAATATATGATATTTGTTAATCATTTCACACAAAAAGGGTATATCAATAGATGACTATTGACTTACAAATAACGCTGTCTGTCAATTATGTAACATAAGAGGATTAAAGACTAAATAACTACACAACATTTATAGCCTAGCCAAATATTGTAGTAAACATTATCACTTACCATTCGGGGACGAGTCCAGAATCATGGAAATGACTTAATTTATGTTGATTTTCTTTGTGCATCTTGAAGCAGCCGCCATATTAATAACTTGTAAAAATGCCTAAGTCAAAATTTATTGTGACTTAGGCAAACATACAAACAGCCTAAGAGCACTCTTGACTTAGGCGATTACATTACCGGGGTAAAACAGCATGATCCTTTCAATTAAGGATCTAGGCAACTTTACCAGAGGTGGCCAGCATCATGAAGAGCTGATTTAAGCAAAAATCTCATGTTCCTCAAAAAATGACTTAGGCGATTATTTTAAGAAGGTGACGATATGTAGCTCTCAGTATTGCATTGCAAACTAAAGAAAATTAATTTCTTTGATTTTGTGGCACTTTATATTGACCTAAATTGTGAAAATAAACTAAACTAAGTTAGTATTGTAAATGGTACAACTATCTTGCTTGCTTTCCGTGATGCTCATACCTGGAGTTATGAAGCCTTAAATAGAGCACCCTTAAATAGGTGAGAATTTACCAAATTTGGCATCTGCACAAAGGGGTTAATGGCAAACATCTCCAAGAGGGGTGTACACAAAGAAAATACTCTCTTCTTCAGAATCTGTAATCTCTGAACGATATCTGCCAACATTATCTCCAAGCAACAATTACTGCAGCCATGTTAATGCTCTCATGGCTGATGGATAGCCAAGACCTGCTTGCTCCTGGCAATAAAAACAGCAATTACATTTTCGATTTTCTGCCAAGCAATTTGTCTGCATACTTCTGAGGTGTCGCATCCGAACTCCAAAAAATATACAGAACAGGCACCAAGGCTAACAGACAGAACAGACGTCCCTGCCTTTATCATGTTTCATATCCACATATTCCAAAGTGTTATTTTTAGTGATGAAGGGGCAGAAGAACCGCTGTGCCCTCAATTTGAAAAATCAAAGCACAGTATGGCGGCTGGTGAGCTGGGATAAAACTAATGGAAATAGAAGCTTATAAAGGAGACATTTCCCCAGGGAACACTGGAAAGAGACAATGGGATGATTGTGAACCAAATGCAGGATTGTGCATTAACTGTCCAATTTACAGAGACGATAGCTGCATCTGCAAAGAGAACAGACTGGTGTCACACACCACCCTCACCCTCACAGTAACGGCACAAACCAAAGAGAACAGACTGGTGTCACACACCACCCTCACCCTCACAGTAACGGCACAAACCAAAGAGAACAGACTGGTGTCACACACCACCCTCACCCTCACAGTAACGGCACAAACCAAAGAGAACAGACTGGTGTCACACACCACCCTCACCCTCACAGTAACGGCACAAACCAAAGAGAACAGACTGGTGTCACACACCACCCTCACCCTCACAGTAACGGCACAAACCAAAGAGAACAGACTGGTGTCACACACCACCCTCACCCTCACAGTAACGGCACAAACCAAAGAGAACAGACTGTTGTCACACACCACCCTCACCCTCACAGTAACGGCACAAACCAAAGAGAACAGACTGGTGTCACACACCACCCTCACCCTCACAGTAACGGCACAAACCAAAGAGAACAGACTGGTGTCACACACCACCCTCACCCTCACAGTAACGGCACAAACCAAAAAAAACTTTCAAGACTAAGTGTAGCTTTGACAGAACAAATCCAAATGTACTTCCTCTGAGAATCAACAAAATAATACAGGGGATGAATTTAATCTTTGCAAATAATCTTTATTGATTAATTTTTTTTTTGTCTTTGGGCTGATTTCATACTACACTGCATTTATTCCAGAACACGCCCAGAGGTCACATTCTGGCTGACTGGTCCTGGTTTGGGTTCATAAACCCTTAAATGATTCCTGTTTTAATTGGTCCACAAGGATATCACCAATTCCACTTGTATTAGGGTTAGGGTTAGTGGTCTGACCAGAATGGAACAGGCAGTGACACATCCCACAGAGACAGCCAGAAAAGATCAGCGAGAGCAATGCAGTGGGGCCAAACACTCACCCCAAAAACTGTAAAGGATTTCCAGCACACATCTGTAGTCAAAGCAAGATGAACACGGAAAAAAGAGGGGCAAACATTTTACCTTTTTATTTTTTTTTACTTTTGCATCAACTAATCATTAGGATGGAAGAGTGCACCTTTGCGAGAATGGAAGCGGAATACCTTCAAAGGTGTGGTGTAATGACAGCTGCCCCAAACCAGGTGAGCCAGCAGAAGACAGACTGCAAACTGGGTTCCTCTTGAAATTTTTCAGTCCATCATTTTTTTTGTGTGTGGGGGGGGGGGGGGGGTTAACCCTAATTTGCTGGTTTTTGGGGCAAATTAGGGGGCAAAAATCTGCTAATTTGCATTGTTTCCTATTTTTTCTATTTTCCAGATTTTCTGTTTTTTTAAATATTCCTGTACAGCCCCATAAAAAACGCTATACAAATAAGATGGACCTGAAGTGCAATGGAGGTTAAAAGCATTGGGAGGTTTTGGCAGCTGTCCGTCTCTCATTTCCTGCTCAGGAAATGTCAAAGCCCTTTATGGCTACAGCCATACTACTGTGCAAAAATAATAGAGAAATACATGCTTCTCCTCCCAGTTTAAATCTACTAATCATTTAGGAGTGAACCAAATCCCCTACAGACCCAACAGCCACATCAGTACCAGAAAAAAAAACCTGAAATATGTTTTAATGGCAGCTGGGTATCCAACTTATGGCCAGTTTGTCCTCATTTAAGAGACATCAAATGGAAGTTACCCTTTACTCATTTCATAGGGGTGGTTTAAAAAAATAGTTTGTAGCCTATAATAATTGCCAGAGGCTAACCTCTGGCCAAGGAGGTTTATGAGATTATTATCGTTTTTATAAACCTCCTTGCTTTCCGACTGACTGACATCCATGTGTGCTCCATTGGAAAAAAAGTGGCAGAGACATCCTGTAAACCATAGATATCATGTAGACCGTAGATATTGAATTCTATGTCCATTCCCCCTGTCATTCACTCATTTAACCCTTCAACACAAGCCTCGGCTTAGAATCACACAGTATTACAGCAGGCTGCATAAAGTGTTGGCTTAATTTGTTCCCTTATACAGGTTACCAGTTTTACACAGTATCTATTTATACAAGTGTGAAATTTGCTGAAGCAGTTCAGGAAATAAGAAATAAATGACTCACCTTTGGGTCAATGTGGTAATGGTCTATGTGGGAGGAAGGTGTGCTCACAGAGCATCAGTAGTTTGCAGGCTTTGTGCACAGCTCTTTTAAATGAGTCACACTCCGTACATACCTTCTTTTAGCCCAAAATGAATCATTCCTTCATTGTCACATGGACAATCATTTCACAAAATTTCAATCAATAGATCAATACAAATTTTTTACAGCGCTCTTCACACCATCATGTCCTGAACAGTTCAATTAAAAAATATTTCATCCGTAAATTTCAGTTATCCTTATCACATGCCAGAAAGGAGAGAAAGAAAGAGAGCGAGAGAGTGAGAGAGAGAGAGAAAGAGATAGAGAGAGATGCTTGTTACAACACCCCTTCCCATGTGTTTTATCTTTCTTAAAGGATATAGGCTGCTGTCTCACTCTCTACACAGACACACATCAAAGATGATTAATTTCAAATTTGCCCTGAACTTAAATAAATGGCAGTCTATTTTTCTCATCAAACAAAATTAACCTACAAAGTCAAAATAAGATTTCCATTGAAGATGTCCTGGCTTTTTAAGTCATTGCTACTTCCAAATAATTAAAAAAAAAACTTAAAAAAAGTCACCCAACATGGGCAACGTTCTCACATAGGGACCTACCAAATTGCTTGCGACTTCAAAATGTATTTTTAATCTATTTATTTCTTTTTCCATCAATCCATCTCAGGTTCAACATAGTTTTATCTCAGCATGACTTCAGTCCAGCCTCAATGCTCCCGATATGTTATCTGTAAACATTATCATACACAAACAGAAATCAATCACAATGATCCGAAAGGCAAAAAAAAATACATGAAAGCTCCAAGAGATAACGGCATCAGTCCCTGAAATAAGAGCTGGAAGATGAACGGTGTTCAGGCTCAGTTTTAATGTAATAATCTCTGCTTACTGAAAATGGAAGGGTCACTTTGTGACTCTGTCGGTTGTCTCCATCAGAAAGCATTGTCTCTATCTCCATTAGGATGCACATGCAGTAGACATGCTAAATTAGCACAAAAATAAGCTCCATGTGATGTTGAGCAGAAATGATTTAGCAGATCATGTACGTCCTTCTGCAGACACTGTGTTTCAGACAACTGCACAGGCTGTGGGGATAGAACCCATGAAAACACTTGTGACCTTCTCCTATAATTAAGTTACTTCAGAGCAAAGGTAAAAAATGCCTCCAATTCCCTGGCACATGCATCCATTTTGTTTCTGTCCTGAAGTGGTGTGGGAGCTCTGTCTGTAAGGGTGTAGCTTTCTGTCCTGAAGTGGTGTGGGAGCTCTGTCTGTAAGGGTGTAGCTCTCTGTCCTTAAGTGGTGTGGGAGCTCTGTCTGAGAGGGTGTAGCTCTCTGTCCGTAAGTGGTGTGGGAGCTCTGTCTGAGAGGGTGTAGCTCTCTGTCCGTAAGTGGTGTGGGAGCTCTGTCTGAGAGGGTGTAGCTCTCTGTCCTTAAGTGGTGTGGGAGCTCTGTCTGTAAGGGTGTAGCTCTCTGTCCTTAAGTGGTGTGGGAGCTCTGTCTGAGAGGGTGTAGCTCTCTGTCCGTAAGTGGTGTGGGAGCTCTGTCTGAGAGGGTGTAGCTCTCTGTCCGTAAGTGGTGTGGGAGCTCTGTCTGAGAGGGTGTAGCTTTCTGTCCTTAAGTGGTGTGGCAGCTCTGTCTGAGAGGGTGTAGCTCTCTGTCCTTAAGTGGTGTGGCAGCTCTGTCTGAGAGGGTGTAGCTCTCTGTCCTTAAGTGGTGTGGGAGCTCTGTTTGTAAGGGTGTAGCTTTCTGTCCTTAAGTGGTGTGGCAGCTCTGTCTGAGAGGGTGTAGCTCTCTGTCCTTAAGTGGTGTGGGAGCTCTGTTTGTAAGGGTGTAGCTTTCTGTCCTTAAGTGGTGTGGCAGCTCTGTCTGAGAGGGTGTAGCTCTCTGTCCTTAAGTGGTGTGGCAGCTCTGTCTGAGAGGGTGTAGCTCTCTGTCCTTAAGTGGTGTGGCAGCTCTGTCTGAGAGGGTGTAGCTCTCTGTCCTTAAGTGGTGTGGCAGCTCTGTCTGAGAGGGTGTAGCTCTCTGTCCTTAAGTGGTGTGGCAGCTCTGTCTGAGAGGGTGTAGCTCTCTGTCCTTAAGTGGTGTGGCAGCTCTGTCTGAGAGGGTGTAGCTCTCTGTCCTTAAGTGGTGTGGCAGCTCTGTCTGAGAGGGTGTAGTTCTTCAGCACACAGAGCTGGATGCTGCAATTTGAGACAGGCATGCACAGGACACTGCAGGCACAGACTGCAGCAGTAAAAAGAAAGACTGCAGGCGTGGGAAGGCATGTCAATATTTATGTGTCAATATTTAATTATTGATTCACAATCACTTCTTATAAATTACCACAGCAGTTCATGTTAAACACTTTCATGTATAGACAGAGAAATCACCATTACTGTTGCTATATCTCACAAACCATTTCAGAGGAGTGGGCAAAGCACAGAAGCTTGGACGCATGCTGAGAGGAAGAACCAGAAGCCCTGCTAATGTGAGGTCTCATTAAAAGCACATTGGACAACAGAGGTTTATATTTTTACCAGAGCTCGCCTCTCCAGCAGCGACTCAATCGCAGTCAGATTGCCTCTACATCGTGGGTATCTTCTTCAGAACAAAAATTCTCGAAAACTAGGAAGAAACATTCCTATGAAACAAAGTTTTGCACAACTACTGTAAGAGACATCTCCCAAGCAGGCCAGCAGAATCAATACACTTTAGTTCCAATAGTAATCTCATAAGGACCACGGTTCATACTTTATTAGATTCTGAGTTAGCAGCAATACAAGCTTGATCTGAATAAAATGAAAATGTGAACACAGCACTACAGGGCTCACTCTCTAACTCACTGTCAGTGACCGCACACGAGAGCAGCACTACAGGGCTCACTCTCTAACTCACTGTGAGTGACCGCACACGAGAGCAGCACTACAGGGCTCACTCTCTAACTCACTATGAGTGACAGAACACCAGAGCATCACTACAGGTCTCACTCTCTAACTCACTGTGAGTGACCGCACACGAGAGCACCACTACAGGTCTCACTCTCTAACTCACTATGAGAGACAGAACACCAGAGCATCACTACAGGTCTCACTCTCTAACTCACTATGAGTGACCGCACACGAGAGCAGCACTACAGGGCTCACTCTCTAACTCACTGTGAGTGACCACACATGAGAGCAGCACTACAGGGCTCACTCTCTAACTCACTGTGAGTGACCGCACACGAGAGCAGCACTACAGGGCTCACTCTCTAACTCACTGTGAGTGACCGCACACGAGAGCAGCACTACAGGGCTCACTCTCTAACTCACTGTGAGTGACAGAACACCAGAGCATCACTACAGGTCTCACTCTCTAACTCACTGTGAGTGACCGCACACAAGAGCACCATTACAGGTCTCACTCTCTAACTCACTATGAGTGACAGAACACCAGAACACCACTACAGGTCTCACTCTCTAACTCACTGTGAGTGACAGAACACCAAAGCAGTGGGATCTCAGGGATATTGCACTGTCAGACGCCGGCCGGACCAAATCACATCTCTTTTGAAATTGAGGTAAGTTCTCTGGCCGTGAGGTCGCCTCAGGTCCTTACTGCAGCAGGATGTCCCAGCTTTTCTGGCTTCGCTTCCAGCGTTTGAGTTAGAAAGCCTTTTCAGATCAGAACCATTTCCTTCACAGTGTACCAGTTTCTAAAGGCATTTTAGACCTGGTCGACCAGGACATGGGATCTTTTTTCAAGCTTCAAGGGCATTTGAGTGCCCTCATTTATGACCTCATACATTAATACTCTCAATTGTTCAGTGATACCCCCAATGTGATCACTGACTATGCCCCAAAGAAAGCCCCATTTGATGTAAAAATCATTAGATGTAACAGCCATGTTGCATTTGATCTTGGATTCTTCAATGCAATTACTCAGAACCGATGTGTTCTTTGGAACTTGCCCAGACTGATTTATGCAGTAAACAAACTGAACACCAAAAAAAAAATAAGACTACTTGACCATGATAGAAGATGTACAAGTAAAGGTCAAGAAAACTGTTGTCCTTACTAAAATGCTTTTTTTGGGTTACATTTTAAATATGTTTTATTTTTTGATGGAGCATTTGGTGTGTACTTGGTGTATCCAAGTGTCAAATTCCATGGTGTAAAAATAGTACACCAGTACACAATCCATGAATTTTGAACTCACTGTCATGCAAAACACTTAAAGGGGCTGTTTACTTTCTGAGGTCTTTTGATATTACTTCAGAGTAGGAAGGCATTGTATTATTTCATGGAATTAGGGGTGGGGGTTCCTGGTCTAAGTAAGAAAACACACTTCAACTAGTTCCAAAACGGCACGTATATCAATGTTATGGCTGTTCAGGTTTCACTACATATTATCCAATTACTTTTTTAAAAATTACATTAATCTTATTTTTGCTTGAAATCATTATCTTTGGTACAAGCAACCTGAGATGGAAAGAAGTACCAACACAATATGAAAATGGATATTTATGTTTATAATTGTGAAAACACGCTATAGAATGGAACCATATAAATTGATAAATTGATACTGGTCTTTTGTGTCTTTGGGCCCCTCGCCATGGTAATATGGGGGTAATGTAACACTAAATCTGGTTACTCGGTTAACCCTACTTTTAATTCACCTTGCATTCTGCTTAAGAGCATAACTTCAGGGGAATGAGAACATTAATCTCGTGAAGATTACTGACCACAAAATTGTACCACATTATTTGTAAAACACTGCTTTGTATGGTACGATTTCCCATGAGTGTGACCCTCTCCATCACCTCTGAATCAATGCTCATGAACTTCATAAATTATACATCAGGTTTACTTTCACCTTAGACTACTATACCCATGACATCTTATCAAACAGATGTCACAGAGAAAACTGTATAGAACTGTTCATTATTCAGTAAGTGTGGCACTGATTTTAATTAAAACCTCTGATAAAAAAATAAGTGGTAAAAGATAAATGGTGATCGCGACTATAATATTCATATGGCAGAATGTGATTTTATATTAACAATAAAAGGTTTATTTTTTGGGGAGGGGGGGTTTGACTTGGATCTATTTTACAAACAATTTCCACCATGCGGATCAGTAATAATATTTAGATACAGGTTCAATTCCAGTTTATCTAAACCTTGTATTTGGAAGTGAAAACGAGTGTGAAAGTTTAAATTAATTAACCAAGATTACATTTAAAATATATATGCCTTTTGAACTGGCAGAATTGACCTACCATACTTAGCTATTCCATGTGCACTAAAATATATTGTTTTCAGTGGTATGTGGCTCACCTTTTTATGCTAACGTAGAAAATACAAATCGAAAACCTGCTGCAATGGCTGATTATTCATCAGACAATTACGAGGATGTTGCGTCTCTTTACTTTGATGGCCACCCATATTTATTTGAATGGGATTACACAGAGGAAGAGCTAAATCAAAGTGAAAAGGACAGAAGGAGAACAGATGCGGAGACAGAGAAGAAAGGCACAAAGTATTCCGGTAGGTCAATTCTGCAAGTTCAAAGAGCATGTAACGGAATACATTTTAATTTTAATTTAGCAGAATAAATTTCACACTCGTTTTCACTTTCAAATAAGAGGGTTAGATAAACTGGACTTGTTTGAGGTAAACCTGTATCTAAATATGACACATTGGACTCCACTGTAAAGCAGAGCGGAGCGGTTTTTATTATTATTACAAAATTATTATTATTACTGATCAGCATGGTGGAGATAGTTTATACAGAATAGGTTTGAGTAGAAAAATATTTTTAAAAAGAATTACCTTTTAACAGTAGTCAACCAACCATACTATATATTAGTCCTTATGGCAGTACATTTTGAAAAGCTTAATATTGTAATTTGTTTTGGAGCAAATACATAACTAGTATATTATCATTACTATAATTATCATGAATATGATATAATTATTTGTGATGGCAAGTACAGAGCCAAAGGGCCTTTTCACCAGATGCTCAAAAGCGATGTTAATGGCAAATAAAGAGCACAAACACGGACATTTTGATTGACACAAAAATAATTGAAATATGAATTATTCTACGGGTATAGTAGGAAACTTTGTGTCCCACAGCCTTATTAACATTCCTGGGCACTGGCATGCTGTGAGGGGGGGGGGGGCTTATGCACCATCGGGGAAAATGTCTGTACAACATCTGCACATCACTAACACCATTATACAGCCCCAGGTCAACATCTGTATCTCTAACCACATTACACAGCCCCAGGTCAACATCTGCATCACTAACATTACACAGCCCCAGGTCAACATCTGCATCACTAACCACATTACACAGCCCCAGGTCAACATCTGTATCTCTAACAACATTACACAGCCCCAGGTAAACATCTGTATCTCTAACAACATTACACAGCCCCAGGTAAACATCTGTATCTCTAACTACATTACACAGCCCCAGGTCAACATCTGCATCACTAACATTACACAGCCCCAGGTCAACATCTGCATCACTAACCACATTACACAGCCCCAGGTCAACATCTGTATCTCTAACAACATTACACAGCCCCAGGTCAACATCTGCATCACGAACAACATTACACAGCCCCAGGTCAACATCTGCATCACTAACAACATTACACAGCCCCAGGGCAACAAACCACCTCACTAACAACATTATACAGCCCCGGGTAAACATCTGTATCTCTAACAACATTACACAGCTCCAGGGCAACAAACTGCCTCACTAACAACATTACACAGCCCCAGGTCAACATCTGCATCACTAACAGCATTACACAGCCCCAGGGCAACAAACTGCCTCACTAACAACATTACACAGCCCCGGGTAAACATCTGTATCTCTAACAACATTACACAGCCCCAGGTCAACATCTGTATCTCTAACACCATTATACAGCCCCAGGTAAACATCTGCATCACTAACACCATCATACAGCCCCAGGCAAACATCTGTATCTCTAACAACATTACACAGCCCCAGGTCAACATCTGTATCTCTAACAACATTACACAGTCACAGGTCAACATCTGTATTTCTAACAACATTGCACAGCCCCAGGTAAAAATCTGTATCAATAACTCCATTATACAGCTCCAGATCAACATCTGCATCCCTAACACCATTACACAGCCCCAGGTCAACATCTGCATCACTAACATAGAGTTAAATAGAAAAATGAGTCAGGAGAAACAACCCTTACAGTGAACCATCCATATCTACTGCATATCTGGCAGCAGAGTGATGGTTTGAGGCTCGCTAGATACCTCAGATCCTTGGCTTACAGCCATTTAGCCAACCATGGGGTAGATTTACTAAGATCCAAAATAAGTGGTGTTATTTTGCGGGCGCACACTTTGCGGGTGATCAACAGAGTCATTATGTAAATTACTCCAGCTGCAAACTCAAGCCATATTTAAATGAGAGATTTTGCATGTTTGGACTGTTATACTGTAAGTAAATGGTGAAAAGACTGGCAGCAATGCTTCGGTTTTTTTGGTATTTGTTTTACAGTTTAGGTATAGGCTACTGTTACACTGAACGAGCTGGCAGTTTATTCCAAACTGTTTCACGGGATGTCTCTTAGTTTCTGCCGGGAGTTACAGATTGTCCGGACTGAAATGATCATAACAATGCTTACTACCACGTAAGTGTCACATAAAATCACAATTCCATTTTATCATGGGCTTTATTTTTATCAAGGTTTGATTTGCACTGTTGGTTATCATAGTCGTTGTATTGTTTGTCTGATTCAAATACTAGTCACTATTGTATTCTGTAACATGAATTGCTTCATGATTTTTAAAAACATATTCAGAATGTTGATTACATTACATTACATTACATTCATTTAGCAGACGCTTTTATCCAAAGCGACGTACAGTAAGTACTGATTGATCTATGTAGGCGATACACAAATTATCTTGGGTAAACCGGAGCTTTAGAACATAGACAGCAGTGAATGCACCTGAGCTTGACAATACATTTCTGACAGAAAACGTAGTTTATTGACTTTTTTTACTTCACTGCAGTGGTGATAAAACTTACAAGTAGTAAGTGCTTGTATATTGTTAGCCTTTGTTGATCATCACATGAGGCTAGAATGATGAAGCTAGCAGAAACCAATAGCACTAACCCATAAAAAAATATTACTTCCAACTTTACTTGTTCAATCGAATGGCAAAAGTGAAAGCGTTTGATTGTGGTCCATGGCACAATTAATAATTAGCCCACATTGTTGCGCAATCATTCGGAACGTTCAGTTATGGATATTCCAAACACACCCATACTGTCTTGCTACAATGACAGCCGTCATTTTATTGATACCGTGTTTTTTTAATACCTGCTTTCCATTTGTACTAAAATGCACCCGCAAATACATTTCTCAAACTTCCTTTCGGGGTTAATAAATCACATTACACGTGCTAAAGTAATCTATTTGCATGACCACCTCCCACTATTTTGTGAAATAACATAGGCACGCCCAATTTTGCATATTCATCCAGGTTAAACCGCAACAATGAGAATTTAATGTATCTTTCAATTTGAGCAGACACAATCCTCTTTAAACCTGGTTAACCCCTTGTTTTTCTGTAGTTTGCAATGAAATGCAGAGAACTACATATGTGAAAATCTATACATTTCCTGGATCATAATTTCTGTGTCCACAAGTCTGAAAAAATCTGAGGATTATATGCAGAACTAATAAAGATATATGATGCAAAATAAGTGTACCCTGGTGTCCATTAGTGTCTCCAAATCTATCCAAATGGCTCAATTGTGCACTGCTCTAAATCATAATAATAATGATATATTTAACTACAAATCAACTGTTTTGGCTCGTAAAACTCAACTTTCTACCATTTTCAAGTGGGAATTAGGATTTTTTTATCAGTATAGGGGGATAGATATCTATGGATCCAAAAACCTATCCAAAACATGTCATAAAAATAATAAAATAAGTTGTGTCCATTATAAAGCATATACATTTGCTCCTTCTCATGGTTTAAGATGAAAACATTGGTATTACACTGTTACACACACCTAAATATGTAGCCTAATCATTCACTCTTGTACCTCAATAAAACATCAGTTTCCCCTGTACTCTACAGTATTTATTCTTTTGCCATGGGATTGCATTTTTCTGTAGTTAAAAAAAAACATTTTCCCATTCATAATGACTCCAAGGAACATTCATCTATCAGCGCACAGTAAATTGGAATGAGTATTTTCCATGCCCTACGTGACAAGTATAGCCCAGATGGGTATACTACGAAGCGAGATAAAGAAAATAGCTAGGTTTTGTGTATCACAAAGCCGACTCACTTTTAATCAGGGTACATTGCCATGGCAACTTACTCTGCATGGCTAACCTGCTCCGGGGCAGGTCATGTTCAGGTTATCAGATTGAAACATATAAAAGCACCGCCCTTTGACCAATCAACTCCTTGGCTTTGGAAAAAGGCGTCTCCATTCCAAAAGATCCCGAAGAGATATGTGCAGATAGAGGGAATCTCTTCGCAGGGCGAGATGATCAAGTTCTGAAAAATGCTTGAAAGACTTTTTTTATGAATAAATGTTGGTGCGATTGCTTCAGCAAGATTTTAAACATGCTGTATCAAGTTTAAAGTTTAGGAGTTCTAGAATGTAGTAGTACAGTTGTCACATTATAAATAAACTGTATGACAATGTACTGAGAGTAGAGATGTATTTGTTAAGAGTGATAAGGTGAATAAGATATTAACTAACAAACGGTGAGGTTCTTTTGAGTTTTTTTTTTATTTTAATTTTTTTTTGCAAAAGCTCCTTCCTGGCTTTGTTGGAGGTAATGGTGTTGCTTATTGCTCTTATGATTGATTCATGTTCTTATCCGTCCATTATATCCGTCCGTATCAGTCTTTTTTTTCCACAGGAGAGAAACACATTGCTCTAGTACAGCCCATGCTGCACCGCTATAGGCTCGTTGTCGCAGACACCACACCTTTTATGGGAACGCGCACAGAGCCTGATTAATAAAGCCCATGTTCACTTAGCAAGTTGATAACCACGTTCGTAGTACCAGTTAACCCAGATTGCGGTGTTTAGGCTTTCTGAAGGCAGCTAACCCAATGAAACCCTGGCTATGTTAAGCTTCCTTCGTAGTATACCCCTCAGAAAGATAAGCCTATAATCTATATTATGTACGATAACATTACAATAAAACAATATTCCTTCAACAGGAGAATGCTGCCAAATGTTCTAGCTTCAATGGAAATCGGTACATCAAACATAAAACATGTCTGAGTCATCAAAGAATGTTACACTACAGTGTGTGAAATGCATTCAAAATGCGAAGATAATGATATCTAACATAGCCTACTGGACAAGATGGTGATTGAGTGGAAAAACTAATGAACATATGTAGCCAGCGAGAATGAACTGCATATTGCAAGCAGTACTTTCATATCGAGGACAAAAAACTCCCGTCAGCAAAAGCATTTTCTGTGCTTCATACTACATTGATAAAATTTTTAATTCTGTTAAAATTTTGGTGTGATATAATTACACAAGAATTTCACATTTTTCAATTGAGTCAGAAGGGCTTTTCACTGCTTTTTTGGCATACGATTGAGCTATTGTTTGATTTATTTTGTTTCTATGACGGAATACTAATTTTAGATGATGAAGAAATATATTTATGATCTCACACATAGATGCTATTGTCCACTATGTCATGCATGGGTAGGTATAGCTGCAGGCGAGACTGGGTTGGGTGTTGCTTGTTAATTGGACTTGCTACAGGAGAATAGTGACACTTAGAAACTCCGTATTCGGCAGAGTTGTCACAAATCGTATACTAATAAAGATACAACACAGGATTTATTTTTCCCACTCATATATTTTGTACACGAAAACCATTAGTAAACCGACCCCCATGTGTTCCATACTATTCCTGTGTAATTTACAGCTTAATCTAGTCCCACCCCCCATTTCCCATAAAGATCCATTCAAATGCAGAGATGTTATCGGATCACTTGTAAGAGTACCAGAAAATAAGATATCATGAGTCTTTTGATGTTGTTGGGTCACAGACATCAGTAAGTCATGGCATGCAAAGGATATGCAACCAAATATTAAATATAATGACTTTATTTATACAATTACATTTGGTGCCCTAAAATGGGGGGACTATGTGTAAAAATGGCTACACTGTTCACACAATATGGATTTAAGTACCCTCAAATTCAAGCTGAAAGTCTGCGATTTAACCTCATAGTCACTGTTCCATTTCTATTCAAATGTGCTGGAATACAGAGCCAAAACAACAAACATTGTGTCACTGTCCAAATACTTACGAACTGCAGTATATATTCACTGGAGAGTATCAAATATTGTATTCTCAGAAAATTATTTGATCTCTCATTATTAATTAAAGAATAATAAGAGCATAAACAAGCATTGCATGTGTCTTGTAGGGCCTGTCATTTAGGGAAAAGTCAGAATACATTGGAAGTAGTCTCCAATGGGGCATACAAGTGGTTTTATTTGGAGAAAAGGATTCCTTTATGATAGCACTTAGACCACATATATTATTACCTACTATGCCGCTGGACATCAATGTACTATGTCAGTGTGTGCTTGGATGTGTGCGACACTTGTATTACATGCAAACTAACATTTTCCTCGTGTTTTATGTTCTCAAAAAAACACTTCCATTTGGCTTTTAAATATTTAACATGGTGTACCAGTCATTATGAGCGCTGAGGTCTCAAATGTTATGGCTCGGGCACTTAGGGTTGCGTCTAGTACAATTCCCATGGCAATACAAATAAGTCATGGCAGATAATGATTGTGTCATGGGTGCAGTGTGCTGTAAAATTACTTTCCTCTGGAATACACATTAGCTGACCTCTGACACTACGGGTTAATAAGGAGAGACTTGAATAGCTAGTGCACTGCTATCTGAACACTGTCACCACTGACAAGTGGAAAGGCAATTGCTGTGTAATAGACGTACTACGTATCACCTTAACAGCCCAATGCTAAAGTCAGGCTATTACAAATACAATCATGCTAATATACAACACTGACAATTAGTATATTACACAATTATGTTGCAGTAGTATTAATATAAAAAAGCAACACAAACACTATAGATATTATCCAAGGTGGCAGACTGGGAAAAACATGGCAAATCTGTAGGTCCAAATTGCATTGCTGATTCTGGCATAGATTAGCATAGCCTGTAAAGAATTGATGTGTCACTAAAACAGGCTATACTAATTAAAGCCAGAATCATCAATTCCATCTTCATAACGTTTTTTTTTTCTCCAATTGAAGTTCCACTTGATTTCAGACACTGCAAATGAAAAACTGTGTTAACAAAACATGTCAAATACAGTATTTATGCATACACTCATTTACAAGTGAAAAAAAATACAGTTGGAGTGGATTACTGGATCTTATCTCTCCAACAGTGCTTTGATCTGGAGTTAAGGCTATGCTACCCACCACAGTATAGCAGAATAACTGAGTAGACATGTTTACTCCATCATATACCGTATAAAGCTCACCGAGCCCTAAAGGACACAGCTAGTGCCAGCTGCAAGAGTGACACATCAATTTCTAACAACAGCAGCAGTGGGTGACTGGCCAGGCACTGGGACAAGCTAATTCAGCAGGAACCAGAGGAGCTCTGGACCACTTAACACTAGAACCGACAAGTGCGACTCCAATTGGCGTTGTGATTTTAAATTTAGAATAATTAAATCCGTGTTTATGGCATGTTTCTGTCCTGCCCTGACCATTTCTAAATAGTTATACTGCAAATGCCTATTTTGTTATAATTCAAAAATTCATCTTAGAAAACTGAATTAGATGAGTTTTTCTTGATTTTCGTTCCCTCAAAGACACCCTCTAACCGCCACGTTCAACGCCATTTGGTGTTGGTACCCAAGTGTGACTCGCTGCTTCTGTCCTCCGGGAGCCGTATTGGCTTAATTTGCATAATGGCTGTATTAGCGTCCTGAGACAGTGATAATGTATATAAACTGTTATTTGATATAAGCTACCCAAAATAAAACATATTTAAATTGATTAAATTTGTTTTATTTTCCTAGAATAAATAGCTTACTTTAGACTCTAACAGTAGTTTTAGCCTGCAGTTCCAAACCACAGTGGTAGCGTGATTTCCCCTCTTGTGAAAGCCAAGTGCCAGGTGGGAAAATGTACTCACAACAAAATGAAAAAAAATACATGAGGTGCAACTGATTTGTTTGTGGGAGATGCTGACAGAATCCTGCGTAGACTGTTGATGTATTTGCAAGATAACATGGGGAAATTAACAAAGGGCTCAGCGCAGTTTTTCTTTGAATGTTTTTTTTTCTCGCTCCATGCACTTGCTGCCTAAAGCAGTATCGTTATATGTAGGCCTGTGCATAACCCCTTGTGGATAACCCCTTGTGCATAACCCTTTGCGGATAACCCCTTGTTGATTTACTGTTTCCTTCAGTCTCTGAAAGTGACACGTAATACAGTACCTTACAAAGCCTTCGATACCAGACATGCGTTAGGCCTGCCTTGTTCAGCCAGCCTCATGTCTGGTGACAACTGACTGATTAAATGAGATAAATACGCACGGTCTGCTCGTGATTGCAGGGAAGATTATGACTTGTAATCTACTCAACCCTTATTTTCCCCAAGCCATGCCAGTCCAATCACCAAAACCTGGAATTAAGAGAGACGCCCACCGTGGTGAGCTGATCCAGACGGTGAATCACCCGCTGCGATTGATTGGTCTGCTTTCCCGCATGCATTATGCATTGTGGCAGTCTAGAGCACAGTCATATCCATACATGCCAGATCTGCCACACACAGGGACGACATTTCATTCATAAGGGATAATATAAATTTCAGTTCCAATTTTATAGACAGGGGAATGGAATTGCATAGCTGTTAGTCTTTACCTTTGAACCCAGCAATTTGGGGTTCTACTCACCAAAGAGAAATGGTGCCAGTATTGATCACTTGGCACCAAAAAAAAAAAAAACTGAAACCATGGTAGCTGCCCCCGGTTGATGAAACCAAACAAAACACAACAAAAAAAATGCAGTGCACGGCAGACCTTATTACATGACCAGTAACTCACAGGACTGCAGTGCTCAGCTGGCTAGAGGCTAGGCTAACCTTGTTTGTCGAATTTACTGTCGGCAAGCAAATCAGTGTTTCTCTTCCAACATTCCATTTTCTTTGATGAAAAAGAGGGCCGAGTGCCTGAGCCAGATGAAACCTCGCTGAACAGTACATTCCAGCACAGACCAGAACACTCTGAGCCCATTTAATTCAGCTCTTATCTCTTCTGCACACTTTCTTCAGTCAACCAATTCCTGCTGCTCCATTTCTCAATTCATGCTTCCTCCTCAGCACCATCGCTGTGCTAAAGGATCTCAACGTCACACCTTCAAGGCTTCACTGAATGTGAGATTCTTACCATAAAGGAGTCCAGAGATCCCTCTGCAAAACTGAACCCTCCATATATTTTCATATACATTCTTTTATAAATTATATCTTAGATCAGATTAAAATAAAGCCAAAAGATTAACCCATGTGTTGTTCTCGGGTCAAAAAAGATCCTTTTCTGAGTTTAACAGCAGCAAAAAAAACCTGAATAATTTTTTTTCAGCATTAAATTTGATGACTTTGTGAATATGCAGTAGATATGGATGGATCACTTTAAGGGTTGTTTCTCCTGACAAATTGTCCTATTGAACTATGGAAAAATAAGTCAGGAGAACTAACCCTTCAAGTTATCCATCCATATCTACTGTATTTATGGCAGCAGAGTGATGGTTTTAAGGCTTGTTTGATATGTCAGACCCTTGATGACTTAAAGCCATTTAGCAAACCATGTGATCCATACCGTTCCAGTGTAATTTACAGCTAAATCTAGTCCCACCCTCCAATTCCCATAGAGATCCATTCAAATGCAGAGACCTTATAGTATCGCTTCTCAGAGTACCAGAACCTGGGTCACAGACATCAGGAAGTCATGGCATACAAAAGATATGCAACCAAATATTAAAAATGATTACTTTATTATATGTATAAATGCAGGGGTACCAATAATTGTGGCACATGTGGTTTTGTTAAAAATAAGTATTTCTTGATGAGGGATTTTTTTTTCTCATAATAAATTTACTTAAATTAAAGGTTGGATATTTCTAATTTTTTCAGTGTGAGATTAAGCTAATTCACCAAATGGTGAATTTTTTAGAACATTTTTTACTCACCTTTACCAGCGGTGCCAATAATAGTGGAGGGCACTGTATATGTGGCTTAACCCTCTGGGGTCTAAGCCTATTTTCCCCATTTTTTGGTACCCTCGGATAGTTACTATTACATATATATAAGCATATATGGCACTATCAGGTGTTGCATATATTTCTTTCAACACAAACTGGTCCTGTGTGGTATTTTATCATAGATCCTTTTTAGGAGGGACGGCAGTGTGGTATAATGGTTAAGGAACTGGGTTTGTAACCGAAAGGTTGCAGGTTCGATTCCCAGGTCGGACACTGCCGTTGTACCCTTGAGCAAGGTACTTCACACCTGCATTCTTCATATATATATATATATGTATCAATGGATATGTAATATAAAAAAAAAAAATGAAAAGTAAAAATGCTCGAGAGTCGCGTAAGAGCAAATGCCTAAATAATAAAAATGTAGGAGACTATATTTATGGCAAAATTTAATTACCACAAAAACATAAAATTAGCATTACAGAAAAACCTTAGTATTTTCATTTTCATTTCACAAACGGTAAATAAATATACTTACAACCCCTCGACTGGGTCAAGCCCATCTTGATGAGCGATTTCGTCGTCGGTAGCAAGGTAGCTTGCATCCCACTGCACAAAAAAGGCCTCAAATTGGCTCGTCGATATAGAAACCTCTGGTTGGTGGACTCTACTTGTAGGCACAAGACTAGGCGTTACACCGCAATTTACGGTAAGTTCCTACGCGAAACGAGAGCGAAGTTATTAAACAAAACGTATGAGCACCGATTCCATGTCGCCGATGACCCCAGAGAGTTAAAACTACAATTGTCTATTAAGTCAAAGAAAAGGACCCCAGGCCCAGTCTGGAAAGCTCTATGTTTTAAACTGATGAAAACTAAGTGCTGTAGGGCCTTTTAGAGGAGGTTCAGCTTGGGAGTCCAGATGTCTTCAGTAAGATTTATTAACCTTTATTTAACCAGGGAGTCTCATTGAGATTAAACATCTCTTTTTCTAGAGAGACCTGGCCAAGACAGGCTGCTGCACAAATAAAAAACAGGTAGTTATACAGAAAAAACATTAAAACAAGTTCACTATAATCACAACATAAATATAATGTAGACTTGAGTCAGTCCAGAACAATAGCCTACATTTCCCTTTAACACGAGGCTAAGAGATTCACAGAGACACACTAAGATAACTAATAAGGAGGAAATGAACAGTTGAAGTTTACATCTTAATGTATGCAGGCCAACCAGCAGTCTGTTTTTTTTTTCATTAGTAAGTTGGCTAGCATTTAAATGGCAGGGCCAAACTACAGCTTACAACAGAGCATTGACTCATACATCGCTTGTTTCAATCATGAAAGTATTGGAAATACGTTGGAACAGCTAAACAGTGTGCTGGTTCATTTTCAAGTTGATTGAAAAGATATTGCATGCAGTTTCTAGCATAACAATGCATCTCTTTTAAATGTATGCTGTAAATGTCTCATAGATTTTTTAAACAGCTTTGCCACATAAGCATAGAATGCCATAATATATTTATTTCACGGTGATGAGTTGAATGTGTTTAATACTTCAACAATGCTTTTTATAATATTTCTGCAGCAGTGAGTCACTACGTGGAAAGAATATGGAAATTGATATTCTCAATTCAGAAATTCGTTTTCTTCCCATAAGATAATTCTGATAACATAATTTCAATCTTATCTCTGGGTAGTTATACAACAGAAACAAGCTTACACTCTGAAAAGTACTGGGAATCAAATCCAGTATTTTTCCAGTATAATAAAATATAACATTCCGAATGTAGACATACGCTAAAAAATAAACCCACAACATACTAAAAATAAAGTACACGTTTAATTGTCATCAAACATTGTACCCAAACTCAGTTTATCTACTACCCCTTTTTCAACTGTTGTCTTTCTGGAACACTCTGAACATCACTCCAGAGCTCGTTCCTCCAAGAGTCCACCACTTCATTATTTGAAAAGAACATCTGTTCTCAAATTTTACTTCAAGCTGTGAATTTTGCTTCCAATAAGATAAGTGTTTTGGTTTGGTTCCTCAGGAAGACCACCATCACCGAAAATAAATAAATAAATACAATTAAATACAAATTCTCTCAAAGAAAATATGTCCCATGCTGACATTATCAGAGAGTGCCAGAAGTGCTTAATGATAGTTCCGCACTGAAACAGCTCATCCCGGTGAATGGCTCGCCAGCAGAATGGCTTTAGATGAAAACCCCAAGATTATGAAAGAGCAGAATGAGAGAACCAGACTGCATAACGCTCATCAAATCACCACAGCACACTGAAGAATGCCAAAGCCAGCCAAACACCATGCCACGGGTCAGTCTCAGGACAAGAGAAACACCATGCCACGGGTCAGTCTCAGTACAAGAGAAACACATTCACAAGCATGCATACGCACACACACACACACACACACACACACACACACACACACTCACACACGCCCACTACGTGTGTCAAACTATGCCACTGAAGGTGCTCTGCTCTCCCTCACAGTGGATGCCATTTTCAATTTTTTATTTACACAAAAATGCTTTTCAAATTTCTCAACTTTAAATTTGATTCAGACCTTCCCACTCCTCAAAGATATCTATACAATGAGAACATTTTTTATTCTCTGATGGATTGATAACATGAACACACACTGTGGAGCAAATGCTTATTCATGAGGCCCAGGGCCGTATGGGACAGACTCTTCACATCATGGCCGTGGGTGAAATTCTCGGCATCTGAAGAAGAAGACGCAACATCCCAGAGGAAAAAGAAACTTTCCATTCTGCTCTTCTGTTCCTTCAGACCCAAAGAAAAGTTTATCTTCTGTGAGAACTCCTGAAGTCATTGGACAAATGTGACACCAATCACGGCAAACTGAGATAGCCGTCTCTCTCCCCATTACTTTAACAGCTGATAAGTCAGACTTTTTATTACGTGCATAGAAGGGTCATTGTTAGCATTTGGAAAAGTGTAATTTTAATGAGATAAAAGTGTAAATCATGCTAATGACTTTCACTTTCATTTTTTAGCTGGGTATATCATCACACATGCTGTGGTTGGAGGGCCAGGTGATTGGCCTGTCTAAGTCTGGCTCCAAATTCAACAAAATGGCATCACAGTGATAATACAATTGCAAACATACACACATACATACACACACACACAAACACATACATACACACACACACACACACACACACACACACGCACATACATACACATACACACACACAAACACACGCACATACACATAAATGAGTGTGTACGTGTTTACAATAGGCTAAATACAAATTTATATATATATATACATATACACACATACATATAAACACATATAAAATAGGTGGACACACCTTTTTTCTGTTTGAGAACCATCCTTAAATTCCATGTAGACAGTTGGGTAATATCAGGGCATCCAAAGGTAGAAAATATCTCTCTGCACCATAATCAAAGTCAAATCCAGACTGCTAAAGCAGGGGACAGGGGCAGAGACGAGAGAGAGAGGAGTCCTGTGTGAATGCTCTGAGAGCCGCTCTGATGAAAGAGGGGCGTGTCGCTCTCTCTCCCCCTCTCTCTACCCGTCTGTACGTCAGTTCTAACGAACTAGGCTGGCGGACACGGTGGCCGTTTCACAGCGGCCTCATTCAGCCTCCTCCAACCCGACAGGACAACGCTGTCCTTAATCAAGAGAGACATGAAACGCAGTCAGAAGTGTGCAGACGGTTCAAAGGCGGCGTGGCCGCCAGCGAGGCTTCCTGTTGTCACTTTAAATCTGGCCGACTGTAATGTGAAATTCTCCGATGACTGGTGCCTAAATGGCTTTCCCCGATAATTATTAATCTGCTAAAACCTGTCAACCAGGATTAGAGCAGACATAATGGGAAAAGTCTCTCAAGCAGCTGGAAGACAGGATACACAAAAGTTATCTATTTAAACCATCTATTCCCCCAGTACAAATCTGAGGGTCCATCCACTGACCTACACTAAAACCCAGCCTGTAAAAACAGCAGCAATCAGCTATCAAGCTATCAGAATTCATCCATTTCATCCGCATGCAGTTTGGACACTAATACAGGCACACCTGCTCCAAACAATATGCATAATGAAGTAATGTAAATCACAGTACAGTGCCCACTGTTTTTTTCAAAGTATATATTTTTTCTCAAAACATGTCTTACAATTATTGGCAACTCTAGAAATAGTTACAAATAAAACCTACTTGAAGTATATTCCCTTTCTTATTTTACTAAGCACACCTGAGTATTGAGGAACTATTATGTGGTCATTCTCAATTTTCTGTTTCACTGGGGTACAAACATGATGTGACACACAGGCCAAAACCCGTTAGTCATCCATCAACATGGGGAAGTTCAGAGAACAAACAAGTGGAATGAGACAAAAGGTTGATTACCTTCATAAATCAGGCTATGGCTTTAGAAAAATGGCTTCATACCTGAAACTACCCATTTCTACCATGTTGGCAATAATTAAGAAGTTTAAAGCAACTCAAGCTGTGATTAACCTGCCTGGAAAAGAACACAAGTGCAGTTTGCCCTCACACAGTGAGGAGTTTGATAGGCAAAAATTCCTCCAAGGATCACAGTTGGAGAATTGCAAAAGTTGGTTGCATCCAGGGGTCACCAAGTCTCCTAAAGTACATGGCCAAAAGTATCCGGAAACCCCTTGGTCTGGGGTTGTTTTTTATGGTTTGGGCTAGGCCCCTTAGGTCCAGTGAAGGCAAATCTTAGCACCACAGCATACAATGTTATTCTAGAGAATTCTGGACTTCCAACTTTGTGGCAACAGTTTGAGGAAGGCCCTTTCCTGTTTCCCCTTGCACAAAGCGAGGTCCATACAGTCGAGATTGTTGTGGAAGAACACAAGTCCGGTTATGCAGCTGGACCAATTTATTGAGAAAATATTTCAAATATTGCACCAAATACATTAGCCACCAGGAGACCCCAACATCGAACTAAATGTCTCATATCAAAAACAAGGATCAGCAGTTAATGGTGCATCTGTGCACTCACTGCATCTAAAGATGGACTCCACCTGTGCTACTCTTTGAAATGGATGTCCATTAGATCCAATTACTCAGATAAGCAGCCTTAGAGCTGTGCTGCATTTCCTCAAATGTGTCCATTAAGATCCTTTAAAAAGCATCACCTGGTGTCTGCTCAGTGTAACCCCTACAGGCAGGTATATATGATCAGCTACTGCCTTATTTTTTTACCTGCACACCATGAGTACAGGAAGCAGCTTTATGAAGTCATCTAAGGTCAGTCTAAACAGCCACACACAAGCTAATTCATCTAATTCTGCCTTACAGCTCCACCAATCACAAAGTATGAAGCAGTA
Organism: Ilyophis sp. 1 JC-2022; assembly: GCA_022702515.1. Classification (NCBI taxonomy): domain Eukaryota; kingdom Metazoa; phylum Chordata; class Actinopteri; order Anguilliformes; family Synaphobranchidae; genus Ilyophis; species Ilyophis sp. 1 JC-2022. The sequence continues at coordinate 72,783,027 of CM040396.1, forward strand.
CAATATCAACAATGATTGGTGGATACTTTCTAGCTTCTACTCACAGTGGGCCTGGCGGTATAGCCAGATAATGTCCACCAATCACAGTTGTTACATTGGTTGTTTCAATATACCCTGTGATTGGTGGAGCTCCTCTCTGTTTTCTACCAATAATGTGACATTACAACTTTCTTATGCTAATGTATTATCCTTTTGTCAGACTAGGACATCAAACATACTTCAAACACAAAACTTCTTCCCATTATCATGCAAGAAAAAATCTAACTTTGCTTAATTTATTTTATGCAAAACTGCACTCTGTTTGAAATTGTATTACTGGCGTAATAGGCATTGTTCTTTGTATGGCAATAATTTGTTCTAAAAATGTATTTGAATCATTTTGAGGTTGATCAGATATAAGAATTATTCTAGATTAGTATAAAAAAAACAATATTTTGTATTTCATAACTTGATACTAGCAGGATCATATTAACATAATGACAATAATTAAATGGCACAGCGTCTAAATGTGACTTTCAACTTGGACAATAAAAATGCAGACAAACATTTTTAAAGCTCTCTGATGATAACTTTGCCAATTCCTTCAGCTATTGCTTGAATTTTAATTACTTAAAAAATGTTATGTTACTACAAAACTTCAAGTTATGCAGTCGATACAACTTTAGAAAAATGTCATTTTCAAATAAAATGTATTTGTTTCAATGTTTCAAAGTGGCCCTGCTGCTGTTACGTTATATTCCTAACAGCCACGCTATGACCTTCCTAACATCCAGGGGTATGGGTCCTCCACGCTATGACCTTCCTAACATCCAGGGGTATGGGTCCTCCACGCTATGACCTTCCTAACATCCAGGGGTATGGGTCCTCCACGCTATGACCTTCCTAACATCCAGGGGAATGGGTCCTCCATGCTATGACCTTCCTAACATCCAGGGGTATGGGTCCTCCATGCTATGACCTTCCTAACATCCAGGGGTATGGGTCCTCCACGCTATGACCTTCCTAACATCCAGGGGTACGGGTCCTCCACGCTATGACCTTCCTAACATCCAGGGGTACGGGTCCTCCACGCTATGACCTTCCTAACATCCAGGGGTATGGGTCCTCCACGCTATGACCTTCCTAACATCCAGGGGTATGGGTCCTCCACGCTATAACCTTTCTAACATCCAGGGGTACGGGTTCTCCACGCTATGACCTTCCTAACATCCAGGGGTACGGGTCCTCCACGCTATGACCTTCCTAACATCCAGGGGTATGGGTCCTCCATGCTATGACCTTCCTAACATCCAGGGGTATGGGTCCTCCACGCTATGACCTTCCTAACATCCAGGGGTATGGGTCCTCCACGCTATAACCTTTCTAACATCCAGGGGTACGGGTTCTCCACGCTATGACCTTCCTAACATCCAGGGGTACGGATCCTCCACGCTATGACCTTCCTAACATCCAGGGGTACGGGTCCTCCACGCTATGACCTTCCTAACATCCAGGGGTACGGGTCCTCCACGCTATGACCTTCCTAACATCCAGGGGTATGGGTTCTCCATGCTATGACCTTCCTAACATCCAGGGGTATGGGTCCTCCACGCTATGACCTTCCTAACATCCAGGGGTATGGGTCCTCCACGCTATGACCTTCCTAACATCCAGGGGTATGGGTTCTCCACGCTATGACCTTCCTAACATCCAGGAGTACGGGTCCTCCACACTATGACCTTCCTAACATCCAGGGGTATGGGTTCTCCACGCTATGACCTTCCTAACATCCAGGGGTATGGGTACTCCACGCTATGACCTGACATGAACTAAATAACCTCCAGCCATGGCAATATACGAAGCAAGCTAAATGGGTGTATATCATTGAATGTTGTGTCTAACATAATATTATGAATAGTCTCTTTAGTTTATCCCCACAGAATATTAGCTCATTGACTCTCAATAGCCTGAGGCATGTTTGGAAATGCCATCCCAAAACCTTTGGATGAAAACCAAATGTCTTTGAACTCACCATCTCAAGCATCCACTCCTTCTTATTAGAACTTGAAGGGTGTGCTTTTTATGTGAAGGGTATTTTACTTTCATTCCGAAGGGCTTTCTCAAAATCTGGCCAGATGCCAATGTCCCTCTCCACCATTGCTTTGTTTCTCTCTTCCTTTGCTTCTTTTCTATAGGCAAAATACTAAGGCACCACCAGGTTTTAGCCCTTTCTCTTTCAGCTCATTTGGTCTATGGCCGAAAGGTGGGTCCGGAAAAAGTTATTTTGTGCATATCACGGTAACGGAAGTAGGTCTGTGAAATTTAAAACCTCATTATCCACACTGACTGAAGGAGACAAGCAGCTTGCGTAGATAAAGACCACGTTCCTCAGCCAAGAAACCTAATCACACCAGTACGCTGGTCCTATGGGGCGGAGAGAGGACTAAGTCACCTAACATAGAGTGCATTTATATTATTATTTACATGATATAGCAGATGCCCCCATCCAGATTTACTTAGACAACATGTTTACATGAAAACCCATTCATAGCCACAACCTACCAAAAAAGCCCTAACCATTATGCTACACTGCCACCTCATATGGTTCCACTTATATTCATGCCATCGCTTCTGAACTCGACTTCAAGAGCAAAGATACTCCTCTATCAATTACTTTTTGTTATTTAAAAAAAACACCCTCTTTACATGTCATATTCACATTTGAAATAAGTAAGAGTTTACACCTGTCATGTTCACACGCTCCCCCTCTCTCTAAAACCATGTCAGAAAAATTATCCCGTGCGGCACGGATCACACCGTGTATTGATTGGTAGAAATGCGAGTGTCGGCTCTAATCCCGCAGAATGTAATTCGTCCAATACCCAACACTCTCCCCCCCGGACACCAAATCCTTATCAGGCACCTGGATCCAGGATGAGAGAGACAATAAACAGTCTCTGCTAATGCAACCCGGAAAGCCAATCAATATCCATCGCTCTCAGTGCCATGGGGCCCACGCAATGCGAACACAAAGCCTCATAATGAGGATGATGTAACATCGCTGCAAACGTAGCAGCTCACACTTCCACAAAAGGGCCGTTGAGACATTCTGTCCCCGAGGTGATGGGATCTTAATTAAACTCTCAGATTTCTCAGATGCGTCGCCAACCTTAACGGCCAGCGGAATGTCATATCTACAGGGGAAGAGAATCAATCCAAAGCATTTCAATCAAATGTGGCACTGGCTTTGTTGGTCGTCTTTGTAATTTTAACGATTAGCGACCCATTCATTCAGCAATGAGGTGTGCTGAGGAAGAATAATATATATATATTTTTTTTTTCCATGTACAACTGCAGTAACATCTTGTGAAAGCAGCCATTTCACAGCTTTATCTGCATTTGACATTCATAAAAATACATGAGATTTGACTACACAATCTAAGGCCAAATAAAAGTATGGACTGCATATCATGCTATACTAATCATATTGTATGATAAAACATCCCATTAATTATTTATAAAATGTTTAACAATTTTGTGATGACATAGAATATCAATTTTAGACAAAATAATATGTGGTTATCCATTGAAGCACTTCTGGCTTCTCTCCCAAGATAGCATAGTTTGTTTTAATGTCATGTATAGGCACATGACACGGATACGATCATCTGCAGATGAACACACCTGAAAGACATTGGCCAGAACACCAGGTTGTCAGTTTGCCCTGTGTCTAAATCAAACTGTACATTCTTACGAGTAACAATGAGTTCTCACAAGGGAATAGCATGAGCTTAGCATTGTCGTTTTAGCCAAGATTGCCAGGCACTTACCAAAGTGAAAGTGCTGGCAGTCACCTGTTGGTGCAGAGCTGGTTAGTGTTCCGGCAGTCTAATGAGGGGAACTCCACCTGAGACTGAGCCATTGTGTCTAAAAACAACAGAGAAAATTCACAAGATGAGTCTCAACATACCCAAGAAGAGATAGGGAGGAGTTCTAAGGCATTTATTTTTTTTGAGTAAGTGTGCATTTCAAAAGCCTTTATTAAACTGTCACATCCATACTGAAACATCAAGAACATTGGGCCTTCATTTTCAGGAACAGAGACAAGCTACTTACTACCCATTTGTAGCAGCAACAGTGCCTCCTTCAGGAGATAGGCGTTAGCACCTGCTTAGGCATATACATAGTTTACTGACCCGCTTGGTTACAGCTGAACTGGTGATGAAATCAATTAGTCAATTGAGTATGGGGCACAATCAGTGACAATAGATTGTGTGTGAAGACCACACAAGCTCATCACAATACAAAACCATTGATGTCACTTGGGTAGAGATACCAAAGATGAGACTGCAGACAGCAGCCTACTGCAGATAAAAACAGAGGCACCGCATGATTCTGAATAATGTAGATATGCAATCTCAGGAGAAAAGGTTCCAAAAGGCTCCTCTGTGTCCCCATCTGGGAGATTTCACACTTTTCACACCTAACATAGAGGGTTCTTTAAAGAACGAAGGGTTCCCCTATGGAGTCAAGCCAAAGAACCCTTTTTCCCTGAGAGTGTCTTTACTCAATATATACCAACACAATAACAGACCTTTAAATGAAAACGAAAAGGTTATTGGAAACTTTTCCAAAACAGCACCAGGTTTTAAAAGATTATTCTTGGCTTAACAACGAGCAATAAGTCCAACAGAAACTTAAAGGTGCTGTTGCTACAGTGTCAGCTGTACAATGAGAGAAATAAATAATTTGCCTGAGTAGATATACAATAAAGAAAATATATGCTGGGTTTCATGGGGTATGTGGCATTTCCATTTCAGAAGATTATCTTTTTTTTTGTAAAACTATGATTGCATTTATGAACTTGAGGCATGTATTGATTGAATTTCAGAAATAAGTCAATCTGTACTCTATTTTTTACCCTAGGCCTGCTATGGATCACATCTGACAGCTCTGTAGCGGCTGGAATCAGTTATTTTGAATTGTTCTTTGCAGTCTGAACAATAGGAAAACTGTAGGAGGCTCCCACAAGGCAACATGAAAACAAACCCCAAGCCAAACTACTCCCCCATTCATCACCACTACAAAACACCAGTGTGCTGCCAATCAGACAGCTTCACCGCTGACTTTTAAAGAAGCAACTGACGCACAACGTATAAAGTAGCAGCAAATCCCATTTTGTTATGGCAAAACGGTAGAAAATTTGGGGACAGACGTGGGCACCATATACGTTTAAGAAACTTACAGTTTGTGGGATTGTTTTATTGAAATTTGATAAGGTTATGATATGAGCACCGTGGTCGGGATCATAGTACTGTAAGGTGATGAACAGCTTGGTCAGGCTCATAGTACTGTAAGGTTATAAACAGCCTGGTGAGGTTCATAGCACCAGTATCCAGTGAGGTTTTGCTTTAAGTAAGTAAGGCCCAGGAATGTGAGCTGGAGTAGCTCCCTGAGGTCTTTCACCCATAAGCCTTTCTTAATGACCTCCTCCCATCTTTTTATGAAAGTTTGTTTGATTCGCATCAAAGCGATCTTATTTTGTCTCTTCCATTTCCTACCTTATATAGACCTGCTGGTTTGCCCTGTAATGCTCATTCCGGCAAAGATGCAACTGCGCTGCAACTGTAATAATGCACTCATATTCAGAAGAGACATTCTGAAGGCTTATTATCCATTCAAATAATTACAGAAGGTGGATCTGCTCCCGAACACCAAGGATAACTCTTCAATGAGCCGGATGCACGCAGCTTGATGAGTCTTTATCAGTGTGCAGTGTGTGAGTAAAGGCCAGAGTAAAACAGTGACAGCACAGCAGCGTCTCTCAGTGAGACAGTACGGGCCCTCCTCTTTTAACAGTATGCGCCATTCCCAGGTAGCATTGAGACGCAGTTTAGCAGAGCTAGCAGGGATGTCAGAGATCAGAAACAGTAATGATTGCATAGGTGAAGATGAATCGGTGTACAGTGTGCCAAGCAAACCTAACACTTTTAATGGTTTGTCTTCCACATCAGTCAGTGTGAGGAATTAGTTATGTCACGCTTACCCTGTACTCAAATGTCTTATCTTTGCTTTGATATTTACTTCTTATATGTCATTCCTTTAAAAGGTAACAAAGCACCTTGGTTTAGCTAGACCCCGCTCCCTTTTGAAATGAGAAAAATGCCTAAATCTGGGCGTGATAAGATAATAATATAGGGCCTGAGCTCCAGGTATCGAACCACGCCCCAGAAAACTTTTTCACTAGGAGCCAAAAGCTAATTTCTACTCTGATCAGCACTTACAGCGGCTGCTTTATTCCATTCTCTCTCTCACTACCTCTCTCACTCATACACAAACAAACACGCTAGCTCCAGCTGCTGCCGAGCCCCAATTAGAAGAGGCAGAAGCAATGGTGGAAAATGAGAGTTTGGGCAATGTTATGGAGTGGTAGGCGGTGGCACGCATAGCCTCGTTTGGGCTTATAATAATGTAGCTAGCAAACAACAAATCACACACTGTACAAATAGTTACCCATGTCATGTACTCATTTTACACAGGCTGTAGGGAATCACACTCACGTTACCTGCAAGATATCAACAATATTGCTTTCCATTTCAATGGGTGCACATGCGGTCACTGCATTGAATTATCTTCAAGAGAGAATGTCTGTAAGAGAATGTCTGTTGTAGGGACGTTGCAAAGGTAAACGTGCAGCATGCATATAATACAACTCCTGGCTCAACTATGTTTTATATATTTATTAAAAATGTATATATGTTTTTTTTTGTTTTGTTTTTTTGAATAAACTAGCTAGCTACTTGCTAAGCTAGAATAAAAAAAACTATCAAAAAACTAAAAACTATCAAGCTAACTATACAAAAAAAAATATACCAAAAATAGGTTACTACAACTTTTATTTTTTGTTAATAACTAATTAGAAAAGGATGGTGCTTGACCTTGGATCTCTGAAAGTACATGGATCCACAGTGTTACTGCAGATGTGAAGATGAGCTACCAGAGTGTGGTACTCTTAATTATATAACTGGGAACAAAAATGTATTACATTAACATAAACTACAGTAAAACCGTACATACGATTACCTCTACTGAGGCCCTTTCACAAAATATTCAAACCTAAGCCTTGTTTTATGCGTTCATGTTAAAAATAAATTATTAATAAATAAAGCACAGGGACCATGGTGGGATTGAACCACTGTCGGCGCAGAGTCCGGAGTCTGTCGCTCTACAGATGGTGCCACACGCCTCGATCATGTTTTTTTTACGCAGTTTTCATACAGCTGTGTGTTCTGTAAATTACTTTCATAACTCAAAAATAAATGGATTTGGTTCAAAAGCCAGTGTGAGTGAGTATAATGCCGTGCCGGTAAATGTATTAAAGAAACAGTAGTTTGCTGTTCCTCAGAATTCCACTTTTTGGAGTTCCCACAGGTATCAAGTGCCACACGTCAGGCATGAGACACAAACTGCGGACCAACATCATGCTTACACACGGGCCTGGTCCAAAAAAACATCTCATGCTTTATAATGAGTGTGAGACACACACTGCAGACAAACATCACACTTAGACACGAGCCAGGTACAAAAAACATCTCATTCATTTTAATGAGTGTGAGACACACACTGCGGTCCAATATCATGCTTAAATACAGGCCAGGTCCAAAACATCTCATGCATTTTAATGAGTGTGAGACACACACTGCGGTCCAATATCATGCTTAAATACAGGCCAGGTCCAAAACATCTCATGCATTTTAATGAGTGTGAGACACACACTGCCGTCCAATATCATGCTTAAATACAGGCCAGGTCCAAAACATCTCATGCATTTTAATGAGTGTGAGACACACACTGCGGTCCAATATCATGCTTAAATACAGGCCAGGTCCAAAACATCTCATGCATTTTAATGAGTGTGAGACACACACTGCGGTCCAATATCATGCTTAAATACAGGCCAGGTCCAAAACATCTCATGCATTTTAATGAAAGCTACAGGGCTGGGTTTGTAGTGTATTGGTTATTTAATTTAGCATCATTTTAAAGTGAACGTAGACAAAACTGTTATATTTCTGAGCAAATTGTGTTGCCCCGACACCCAGCAATTTGCTAAGTCTGAAGCGTTGATATTTTCTGAATTCAAGAACTATAATATACAAGGTTTTGCATGATACTTGAACTGCAGGAGAAAATAATAAAATAAATAAAAAAATTGAATTTGACGGTATGTATCATTCATATTAAATTTTATTTTTACAATACAAGAAAAACCACAAACAAAAAAAAAAAAAAAAAATTTTTTTTTTCCTGAATGCTGATGCTATGCTATGACTTTTTCCTTTTTTTAAAACACACACACAATACACATTTCTTTTTTTCATTGAGTTGACATAAAATAAACATAAAAAAAAAAAAAATAAAAAAAAAATAACATGTGAACATGTTATTGTTTTGAAGAAACCCACATTATGCATTATATTATGCAATATTTTGTTAAACGTTAGCAGGTCAGTCACGTCAAAATAGCTTGTGTGTATTGCCTAAATGATGGAACAACAGGGCACATGAAAATTAAATAAATCAAAAAAGGTTCAAATCTGCTTCTGCATCCATGGCATTTGTAAGGCATTACATTAAATGGAAAAATAGAGGTAAGGTCACCTTACCTCGGGGCATAAAGAACGAGCGGTAGGTAATATAAAGTTTCCAAATGCCACCTGTGGAACAGGAACACATGCGCATTTCCACCTTACCCAGAGAGTGTAGGTCTCGCTACAGTTACATCACACATATCAAAGCACGATCTCTTATCCTTTCCCTGAATGAGCTCGCACATCCACCCACTGACGGCTCGGAATGCATCACGAAGGCGACCGTGTCACCGCACAGCACAAACTGAAGATGAATCAGAAAAAAGGAAGTTGCTGTGTGTTGCTTTTGAAGAAAACATTGATGCATGAATATTTAATGCAGGAATCATTTGTTCGGCAGAGGTGTAGAGCTGCCACGCTAAGCTAGGTTTGGCTGCTAACACAAGCAGATGGGACATACAATAAATTACATAAGATAGAAAATCAATGGATGGAAAATGAGAAAATTAATATCAGGAGGCTGCAGATGAACCCATACTGTGCCAGTGATGGTGAAAGGCACAGACGTTGCACTCCTGGGACCGACAACACACTATGATGCCTGTTTATTCGCACATTTAACATGACTTGTGACTCTTGCAAGCTATTATTTCAAATGAACAATTTAAATGAAAGCATGTGAAGTCATCTGCAGAACTAATGAGGTTGTTTGAATGCATGCAGCAGAGAGCATCCATCTTTCATGGGGTTGGTTTGTGACAGAGTGCTGTCCCTTCCTCTCCTGCTCAGCTAAATCCTCATGCATTCACATTACAGTACATTACAGGCATTTAGCAGACGCTCTTATCCAGAACGACTTACACAACTTCTCCTTACATCTTATTACATTTATCCATTCATACAGCTGGATATATACTGAAGCAATTCAGGTTAAGTACCTTGCTCAAGGGGACAATGGCAGTGTCCAACCTGGGAATTGAACCTTTTGGTTACAAGTCCAGTTTCTTAACCATTACACTACACTGCCGCCCTTCCATCGTTTACAATAACTACACTATATAGCTGAGAGTCTGAACACAGAAACCCAGTGTGCATAGAACAGGACTATGGAAGAGACAACAGACTCACCCTCCTCTCTCTCTCACTCACTCACACACACACGCAAAGACACACGCACGAACACACACAGACACAGAACAACACCAAATATGAAATTAGCTTAGCTTTTGTGGAATATAGAGCCCCTCTGGGCAATTATTGTCATAACTACGGACACTATAGGAAAGAAACATGCATGTCGCATATGCACCTGCAGCAAGTATTAGCACTCATTACCAAGGAAAAAAATGTACAACCCCTAACCCCAGTCCCAGTGGTGATCTGGAAGTGCTAAATTAATTATACTATGCTTTTCTCTGAGCCATTAACAAATAATCATGTGTAAATGTAAAAATAATTGCATTTTTCTCAACTAAGAATGGAAAAAAGAGGTTTATTGTATATATGGTGAGCAGGGTGCTTGAAGAGCAGTACGAGTGGTGGTATAATCCCCCTGGCAGACCCAGAGGCCCTCTTATGCTCACTGCTCCGCCGGCTTCACTCACTTCCTCTTTCTCTTCCTCCTGCTGAGCTCTCAGCTGCCATTAAAGCTGACACTGCACACTTAACATCCACAATATCACTCTCACAAAGTGTTTGGTGTGGGGCTTGGAAAAAAATGTATAATTTAAAAAAACAAAGGAAATGTGAAATTAATTTATTGGGGCACAGCTGCATAGAAACACAACGCATGCCACTGAAAAAGCACACAAGACCCGACGGAATATGATATATGTAAATTAAATTCACCTGATACAGAATTTACTCACAATATTATGTGAAAAGCAAAATAATATTTCTGAAAATGTCCAAAAGTCCCCCTGGTGTCCCCCTGTCTTATGATTTCTATTCCAGTTGCTGTAATTAAAGTAATAATCGACCACATGCATTTACTCAGGATACAGACATAGTGTTTTCATTTCTGAATCCTTGGTTTCCCACAGGAAATGCTCAGGTTTTAGTAACTAAGTGTCCCATCTTTCAACATTTAAGACACCGATGTGATCGTGTAAATCCCATTGCAATAATAGCCAGAGGTGGGGACTGGTAAAACGTACCTACACAAAAGGTGATTTTTGTTTATATATAGGCTTCACTCACGAACACAAATTTGAATTAGAATTTTGATAACAAATCTGGTTTCCCACAGATAAGAACACACTATCTAAAACATGTCCTGTAAACACCAAAATGAACACAGACCTGGCTCTTGCTAAATTCCGGTAAAATTAAATGAAGCTCCAGCAGATTGTTGTTCTAAATATTGGTGAGAACAGAACTTTCTTCTAAAAATCTCCTGGAATTGTACTGGTGTCTAAAGGTGTTAAAGTATTTTGGATAAAATATGTGACCCAGGTCTGTTCAGCATTTATTAAAGAGCACAAATTCCTTCTCAGTTTTCATTCCAAGACAGAAGTTGAATTGAAACAAATACTGCATCAGTAAGTGATTGTGCCAAGAGGTGACTGTACACCAGTTTAGAACCTCACCCAGCCAACTCCCACCACCCCCTGTCACCTCATCATCGAAGAAAACCGTCTGTCCTCCAGAAATTTTACTGCTATGGATCTTTTAATTTCACAATTTGCAGAATTTTTAGCCACCGAGGACTGGTAATTTTCAAAGAAATGCATAAAAAAATTTAAGAGAAATATCTTCCTTGCATTTCAGTAAAATTAAATATGGAAATCGATAATATATAACAATATAGATGTACAACAATATTAATGGAAAAGGACAAAGTAGATGACAGTGATGAAAATGCCAGTACAAGCTTGCCCTCATCTTTAGTGGTGTGGTGAAATGAATGGCAGGCAGGGGGCAGGTTTATACACACAGCCATTTGGGGCTTTTCTTCTGGTATTCTTGAAGAAACAGTTATAAAGCAGCACTGTGTGGGACGCAAACCAAATAACCTAGCAGTGTCTCCAGGGCACCCAGTGCAGTTAGTTGTTGATTGTTCAGTTGCCCCCTGCCAATCACCATCACAACCTCCTGTGCTTGTCTTTCCAACTGTATCATATTTCAGCCCTAGGCTTTGTGCTACTCTGAAGCCCCAACCTTGGTCCTCTGAGCCCAGGATTTTTATTTTTATGGTGCATGACGCATGATGAGGTGCTGTCATCCTGGCCGACCCAAACCCTCCCTCCTTCTCTCTCTGGGCTTCCGGCCACAGTCAGCACTTCTATTGAACGGTCTGGATTCGATAGCGTTTTAGCTCTTAATCATCTCTTAGAATTTTTGTAAGGTTAATTTAGTCCATTTCCTCAGTGTACTGGAAGCAATGCAGGGTGAGTTAAAAGGGAGACGGTGTGGAAAGAATACCAAATATCAGTTTGGCTACATTTTCAGCTCTCATAATAACTTTACAGATAAACGTTTATCTGCCCATTTCTGTTTCAGGCATTACTATGTAAATGTTATGTCAAAAGCATTGACCGGAATTGTATTGATGGTCTGTATGTAAAACAGCGTAAGATGTGCGTCACTTTGATGACAGACCCTGATAGAGGGTAACTTTGCTCTTATGTACCCCACAGGAAGTAGAAATGCAAGGCTGATATGGCTGTTCAATCAGACCAGTGTCAGATACTTTATTTCACACTTAAGACACCAGTAAAATTCCTGCATATTTCTGAGTTTGAAAAGGCTTTTTTTTTCATCAGTATTCAGAACACAACAGCATTCTTCTTCCATTTTGTGATTTTACGTTTTGATCATAAAATGTTGCATGGAAATTTTTATCTAAAAAGGTTTTTTAAAAGTGACAGTAGTTCTATCAGGACCTTAAATGGCTTCTGAGGATGAACGGTAAGAGATCTCGAGCCGGATGGGGTTCAGTGCACTTAAGTCTGGCAGATGTGCTGATGTCTCTGTGCATCATGTCCATTTGTGCTGAACGCTCTTCGCTTGTGTGTAAACTCGATTTTCTCACGTTCTGGCCATTAAGGTAGGCCACACAGCTTTTTTCCATCTATGTGGCAACACAACAGGTTACTATTCTCTTTGCAGACTCATAGATTAGATGTATACATGTCAGATATTAAAGTTGCCTATGGAAAAGTGCACTCCTTATTTTACAACACTAGCTGCTGTATCAGGATCTATATCTGGATATGTGGCAACAAGCCCTGTTCCCTAAACACTACACTGTACTCTTACCTGTGTTAAAGTGAATTGCGGGCATTACACCACCAGGGGCGCCATACACCAACTTTTTGTAAAGAAGCTGTAGCTGCCTCTTGCTTTTCATATATCACTCCCTGTATCAGTATTAGATTATGAAAACATATCATCAGACACAACTTGAATCATAGCCCTTGGTTAATTTATGAAATTCAATGCAGTTCACTCTATAAGTGGACTGATCACGGTATGGAATTCACACTCAACTTTGTATTGCAGGCACTGGGGAAACAGACATCGATTTTAAGCTCATGCAAAGCCTTCAATTTAAAGAAGCCTAATTCACTTATCTGGCTTAAATGTGACACGGCATCCATTTATCCAGCTGGATATGCAGGGAAGTGATTCAGGTCAAGTATCTCTGCTCTGCTACAGTTTCAGTCTTGAAAACTTCAAGAATAAATTTCAAAGCAATAAGCATTCAATGCCACCCGAGTTAGAATCCTGGGGATTCTAAGAAGGTCACTTCCTCAGAGTCACATATCAAGAGAAGAAGATTAACTTAAAATGAATAAAGTTTGCTGTTTTATCCTGGTTATGAGTACAGCTAAATACAAAATTCCTGCCCTGCCTCCTTCAGTGCGCATTTTCGTCTTCTATGGTTGTTATGGCAAATACAAAAATACATTAATAAAGGTCTCATAACCTTCTGGTAGAGCAGTGGTCCAAACCCTTACACTCCAACTCTAATTTAGCACTCGATTCTACTAATTAGCAGCTCAACAAGATCTCTAGCTGTTGAATGAGGTGTGCTTTGTTTGGGTTACATAGCATAACAAGACATAATGACGAGAACAGACCATTCAGCCCAACAATGCTCGCCATTTCCCTATCACTAAAGAGTTCATAGAGCTCACCGTTTACCTGCAAACAAGATAGTATCTAGCGCCGCATCAAGCCTGGTTTTGAAAACCTTCCAAAGGTTGGAGTAAAACACTACAGGATGGTAGATCACCAGGAACAGGGTTGAGGACCACTGCTCTAAAGAAAGGCTGAGACAAAATTGAATAGCAAAATTGTATAGCGAAATATCATAGCGAATCGTTAAACCCAAAGAGGTTGACACCACCATTAGTCCCCCTGGGCCATTCCTTTCCGAGCATATAAGGGCAGATATACCGGAAAACCATTTTGCTGCTGGAAGTGGATCTGGGGTTCCAGTAGGGAAATCAGCATCCCCTTAGAAGTGAGCCAGTGTCCTCCCCCGCCAATGGAAAAAATTGGCTTCACGCAGCGTCGGATTTATGAGATGTCAAAGCCAAAGACTGAATGTCCTAGAATCATTAAAGACTCCATGATGTCCCATGATGCTGACCACAGTGTGTTTCTCTCTCTCTCTCTCTCTCTCTCTCTCTTATTATTATTATTATTATTAGTCATAGTAGTAGTAGCAGTAGCAGTAGCAGTAGTATTAGCAGTAGTAGTAGCAATAGTAGAAGTAGTTGTAGTCATAGCAGTAACAGTAGCAGTAGCAGTAGCAGTAGCAGTAGTAGTAGTAGTAGTATTAGCAGTAGTAGCAATAGCAGTAGCAGTAGTAGTAGTAACATCAGTTGTTTTAAAAGGATTAGTTGTGAGTTTTATGACATATTTCCCAGCAGGTCTCAGTGTACTGAGTCAGACCTTTGAGAAGTTTGAGTAAGTGCAGGACAGATCCTGAGGGAGAAGAACCTTCCTTTGGCAAAAGAACAGGATCAAAGGGTGAAGAAGATAGACACAAGACTCATCCAAACCACACAATACAATATCTGCACTCATTAAACATTCATTGAGACATGAGATTGCTGTCAGACTGAACCAGATAAGAAAAATGTGTTTCACTTGTTTTTATAGTATTTGGGGCTAGCCATGGAATCAATTTAAAGCACATTTAAACAACTGTAACTGCTAATACATGGTTGACACACAGTGTACGGCCATGTTGCCTGTTACAGTGTCACACCCACACACATTAGCACCACCTTCCAAACATCAGTCAGTCAAAACAATACAAATTGAGGCTGTGCATTTAAAACTGTATTCTGCTATTTAGATCATAAACTAAATACAGGCAAGGAATTGTTTGTTTACTTGAAGAAAAAAATATATAATAATAGTGATGATGATGATGATGATTCACTGTAATGGCAGAAAAAGTAGTGATGTATTACAGAGCAACAGCAAGAGCAGCTCTGTGTGAGACACTTCTCTAATGGAGACCAATCCCCAATCAAACTAAGCAATTAGGACCATAAATAAAATATTATATTAAATGCATTTGTATAAATACATGATATACTATATATATACAGTGCACTCCAAAGGTGTTAGGACAGTGATGCAATTTTTGTTGTTTTGGCTCTGTATTCCAGCACATTTGAAATGGAAAATTGACTATCAGGTTAAAGTGCAGACTTTCAGCTTTAATTTGAGGGTTTTTACATCCATATTGGGTGAACTGTGTAGCAATTGCAGCCATTTTACACATAGACCCCGTCCCCATTTTAGGGCACCAAAAGTAATTGGACAAATTAATATAAATTTTAAATAAAGTCATCATATTTCATATTTGGTTGCACATTCTTTGCATGCCATGATTTCCTGATGTTTTTGACCCAACAGCATCAAAAGACTCTTGATATCTTATTTTCTCTTACAAGTGATACTATAACCACTCTGCATTTAAATGGATCTCTATGGGAATTGGGAGGTGGGACTAAATTAAGCTGTAAATTACACGGGAATAGTAGGCCTATGGAACACATGGTTGGCTAAATGGCTGTAAGTCATCAAGGGTCTGAGATATCAAAAGAGCCTCAAACAATCACTCTGCTGCCAGATATGCATCTAACCACAGCATTCACATTATTTTCGCGGTTAGGGACCTGGGCTTGTAGGCAAAAAAAGAAAACAAATAACAGGACTTAAAAAGGTCAGCCAAATGCCCCACAAATAACACAAGGGTTAGCCAAATGTCTCACAAATAACAAGGGTTAGCCAGATGCCCCACAAATAGCACAAGGGTTAGCCAAATGTCTCACAAATAACAAGGGTTAGCCAGATGCCCCACAAATAGCACAAGGGTTAGCCAAATGCCCCACAAATAACAAGGGTTAGCCAGATGCCCCACAAATAACACAAGGGTTAGCCAAATGCCCCACAAATAACAAGGTTTAGACAAAATCCCCACAAATAACACAAGGGTTAGCCAAATGCCCCACAAATAAAGAAGAAAATCATGTAAAGATGCAGAATATGTTGATTTGTATTGAGTGAAGGTGCCATCACCTAAATTACTATTAATACAACTGTTAAATAGGCAGCATCACAATATTGAAAGTTCTCTCGAGCAAGCTCAAAACAGCACAATGCAGTACTTAATCTCGCTTAAGATCAGCACAATCTGTATTTTTTGAGCAGTTCTCAAAGAAAAGTGATGCACAATGGCAGACAGGCTGAAGTTGAGGTGGAAAAGGCCAAACATACAAAAGGTGGGGGGTCTTGTATCAAAACCGGTTACAAGCCCTGTTTTAAAGGGTCTGCACATTAATGCTCTTCACTACCTAAAAGTGTTATTAATTCAATATGATAGGGATTATTCTCTTAGAAAAGCCAAAAAATGGTCGTTTCAAATTCTGAAGGGTACATCATGTACTAGACAAAAAGGTTTAATTTTTTCATCTCAGTCATGAGTGGGCGGCAGTGTAGTACAGTGGTTAAGGAACTGGGTTTGTAACCAAAAGGTCGCAGGTTCGAGTCCCACGTAGGACACTGCCGTTGTACCCCTGAGCAAGGTACTTCACCTGAATTGCTTCAGTATATATCCAGCTGTAAATGGATACTATGTATAAATGCAAAAAAAATGCTGTGTAAGTCGCTCTGGATAAGAGCGTCTGCTAAATGCCTATAATGTAATGTAATGTAAATGAGAATCGACTGCCTACCCATCTGAAAGCCATGGAAGTTATTACCACATTTAACTTAAAAAATCCCTTTTCAAAAACATTTGAACATTGAACAGGAGAGCAGTTATTAAGTGGTTTTTCAAGTGTTACTGAATCACTGTACACTAAATTAAAAAATTATGATATTAATCCATTTTGGCAAGGTCATGTTTTTTTATGTTCAATCTTGGCAAAATGTGAAATGTACTGATTTACTGTATTTGGTCCAATGAGGATAAGTGGCTGTCTTGTTGTCATATTTTACATTGGCAAGTTAAAAATCCTGGGTTTTTTAACATTACATGAAATAACTTTGATACTATTATAGATAGTTTAAACAGCATAGACAGGGCACAGCCTTTGCATTGTGTTACTGTGGCTAAAAACATATTTCAAAATTATTCCCAACATGCCATATATATTAATTACCAATCATTTCCAATCAGGGTTAAAATACGGTCTTTATATTGGATACTAATTTTGCACATTTGTATGATGTAACAAAATTGAAAAGGATAGTTCAGATACTTTACAATATTATTAAATGTTTCCCACTGTAAAGAGACATCTGGGCACCCAAAAGCTCTTTGAAAAGCTAATTTGAAAGAAAGTCATCTAGGTAACTGTGCCTAATGTGTGTAATTCTGACACAGTGGCTGTAGTACACTCCAGCCTTTACTCTCTGCTGTTAATTCCTGTTTACACAACTGTCTTACCCAGTGTGTTGTGCTCATTTTGATCGTCGACTGTTTTTGTCTTCGCAAGTTTGTGTTTTGATCTCAGCGCGGTTTTCCCCGTTTAATAAAGTATAAACTAAATAATCCTAAGAACACAGAAAAGGGAAAGTTACTGAAGAGTGCAAATCAATTCAAATACAGATTTATATACAGTAAAGCGCTGCAATAATGATAGCTTCAGCTGGAACGAGGTTATTAATACTGTTTGTGCAAAATTACATTCAATATCCATATGATTTAGTGTAATTTACAGGATTTCAAAACACTGTCAAAGTCATGTAGAATAATGGCAATAACTCATTATTTAAAGGCCATCCTATAAAATAACAGGATTTACAGTTAAATAACAGAATTTATACAAATTTTTCCCTTAATAAAATGGTTTTTCACTGGCAACATTGTGGCCATTTTTTTAAGAGATATTTTTTTTTACAGTGTACAGCTTACATTGCAATTAGCATATTGTGAGTGGCGCTGCATGGCATAAGGCTGTGGTCACCGCTACTATCCAGTTTTCTGGGAAATACGGTGAAAGAAAAATAGACAAAAAAAAAAAAGCTCAGGCGTTTTGACAGAATTGTTTTATAATTACAGAGATTTACAGACATAACATGTTACATGAAGTTGCGCCTAAATCTGTGTAGTTAAATTGTTACTAATTTAATTTGGTAACAAGAGGTTAGTACTGAGTAACTCCAATGTTACGACCCGAAACCCACCCGCATAACAATAACCGAGTGGTCGAACAAGACAATGTGTGTTAAACACAAATACACCTGCAAAAAATGCACACTCTGTCAGGGTAGCGTATGGAATGAAGGACCAAACGCCACAGTGGGGATTCTTAAAGTGCTCAAGAATGAACGCCACAAAAGCGGGAGGGAAACCCGCAAACAGAGAATAAAACAACAAGAGAAAAAATAATAAAATCCTTAAAACGAGAGTAACCGCTGCCAAACTAAAAGCGACCCATATAGGGTGAAAGACTCTACTCTAGAGATTAAGACAATACAACAGAAAAAAAGACCTCAAGCTCACACAAGTGAGAGCCGGAAAAACACAAACAAGAGGTAAAACGAGACGGTGAAGACAGATCTGTCTAGAACAGGAAGACAGAAAAGTTCCGCGAAGGAACAAACAAAGAGCAGAGAGTAAATAATGCTAAGTTCTTAGCTAACTCTAATGACACCCGAAAAAAGTCCCGTGTCACTTCAACAAGTTGTGGTGAAACGGGCCGAATCGATCTGCCAGTCCTATAGCGTAAATTACCGGCTTCCCTTGTCAAACAAATGGCAATATGGAAGCGTCAAACAAAGAAGACGCAAGGTTTAAATAATGAACGGAAATGCGGCACAGGTGAAAACACTGAGCAGCAAGAAAAATCTAAACACGGAACGAACAACGAAAACCAAAAGAAAGAGGACGCTACAAGAGCGCTCAACAGGGAAGTGGTCAATAAAGAAAGAGCAGGCTGAGAAACCATGACACATAGTCAATTAAAAACCAAAACAGATTTTATTTAAATGAGATCTCGGCAGCAGCTCTATCAAAATTAGAGGAGGCTCAAAAGCGAACTCACCTGATCTATTAGTATTTTTAAAAGCTAATCTAACTCACCCAGAAAGCAAAAGGTGCACAAACAAAGTCTTCTGCAGGTTCGCTGTGCTTCTCTAGTCTACTCCTTTTTATTAAAAGGCGACACTATAAAAAGGTGAGAGCTTCCTCCCAAATGGACGCAAAAGCCGAGCTGCAGAGTCCCATAAAACAGGGTCAGTTTCCATTTAATTACTGTTTACTGAGCGTAAAATGGCTTCAAATTAAAATCATGTTTGGCTTCTGCCGTCATGAGTTTCCGTGTTTACACCAAGGCTACTTCCGGGTATCACACGAGCACAAAGTGACAGACAAGAGACACAAATATTATTGCACAAAGCAAAGTTAAAACCAGCTTTTAAAATGGGGAATCACATGAAAATACCACAAACAAATGTGCACCCCTTATTACAGACCGGCAACACTATGACAAACTGCCATATAGTAAGCGTTGCATACAACCTGAAACAAAAGCCAAAGGGGAAACCCAAAGTGAAAAAGAACCAACCTCTAGATAACGCCGCAAATAGATATGCTCTTGGGAATTCAGCACAGGTGACTGCAATTTCCAATCAAGACTCAGGTTAGCCAAAGGAAACGAGTTAGCATACAAAATTAGAATGGCACACTTGTGAGGCATTGGGACATAACAGTAGGTAACATGGAAAAACACAACAGTTAGCAGTATTCTTAATTAATATAATTCTGAATATATTTTGAAATATTTTATTTACTCATAGGCCACATCTTCATGATACACACCAACCTTGCATGCTATTTTAACAGTGTCTTATGATATGGTATGTGATATGTCATTTCGGCAGGAGATATGTAGGGATGTAACAGGGCTCGCCTTGTTTCACATGTGTAATTAAGGATACCACTAACTGCTGTTCCATGGTACCTACTTTGCAGTTACTGAGTCATAACATTCTGTTACCAAATTAGTTGCAATTTAACAACACATGTATAGGTGCAACTTAATATGAAGTGTTAGAGAGATAATATATTATTAATTATATTTAAAAAATAGGCCTATGTATTACAGTGATACCAGTACGTACTGTTTTACACTGATAATGTAGGGAATACGTTTCTGGGGCTAGAGGTATGAAGCACTGGGGCATTGAAGACCAGGCGTGACACCCTGCTCGATGGACTTTAGACTGTAGGCTAGACAATGAGCTTTGATGGGCTAAATGGCCTGATCTCATCCTCAAACATTCTCATTTTCTCCTTTACTCTCCCACATAAAAACTTACCAATTACACGCATCATTTAAATGCTAAATAATTAGTACAAAATGATGACACTCCCTTTCCAGCCAGAACAAAATTTTTTTCCTGCCTTTACACATCTGTTTAGAGAAAAGAAAAAGAAATAACATCAACATGCAAGGTCTGTACTGAGAAAATGGAGGTTCGGGGGGAGGAAGGGAATGTGTCGCTTTGTTGCTTTTGTTGTTGTAACAGCTTCACAAGGAATGCATGTAAAAGCCTCAGGAGATGTGATGTGATGAATAACACAAGAATCTAAAAGGTGGCTTTGACTTTAGTTTGAAGCATTCAGTATTTCTTTTTTTTAATATAAATAATGTATGTCCAGTGAATACTTCTGGCTTTGAGGCCAGAGGCATACAAGTAGATGTGTACTGTTTTCTATATCATACTTGAAAAATATTTAAGAATAATATTTTAATATGAAGACACTATTCATTAACCTGTTATGTAGTTCACATAAGGGTCCAAAACCCTATCCAAAAAATGTCATAAAATGGACATTGGTTTTGTCCATTATAAAGCATATAGAAATCAAGAAATACCCACAACATAAAAAGACTCTTGATATCTTATTTCCTGGTACTCTTACAAGCGATACTATAATGTCTCTGCATTTGAATGGATCTCTATGGGAATTTGGGGGTGGGACTAGATTTAGCTGTAAAATATGCTGGAACAGTATGGAATACATGGTTGGTAAACTGACTAAGTCATCAAGGGTCTGAGGTATCAAACGAGCCTCAATCTATCACTCTGCTGCCAGATATGCAGTAGATATGGATGGATAACTTTAAGGGTTGTTTCTCCTGACAAATGTTTTCATTGAACTCTATGAAAAAATATGCCAGGACAAAAAACCCTTCAAGTTATCCATCCATATCTACTGTATTTCTGGCAGCAGAGTGATGGTTTGAGGCTTGTTTGATACGTCAGACCCTTAATAACTTGGAGCCATTTAGCCAACCATGTGTTCCTTACTGTTCCAGTGTAATTTACAGCTAAATCTAGGCCTAGCTAGCTAGCTACTTACCGAATGCTAAATCTGACCAATTTCCCAATAATATCTCTTATTTGATGTGCTAACCACAGGGGGACACAACTAAATTATTTGTAGATTGACTGCGTCATTTGTTTTGATGACAGCAGAAACGTAATTACCTGGTTACTGTAGCCGGCGGAAGTGGCAACCCGGATATGTGAAAAGGGTCTATTTACAAGTTTTATTTTTACATTACTTCCTAATTTACAATCAGTGAGCCAGCCTACTGTGAGCTGGCTGGGCTATCCTGCTAACAGCTGAAATTTCAATAGTGCCAGATCACTTCTTGCAGGGTGATAATTGCAGGTTAATTGATGTCTTTCAGGTTACGCATGGACTCGGCTCCAAGCACCAGTACTCCAGTATTATTTCTGCACTGACTGCTTTGCTGAGATCTAAAGTTTTATATTAGTTCTGAGGTTTTTGTGGAATTGGGAGGACTTTTGCATATATAGTGTGCCATCAGAATTCAGATCCACCCCTCACTACATTCACAGTACAGACACTGCAGAACAAAGCAAATTGGGATTGAAATGGATGTGTTGGCCTTTTGTCTTCAGTGTTCAGTAGAGATGTATAAGGACAGTTAATGTGTTAATGCTGACAGTTCTGCCAACACTAAGCTATTAGCATGGAATCTCCCTCTGTTGTGTATTTTTGCTGTACAACAGCTCAAAATTAGGGCATTCGTTTTAAAAACATGACTGGAACTGGTTAGGAACACAACACATGCATTATTTAATGCATTATTTAATTTTTGCATGCTACATTAGTCTTGACTTTTCAGCGGGCAGTCCCATTCTCAAGGTTCTTTTAAGGTGAAATCATGACCCCAAAAAGAAGATGGTGGTTTTGGAAAATTTTGGAGCTGGTTGCTGTTTTGCAAGGTGGTTGTTCTTTTTGTTTGACCGTCGTTGTCGTGCCTTCATATTAATGCGTGTTGAGGAGCAATCTCAAGCGCTTGCGGTTGGACTACATCACCCTGCCAAGACACAGTTGGAGTGGGGGTGTTTTGGCTCACAGATGTGACACAATGCAGTGCTTAAAAAAAAAAAATTGTACACACTCTGCATATATAGAATCGTATTTTTTCCCTCATCATCAGCTTTCGCTATGCACATTTGTGGCAGTTTTTACTGACTGAGCACAATAATTGTACTTTGTACACAATGCAGTGGTACCATACAGAACCTGGGAGGACAGCAGGACGTTGTTTGAAGATAAGTGTGGAAACAGTACCTCCACTGTAGCCTACGTCTGGATTTCAATGGACCCATTTTGGCAAAATAACATTGTTAAAAGCAATACAGTCAGCACCAAGAATAACACAAACCATTGAAGAAACTTTTAATTGAATCTAAACACTGTGAGAACGTTTTAGTTATTTCTTTGGGTACAGGAAGATAAGCCAATTGATTACTGGCTTGATATCTTCATGTGCCAGAAATTTGCCTTGTACTGTTGCGGGAAAATGAGATTGCATTCATTCAGAAAACAGTCTTATCATGAGTGTCTTACGGTGTAAACGACTGTGGGATTTTCAGTGGTGCACCTCGTAGAGCAGGATAGAGGTCTTAGAGTCTTATTCTGTAAAATGCTGTTCTTCCTCACATAAACAGAGATACATTGAAGGCCAGTGTGCACAATAGAGCGTTATGGGTCAATATAAGCCTCTATACTGCTATGGCAACTGGTCCAATGCATCTGCCCTCCCTGGCTTGGTGTGTGTTATGAACACCATCCCCTCTCAGGACCTTTTGCAGTGCGTAACTTTAGCCATGGCTTGTACACTTAGTCAGAACACAGAGGAGAGCGCTTTCTCTTTTGTGAGGAATGGGAGAGTGATGAACTGTCATCTCTCTGTTGTCTTTTATGATTGATGGCGCCAATATCTCCAGCAACATCTGAAAACAATCATGCAAATGAAGACATGATTTACACCAGGCATATGTAATGCTTACATATTGCATTATATTCACATTTCCATACTGAAATATAAAATACTTTTATGATAACACAGTCAAATGTACTGGTGATGATTCAGAAAAATCTTTAAAAGTCGCATTATAAATCACATTGCAAAAAAATATTATTGTGCTGTATACCAACAATTTATATACAGAATGGGTCTATAGTACCATCTTGGTTAATATCATGTTTTTTCATGTCAGGTTTGTTTTCTTTCCACAAAACTACTTGCCCATAATCATTATTACTATCAATTATGTATTATTATAGTATTACTAAAGGCGTTTCATCAGCTAAAGCAAATTTGCTTAGCTATAGTTTATCATGTCTGTAAGTGTATGAAACACAACTTTAAAGGTCAAAGTTCAGCTAACATTCACATTTGATTATGATAACTGTAAAGGTATTTTATGTTGTGCCAGCAGCCACTAATATGTGATGATTTTCATCATCGCTATTTTACTCTGTACAACCTAGTGTCTTAGATTCTACCTGGCCTGGAGTAGACCTAGAGTACACTCTCCCATTCAGTGTGAAAAAGCAAAGCAGTTAATCTCACAGAACGCAGATTTTTCAGCGCAAAAGAGCTGAAATTTCCTAACTCTGCTCTCCTAAAGAATTTTTACTTGAGTTCATGTGAATTTGGGTGCCTTTGGGTATACTTAATATAATGGAAATATAGCCAAAGCAGAGTTTGCAATTTTTCCTGTCGTGTTACTTTAAGATATAGTACTTGGCCAGTAGTTTCTGCGTTTGTAGTAATGTTGAATAAACAAAAACATGTTATTTTATCCTCAACATTGCAATACTGATAAAATGTCACTATCACTGTGAGAAGTAATCAACTATGATTTTTTTTTTTTTTCATTTAGTAAATAAATATATTTTATGTGAATTCACTGACTGGCTTGTCACAAGGCAATTTTTCCATGTTGTTGGTTTTCCCAAGAAACTACACGCTACCAGCTATTGTTAGTACTGTGTATGCAACCAACCTTGGACTAAGAAATAAGTACGCATCAATATACCTATTCATAAAGTTTATTTTGTCACACAGTTAACACAACTATTATTTTGAACATTAATCAAGTTTGTTTTCAAAGCGATTTTTTTTCACTGGAAAATTGAATTATAGCAGAGAGATGCCGCCTTGGTGTAAACCCTTTCACCGGACTCTGATTGAAATAGAGCAGAGATGCCATTGTGGTATAAAACCTTTCGCTGTAGGCCTACTCTCTGCTTGCCCTTTCCTGACCACGGTGGTTAGCGACTCTCCTGGGAGTCCCACATTAACCCGCTGAGGCTTATGCGACCTCCAGTCACCCGACCATTGACCTGGTGAGAGAGAGGTCAGGCCCAGGGGACAGTCAGAAAACGGGTCTTCCGCCTGTCCGCTCTGCATCCCTCTAGTTCATTACATTACAGGCATTTATCAGATCATCTAATCCATTACACAGTTTCTGCATTTCTACACAGTATCCAGTTACACAGCTGGGTATATATTGAAACAATTCAGTAAAGTATCTTGCTCAACAATCATACTACAATACCGCCACTTTGCCATAGCATACTGGTTATTAATTGGACATCCCCCTCAGTACACATCAGATATGATAACAGATAGATAACATTACCTGAATCCAAATTATGAACATTGATCAGTACTGTAAACACTACTGCAAACTCTCACCTTTAATTGCAATAGAATACACTATGCCGTAACATGTTCAGTGTAAATTAAACAATAAAATAAGAGTCCAATTTTACACTTTTTTGATGAATGGGGCCTGCTGTGCCTTGGTGATATCGCACTTTTGTATTCCTGAGACTGACACTGATGTTCTCTATTTTTGTAGGTTGCTGTGGAAAAGAGTGTCTGCTAAGTGAATGGAATGGAATATAATGCAATAGGAATTGCACCTACATCAGAGTAAAATGAACTATATCAGAGTTGATTTAACACTAAACATTTATGTACTCTCGTCATCTTTCAGAAATAAAACCCATTGGCTGCAGCACCAAGAAATCAGCTTGCATTAGATTTTCATTTAGCTAACTGTAAATGGTAAATATTTAACATCCTCTTCATTCAAGATTAAAACTGGACCAATCCTGTTCTGGGACACCTCTAGGGCCTCAATTCCCCATCGCCCTCCCGCTGACTAACAACTCCTTCCAGAAAATGATGCAACCATGTAAACACAGCAGACAGAAAAGATGAAGGTACAGAGGGGTCAATATGAGTAAGAAGCCCAGATAATCTCCTGAGAGGAGAACAAAGCGAGTGAAAGTTAGAGAGGACTGTAGCTCATCCAAAGTGACACAGCAGGCATTGTTATTCCAGGTGCTCTTGTGATTTTCAACACCACAGTCCTGTCTCGCTTGGCTGGGCTTCACTTTGCATGTCCCAGGCTAATTTGCCTTTAAATCACACAGCAGGCCTCAGGCTCCTAATCTTCAGTGTAAGCGCACTGACAGCTTTTGTGTGTCGGGGCAACTACCATGTGGAACTTCCAGCCAGATTCCACACTGCTTGAAAAATCCCAAAATGATGAAATATCACAAAATAATAACAGTATCCATATCACATTGGTTTTCCTCCTTGATCAGGGATGGGAAAATATGATGAAACATTAGAAAATATAAACTACCTCCCAAATAAGTGTATTTACTACAAAGAATGCACTAGAGTGTAGACCTCCACCAAAGCACAACAATCTCCCCTCCCATGAAGGTGCACAGCAAATTTTGTGACTGTACGACTAACAGGTCAGGAGATGAGGTCATTTGAAAATAGAAAATGTTACCTGTTGGTGTGGCTAGTGGAAAGGTCATGGGGTCACCAAAATCACACAGCAAATATCATGGCAATCCGGCCATTTCTTTTCAAGATAAGTCTATCACAAATTGAAAGTTTGGCCTGATGGTGGCGCTAGAATAATGTTCATGGTGTCAACAAAGAGGTTTCTTCCTCTTGAGAACATGAATGTGCACAGCAATCAGGCCATTACTTTTCAATATATGTCACAGACAGATGGACAAACAGGCGGACGGACAAAACCACCTTGGCAGAGGTAATAAACTACAAACAATATGGTGGAGGCACAAGGTGCTTTGCAAAAGGCACAAACCATACAAAAGCGGCAAGTGACCCATGTTCCAATGAAAATACATACATCCGTCAAAATAAATACCTCAACCGCAATGTGATGACTTCAGTGTTCATGTTTCCATTCACATATCAACACTCTGGCAGGTTCTGTCAATCATGAATGTTTCCAAGACAAAATTATATTTATACAAAAGCTAATGACAACAAATTCTGACCTAGTAGATAATACCCTTCCCCTTTATGTTTAGCCATGCCTTAGGGATGGATATGTGCTGAAGAGGTTTTATTTTACTCTCAAGTGCAGAAGATGTATGATGAAATATGACTGCCTATCCAATGAAGGCGGTCTATAACAATGCCTGTACTAACAGGGCGTTTCCCAGGAGTGTTAGCAGTAGCGAAAGAGCACAGTGAGATGCCTGCCCCAACAGGGCATCTCCCAGGAGTGTTAGCAGTAGCGAGAAAGCACAGTGAGCTGCCTGCCCCAACAGGGCATCTCCCAGGAGTGTTAGCAGTAGCGAGAAAGCACAGTGAGCTGCCTGCCCCAACAGGGCGTCTCCCAGGAATGCTAGCAGTAGCGAGAGAGCACAGTGAGCTGCCTGCCCCAACAGGGCGTCTCCCAGGAGTGTTGTCAGTAGCGAGAGAGCACAGTGAGATGCCTGCCCCAACAGAGCATCTCCCAGGAGTGTTGTCAGTAGCGAGAGAGCATAGTGAGTTGCCTGCCCCAACAGAGCATCTCCCAGGAGTGTTAGCAGTAGCGAGAGAGCACAGTGAGCTGCCTGCCCCAACAGGGCATCTCCCAGGAGTGTTAGCAGTAGCGGGAGAGCACAGTGAGCTGCCTGCCCCAACAGGGCATCTCCCAGGAGTGTTAGCAGTAGCGGGAGAGCACAGTGAGCTGCCTGCCCCAACAGGGCGTCTCCCAGGAATGCTAGCAGTAGCGGGAAAGCACAGTGAGATACCTGCCCCAACAGGGTGTCTCCCAGGAACGTTAGCAGTAGCAGATGAGCACAGTGAGATGCCTGCCCCAACAGGGTGTCTCCCAGGAACGTTAGCAGTAGCAGATGAGCACAGTGAGATGCCTGCCCCAACAGGGCGTCTCCCAGGAACGTTAGCAGTAGCGGGAGAGCACAGTGAGCTGCTTGCTTTGTTCTTCAATGAATGAAGTGAAAGCTTTTTACCCACAATTTCTCATCAAACAATACTGCAAGTGTAATTAAACACTGACACTAAGGCTAAGCTCATGATACTTTTTTCAGTTTATGATCATTATTTTAAGTGGCTATACTTTGAGAGCTTGCTGAAATAAGATTAGATTTTTTTTCTCCAGCCATAGCCTAATTACAGTATGAAGCAAGTTTTCCAGAGGAAAACAGGGAACTTAGAATTAATTATCACAGGAGAAAATTACTTCGACCACTTGCCTGCTAAAAATTATTTTACGTGTCAATTACACTTTGTTTTACCGCAATATTGAATAAGTACAATACCAAGTAAGAAAATAAGGTCACAAAGTCAACTTCAATATTTTTGCAGTGCATTAAAAGTAGAGTAATGAGGTATGGCTGTGTTGCCAGGCACACACGTCTCTTAGAGGAACTGAGCCAATGAAAATGATGCCGATACTGCACCAGCATGGCCGCACAAACCTTTATTAAATCCTCAGTCTGCTATGGAAATGTACATCATTCACTTCACCAAAATGCTCTATGAGATTTAAAACAAAAAAGAAAAAATATTTTGGACATGTCAATCAAAAGAGAAACCTTTTTTTTCCTACAGACAGAATTTTAAAAATGATCAGACACAGAGAATGGTATACCAAACACTAAACATTCACAAAAAAACATCTGGCAAAGAAAAGAATGGAGTTTATTATGCAAACATTAGGTCTTATAATCCATCAATGTGATGCATTCCTGCTTTGAATAACTGCATCTGTTGAACACACACAGAAACCCTTTTAAAATGGTTTCCCCTGTGAAATAGTCCTACCTGAATGCACAGTGCTGCAGTGGTTATAAAAGGCCAGTCATCCCAGCCACAGCACATGCAGCATAAAGCATGTGTAAACAAATGAGCTCTCTTTGTTCCGCATACGTCTCAACATTACCTCTATATATTTTAGAAAAAAATCACCTCAGACTCCAGTTCATAGAAGCCATGGACTTTCTGCCTGCCAAATCAGGCCACAGAAGCACACCACCAGAGGCGAACTACCAAAGCACATCCAAGCGAGATGGCAGAACACTGCCATTTTTACATCAATAATTTGCAACACTGTCAGTGGTGGGCAACCCAGAGCTGTCAGTATACAGTGCCTTTTTAGGATTCTCAATAACAGGAACCTTGGCTTCCATCCACTCTCCAACCAGCTTTTTAGGAATGGACTGTTTTTAGATGCAACAATCATATTTATCAATCATTTCATTATCTTCTAAATATGAATATATAATTCAGCTAAGTGCTATGCTGAAAAAAAAAAAAATTATAATTGAAACTGGCAGAATGTATAAATATGAGCCTGGTGGGTGGTGTGTAGGCATATCCTGTAGCTTCCTGCACTGATACAAAAAGGTTTTGCAAAGTATGCAAGAGAGCTACGCTGATCTATGAATTTACTTATTTTCATGTCACTGTTATTTTTACTGGTTAAAAAAATGTGTACATTTCAGGGGTATGTAACTCTGATCCTCAGAATGCCAGAGATGTTTCCTGCTTTCTCCTTCCAAACCCCTAACTACATAATTGGCTTAATCATTAAGCTTAATGATGCCTTATCAGGCTTAATGAATGCAAGTGGCCATGTGCTGGAATGACTGAGATTCATCATACAGAGACTCTGAGAATTCAGGCTCACTGGCTCAGGCTCTATATACAGCAGGGCTGCCCAACCCAATTCCTGGAGATCTACCATCCTGTAGGTTTTCACTCCAACCCTAACAAATCACACCTCATTCAACAGCTAGATTTCTAGTTGAGCTGCTAATTAGTAGAATCAGGTGTGCCAAATTAGGGTTGAAATGAAAACATACAGGAAGGTAGATCTCCAGGAACAGGGTTAGGCAGCCCTGATATACAGGATCAAATGATCAAGCCTGGCTGGAACAAAAACAGAAACAGATCTAGCACCACAGGATCAGGATTGTTTGGCCTGCCACCTCTGAGCACTGTCAAACGGGCCTGGACGTTACTTACGCTCTTGTTCCCGACTAAGAGTCTATGGCTACTGATTTTTAAAATGAAAAGCCACAGACAGGCTGTCTGCCTTTATGTTTGTCTTTAACTTTGACTTACAATAAAATGCCGTCTGTGGGTTTTCGGAGGTTATCCAAACCGCCATGCCGTACTTATGGAAAAACAGAGGAATTAAATGTAAGTACAATGCGCTACAGACTGGGAGACCACACAAACACCTCACCGACATGAGCCCGTACTCATGAAGTGTCTCACATTAGGAGTGCTGACCTTGGATCAGGTTTCCCCCATCTATATCTCAACTTCATCCATCATGAGCTAACAAGCTAAACTGAACTGAGATCAGTTCTCCTACTGAGACAAATATGTGATCTGGAGAGCTAAAGCAATTCTACACCATGTCAAATTCAGGACATCAAAGGCGGGAACATGGAAACAGAAATGCACCCCGCAAAATAACAATGGCTTATATTCAATCAAAATGTGTCCTTACCTTTGACTACACTTTTCCTCCACAAACTCAGTTTTCTGAAATCATCAAACTATGTTTGTGAAAAAAAACATTCAGATCAGAATTGGAAGTTAAAGTTAATTGAATCCAGGACAATGTTTTACAGTTCTGCTGCTATGACTACAATGAGAAAATTCTAGCCAAAGATGTTATTGAATGATTATGTCAGAATTTTTCAGTGGATTGATGCCCACTTCCTTGGGATGTATGAGAGATATAAAATGTTCTGGTATTACAAGAGAACATAAGAACCGCAGGTAGAAAATAAATCCAGTTTGTTTGACAGAATTACAGTGCGTCATAAGAATGTGAACACAGAAGGTCACACTAACAAAGGTAAATTTGCCTCGGATAACAACTTGCGCAGTTGATTTTAAAACCTGCCAACTTCCTTTCAATTTATTGTAAGAAGTCTCTTTTTTAGCTCTTATTGAGTTGAGCATTGTGAGCAAGACCTCCTGACTGCATCAGTTAAAGAGTTGGAGGAAATAAATCCTTTGAGCTCTTTATACAGACTCAGATCTCACGGTTGAGCCAAAATGGTCGCAGGGAGAAATAAAAGTGAAACAAACATGACCCTGTTGTCCATGTACTGAGGGTATGAAAGTATGTACATTTTCATTGGTTCAAAAAAGGCATATTCAAGAGAACATTGTCATTGGGACCTTCAATATACTTTTGTTTATTATATTATGAATGAAGTATTATTAACAAAACAACTGCTACTTTTTAAATATGAATAATAAGTTGCATTGACTTTGTTTGAAATCAGTAGTTAATACATGTAAATGAATTCATGTTTATCTGTTAGCTGACACCTCCCCTGTCCAAAAACAATGCTTGTATTCACAGCATGGTTTCCCCTGTCCAATCACAATGCATGTATTCATAGCATGGATTTCGCCTGTCCAATAACATGTCTGTTCATAGCATGGCTTCTCTGTGCAATAATACTACATGTGTCAATAGCATGATTACTCCTGTCCAATAACGATGTATATATTCACAACACGGTTCCCCCTGTCCAATAACAATACATATATTCAAAGCATGGTTTCTCCTGTCCAATAACAATTCTACTCATAGCATCGTTTCCTGCCGCAAACCCAAACCTACGACTGTCCCAAACTTACAACTGCCCCAAACCTGCACCTGCCACAAACTAGCAACTACCCCAAACCTACGACTGCCCCAAACCTTTGATCTGAGACTGATACGAGACTGAATATAAACATTTGCACCTTCAGCAAACGTGACCAATGACTTGGCACTGTATTATATAGGCTACAACAAAATATTTCCAGAATTAATGAGCATTTTTCCACCAAGCACCGCTGAGCACTTCCCAGTAGTACCTGGGGTGATTTGCACGACAAACATTTCATGCACAGTACATTTAGAGAAGCCTTTTAGGTTAAACCACTTGCTCATGAGCACAACAGCAGGTCTTCTGCTCTGAACTCCAAGTGCCAACACAAGCTCTGCAAGCTGCTCTGCTGCTAGTGTGCCAAATCACAATCTGCTCATTTCAATTCTATTTCAGTACTTACTGCAGCTGGACTGCCAGTGCACTCAGGGACATTACAGTCACCCAAGATACAGCAGCTGGACTGCCAGTGCACTCAGGGACATTACAGTCACCCAAGATACAGCAGCTGGACTGCCAGTGCACTCAGGGACACTACAGTCACCCAAGATACAGCAGCTGGACTGCCAGTGCACTCAGGGACACTACAGTCACCCAAGATACAGCAGCTGGACTGCCAGTGCACTCAGGGACACTACAGTCACCCAAGATACAGCAGCTGGACTGCCAGTGCACTCAGGGACACTACAGTCACCCAAGATACAGCAGCTGGACTGCCAGTGCACTCAGGGACACAACCGTCACCCAAGATACTGCAGCTGGACTGCCAGTGCGCTCAGGGACATTACAGTCACCCAAGATACAGCAGCTGGACTGCTAGTGCACTCAGGGACACTACAGTCACCCAAGATACAGCAGCTGGACTGCCAGTGCACTCAGGGACACTACAGTCACCCAAAATACTGCAGCTGGACTGCCAGTGCACTCAGGGACACTACAGTCACCCAAGATACAGCAGCTGGACTGCCAGTGCACTCAGGGACACTACAGTCACCCAAAATACTGCAGCTGGACTGTCAGTGCACTCAGGGACACTACAGTCACCCAAGATACAGCAGCTGGACTGCCAGTGCACTCAGGGACACAACAGTCACCCAAGATACAGCAGCTGGACTGCCAGTGCACTCAGGGACATTACAGTCACCCAAGATACAGCAGCTGGACTGCTAGTGCACTCAGGGACACTACAGTCACCCAAGATACAGCAGCTGGACTGCCAGTGCACTCAGGGACACTACAGTCACCCAAAATACTGCAGCTGGACTGCCAGTGCACTCAGGGACACTACAGTCACCCAAGATACAGCAGCTGGACTGTCAGTGCACTCAGGGACACTACAGTCACCCAAAATACTGCAGCTGGACTGTCAGTGCACTCAGGGACACTACAGTCACCCAAGATACAGCAGCTGGACTGCCAGTGCACTCAGGGACACTACAGTCACCCAAAATACTGCAGCTGGACTGTCAGTGCACTCAGGGACACTACAGTCACCTAAGATACAGCAGCTGGACTGCCAGTGCACTCAGGGACACTACAGTCACCCAAAATACTGCAGCTGGACTGCCAGTGCACTCAGGGACACTACAGTCACCCAAGATACAGCAGCTGGACTGTCAGTGCACTCAGGGACACAACAGTCACCCAAAATACTGCAGCTGGACTGTCAGTGCACTCAGGGACACTACAGTCACCCAAGATACAGCAGCTGGACTGCCAGTGCACTCAGGGACACTACAGTCACCCAAAATACTGCAGCTGGACTGTCAGTGCACTCAGGGACACTACAGTCACCCAAGATACAGCAGCTGGACTGCCAGTGCACTCAGGGACACAACAGTCACCCAAGATACAGCAGCTGGACTGCCAGTGCACTCAGGGACACTACAGTCACCCAAGATACAGCAGCTGGACTGCATAAGGTCGGCTAAATTTTCCAGTAAGAAAGGGCTGTGGAATGTTGATGCCATCTGGGAGGAGACAGAAACCTGGTGGAAGGGACTCTAAGTGTGAAGCCATGTCCCCTTTTGCT
This sequence comes from Ilyophis sp. 1 JC-2022, assembly GCA_022702515.1. Classification (NCBI taxonomy): domain Eukaryota; kingdom Metazoa; phylum Chordata; class Actinopteri; order Anguilliformes; family Synaphobranchidae; genus Ilyophis; species Ilyophis sp. 1 JC-2022. The sequence goes on from CM040396.1 coordinate 72,816,415, forward strand.
TCAATTATTATCCAGATCCCTCAAACATCAGAGCAGAAATGGTGCCTGTTTGGTGGAACATACAGCAGACTGTGTAACAGGCTGACAAACTAAAGAGTTGAGAGGCTGGTGGCTATTCAGTCAATCTTGAAACTCATTGAGTCCATCAAAGATGACAACACACAAATTGAATCTGTGGAGGATTGTCCAGATTTTCCAGAGTCTCTTGAAGCTAGCTGTGGTTGAGATAAATAATTATTAGCCTTGGTCAAGCAACTCAATTTAAAAATTTTGTATTAGGAATAACTTAATCTTTTGGCTAAAATAAGGCCCATCTAATTTGCTGTCTTAGATGGAAAGAAATGACTAAATATATTTTTGCATTCATGTTTTTTTATTAATATGCTTTTTGTTAAACATAAAAAATAAACATGCAAATAAATATGTTCACATTGTGGTAAACCACCATCATTTTTGTTTGACATTTCTTAAAACCCATGGTTTTTCTCAAATATGACCAATACATAAAAACCAAATACATAATTATGATTTATGAAAAATAATGTTAACAACCTAAATTCCCAAAATTACCTCAAAAGTTCTAAAATGTCCTCAAGATTCCTCCAAAAAGGACATTTTTTCTGGAACTTTACAGCCCAAGGCACAACAGTGTCACAAAATAAATACCAAATTAGGGAGAAAAACACCAGAAAATACATGTTAAGAAAGAAACCAATTTTACATTGAGCCAGACCAATGTCTCCGCATAGCAATAAACAATTATGTAAAATTGGGGTCAACTGACAAAGCAGAGCTTATTCAAGTAATTTCCCAAGGGAACTTAGTTTTACACCTGAAGAAGTTCTTCCAGGTGTGTTCACTCCCTTGTGTGCATAGAAAATGGCCTTTTATAGAGGTCATTACATTACATTACACTGGCGGATTTAGCTGACACTTCTATCCAGGGTGACTTACACAGATAACATTTTATTTTTAAACAAACAATCAATTTATCCAGCTGGGCATTGCTGAAGCAGTTCAATGGCAAAACAGCAGCTCCCAAGCTGGGAATTGAACCCATGACCTGTTGCGCTCAAACCCAGTTCCCTAAGCAGTACACTGACACACTTGATAACGAGAATAACCTAATCACATTTTCCTATTTTATTTTCCTATTGAACTCTATGGAAAAATAAGTCAGGAGAAACAACCCTTTAAATGGTCCATCCATATCTACTGCATATCTGACAGCAGATTGATGGTTTTGAGGCTCGTTTGATACCTCAGACCCATGATGATTTACAACCATTTCACCAACCATGTGTTCCATACTATTCCCATGTAATTTACAGCTTAATCTAGTCCCACCCCCAATTCCCATAGAGATCAATTCAAATGCAGAGAAATTATAGTATCGCTTGTAAGAATACCTGAAAATAAGATATCAAGACTCTTTTGATGTTGTTGGGTCACAGACATCAGGAAGTCATAACATGCAAAGAATATGCAACCAAATATTAAATATGATAACATTATTAAAGTTTATGTTAATTTGTCCAATAACTTTTTGGCCCCCTAAAATGGGGGGGCTATGTATAAACATTGCTACTCTGTTCACCCGATATGGACGTAAAAACCCTCAAATTAAAACTGAAAGTCTGCACTTTAACCTCATAATCACTGTTCCATTTCAAATCTAATGTGCTGGAGTACAGAGCCAAAACAACAAAACATGTGTCACTGTTCAAATACTGATAGACCTGATTGTATATAGCAGCAGCTCTTTCAAGATACATATACAGTACAGTGAAGTATTTTAATTAAAATATGGAGAGAAACTAAGGCAGGTAATTACAAAATTAGCAGATATCCATCAGCACATGTCTAAGGCATCCCACCGGCTGAAGTCTCACCTGCTGTGCTGCACTTCAGCATTCAAGACAGTCTCATCCTTAAGTGCAATTAGTTACCCCGGTGACGACCTCGCAATTAGACCAACCACTCTGCGCCATAACGCAACCCAGAAACTGTTTGCCTCTGTCTTAAATTACTCTGTCCATTTAGATACGTTACAACTTTAAAGCACCATCAGGCACTGAATGTTAAATTTAGGAGTGGTCTGAGTTCAGAAGTTTTCGGGAGTAAGAGGGAAGCTTGCATGTCCTTCTCGAAGCCCTGGCTGTACAGTGACAAAGGGGCTGGAGACACAGCGTACTCTGGCTGTAACAGGACAGTGACAGAGGGGCTCGAGACACGGCGTACTCTCCTGGGCTGAGTTTCGGGCTCCTGTCCCAGGAGCTCCTCTGTCGTGCCCTTGAGCAAGGTTATTAACCTCAACTGCTTTGGTAAGCACTCAGCTCTTTGCAAGTCATGCTGGGTAAAGGTGCCTGCTAAACAAACAAATAAAGCATTTAGCCAGGCTTCATATCAGTTCGGCTGCAGACCAATTTAATTATACTGTACTCACCCCAGCATATAACTCCAATGCATTGGTGCATATACCAATGCAGTTATACTGTACTCATCCTAGTATATAACTGTAGACTCAAACCAATGTAATTATACTGCAATCCTCCCAGCACATAGCCAACTGCGGGGAAGTACGTTCTGATGCAATGCACTTAAAAACAGTGAATCATTTATATCATTATATTCAGGTTAAGTATATTTACTGGAATTACATTAAGTATATTTTGTATTCAGTGTTGAGGAAGGGTCAAAATTTTGGCCCATTAACTTCCCCATCCCATTAATTAACAATGTGTTGTAAATATACATTTTACAATTGCGAAGTCACTGCAATGGGAAAAAAATCAAGGTTTAATACAATATAGTCATTTAAAAATGTCCATCATAAATTGTGACTAATAAAAAATATTGTGTACAGTTGAATCATTTAAGCCTTGAGCAGAATGATCACACATGCTACTATCCCAAAATGAACATTTTTATACTATCCCAAAATGATGTTTCTGTTTGCTTCGCTATACCACACACAGCTCTTTGTTTTGTGGACTGGGGATAGATTATCATAGAATAATATATTCTTTATCAGTGTACCGCAGGACCAAAACAATCTTACATTTACATTTAAGCATTTAACATAGGCTCTCATCCAGAGCAAGTTTATCCTTCCCAATAACAAACTCGACAATAGCTTCTTCCCAGTGCCACTGCAGGATGTGTGAGTTCTCTCCTATATGCAATGTAAATGGAATCGGTTAATGAAAATGTCAAAAAATAAGGATGACAGAATGTGACACGGTTCAAGCTTACTTCCATAATATTCCATTAACCCGTCTGAAAAATGCACTCCGAGGAGATGCGCCTGTGCCGTGCTCCAGCATGTCTGAGATTACTTCTGACTTCAAAATAATACGTTGTATTGATTAGTTTGGGGGCTGAAGCAGTCGACTGCCTTGACCCTCAGTGTAAACTCTCCACAAGGAAAGTTCCACGGCTGTTTTCATTGGCATTGCAAGCCAAAGTGGTCTTCCAACTGCAGCTTAATGGCCAATTTTGTTATGAACCATAACCCACAACTGAGAGCCTGCAAATGTTTTAGAATGTTCAATGTCCAGTATGTTCAATCATCCCGTTTCTGGGACAGCTGTTGTGTGGTATGGTATGTGTGAGTTAAGGTAGGCTTATCAGAATAAGTATTTTTACTAAATATATTAACTGAAATGCAAAACAGTTTAGTATGTCAACCATACTGCAGCATGGAAATTAAATGCTTCATGTTGATTAAAATGTAAACTCAGGTTTATTTTGTTTGACACACTGTCCTGTTATGTTCTGTGCTCAGTACCATGTGATGTTGCATTTTAAGATGTTTTACTATCATTTCTATAAATCCAGCAGCAGTATACAGCACCACCTTGGGTTGATCCGAAATTCAATAAATATTTTACATATGTAATTCAGGTAAGAAAATTTAAAGCAAAACACGTTTTAAATAGTATATGGTTTCTGCAACATCACACCGTGTACGGAATAGCAATCGACGTTGATGGAATGACTCACAAAGTCAGACCAAAGAGCTGATATTTTGTGGTCTGAAATCTGACAGGGCCCAGTGGGGACAGCTGTGTGGACAGGAATGCTCCTGGTGTGTGCTTTAGATGCAGGAGGGAGAGAAAAAAAACAACTAAAAATGTACAGAAAGCACTGAGAACAGATGTCGTATAAAATACATATATGGGGAAAGTATTTTGAAAACGTCGGTAAATGTGCCGTGTGTTTAATTTTTCATAAACCAAGAGCGAAAAAACCATAAGAGAAACCTATAAGAAGTGCCCATTTATATGTATCTGTACTATGCAGTCTCTTGCTAAGCATGACCTCTCTACTGCCCTGCTTCACTTCCCGCCCTGAGAACGTCATAGCAGCTCCAGAACCTGCACCCCCCCCTCACCCCGCCCAGCCCTGAGGATTTTTTAATTCTGACCCCCCTGTCCTGGGGACGTCTTAGTGGCTTCACCCTCTTCTGTTTGGAATGAGATGTTTGAGGAATAACTGATTCATTTCCATGAACCAGAGAGAGGAGAGCAAGAAAACACTTCACAAATTCACACTCTCCAAACTCCACAGGCTCTGTCCACATGAAACATAAATCACCACAGGCAGCTCTTCGACTCAAACCAACCTTGTAAGGTGCAGGGAAAGGATTTTACTATTATATTAGGCTTGAAAGGAAGGTTATTAAATTGGCTTTTTTCCCCCCCTCTTGGTGGCTATTAGCATGGCATGAGTATAAGTTGAGCATGCTGGCATATGAAACCTGTCTTTCATAAGACCATTGGACATGGAAACCTGTCTTTCATAAGACCATTGGACATGGAAACCTGTCTTTCATAAGACCATTGGACATGGAAACCTGTCTTTCATAAGACCATTGGACATGGAAACCTGTCTTTCATAAGACCATTGGACTTGGAAACCTGGCAGTAATCCAATCACGTCCACTCTGTAGGGAATATCTACTGGGTCCCAGGTGCACAGAGCAGTGCTTTATCTGGGTTTCCTAGAAGAATTACAGGCTGGGATTATCCCCTTTACTGTGTATGAGCCCTGCTGCAACCTACTCACATCTGTGGCTCTCAATTGCACCAGATACACCCCCCTTTGTCAGGACCTGTGCACCCGTTTGCCACAATCACACAATATCATACGTCAGTTTGTATATACACACCGCACTATCACACAGCAGTTTGTATGTACGCTGTGCTATCACACCACAGTTTGCATGTACACTGCGCTATCACACTACAGTTTGTATGTACACTGTGCTATCACACTGCAGTTTGTATGTACACTGTGCTATCACACTGCAGTTTGTATGTAGACTGTGCTATCACACTGCAGTTTGTATGTGCACTGTGCTATCACACTGCAGTTTGTATGTACACTGTGCTATCACACTGCAGTTTGTATGTACACTGTGCTATCACACTGCAGTTTGTATGTACACTGTGCTATCACACTGCAGTTTTGTATGTACACTGTGCTATCACACCACACAGTTTGTATGTACACTGCACTATCACACTGCAGTTTGTATGTACACTGTACTATCACAACGCATAGTTTGTATGTACACTGCACTATCACACCGCAGTTTGTATGTACACTGCACTATCACACCGCAGTTTGTATGTACACTGCACTATCACACCGCATAGTTTGTATGTACACTGCACTATCACACCGCAGTTTGTATGTACACTGCACTATCACACCGCATAGTTTGTATGTACACTGCGCTACCACACTGCGCTATCAAACTGTGCAGTTTGTATGTAAACTACGCTACCACACTGCACAGTATGTACGGACACTGCAATCTCACAGTGACACTAAAACAATGAATCAAACGAAAATGACCAACAAGAGCCATATTACTGTCACACTGAAGAAGATTGTTTAAAGTGCTAATTGACGCCCCAAAAACAAAAAGACCTGTCGGACTCTTCCAGGATGTCCAATATCCTACCAAAAACAATTTGCCAATTTTACTGCCTTCTTCTTTTCTCTGTACACCTCGGGTCTTTAGCGTGGAAGAGTCCCTCTCTACGGCCGTCGTAATCCGAGGCCGTTTTAGTCCATATGGAATAGCAGACCTGATACAGTCCTAATGAAGCGGAGCTCCAATGCTTCAGCTTTTCATCCATGCACTGACTGCAGCCAACGTCTCCGTGGTGCTGTCCACAGGCTGTCTTAACCAAACTAGACAGGTGCATCCAGTCCAACAGGCTAGATGACCATAATGTCATGTTCACTGAAAAAGGAGGGGCTTCGCTGGTTCTGTTAACTTGTTACTTTATGGAATGTTCAGCTAATACAGAATATTGAACGGGCTTGTAAATCAGGAGGTTGAACTACCTCATTGCTTTGCAATATGCTGCTTCTCCGTGCAGTTATAGGAATTTAATAAGCCATGTCCACATTATGTCATCACAGATATGCCTGCTAGACAGCTTTGTTAGGAAGTAAACACTACATCAGAAATGTTACAGACAGGTTCTGGCAGGCATGAGCGGCAATGGAGATGCTCATAATTTATCAGTTAGTCAATAGTCAGTTCGCAACCTGACCAACGGAGACAAAGCAACAGCTTATAACTCAAGGGCTGTGGGTTCGATTACCAGGTGTAGCACTGCTGTTCTGCCTTTGAGTGACTTGCTTAACCTGTTTGCATAAATATGCAGCTGTATAAATGCATTGTATGTAAAATCTGTATCTGTGTAAAAGAGCAGCTGCTAAATGCCTCGATTTAATGCACGCACACAAAGGAAAGGACACACCTGTAAGATGGGGTTCCAAACATCAGCCTGTGACTCAAATACTACAACAGGGTCTATAACCTGCCAAAGGCCACCTTGCCTCAAAGTCATTCCAACATCCCATTATCTTCACCTGCCTCATGATCACAAAGAGAGGCTCTGATTAACTAATGCAGTCAGATCCCAGCTTTAATGATGTATTCAGAGATGGGTGAACACATTTACATGATGCCACAAGAATATAAAAAATCTAACTGTAACAAGAAAAAGAATATGCATAACCTTTGCAAGAAGTGTCGATTGAATTCAGCTCATCATACTCAATTTATGGAATGTGGGCGTGCGCTGGCGGCTGTCTGCCTTGAGTTCCCCTGGAGAGAGAAGTCTTGAGTGCATGAATGGATTCAAATATAAAGTCTGGACATCACCACCTTTTTATGAAACCGGACACACAATCTTATAACAAATAAAAACCTTTTCATACAATTGAAATATTTGTTTTTTGTACAACTAATTAAAATAACAAATGTACTATATATCATGGAATGTATTGTGACCGAATATACAAATGAGGACAGAAAAGTAAAAATAAGCCCTCTCTGTGCAAAGGCTAAAAAAGGTACTCTGCATGATTTGAATATCACTGTTCTGTTACCATATTTTAGTTTATTTCTTTACCATTTTACTTCGGGGGAAATAGATAATTGCATGGCCTTTGTCACAACCTAAAGCTCTATGTTTGCATTCATTTCAATTGATCATTCTAAACGGGGATGCATGCATTGGAGTTTTTAAGGAAAGTCAGATTCGGTCTCATAGCAACCGCCAGGCACAAAATTCTGCGTGACTTTCAAGTGTGAGAGAAACACATCCAGTCTGTTTGGAAAACACACGCTTCAATTGCATAACATTATATTTGTTATTTATAGCTGAACACAGTGGAACACTGTATAGTAATCCACATTCATTTCAAACATAATTTTGAGAGTTGCAGGTGCCAGTGTGATCTTTAGAGAGGGAATGCAGTTATGAAGGTGAAATACCGTAACCCAGCTATCAATCAAAATACCGTCGAACACCAGAGCTCGGGTCTCTGGTTGCTTAGTAGTGTATTTCATGTAAATATCAAATTTTAAAAATGTAATTCTAAACTCTAAAGTTAACCTAAAGCCACTGTGCATAAGACTTATTCAGTATAGTTACAGTTGTCAGTCACTTACTGACCAGAAATGTGGCACAATGGTTCTCTATGGGGCTCAGCAGTGAAAACATAAAAGAAACAGCTGGGGGGTGTTTTCAACAGAACCATTTACTTTACCAGTACATTGAAAGTGAAATCTAAAAACAGACCAGGTATTGCTATCAGCTGCAGACCACACAGAGAGACTCCCCAAGAATTTAATCACATCTCATAAATGTTATTGCTATGACAGACTGTTAATTGAAGGAAACCTTTCAAACTGCCACTCTCATGTAATCATGTGCCTCCTAGAAGAAAAATGTTTCATGTTCAGCTGTTTTAAGTTTGCTTTTTCATATTTATGTTAGGTCAATAGTATGGATACACTAGTATTCTGAGTATATGACTCCCCTTTTGCATTAGAAAATGCTTAATTTATTGAACTCTTAATTGTAATGTAACATAACAAATATGAATTGCAGAAACAGTGTGAATTTGCTTTAAGCTATCAGTGCATACATGTTGTGTTTTTTATTTTTTGTAAATTCTGTCTATGCTCATACTTGAGTGTCATTTATTAAGAGCTTAAAAAAGACAACCAATAATAAAAATAGTTTCTTTGGTAGAGAGCCCTGGCATCGCATCTTTAGTAAGCCGACAAAAGAGAAACTCTTCGAAATCAATTCATTTATTTATTTCTTTTTTTAAATCAACCTATTCCATTACATGATTTTCGATTTTGCAAGATTACCTTTCAGAATCCAAAATGTAGCTGTCATACAAAATATGCATGCTGTTCCAGGACTTTGCCCCTCCCCCCTAAGACATTTAATAATATTACTATTTCGATGACAGTGATCATCATTTCAGCTTTCCTACATAACATGAAAAGATTATATTTAGGTAAGCCTAATTAGCAATACAATTAGCTAGGTATTGACATATAATTACATACATTTCATTTATGTTAGCTTTGATCTGTAATTATCTATTTATGGTACATTATTTCTGCAAAGGACACAAATTGGTTCTGTCGAATTATAGTGTCACAGCAGATAGGCTACTGGTAAGGAAAGAAAACTGGTAAGGACGCAGAAAGCATCAAATGGACTGATAGCCCCGCACGCTATAACCCGTGGGCACACTTAGCCAGTTTTATTCATGAATAAAACAAGGAGGTTCACAGTGACAACATCCATGAAGATCACCTTCAGTGAAGACACCTTGGGAGGCAGGCTCACAAGAAAGGCCTGTCAATCATTACCGCTGCATGAAATTCAACTGATGCCTCTAGTCAGCGCTCAGTCAGCTGTCAGGTGCTGGCGGGATTTCACCAGACAGCGCAGGCATCGCTAAATGTGTTTCCTCTCTCATTAGTGACATTTTGGTATAACAAATAACTCCAACCTCTGATAGTCTGCCTAAGAGGGGGTCAGAGTGCAGGTTGAGTGGACAAACTACACTGAAACTTGACAAATACCCGATTGCATTTAGGTTGGTGCATTTACGGCACGGTGGTGTAGTGGTTAGCACTGTTGCCTTGTAAGAAAGAGGTTCTGGTTTCGACTCCTAAATCAGAAATGTGCTTTTTAAAGTTGACCCGAACCCTAGCCCAAACCTCCCTAGGCGTTATACTGATCGTGTGCTAACTTCTGGAAATCTTTGAGAATGCTCAGCACTGTGCACACTGTTTTTTAAATGTGAATTTTCCCCCAATGAAAACAGTCAGGGTGAATTGATCACATTTTTTTTATTTCACTCACAGCTTGCTTAATAAGCACTGTGTACATCAACTGGCCAAATGGATAACCGATCCTGGAACCAAGCCACATACAGCAGCCAAACACACTTGTTTCCGGGGAGAATCAAGCTGGGTCTGTTATGTACAAACATCCATAATCCTTTCCAATTGTGCTGCTCAGTGCTGGTGCAATCCAAACCAAAGCCATGGTGAGAATGGAACCAAGACTTATACTCTAGCAATGCACTGAAAATGCATGCGACCATTTCAATTCCACATACAATAGATAGCTGATAGACCTTCAGCACTGTCAGGTGAAATCATCAAACACTCAGTAAGAAAATTATTGTTAATGTGACACTCTTGCCCAGATGAATAGCCATTGCTCATGTTTTTAAAAACATAGCATCATTGCGTTATCTCCTAGATCAGGGGTGTCAAACTCATTTTCACCCCGGGCCACATCAGCATTATGGTTGCCCTATGATCTATCCTTGCCCCTCTTTTATTCAATCTCTACATGCTTCCATTAGGACACATCTTAAAAAACAACAAAATTAATTATCATAACTATGCGGATGATACTCAAATTTATATAGCCCTCACACCAAATGACTATGGTCCCATCAACAATCTCCGTCAATGCATTGAACAGATAAACAGTTGGATGAGACATAATTTTCTCCAGCTAAACAAAAATAAAACTGAGATAATTGTGTTCGGTGCACACAACAAAAGATTGAAAGTCAGCGCTCACCTTGATTCTCTCTCTTTGCATACTAAAAACCAGGTCAGAAATCTTGGTGTAATTCTAGACTCTGATTTAAACTTTAACAGCCACATAAACTCAATAACTAAATCAGCCTACTATCATCTGAAAAATATAACAAGAATTAGGGGTTTCATGTCTAAACAAGACCTTGAAAAGCTCATCCATGCATTTATTTCGAGTCGGCTTGATTATTGCAATGGTTTGTTGACAGGCCTATCTAAGGGAGTTATTCGTAAACTGCAGCTCATCCAAAATGCTGCAGCAAGAGTCTTCACTAAAACAAAAAAATTTGAACATATTACACCAATTCTTAGATCTCTACACTGGCTACCAGTCTCTCAGAGAATTTAATTCAAAGTACTCCTAATTGTCTACAAATCTCTAAATGGTCTTGGGCCAAAATACATATCTGATCTCCTCTCACCTTACATTCCAGCTAGACCCCTAAGGTCAACTGACACCAGTCTACTAAACACTCCAAGAGTGAAAACTAAACACGGTGAGGCAGCTTTTAGTCATTATGCCTCGTGTATCTGGAATAAACTTCCTGAAGAACTCAAACAGGCCCAAAATTTAAACACATTCAAAACCAAGCTAAAAACTTTAATGTTCTGCAGTATCTATAACTAAACACCTAATTTTCTCCACTATTTTTATATCGTATTTGTATTTTTTCTGTTCCTATATTGCATTCTTATTTCTATTCTTTTACTCTTTTACAATAGAGATCTATATTCTTGTATTCCTATTTTTTTATTCCTATTGTTATTTCTTTTATTTAAATTATTAAACTATTCTCCTGGCTCTGTATTCACATGCTCCCTGTAAAGCACTTTGAATTGCCATTGTTGTATGAAATGTGCTATATAAATAAACTTGCCTTGCCTTGTCTTGCCCTCAAAGGGCCGGTTGATTTTCACGGACCTCGATTGTAATTGTTGACGGGGGGGTGCAATCAAGAATTTTCGCGGACCTCGATTGTAATTGTTGACGGGGGGGGGGGGTTTTAATACAAACTTTATTTAACGGTTTATTCAACGTATGTACCGCGGGTGTGCGTCCGCATCTGCGTTTCTCTGTTATATCGTAAAAGTAAATCCCCGTTAACCAGCCACGTAGATACACGCATCAGATAATTAAGTTCTCGCGGGCCACATAAAATGACGTGGCGGGCCGGATTCCGCGTCAGATAATTAAGTTCTCGCGGGCCAAATAAAATGACGTGGCAGGCCGGATTCGGCCCGCGGGCCTTGAGTTTGACACCTATGTCCTAGATCAAGCCTTTATCCATCACAATGAAAAACAGATGAACTATGACCATGATAGGTGGTGCTGTAGTTATCTGGCTGGAAACAAAACATCTAGCAGTAAACCTATTACCCATCTATCAACTATACTGGCTAATGTCAGTTTAATTATAAAGTATACTAGTTGGGACATACAATCCTGTCTAAAGCAGTCTGAACGATTGGAGTCCCCGGACAGTCTGCATTGCCGCTAGCCTACTGCGTTAGCCTCCGAGACTAAAAACATTGATCAGCTGTGGACCTGTTGCCCTGCCCAGCTTACCGGTGTCTGATCAACCTCAGCGGGCGCATTCCTTGGTAAGTCCGTGTCGGTTAGTTTCGTTCTGAGGAGGTTTCTCCAGTGCCATATTTTAATCAAATCATTTTATCGCCGTGGGCTCCCGTATGGAGCCCTGTGTGCAAGTCTCTCTTTGTGGCCTTACCAATCCGCCACCCAGCTACCTACAACCGCACACAGCACCGTTTTCCCCATTACTGCCGTAGCCATTTTCTTCTCTCCCAAGCAAAACCTCTTTGGATCACAACATGCCATCACTCACCTCTCCCTCCGGATACGAAAGACCAGACTGCCTCCACCCGAACAAGATGATTTTAGAGTTGGAAAAAAAGATCTCTGTACTCTACCAGATTCTGTAGGACGAGGAGCTCCTTGATTCTCTGGTCGGCTTGGGTCCTGCCACGACTATGACTGGTGGAAAGCTGAATTCTACTATTCCGTGTCCTGCCTACCATGCACAGGCTCAATCTGTCCACCTATGGATCAAGAAGGGAGCTTAAAGCCCCGGCTAACTCCACTCCATGCCAAACGGACCATTAGTCCGTGGTCCGCAGGGAAAGTCATGGTAGGAATCCCCGCTCGCATTCTCCTCCAGTTTCTCTTGACTTGTAGCTGTCAAACAGATTTAACATGCAAGATTTTCCCCAGCTGGCCAGACTTTGCTCTCCTTCACCGTCACCTCCACCTCAGACTGGCCCCCCCCCCCGGTCGGACCAGTCGGCTTCTCATGCTGGCCGCTCCACAACCGCGCGTATGTCTCCTGCTGGGTCAGCCGGCATGCATGCCCCTCCACCTCCACTAACCGCTTCCTCACGATCATCTGTTCCTCCTCCGCTCATTCCCCCAACTACCCTGGTCATTGGGGATTACATTGACCGACACATTAGGTACGCTAATTCAATCACACACTCCTTCCAGCTTATTGGAAAGTCTTCCATTTATCAACAAAGTCATTGTACATGTAGGCACAAAATTGACACTTCTCTTCATCAGTCAGAGCTGACGAAAGCTGATTTCATCCATCTTTTTAATCTCTTACATAGTTGTGGTAAATCTGCTTTTATCTCGGGTCCAATTCCCACGATGGGTCATGGAATTAGCCGTTTTAGTAGGATCCTCGGCCTCCATAGTTGGCTTCAGTACACATGTCCTGCTCACAACTTCGTTTTTATTGACAATTTATTTATTTTGAGATCGCTTTTTTTATTTACAAGAGATGGCATCCACCCAAACAGGCTAGGCACCCGTATTTTAGCGGATAACTACTATTTACACCACACACATGTCTACCTGACCACACTTCCTCTTTTCCTCTGGCTCAATTTCCTGCTCTCGCCAACTCCCGGGATGCCAATATCCCATACCCAATAACCATCTACACTTTAGCCCAGCAACAAATCACTATAGCAAGCTACACAGTATTATAACCCTTAGAGCAATCACTAGACCGTTTAGACAGCATTGCTTTACTCACTCTGTTAATTTCTTAAATCTAATCAACATCCCATGTCTCCCTTCTTATTCGCCTGTGACCCCTTCCAAACTACTGAAACTTGGGTTACTCAATGTTAGATCCCTCTCTAATAAGTTTTTTATTATTAATGATCTTATTAAAAGTACAAACTTGATTTTATATTTTTAACTGAAACTTGGTTGGATAACAATAGGTCCACTGTTCTTATTGAGACTGCTCTCCCAAATTTTTATTTTTTCAATGCTTTTAGACCAGACAAAAGAGGGGGTGGTGTAGCTACCTTATTCTCTGACCTATTTAAATGCAAACATCTTAAGCTTGGGGAATTTTCTTCCTTTGAATACCTTGCAGTATCAATGAAATCCAGTCCTCCATGACTTTTCCTCACCATTTACAGACCCCCCAATGTACTCCAGTTGCTTTTTCAATGACCTTGCAGAAATATTCTCTAAAATCTCTATAGATTTTTATTGTATTGTTATTTCAGGAGATTTCAATATACATATTAACACCGATACTCATGCCAGAGAACTTGCTGACCTGCTAACGACTCATGAACATGGACCTTGTCATTACTAAGAGTATCAGTCTCACTGAAATCTCAGCTGTAGATATTGCAGCATCTGACCATGTATGCGTCTTTTTAAATTTTTTAATGACTCCAGTTACGCAAAAAAGGGCAAACACTGTTAAGAAACGTTTTATTGATGATGGCATGAGAGAAACCTTTATTAATCGTATGTCTAATTCCCCCGAATCCATCACACAATTGTAACCACAGAACTGGAAGCATCATGGATGAAATTGCTCCTGTAAAGGTTAAAACTCTTACAGGCAAACACAAAGCCCCTGGAGAAAAGCTGCTGCAGTACAACTCCTCAAAAGAGATTGCCGGCAAGCAGAACGTAAACGGCGAAAGACAAAACTCCAGGTTCATTATAATAGCTTTAAAGTAAATCTTCATAAGTACAACAGTGAAATAAAAAGTGCCCAACAAATGTCTTTCTCAAAGATCATCAATGATAATATTAATAATCCACAATACTCTTCTCTACTGTCAATAGACTTGTGAATCCCCCCTCATCAATACCATCTGAACGACTTTCAACCTCCAAATGTGAAGAATTTGCTGCCTTTTTTAACAGTACAATTATTAACATTAGAATATCCATCAGAAATTCCATGACTGGTCAAAAAGTCCCCCCTGCCCCTCCCCCTGTACCCAACTGTAACCATGGATAATTTGTTATCTATCAATTTATCTACCATTGAGGCTGCTGTGAAAAAACTCAACAAAACTACTTGCTCTCTCAACCCTCTCCCCACATCGTTTTTTAAAACAACTTTTAGCTGCTTAGCAGCAGAGGTACTACTAATTGTTAACCTCTCTCTCCAATCTGGCATCTTTCCAAGTGCACTACAAATAGCTATTATTAAACCCCTGTTGAAAAAGAGTAATCAAGACCCATCAATTATCAACAATTATCATCCCATTTCTAATCTCCCGTTTCTTAGTAAAATTTTGGAAAGAATTGTTTATAACCAATTATATTGCCACTTAATGTCCAACAATCACTTTGATCTTTTCCAGTCTGGTTTCAGACCTCATCACAGCACTGAAACAGCTCTCTTGAAAGTTGACCTCCGTATGAACACAGACTCAAATAAGCTCTCTATTTTAGTTTTACTTGATCTTAGTGCCGCTTTCGACAATGTAGATCATGCAATACTGTTGGACTGGGAAAATGTATTGGTTTGTCTGGTCCAGTTCTTGACTGGTTCAGATCCTATCCGATGGATAGACATTACACTGTTTCTATTGGGAACATATTACTTAAGTCAGCATCACTTGTGGAGTCCCGCAGGGTTCTATTCTTGGTCCTCTTCTCTACAACCCTGACAATGCTCCCACTAGGACGTACCATACAGAAATATAATATTCAATATCATAACAATGCAGATGATACACAGCTCTATATATCACTCTCTTCTGGTGATCTTAGCCTCATAGACTCGCTGGTTCAGTGTATTGAATAAGTTAACTGATGAATCATAACTTCCTGCAGCTTAACAAAGACACACTTGAAATAATTACCTTTGGCAATAAATTCAAAAGATTAATAATCAACGAACATCTTGAGTCACTGTCCTTCAAGACCAAAGACCAAGTAAAAAATCTTGGCGTCATCTTAGATGCCGATCTAAATGTTAACAGTCATATTAACAGTATCACTAGATCAGCTTTGTATCATCTTAAAAATTTGAATAAAGTATGAATAAACCTGATCTTGGAAAATGAGTACACGCTTGTATTCTCTCCTCTGGTCTCCCCAAAAAAGCTGTGGGAAGGCTCCAGCTTATTCAGAATGCTGCAGCTATAGTTTTGACCAGGGTCAAGAAAACCCACCACATCTCACCCATTCTTAAATCTCTCCATTGGCTCCCTGTGTCCACCAGGATTAATTTTAAAATTCTTCTTCTTGTTTTTTAAAGTGTGGAATGGGCAGGCTTCTCTGTATTTTTCAGAAACGGTTGCAGGTTATGAACCGACCAGGCCCCTTAGGTCATCTTACTCGGGTCTCCTTGTTATTCCCAGGGTGAAATCTAAATCTGGCAAAGCTGCTTTCAGCCATTATGCACCCAGTCGCTGGAACACCCTTCCATACTCTGTAACGCATGCCCCCACTCAAAAGTAGACTAAAAACCTTCTGAAATGTGCTATATAATTAAAGTGTGACTTGACTTAACTATGCTATCTCTCTCTCTATAGATAGTACAAATATATTAATATGTCAAT
Source organism: Ilyophis sp. 1 JC-2022 (assembly GCA_022702515.1). NCBI lineage: Eukaryota > Metazoa > Chordata > Actinopteri > Anguilliformes > Synaphobranchidae > Ilyophis > Ilyophis sp. 1 JC-2022. The sequence continues at coordinate 72,832,727 of CM040396.1, forward strand.
CAATAAATAAATAGTCCCACTGGCTCAACACTCAAGTTCCTGCCAGGTTACATAGAATATATGTACTAATACAGCATAATGCATTCATGAGTTAGGCTAATGAACACAGATCATGGAGTAACGGTAATATGAGCATACGAAGCCACAGACATTATGACTGCATTACTGAACAGTTAGCTTGTTTTAATTAGACTTGTGCTTTTTCAATTATCTCTCTCGGTGGTTATGTGTGTGCGTTCTTTAATAATGATTGATTTGCCACAACGCACAATTTAATATCAAAAGTAAGCACGCATTCCCGTGCCCTTCCTCTTGAGAGCTTTGAAATCAGCCGTCCCAAACGCGAAACCCTCCACGCGCATTCACCATGTAAGGACATTTTTTTGTCTCGTCACCCATCAATTGCAGCCCAACCCGTGCCTAGAATCGATATTTCAAAAAACGAATTGATGACTTTGAAAGTAAATGAGGCGGTTCAGATATAGTCGTCCAGATGATTGAATATGTATTTGGCTACTTTGTCACTAAATGTACTAATGATTCACTTCCCTTGACAAAAACCTTTTTCCTCCGTGTCTGCCTTTTATCTTGCCCAATCGCTGTGGTCCCGCTTCGCACAACAGTAGCTAAGCACTAAGCAGTGATACCTTTTGAGGAAACGCAGGAGCGCAAAGCATATACACGCCGTAGTGCAGCTGATTTCAAAACTATTTGGCAGACGAAGATTGAGCAATAAACGTAGCTAACCCGACAATATGAGCGTGTCCACTTGTTACCGAAACTTCAGAAGAAATAGAATATAACATGTAAAATTACCGGTTGTTTTGCTATATTTAGAATTCCTGCTCTGGAAATAGAACCCCATTATCGCTAAGGACCACCTCATGTAACATATTTATTTGTATTTATCAGACCATATATTCGTGTCCACACATGCAACTGTTCGAATAAACAGTAGGCTATTCTTTAAGATAATGAATGACGGTATTGCATTTGAAAATAATATATTGGCAAACATATATGCTTAATGAATAGGCTACACGTAATTGACATTTTGTCTGAAAGCTCACACACAAAGTTAAAATATGGTTTATTTCAAGTAACAGTGCTTGCTCACCAATATGCGATCCGACCAAATTGAAAGAGTAGAGCGTGGAACAGTTGCAACCGCAAATAACCGTCTGTTTGTTGAAACAGTCCACGTTTGTTGGGGTGATCCACTTGGTTCCGTGGGTCAGTGCCAAATGCGGTCCGATTGGGGCACTCTTTCGTAAAAAAGTGCTGTCAGTGGTGTCCCCCTGCACTGCAACCAGTTGTTCACTGGTGAGATGTGTGTTTCCTTCAAATCAATAATTACAGAACCTCTGGAATTTGCAAGAGCGCTGGGGAAATGCTTCTCCGGTTGCGTGCACGCGATTGGCCAAGGTGAATACTGACGTAGTGGCAGGTGGCACACCAGTCAAGTATAAGAGCTGTTCAACGTATACAGCCTACGATACTCGACAGACTTAAACAGAATGGCATCAAACTTTTTGTTGAAAAATACAGTTGTTTGAATGTTGAGGAGTAGGCTACCAATCATTATTTTTGTATTGTCGTTTCAATTTGATTGCCCTTGTCATTTCATTTCCATGAACAGCTTTAAGCAATATGCATGCGGTAACATTTTCTGGTCGTAATGATAGTATCAATGGGAGGTTCGATTATTATTGATATAATCTTACCTGTTTTGAATTCTGCAAACCATTCTGGTGAAATATTGTTATGAATGGCGCTATGTTGAATAGAACTGAATCAATCAATTGATTGATTGATTTAACAAATGATAATTGGACGGTAATCCTCAATGGAATGTATAGGCTATAATCCAATTATGAGCCTGTTGACCGAATCGGTTTACATTAGTATTGGCACATCTAGCAAATGCCATTTTGCACAAATACATTATTTTTTTTTCCTCAAATATTTTTGATCATGTAAAAAATGATAAATTCACACACAAATAAATGTTTTATCATGTAGATTACGAATTGATAAATTCACACACGCACACACATATATATATATATATATATATATATATATGTGTGTGTGTGTGTGTGTGTGTGTGTGTGTGTGTGTATGTATTATTATTTTGTAATCTACATGATCAAAAGGTAGGTAGTATGCTATGCTATATTGCGTACAGTATTTTGATGTGATAGTTATATATTGTGTGATCAATGGCGGCAGAATAATTATCATTTCAGAAGGAGGAGGTGGGGTGTAATCGTAGGACACACATTGTTCAGAAATTTTTTTTTTTTTAATATAACACTTGTCAATACTAAACTGACACACTTGTTGATGTTAAAAAACAATTGTGTGAGTCAGTCACAAAGAGAGCTGGCTTTATTTAATCAAAGTAGCATACTTTGTTTTGTTTTGTTTTTCTACAAAAAATCGGCAAGGTGACACAAATAATACGTCAATCCAGCTAATTATTATATTATTTATTTAATGAATGAGGGGGAAACATGTTAAGCCAATTATCAGTGCCATCCACTGTTACACATACTTTTAAAATGCCTTTATTTTTTTGTGTTTGCTTAAATTACAAAAAAAAAAAGGAATGCCATTTTGGATATTTTGGACATATGGCATATGAACTGAATAACAAACAGAAAGATTCGTATTCAGCTATGCAGTAAGATTTATTTATTTGGCCATTCATTCATTCATTCTAGTCTTTAGTAAAACAAAAATAAAAAAAAAATAAAGAAAGGTTATCTGTTATCTGTTAACCTGGTGGTTAAATTAGGAATGCAAAATTATGCACCCCCAGATGATCTAAGGCAGCCCAACCCTGTTCCTGGATCTACTATCCTGTATGTTTCCGCTCCAACCCTAACAAAGCACACCTCATTTAACAGCAAGATATCTCATTGAGCTACTAATTAGAATTAGGTGTGCCAAATTAGGGTTGAAATGAAAAGTATGCTACAGGATGGTAGATCTCCAGGAACAGGATTTGGCAGCCCTGATCTTGTTAGACAGACTCATTTAACATTGGAGTGTAAACCTGGTCAAAGTATCTTAATATTATGAACTTGACAAAAGAGCAATGTAATGCATTTACATATATATTTACAACCAAATATAAAGTTGTACATATTATAAGAGTTGACGAAAGGATTCAAGTAGCTTAGAGATATACTGATAAGAAATGCAACAGATCTATAAAAAATATATAAATTGCACCATGTTTTCCAAAAAAGTTTTAAAAAACTTTCCATCAGACCCTAATAATTTAAATATGTAATGTTTACATTTTTATTTAAAAATAAATCCTGAGTATGTCAGAGTAAAAGAATAAAACACTGCCCTCTAGGGGAGCAAAAACTCTCCTATTGATCTGGGCAAAATATTTTTGAATTAAAAACCCCAATTCCAAAAAAGTTGGGACAGTATGTAAAATGCACATAAAAGCAGAAAGCAGTGATTTGTAAATTAATTTGTAGATTGAACTCGATGGAAAAATAAGTCGGGAGAAACAACCCTTAAAGTGATCCATCCCTATCTACTGCATATCTGGCAGCAGAGTGATGGTTTGAGGCTCGTTTGATACCTCAGACCCTTGATGACTTACAGCCATTTAGCCAACCATGGGTTCCATACTACTACACAAAAATAGTATGGAACCCATGATTGTCCCACCCCCCAATTCCCATAGAGATACATTCAAATGCAGAGAGGTTATAGTGTCGCTTGTAAGAGTACCTGAAAATAACAAGAGTATTTTGATGTCCTTTTATACCCAATTATGATAGCATCACCTGTTTACTACCTGTGGAATGTTCCAAACAGATGTTTTTTTGAACTTCCCAGTCTTTTTTTTTTTTTGCCCATTCTAAACTTTGGAACGTGTTGCAAGCATCACATTCAGAATTAACGTATATAAAAATCAATAAAGTTGATAAGGTAAAACATTAAATATCTTTTCCTTGTATTGTTGTCAATTAAATATATGCAAAAGAAAATTTACAAATCACTGCTTTCTGCTTTTATATGCATTTTACATACTGTCCCAACTTTTTTGGAATTGGGGTTTGTATATATATCATGTGCACCAGGGCTTTCCGTACTGTACTGGAGCCACTCTCGTTTTTGTTCCAAACATACATTGTTAAAATGTATTATGTTAAAATTAAAAGCTACCTAAGATATTTTAATTAGAAAACAGCTAGAAGAGTGCAAACAAAAAGCGGAGTTCCCAGTACAGAATTAGGGGAGCCAAAATAAAAGTCAATGAGAAAAATTAATCCAGTAATCATGACCTTATTCATAATTTATCCTGGGAAATGGCATTCACCTGAATTACTTATATACACATACAGTATATCCAGGTATGCATTTGTATAATACTGTACCTATCACTCCTGGGTCAACTACTTATTCAAAATACTTGAAAAATAATTTTGGTCTGAACATGAGTGAAAATATATGTTTCTTTTAAAACGGTCATCAATATGGAGGGATTTACTGATATCTCGAGGGTCAAAATATTTCATATATTTGACTGAGCCCTGGTATGAATGTCTACTTGATGCTTCAAGGTAAGAATCATGGAACTGGGGATTTACATCTTATCTTCTGCCCTGTAAACCTTTACCGTGAATTCACTGAACAGACGGAACAATTCCACTGATTTATTGAACACAAGGTTATTGAAGCAAAGCTCTTAAATTAATATTAATCTAAAATGGCTACGGGACTTATTCTATGCAGTTATTAAAGAAGACAAAATCTGATGTAAAAAAGAGAATAGCATTAGGCTGATAATAGTTATGCATACTGATTGATCAGGCATAGGGCCACAGCTTTAGTCGTGTTTGGAGTAAGTTTGAACGACATGTCAAAGTTTTTATTTACTATTTCCAGTTTCTCTCAATGCGTAATATATTTCTGAATATTATTCCATGATTCCTGATTATCCTCAAATAGAGTAAAGTACTGTAGTAGGGGGCCGTGGTTTTAGGCGAGGCGGGCAAGAGAGAGAGTGAACTCGGGTGGCTTATGGAACCGGCACAGCTGTCGGCAATCAAGAAATTGGTGACGATTGATTGTTTTATTGTTTGTATCAATTAACCAATTGCCTTGATTGTTCAACAGTGAGCCTGAGAACCTTTAAAAGGAGCCTTCTGGGGGGTTTGAGGAGGAAGCGGAGAACTGTGTGTTGTATGTATTTTTGTGACCGAGTGAGAAAAGAAAGGGTAACCAAAATAAAAACCGGTTCTCTTTATACAAAGCCTGATTTCTTGTCTCTGCACCCGAGCACTACGGCTCACTTTGCCACAAGTACCTAAATCACTTTTAAGATTATATAACTTGTAATTGAGTTTATATTGAACACTTAGGGCCTGATTTACTAAGACCTTTAGCGTGTACAAAACCTTTTAGCACCCGCAAAACTAATAACACTACCAATGATTGGTGCGGAACAAACGCCATAACCAATCATTGGTCGTTTTATTGGTTTTGCGTGTGCTAAAAGGTTTTGCACATGCTAAAGGTCTTAGTAAATCAGGCCCTTAGAGCTATTAATGACAATATTGATAGATGACTGTATGCAGGCAGCAGTGTACAATGAATTGGAAAATCCTTAGACATGCCTAGTGCGTACGTACGTGCGTGCGTGTTACAGTAACAGACGTTTGGATGTGCTGTTTACATCTCATATGTAGATGGGTGTATGTGGGTGTAGCTGGATTTATATGGGTGCAAAAGGGTGTATATTGGTGTAACTGGGTGTATATGTGTATAGTGGGGTGTATACGGGTGTATCTGGAAGTAACTGCAAGTGGTTGTATCTGGTTAGCAGTACATATGAAATGTACTGTACAGTAATGAGTTGTTATCCCCTGATGACCAAGTTTCTCTGGCATAGTTACATAAATAATTTCGAGGCACATCTAATGACATTAATGCATTAAATATATGTAATGTGCCGAGGAAAGCATTTTGCTAATGCATTGCCAGATTATGTCATATCATACTTACATGAGTGACACAAGTTTGACTCCAGTACTTTGGAATACTTACAATATTTCTGCTTGGTGACACAAAATGTTACTAATATAACAAACAGTCAAAAATAATGTAAACATATTAACAACTAAGCCATTGAAATAGATTTGGAGCCCCCTGAGAAAGACTGCTCTGACTAAGGTGGCCGTCAAGGGAGTGGCGGTTGGGGGGGGTGACTACCGGGTACGTTGTACTGGGCCCTGAAAGAGGGCGTGCCCAATGGTCTGTGAACTTGTAAATATTATTTCCCACTTCCCGGGAATTTCACCTGCCAGCCCTTGCTCTGTCTGAGTGGTCCTGGGAATTTTACCTGCCAGCCCTTGCTCTGAGTGGTCCTGGGAATTTCACCTGCCAGCCCTTGCTCTGAGTGGTCCTGGGAATTTCACCTGCCAGCCCTAGCTCTGAGTGGTCCTGGGAATTTCACCTGCCAGCCCTAGCTCTGACTGGTCTTGTTAACAATGTCTGACTGAAAATGGCAAACCATAGCTTAGGGGATGGGACTTAATTGATCACATTCAACAAACAATCTTCAGAGAAACCATTCCTCATCACACAGTGCCCTCCAATAATTAAATTATAAAGCGATTACCTGAGCTGGAAATCGTGATGAATTGTTCCTTAATTGCTCATAAATGGGTCATAAAAATACATCTACCGTTTTCTGCATTAGATGTTTAAGGCATGGTCTAAAAGGGAAAATAATTTCTTCAAATGTGCTTGTTGTGGGAAAAATGTAGAGAAAGTACAGATTGAGAAAGCACTAAAGTGTGAGAAAGGTCAATTAAAACATCACCTTATGGAGGTGCAGTTATTAATGTCAGTATATTGTGTGTTAATTCAACTGAAAGGTATATCATAATTTTTATTTAATACTATGCTGAATTTGTAAGAGGACTATTTGCATGGACAATTCTTTCAAATGACAATATTTTTTTTGTTTTAGACTTGGGTTTGCTTGCTGGAAAGAATACTTAAAATTATATTGGACAAGAATAGCAGTCCTTTTTATTTGGTCTTAAACCAAAAGCTTTTAACGGTTTTCAGCCTGGCAGAGAGGGACTCCATTCGAGGAGCCATCTGGCCCACTGACACCCCTGCCAGCTGCAATGAAAGCTATGAGATGGCCATAGAAATGGTTTTAATCAGATGTGCAGGGTTTTAAATATTTAAATGGATAGGCCCTCTCTTCTCACACATGAAGTGACTGGTATCAACTCCATCTCCAGAGATCTTTCAGAAAAGCCCAGTTCTGTTTCTGAGTCGCATTTATAAAGCAGTTGGGCGGTCTAAAGCAAGTGTATCTGAACAAAATGATTTTAGTGTGGGTAGAGAGAAAGGAAAAGAGTTTGACCGCACCATGCCCCAGCATTTATAGCTACCTGCTTATTTGGCTTCACTGACAGATAATTAACATGATACCTGTCTAGATTATCTAGATATCAGCCAATAGGATGTCTATGTCACAGTAACCATGGTGACCATAATAGTTGAGCTAGTGATGGGGACCACAGTTGATAACACAGTGGTTCTTCAGTCATAGCCTGGTGAAGCTCCAGAAATTTATATTTTCACTGAGAACTGGTCTGCTGTTTCAATTTATTACTGCTTTTTATAATTAATACCCTGCTAATAAAAGCATTCTTGGGAAACACAGTCAAAATTTAAAGTGAAGAGTGATATTTTTCGTAAATGATTTACCAGGCGCAAATGACGTGCTGGGTATCTTGTTGACTAATTCTTCTGCATTGAGTGAGTAATGTAATTACAATCCTGAGACAGTGCTGTATAAAATGTTTACTTTTCACAAGCCATTAGTTACATGAATTTCAGTTAAGTGGATCTCAGCTGAGCAAACAAAGGACAACCCAGAATACATTGACGGAGAGCGTAACAGGCTACTGTTGAATTATCAGCCAATAAGATCTTTTTTCTCAAATAACACATTTTGACATGTCCATTAATCAAATGTTAAATGTTGTCATGTTAGCGGATATCTTGGCTGATATGGGTCTCTGTATAGTGCGAGCAAATGAATCATGTGCAGGGTTCCATGACATTTCCCATTTGCAATGAAATGCCAACATATTCCCTACATGGTCTTAGGAATGTGTGGTTTCTTATAGGATGACAACATCAAGCCAACCAAGACTAAAACACGTGTCACTAAAGTTTTGCTGTACTGTCTATATAAAAATGTCTGTAATGGAACCATAATAAATCCTACAATTAAATTTTGAGTCATACCTAGATATTTAACGCCATGACAAAAGTAAATGGAATCTAAGACAGAAACCATTATTCCATAATTACAATGTTCTTCATTTCCAGACAGGTACAGGTTATCTAAGAGATTACTTCATAAAAGGCAGAGTTGCTCTCAAAATAGATTTGATTTTCCTTCCTAGTTAATAACAATTTAATTTAATGTGTGTTTGTAAATGTGAGTCCCATTGAATGTTTTTTGTTGTTAGAAACAGAATGAGAGAGAACATTTTTTTTAAAGTGACATCATAGAATTGCATGTTAATATCAACAGGACACGCCCCTAAAGGCACTGGGTAGGGCATGCCCCTAAAGGCAATGGGTAGGACACGCCCCTAAAGTCACTGGGTAGGATACGCCCCTAAAGTAACTGGGTAGTACACGCCCCTAAAGGCACTGGGTAGGACACGCCCCTAAAGGCACTGGGTAGGACACGCCCCTAAAGGCACTGGGTAGGATGTGTAAATAATACTTGTGTCATGTGACACAGTGAAGGCAGTAATGTCATGTACCTACCGTACCTGCCCAGACGGTACACACCTGCTACCCACACTGTTATTAAGAAACTGGGAGGGGCTCTGTGAGAACAGAGAAAAAATATCACAGCATTACTGTTATAAGCAATCTACACATATCAGAGAAGGGTTGGATACTGTGTGTGATATTTCAATAATCACTCCATAACTCATTTTTCAAAGCCAAGTGATACTGTTCTGATCACATAAACTATCACTAATAAACTTGATTTTACAGTAGAAAAAAAACCTGAAAGCCACATAAAAGCAGGGAAAGTCCTTCTGAAAATACATTTAATACAGCATGTCCTTTCATAAGAAAATCCATTGCGTAAATTGTTTGATGACAAATACCATATGTGGCCAGCATGCATGTGTGTATCCTCACCATAGCAACCAGCCCAAGTGTCGATGGAGGTTAATCAATATACGCTAATGTCTGCAAAGCAGAACAGAAGGTGAATACACACACACATAAACACACACACGAGCACACACAAGCACACGCGCGCAGACACCACACACACGCATACACACAAACAAACACACCAGGGGCCACATGCATAAACAGTGCTGAGCGGAAAAATGCGACCTCAGAAAGCCACGCAGGAATTAAGATATAGTATAATATAAGACGTGCTGTGAGAATCTGCATACTTCTGCACACGATGGACACCATACGTACACAATGTTTGGAGACTGTGTGATATGGTGACACAGTGACAGAAAGGCAGAGGTAGAAAATGCAAAACCTTTTTTAAGCAGATTTCCGAATTTCACCCTGAGCGTTCTTTTATGCATTCTTTTAATCTTTTACTTTTAGTTTTATACATGTGGCCCCAGCATTGGCCCCAAACCTGCACCTTGGAGAGCCGCAGGTCCTGATGTTTTTTTTTTTTTGGTTTTGTGGTTGCTCTGCCATTAATATATCAATTAATTCAGTAGTTGCTTGCACACAGTTAATTACACACTGCCTTATAAAATTACAATAGCGATGGCAGGCATGCATTTCAATTATCAATGGCAAACAGGTCATGTGTGAAAAGCAACACATTTTCAGCTTTAATAAGAAATTATTGAACATGATCAGCAAAAATACCTTTAATTTCAAACGTAACGGTACACGGTTCTTCTGGTGATAACCCCACAGCAGAGACATCGACCATCTTCAGTCTGAACTCTGAAGTCCCACCTCTTCAACCGCACTACGGCTCCTCCAGCTCAACCCTCTCTAGCTCTTCTACCAGACCTCATCCCTGATCAGGTCTACCTACTTTTCCTGATTCCAGAGCCTGTGGCTTTCTGCTCTTGTTTGCATAAAGTAGTTTAATGCTCATTGGGGTAGTTTTTGTTCTTGTTTGTATAAATTAGTTTCATGTTCAATAGGGTAATTGGCGAGTCGTTATGTGAGTCAGCACTTCTTGCACTTACTGCCTCTCTTGGAACTAGACTCTCCCCCTCTGGGGAATGACTGCACTTCAATCCCTGATTTCTGTAAGTGTGTTCGCATTGGAGGTAGAGGACAGAGTCTCCTAAATAGAGTAAGGGAAATTTTTAATGAACAGCCCCAATGCAGTCATGTTACCATGAGCACTTCAGTAACTGCCGATGTTACACTAGCCGGCAGCTACACTAAACGCACAACACATCGTCCTTGACTTCACAACTTTCAATTTAGCTGCGAGTTAGGAATACTAGAAGAGCAAACCACATCAAGCCCAGCTGATAGGGGCTTTTTTTCTCTTGCTTTTCCCTTAAAAGGGCACGTCTGTTTGCTGCTCCTGTGCTCATATGAAAGCATTTCAAGGGAATTGATGCGAGAGCTCTCCACTGGTCCACGGTTACACTCAAAAGTCAAAAGGTCCAATGCATTTCAGAACCTTTTCTGCACTGAGCAGAGCGTAGTGGCAAATTATCTTGTCAAATCTAGAGGCAGCCGGTTGTGAAACGGGACTTGTGTCTCTACAGAAGTGTCTGCAACCCTACGGGTGTTCATTCTCCTTCAGATAATACACTCAGCTCCCTCAGGTGAAAAGAGAGGACACCTTTTCAAATAGCCAAAACTGTTAAAAAAAAAAAACAGTAACAACTTCAACAACAGCTGTTTGTCTGCTTGTCTGCTCTCCGGTATCCAAATCAATGTTAATGTATTAACTCATGAGATTGCCTGCATGCTATTTTTAAGCTAGTCAGTCACTGCTTGCTATTTTTAAATACCTACACATATTAGCTGCCACCGTTTAATGTTGTTGGCAAACTGGATGGAAGGTGCAGTGAAAGCTCGCTCTATGAAGAGGACTCTTTTTTTTTTGCCTCTGTCCCTCTTTGTCAGGTGTCAAAATCATTTTTTTCCTCACTTGTCTGGTGCCAATCCATTATTTTTTTCAATTGGAAATTGAATGACATGACAACATAATGTATTCAGAATACATTATGATAGAAAATACAAGTGACACCTGGCAATTGAATAAAATATAGAGTTATGATGTACCCTAAAATGCACACTATACGAGTATGCTATAAGTATGCTGTTTTTCCCCAGAAAAAACAAGATCACGTGGCTAAACATGCATTTTTTAAAAGTACAACGTATTTTCGACTGTGGACAGCAGTAATTCCATAAATAAAATGATGCACAACAATGTAGCTATAAAAACCACTGGCTTCAAGCCAGTCAACACCGTAGAACATTTGTCAAAACCACAACATTGCCCGGCTTTTCAAGCCCTTGATTACAACTGTACAGAACAGGCGAGAGTACAATTATTACTTTAAAATATAAGAAAAGATGTCAGTCTGCACTGACTCAGAATAAATGAATAAAATTGAATTAATTTAGAGACTTCTCGCATTGTTATATTGGAGACGGTAGGACTGAAAGCTTCCCACTTTCCATTATAATCACCATCTTCATATGGCCTCTTTGAAGTAAAAACATCCGTTTCCTTTCGTGCTTGAATGGCTCTTTCTCTGTCTCTATATTTCTACACTACAATAAGTTTTCTGCTTTGTGGAGCAGCAATTTTTATTTGCATTGATTACTTATTATACTGCATTTATAAATGCCTATACAAAGTATTGATGACTTATACTGCATTTATAAATGCCTATACAAAACAGATGTTGAGAACACTACTAAGCAACATCAAAGCATTAATGAACAGTATGACTAACTGGGAATTAGCAATGCATTGTGGGGTCTGGCTGGTTTATTCTAACTCTGGGTTATGAGCTTGAAAGCCCCCTATTTACTATCAATCAACCCTGCTTAGCAAACAAGCACCAAGTACTAGTTAGCATGCATCATTTACACTACCAGATAATATTTGGCAAGCTTATTATATTTTGCATTATTCTTTTCTTTTTTTCTTTTCAGAATGTTGTATGTTGTTAGCTAGAAATGTTACACTTAAGTCTTCACTGCTGTTGTCTCCCCTGATTCAGAAATGTGGTTCAGGCTAAATCTGGACTGAGTGTATAACGGCATTAATTGCACGTTGTCATTGCTAATTGTTTCAGAAACTATAGGCAGAATACACCATCTCACAAAAAATATGTTCTAAGACTTGTACTTTCCATAGATACATACAAACAAGGCAGAACACATTACCACCGATTCATCTTGGGTACTTCTAGCAAAAATAAATAAATAAATAAATAAATATATATATATCTCTCTCTAAAGGAAACATATCATGACTAATGTTGAGGGACAGGTTGCACAGGTGTAATGACTACAGGTTACTGTACGAAACGCACATGTATTATAAGCTTGTCCTTCAAAACCTCTTTTTTCCCCTACTAAATAAAGGCCAAAATTAAATCAGTTAAAGAAACCATATGCCTATGGCACTTCCTAAGATAGCCCCAATGTTCCTCAGTATATCACCCATCAAGACAGGATTCAACAGCTGTTGCGCATCGCTGCAGAATTCTGAGCAGTCAACTATCGGAGAAGAACAAAAGACATGCATAGAAAAACAAGGGGAAAACAGCTTGTCTATAGACAGCAACCAGACATCCAAGATACTGCTATATAAAGATCTGACCTCACACAACCAGTGAGCGAGACAGCTAATTAGTTTATGGAGCAAGGCTTATGTGATGTAGCTAGAAACATAATTTAATCTGGTAAATACAGATTGTTGGTTTTACTGGAATGATTCCTTTAACTACTGTGTATTAGTGCACATTGTCTGAGGGTAGAACAAGTAATGTACTGAGCTCAAGAACTTAAATATACTTACTTACTTTAAAACTTAATAAATTGTAATGATGTTTTCAATAAATATTCAACAGGGTGTATGCATAAGTTTGTGGTGATGATACACCTGGTGGAAGTCTGGGTGTCGTTGTTTAGAAACACATAAACTGTCAAAGGTGATAATAGCATCCCTTATAAAAGTCACGTTATGAAATATGATGCATAAAATTGTACGTTGAAATCTGCCCATATCTGGTCATGACCAGGTGGAGAGGACTGACATTTGGCAACAATACACATGACTTCCTAACTGGATATTTTCAAGAGAAGCAGACTTGTTAAGTAACGTTGCATTAAAGTGATTATGAATCAAGATAGCAGCGCTTATATTGCAGATCATTCCCAGTCTATGAGCTCGGCACTGGAGTCATGAAGCATCGATTGCTTCCACCTCTGTCGGCTGTGCATCGTTTCCCATGGTAATGTCACTTAACTCTCATCTGTATAATTAACATACTCAATTTAATTTAATGGTTTCTGAGAAACAACTGATACCTACATCTCAAGCTCTTTCTTTTTTATGGACACATTGCATTACCTTCAGGCATTTAGCAGATGCTCTGATCCGCAGCGACTTACACAGCTTACATTTTTCTGTTGCTTTACATAGCATCCATTTTAATGGCTGGATATCTACTGAAGCAATTCGGAATAAGGATACAACGTCAGTGTCCTACCTGGGAATCAAACCTGAAGGCTCAGGGTTCGGAGCCCAGTTCTCGAACCATTAAACTGCTATAATGATGCCGAAACAGGATTACAGGTGAACTGAAGTGACTGCAAAACTCTATGGGCTAGATTCGGCTGGCGCATGGCATGTGGTGAGGCGGCGCACTGGCGGAGTGACAATTTCATCATGGATTTTTATGCTCCCGCACCGGTTTGACTCACCGTGCGCTGAAGTGGGAGGAGAGCCACTATGTGGGTGTGTCAGTCCATGGCGAGTTGCTCATTTCTGAGCTTTCCCAAGCAATGCATTCATGATCATTCAGAACCTATTCAAAAACCAATAAACCATTTTTGTGGATCATATGCTGTCCGATGGATACTTTGCATTTATTGTGCATTGTCTTTTTTTATGTAAGGCTGATTCCTCTTTGTATTTCTGTTTTGAATTGTTTATGGCTGTTATTATACTGCATTGTGGTCCCGGGGGTAGGCTACTGTATTCCGTCCTTTTCTCACACCCATAATGATAAGATATAAATGCAGGTGTACTTAGAAATGCATAAATATCTAAATATCACTGGTAACAAAGGACAAATATGTATTTGTGAGTTAATTAGCTATTTAAATTCTTTGAGCTACTGCTTTAGATATTTGTCTGGAAACAATAACAATAATCGCTGCTGTAGTCATTTATAATTACAATACACAATGTGCTCTAGCAGATATGCTTTAGCAGTTCATCCTGTTTATACAGACAAATATTTATGAATGTAATTCATTTTTTTGCACGTTTCTCAAGGTGACCCTGAGAAATCCAGTGGCTAAGAAAATGCATGCTGGATGTGACATATGGTTGGACTTCCATTGATAATATTCTACAGTTAACTGCCAAAAGAAAGGAAACACTTCAGTAAACGAGGGGTACAAAGTATACTGGAAGCAGGTGCTTCCACACAGGTGTGGTTCCTTAGTTAATTAACACCCCATCATGGTCACAGTTCTGTATAAAAATGCTGGTCAGACCCAGTTGTCCATTAATTTGGCTACTGTGGCTAGAAGTAGAAACCTCAGTAACTTTAAAACCAGGGTGGTTGTTGGGACAGGAGCTTCATTGACTAAGACAAAATCAAAAATCAATCTAGTGTGTGAGCTGGCAGTTTCATAAAGAACAGTCTGAGGACTTCACAGAGTGTGATACTATGGTTGATATTTATTTTATTTCGGCAGTTACCTGTATGATTAAAGACTATAAATACAGCATTTCGCCCCCTCTAGTGTCTCATATGGAGATTTAATTTCAAACGACATAGCCTGAACAGGAAGCACACGACCCTCAACTGGTTGCCAGATTGACTCGTTGGGTGAATTCCAATCAATTATTTTATCCGTCCTCTTCTCCTCTGTCCTCGCCTGACCCGGAAATCGATCGAGGCTCCCCATCTTTAAGGACATTCCAAACCGCTAAATGCTCCTCGGAGGAGCGAGGAGTGGGGAACGAGCTGGCTCCCTGAGCATGCTTCAGTGAGGAAACACAAGTGTAGCCTTAGCGGAAGCCTTTTCTCAGAACGCATGACGTGTATAAATTATCTGCCAAGTTGCAGGCACACCCCGACACAAATGCAATTTTATAAAACCGTTTCTTTCCGTTTGTTATAAAGTGCTAATGACATAAAAAAATAAGCTAATAAGCATTATAGTTAAGCACGTAAGCATAATATGATGCTGACGCTTGATTGAGCAAGGACATTCCATTTGGACTCAAGGACGTCCTAATGGAGGTTGCCTCGATTCCTCCGTCCTAGTATCTGATCTTTGCATCCTTTCCTCGCGTCCTCCATTGGGCAGAGCTAAGGAGCGAAGAAAGGACATGATGATAGGATGTAAGAAGTGAAAATAAGTGATTGAAATGAACCCGTTACGTCTGCATTTTGTGTGAAGAGTGGAGTCAGAAACAGAATCAGGCTCAATCATGTTGAATGTCGAATCTTTTGTGGTTGGGTTGGATAAGTAATTAATTCTTAAACAAATTTTGCAATATGTAGCAATGCATTATCTCCATAGATTTAGGTTACTCTATGCAGTGGTGTTTCATGATTCTTGTAATGCCAGTGAGCAAAAGTCGGAATCTAGACATCTAGCAGGGTGGAAATCTCAAAATGAGAGGCTTTTTTTAAATAAACGTGTCAATTTATCCCAAGGTAAAACCTGGATACATCCTAGCCGGTTAAAAAACTTTCACTTTTCAACCAAATTTACCTGGTTTTTCACCAAGACGCGAGACAGCATTTCACCGTCTTTTCAACACAAAAATGTTCACTGGGACGTTATGATATAGCTAACGTTAGCTCATGAGTTTGCATGCATCTCCTCTCTGCTAGCTATATGTAAATACCATCTATCTTAGGGAACGTAGGTAATAGCCTACAATGGACTTATGTATTCATAATGGATAAGTATTTCTTTGGATATTGTAGTAATGGATTAGACATAGATTGCAAGACGTGTCTTCTCTAAGGAGGTTATATGGCATGCAACGGAGCTATAACCAAGAATACTTCATTAATAAGCTAAATAACTTAGCTAAAGTTACCCAGTTAGTATGATGATATCGGACCACTTCCTAGTCAATTAAAGTCGGACTACGCTGGTTGTTTTATGTCCAGCGATGCGTCAGCGGGGCAATATTAGTAACTAAGCTGGAGGATTGCATCTGGTGAGTTGGCAGCGGTTTGCGAGTGGAGTGAAGCTAGGGCCCAGCACACCAATGGGTCTTGCAGATGTTACAATCTGGCCATTTTCATGCCTGCAGAACTGCATCGGGGGACCGGCTTACGACGGATTTGCTGACGGGTCTTTTTCGAACCAGCAGAGTCCGCAGGTAAACCAAGCTGCAAAACAGCTAGAAGTTGTCAACGTTATCTGACGCCCCGAACCCACCAGACACGCAAGCACAAGCGCACGCACCCGCGCACTACTAAATGTTTTTGTCTCCATGAAAATGTTATATCTATAGCCTAAAACAGAGGTTGCGAGTTTGATTCCCAGTTGTGGTAGTTCTGTTGTACCCATGAATAAGGAACTTCACTTGAGTAGACAGAATGTAAAACCCATCAGCTGGGTAAGCTGATCTGGACAAGAGTGTCTCTGAAACTACCAAACATATTCTGAATACTAACTGGTGATCTGTGGAAGATGTATACGGCTCATCAGGTCATGGATCTTATTGCTACAGCCCAAATGTTCTGCCTTGGTAGCTTGATGGTGTGCCATAAACCCAACGATAGTGTGTGCGGGCTGAGTGTGTGTGTGTGTGTGTGTGTGTGTGTGTGTGTGTGTGTTTGTGTGTGAGAGAGAGAGAGAGAGAGAGAGAGCGAGAGCGAGAGAGAGCGAGAGAGAGATAAAATGTGTCTTTGGAAGTGTTTCTCTGAATGTGCACACAAATTACATTTAACCTGGGCACACATAAAGCTCGATACACAGTACCATGAAATATAAATGGACTGCTATGGTTCCACTGTGGGGTAAAAACTCAAAAACATTTTCATCTTACAAAAATGCCAAGTTACAATACATACAAAGCACTGTCTATACGTCATTGATTAAAACTTGCCAAATCTAGACCTGCCGATAAAAGTATTGATATCAAAATGAGGCCAAGTTACAATAAACAATATTGGCTATCGTAGCTCACACTAATTAAACAAACTCTATTCCAAAGCAATGCACCCAATGTTTTATAAAGTATTTAATGTAACGTGGCCCTGTGTTTTTTTCATCTTACCATCTGAAGAGAATGTGGTCACACAAAATAATTAAATAAATTATGTTCTCAGCTGGTTTGCTGGCATATAATAAAAGCAATTTGGCTTTCCAATTGAGGACAATAGCTCTAACCAATAAGCCACAACTTAATATCAGTGGATGTATTCACTCAGGTCAAGCACGGGACGTGTGCATGTTTTTGAGCATACATTACAAAATGTAATCACTCACTGGCTTGATACTACTTAAGTATCAATGTGACTTATTTTTTTTCCACATTTTGTAACTTAAAATCCAGAACAGCTAGAATGGGGGAATAATCAGGCTGTTCCCTAGAAATAAGCAGTCAGGCCCTGCATTTCATTTCTTACACAACTGGATAAAGACAGCGTGGACTGATCTTATTATACACACATATTATAACATCAAATCTGTTTACAAGAGACACAAACAAAGTGAACACACTGACAGCTCTTTTTAAATGCCCTTTTTTCAGACTGACAGTGTGCGAGACCAAACATCTGCAGCTGTGGTTTGTTCAAGGGGCAGCTCTTTGCAAACATGATAGCACATTTTAAAATTGACCCAGAGTGCACAAATTCTGATAACGTAACACCGTTCCTGTCACGCTTAAACACACAAATAAGAGATGAGAGTGACTATTTATTTCTGGAGTGGGGGCTCAGGGGCAGTTATGCTAATGAGGCAATGCATGTATAAAAAAAGAAACATTCACTAATCCATTAAATAGTGGATAGTGTTTAACTTTGAAAAATTATAAAAAGGTCATAATTTTAGAGCTGCTATGTTTCTTAAGGGCGGAGTAAGTATGCATTGTACAAAGATGTTTCTTAAGGGCAGAGTAGGTATGCATTGTACAAAGTTTAATTTTATTACAGGCACAGTGTCACATTTTAGGCACTTACAATGAATGCACAAAGAAAAGGCCTAGATTCATAACTCACCAACATTCCAAGTAGCAATTAATGAGTCTCATGGTCGGGGGCCTTAACAGCGGCGATAGGTAACACCTCCACACACAATCCACCCACTCACAAACACCGCACACAATCCCAGCCACTCACAAACACCCCACACAATCCCACTCACTCACAAACACCGCACACAATCCCAGCCACTCACAAACACCCCACACAATCCCACCCACTCACAAACACCCCCACAAAATCCCACTCACTCACAAACACCCCCACCCACTCACACCCCCACACACAATCCCACCCACTCAAAAACACCCCCACACAACACCACCCACTCACACAAACCCTCACACACAACCCCACCCACTCACACCCCCCCACGCAACAACACCCACTCACACCTCCACCCACTCACAAACACCTCCACACAACCTCACCCACTCACAAACACCTCCACACAACCCCAGCCACTCACAAACACCGACACACAACACCACCCATTCGACACAACCCCACACACAACCCCACCCACTCACCCACACCCCCACCCACTCACAAACACCTCCACACAATGCCACCCACTCACACACACCCCCAACCACTCACAAACACCCAGTGTCCACAAGTTCTCCAAAGGAGATATGATTGACACTCCAGGGCTAGAGGGCATTGAACATTCTAATCAAAATGCTATGCTGTGTTTATTCAGAGAGAAACAAAGGCACACAGCTGGGTACAAATGCCTGTGCTTAAAAATGACAGTCCCACCTCTCCATAAATCAGTCAGTGTTTGCAGAGAAAAACCCATGGTTGTTTTCAGATTTAGAATTTAACCAAGGTGTGAATCCTCACATCGTTCCGCTCAGGAGCACATTTGTTCAGAACGTGACTGACATGGTGTGTGAATCCACATCTCCAGGCAGAACCAAACGCCTGGAAGCAAAAATTATTTATTGAAGTAAATTCACATTAAAGACAAGTAGTAAGAAGCAACAGAAACCATTTAAATAAATTATAAAACTTCCCAGGCAGAAATAATTAGATGAATAACAGTAATAAAAAATAAAAAAACAGAATAAGAGTACAAAAAAATTTTTTACAACATTTTTTTTAAAGATAGTAGTAAAGATTATCTTTATTAGTTGATTCAAGTTAATTTCATAATAAAATGTGTGTGACAATGAACAAAGTTGGTTTGATTAAAACATCAATATAATGCCACTGGTACACCAGGCTGACAGAAGCCTGGAATCAAACATCATGGGCTTTATCTTACACTCGGCTTTAAGCGGCGGTAACCCAAACGCAAATGTCTTTGCTAGTTTCATACTGACGCAGTTGTCATTTTACTGTCAAGCGCTCACATTGTTTAAATAGCAAGGAAACTTGTGCTGAACTGGGCGTGTTGGTCTTAAGATAAGGTGTGGCCAGGCAAATTTTTAACGTATTGCTATTTTGAGGCAGCAGGAAGCGTTTACACTAAAACCACCACAAACCTGGTCTTGTCATGTCACAGCTGTTTCAATGTTATTTTAACTGCACAATATTAACCCTAAAATGCACAACATGGGTCCAAATGGATCTGGGATAGTTTGTTGTTGTATTTTTAAAATACATTTATTTTATCATTCAGGATGCTATGACACCCTGAATTTATTAGGTGTTTTTATGATCAAATACCATTATTTACATTTTTAGAATAAAATTTTTTTTTGTATGATTACCCCTAAAATGCACAACATGGGTCCAAATGAACCCGTATTCATTTTCTATTAAATTTGATGCACAGCTGAGGGTCTCTTTGTTACCTCTTTTTAATTCATTTATCTGCTCATTTGATATTCAAGGTATTAATTATCTTGTTTTTGATTATCACAAATCATATTTGTATTACTACCTCTAATTTCACAACATGGGTCATGAAGGACCTGTATTAATTTTCAATGTTATTTGATGTAAGGCAGAGTGGTTCTTTGCTATATTTCTGCGATAAATTATTTTTATTATGTAATGATACAGAAATTCATTAAATATCTTCTTTTGAACATTAAAAGTACTTTTTCCCATTTGTTACTCATTATGAATGTGCATGTGTGCATCAAGCGTGTGTTTCTGTGTGTGTGTGTGTGTGTGTGTGTAGCTATGCTATATAAACTATATTAACAACGTTCATTTAACAGCAACAGTGTGAGCTTCTTTTCTTGTTTTATTTTCAGTTTTCTATTCTCCTAGTACATACAGTCGTTACAAATCACATGTTTGGCGCTGTGCTCCCTGCACACTGGTCTGTTGCACTTTTCACAGCAACATCTTGTTTTACGGTCAGTAGCAGTTGGGCAAAGCATATACCTCTTATACACCTATATACCTCTTATACACCATATACACCTTTGGCCCTGTCTGGTGTTCTCTTGTGACTGGGTACTGGCTGGCATCACCCCCCTGGCTGGCCGCCTTCTGCACGCTTCGGAATCAGTGGCATTCCAAAAACAACATCATTAATGAATACCAAAAATATCAAATGAGTAGATGAATTAATTAAAAAGAGGTAACAAAAAGACCCTGAGCGAAGCATCAAATTCCATAGAAAATTTATACATTTCGCATGACCTGCACAGATGTGATGGCCCTTTATATTCATATATGCAAATGTATCTTCGGATGGAGACTTGAGGCTACGTTTGTGCAGTACAGTTATAGCACCAATAACATTGGGCAGGTTGGCAATTTCATAAAAAACCCCAAAACTACTAACCAGCCATACATCACTCTCAGCCAACAAATAGCCTATGTGTGATCTTAAAAATGCGTTCTCGCCTAAGCAGCCAACTCCTCCAACAGCACAAGATCAGCCATTGCAACGCTAGCTATACAGACCTGTAAGTCATTTTATAGCAAATGTCGTTCAATGGTTAAATGTGTGTTTTAATTAGCACATTTAACGTCATATAACATTTTAATTTAATCAATTCAGAAAAACAGTAGCCTACTGGGAGCATTAATTCAGTAATCGTTCTAATTAAATAACTAGCCTACAATTGATTAATGCACTTTATCTAAAGTGCTTGCTTTTTACAGTCGTAATAAATACGTTTGCATTGTGCACTTCAAAGGCTACATTTATTCTTGTGAATTTAACTGAACATAAAAATAAATTCATAGGCCTATTCTAATTGACATTCAGAAGCTACAGTTAGCGGCATTTTGACTTTACGGATGCAGGTGAGCAGGTGTACATGTTGTTTGTTTGTATGGACAAAGACCAAGAGTCAGTACCGCAGAGAGTGAGACTGCTGCCACGCATTCATTCAAGTGTTCGTCCGGAAATCTCGCAAACACCGTTACTGCGCCATGAATAAGCGACTCTAACCTGAAAAATATGCATATCCGTGTACCGAAACTAACAGCTATCCCAGAGAGCCCTAACTAAGGTTATTACATCTTGTTAAATATTGTGGACTATGACCCCTCTATTATTTTATGAAATAACCATGGCTGTCAACGTTAATTCATGATTAACAATTTCTAATGATTAACGTGTTAAAGTTTTTAACGCAATGAATCGCCTTTTCTTATTTTGGCTGTGAAGGTCCCAATGAAGAGTATCCACTTGGGAGGGAGCGAGAGCAGAGCGGGTTATTTGAATTGAGACCTACTTCACCCCGGGCTGTGTCCCAATATTCTTCACTCCTCCACTCGTTTCCTCCACTCGTCTCCTACAAGGAAGTATGCAAAACAGCCTGTATGTTTCAAATACAAGTTGTTGCATGTACAGTATACAATGTACCTGACATTGCGGTTTACGTCGAAACATTAATTAATATGTAACCATTAATATGTAATTAAATTAATATGTAATCAGCAACATTAGATTTGGACACAAACATCGGCTTCCGGAGCACGGAGGAGAGGAGGTGGTAGTGCAGAAAAGGAGGATTCATTTTTCGAGTATTGGGACACAACCCCCATCTATACTGGGAAGTTAACCATGCTGCTGCACAGTGGCATATCGTGGGATGTAAAACTTTAAATGGATGATACTCTCAACCTGTTCCCATTGATTTAGTCAAGCAATTAATTTACTGAATAACAAATATCAATAAATACAGTAAGTTTCCTTTGTGTTTTGAGTG
The DNA here is from genome assembly GCA_022702515.1 of Ilyophis sp. 1 JC-2022. NCBI lineage: Eukaryota > Metazoa > Chordata > Actinopteri > Anguilliformes > Synaphobranchidae > Ilyophis > Ilyophis sp. 1 JC-2022. The sequence continues at coordinate 72,855,339 of CM040396.1, forward strand.
TCCCAGAATGCAATGTTCCACACGGAAAAAGCGGTTAAACTCTATGGGGTTTCACGGTTTCAACTCTATGGGGTTGTACTTCCTATATGTTACGAGGGCGGTTCAGTTCTGTTTTTGTTTCTTTCTCGTCAATCCTCCCTTGTCGCACGGAGCAAATTACATCACAAGATAGCTCACTCGAGGGAAGTGAGCAAGGGAAGGGAATGTATAAAATCTGATCCGAATACAGCCCTGGGGCCCTATCTTACACCTGGTGCTAAGCGGTGCTAACACAAATGCAAGTGTCTTTGCTATCTTACACCCGGGGCTTGGTGCATTATAACGCTTTGCGTTCATGTCGTTTAAATACCATGTATTCTTGCACCCATTACAATTGAACTGGGCGTCTTGGTCTTAAGATGAGGAGTGGCCAGGATTATTTTTGGCGTATTGCTATCTTGAGGCAGCAGGTAAAACCATGACAAACCTGGTCTAAAGTCATGTCGCAGTTGTTTACATGTTATTTTAATGGCGCATATAAGTGCGTCTACATAGGCCTGTGCACAAAGTGTGTATGCCCCTCTGTCTGTTACACACAGGGGCGCGCACAAGCAGGACTAAAAATATCAAGATTACAATGTGAAATATTATTATTGTGTAGGCTGTATATAAAAAAATGCATAATAATAGGTCAAAGACCACTATAGCTACCTGTCCCTCAGCGAAGGGGAAGGCCAAATTAAATTGCTTTCAGCCCACTCCATCAACATCCAGGAGATGATACGTGTAAGGTTATGTATGTATATGTATAGATTATAGACTATTCGCAATTATCCTGGATCAAGCTATGACTTAGCCTATATTTGCCAATAATTCCTGTAATCTTCTGGGGGGACAATCTTCTGTTACGGGACAATGGCTATCCTTTAAAAATGGCTTTTCCTTTGCTGATAACACCTATATCAAGCCTAATGTGCAAATTGTCATTTACACCTAATGCGTGAATTGTCATTCAAAGGAAAACTTGTGCACTGCAATAGACGGACATTTGAGTTTTGAAAATGTGCTTCAGATGTCATTACAATACAGCTCTCTAGGCCTACAGCCTGTAAGTAAAAGTGAATGTTTTTTTTTTTTTTTTTTTTTTTGTCTGTTAAATTATTTAGTTTGTTGACATTATCTCAATTCTTAATTTTATTTTATTTTAATCTTTATTAAATTGTTCGAAATAAATAAATAAAATAAGAAATAGAATGGTTTTGACTGAAAAAAGTTTGTCCAGTGAATATTGCATTTATTGTTTTTTCAAATAGCCTAAGCTACAGTGAATTCCCTGTGCATAAGGTTTTTTCCATAGCCTACGGTTAAACAACGGAGATAAATGTCACCATATTAACTGAATTTGTACCTTAGTATTCTTCGTCCTTCATATTTTTTTAAATTACAGTGACAAGGTTTCCATACTCTCAGCTTATTAAAACCCAGCTGATTTCACCTGTTATTCCATAACTGAACAAAATGAGAAGAGAACTAAGCGTCTATTTAGAAACTAATTTGTAGCACGTTACACAATTAATTGTAATGCCATTCTCTGCATGTTCGCTGCACGTTCTTTGTTTCCCCTGCTGTAAGTCGCACGTTTCACGGTCTTAGTGGAGTGTTTTAAAGCATTATGCTATGAGAGTAAAACAGGTTGGTCACATTTTCATAAGCAGGACATTATAAAACAAGAGAGAATATGCGTGAACATATGGGTTGCCAACCTGACAGCTTTAGTGCATTTAGAGTCATCATTAAGGCAAAATAACGGTATTTATATTATGAATCAATATTACTATGCTGGTAGCCTAATGCACTTCGGATGAAGCTTGAACTTCGAGAACTCCATGAGAACAGCCTCATGGAATTGATGTTTGACACTTTCATTGCATAATCAAACAAAATTCGTTGAACAAGCAGGCTAACAGGTTCAGCTGTTGCAAGTTATTTTAACGAAATGTAACCGCATATATTTTGTAAAATAACAGCCCTGTCAGGAATTACCGGGAACTCATAGGCTAATGGTTAGTCCGAATAATATTGACTATTGATCTATTTAGCCTATTTCTTGTTCGCACTAAACACGCACGAGCATGTCTGTTTCGCCATCAAGCAATCCGCCAAGGTGAAAAATCTGGCATTTAAAGGGAATGGGATATGATATATTGATTGGTTTATTGCATGTCACACCCAAGACACACCTATAATTAATGAAGAGACTAATTCAGCCTATTTGCACGTTGCGCCGTGCTTAGCGCCCAAAAAACACGCCGGTAAACTAGCAAAAATGGACTCGGACATGCCCTAAATGGACTTTACGCCATACGCTTAGACCAAGTGCCAAGATCTCCAAGATAGAGCCCCTGGTCTCAAAAGGGTTTCCCTCAAGTGAAGTTTGCAAGTGAAGTTTATGAGGGTGGAGCAAAAACTGGATTGGGACGCAAACTAAGTTCAGCCCATTTGAGTCTTGTGCCTTACTTCGCGCTCAAATAATGCACCATCTAATTATTTTTTTCACTACCTCCTTCCACTATTTCATGAAATAATGTAGGGGTGCCCAATTTAGCATATTCATTCAGGGAAAAATGAATAATACATTTATCTTTCAGTTTTAACATGCGCAGTCTTCTTTGCCCCTCGTTAGTTGATCACCCCGGACAATTTTTTGCAGGTGGTAACTGATTTACACGTGAGTTTGTACACGCAAACCTTCAGTAAATTGACCCCATAGTTACAGTTGTGCTTTTAAGCATAAGCCAGCCATCCACGGAAGGTTTCCCTAGAAGTCTCATTTTGTAGACAAGTGTGAACAAAGCTTTGAGAGGTTAACTTGAAAAAGCCAAGGACTTTTTTGCACATTCCCTCTACTTCCATTAAAGGTGTGGCTATCGACCGGGTGGCTGAATCTAAGCACCTTGGTGTTGAAGTTGACAATAAATCAAACTTTATAACCTGCACAAAGTCAAAATTTAAAAAATTGCAGCAATAACTTTACTTTCCAGGAACTCAACTCCATTTGTGTCATTCATTTTTTAAGGGATAAAATGCCTTTTGATAAATGCACTGCAAAGCATCATTACCTTCAGCCTCATTTGTGTTTTTAGTAATATGTGAAAACAAGACCAGAACAAAATAGAAACAGCTGTTAAGATTCTGGGAGCAAAATATAATGTGCAATAAATCAGACAAATTCCTGGTGATGCTATCCTTCCACTGCTATACACAACACTGAGCAACAACAGTAGATGTGGGAGAGGCAAATTCCTGGTGATGTTATCCTCCCACTGCTACACACAACACTGAGCAACAACAGTAGATGTGGGAGAGGCTAATTCCTGGTGATGTTATCCTTCCACTGCTACACACAACACTGAGCAATAACAGTAGATACTTACGGTTAATACAGTATATACATCTTTTTCTTTCAGCGGCGCGAGCTGGATTTAGAAGCTGTTTTAGACAGCATTATTATATCATACACAATTGTAGGCTATTTATTCTGTTCACTGTTGTTGTTGGTCAATTCTCGCAAACAGCCAAGTTTAATAATTTCATAATAAACAGTCGGCGTCTCGCGTTATTAAACCAGAAACCCTATTGACATAGATATATAGATATAGATATAGGCTAACATAATTCCTTTGTCAATAGGGTTTCCGGTTGAATCACGCGAGACAGGTCCAACTTGCTGTACTGTAGCTCAACAATTTCCTCATCTTCCACTTATGTTACTTACAGTACTGTAAGATATAAGAGCTAGCACCGTGTAACTTAAATTACCATGTGCAAGGCAAAAGGTACTTTGTGGATATATATATATTTCTTGTGGAAATTTCCAATCTCATGCCCAGTAATAATCACCTGAGAAGACCTCAGTGCGCCCAGCTCATCATCTCCACTGACTTAATATATCAGCTGTATGGACACCACAATGCTGATGTTTTCAGTCCTTATTCAGAGTAAACACAAAACAACTAGAATGGCACTCAGAGAGATGTAGACACCCGCGTCAGTGGGCAAAGCACTGAACCGACTAAACTGCTTGTTTCTTTTGTCAAAGTTACAGCAACTAGCCCAGGATATCATGTCACCCTCTGCTGATGTCTACAATTGCTCAAAAACCCAGTTTCTGCATTAGGCTCCATTAATTTTTGACAGCAAAACACAAAGATATTAATTGTTTTATTTCTATTTATTCTGGCCTACATATTATATACTCTAAGGGCCAGATTCAGAGATACGTTTAAGTGCCTCTCCTGCGCGGATTTAACGCGGGGTGATCTACATCGTATTCTAACCTATATCCGTGGGTGCTTATCTCAAAATGTGGGTGGCACAGGGCATGATATTCTAATGACCTATTTTTTGTACCTGCCATCTGGGTTGCCAGCTTTCTACTAAGCAAATGTTTGTGGGGGCACACATTTTCTATGTGTCAGTGACATTGCCTTTAATAACTGCATTTGCCTTTGTGCATCGTTCTTGCGTGGTGGGCAAGGCAGTGAACATATTAATAGGTCGGATGAAATGATCATAACTCCTATATATTGATGACTGGGATATGCCAATCATAAAATAAAATAAAATAATCGCTGGACAATGTTTGCATGCATTATTATTAAGTAAACAAATAAATTGTTGGATTTATTTAAAAATATATATTTAATTATTACTTTTATATTTTTTACGATTTACCTAATAAAGTCATGTATGGTGGTTGAACACAATAGCCTATATGTGAAGTCTTCTACTCAACCAGTTGAAGTCACATATACGTAATAATAGCCTACTACTGTACATGCAGCCACTGTCCAACGTTTATTTTTGTGAGTGCATCTGTCACACGCTGGAAGGATATTTCCAGGAAGGAGAGAGAGATTATAACCTGGAGCACTGATACACTGCGGGGAGTTAATTTGCGCTTCCTAATCATTTTGGAACAGCTGTGCTGACACAAGTAGCCTACAAAATCGTCTCTCTGTCAAAGCGAATATGATCCAGACACTGTCTATCAATTAATCTGTCTAACATTGATCTGTTATGATATATAGATGGTCAATCATTCTTTTACATATTTTAATTTTTATGACAGCTCTTTGATAATTGCAAGTATAGGCAAAGGAAAATAAGACCAAAAAACATGCACTCATTCTAATGTGCACTTTTGCGAAAGATGCTGTATTTTTCATCATCTATAGGCAGAGCTAGACATAAACCACCTTTTTTTCTGAACAAAGTTGCGTGGAAAAAAATTATTAAGTGAAAACTGAATCCGCATATTTTTCATCAAATCTCCACCCTGCGCACATATATACTGGAGAAAAAAACTTAAAACCTTAAAACACGCTTAAAACAGCGAATAAGTCAAATGTCTGAATCACAAATAACTGAAGCTAAGCGGAATTTCTGGAGTAAGTGCCATTTGCGTGTGATTATCTCAACTCTGAATTTTCTTTTTTCTAACTTAATTTCACTCACATTGCCCTTGTTAGCATTTCAAAGCTTAAAACTGACTTTTACATCATAGCTGTTTTTTAATGAATGAACATCGATGTAATTGCTTTAAAAAACAAAACAATAAACTTTAGAAAAGTTGTTTTAGATAGTAAAGTAGTTACATATAGGTAGGCCTACTGTACATTAACCCCTTCGCACAGACCTATAAGTGGCCAATGGTGCCTGTGCGATGAGATTGCTGAACTAAGACATTCATTGGTCCTGCAACCAAACTATTAGTGGAAACTCAGTGTTCTAGCTTTATTAGTATACGATTCGTGACACCTGTAAAAATATTGACTTATTAAGTGCCACTTGTAACTCAATACTTGCGTTTTCCGGTGCTTCTGTGTTGTCATTATACACTGCCACGAAGCCGGTATTGGTTGTGTGAGACTGAGGTGACCACTTTGCTACATCGCTCTGCTTTGGAGTAATGCGGGACTTGCTAGTTAGGTGCTTAGAGTTCTTTGTAGGATTTGTTTTCTCTTTTGCACATTCTTTCATTACCATTTTTTCTACCTCTCTATTTAGGGCTCTCTCATATTGAGAGCTAGAGGTTTTCTTCTTGTCTTTCTACCCCTCGAGTCTCGAGTTTTTACACCCTATTACCTGGGTCGCTATTATTTATCTTCTGTTTCGTTCATCTTTTTTAAACCACCATAAGGGACAAATGCATATGTTTTATAATGGACAAAAAGTATTTAATTCATGTTTTGGATAGGTATTTGGACCCATATATATATATATATTATATATATATATATATATATATATATATATAATATATATTTGAAGATAGGCTGCTGGCGTCACTAGAAGCCCTTTCTGAATTAATGGGTTGAGATGCTGGTCCCAGGGTATATTCATATGAAAGTGCAAAAATGGTCCGCAAATCCCAAAAAAGAGATCTACTACTCAAGTAAATTTGATATGAATTTATTGTGCAGAGTAATATACACAGTGCTGACGCATTTTGACAGTGTCTTCCTCAGAGTATTGTCATATACAGTATATCCCCTTATACCGATAAGATAGTAATCCCCACTTAAAAATTATGCAATCATGAGTTTTTTTAGTCAAAACTGTTGATTTGTAGTTAAATATATGCTCATTTTATGATTTATATCAGTGCACAATCTAGCCATATTGGATAGATTTGGAGACACTAAGGGTACACTGCTTACATTTTGGCATCATAGATAGCATATGTTAGATAGCATTATGTATGTGTATGTGAAAAGTTTTATTCAAATCGGATCAAAACTGTAGGCGCTGAGGCTGTTATGGACAGGCAGACAGACATACAGAGACACATGGATGCGATTACAATACTCCCGCTCACAGCGCTATGCGTGCACGGGTGTAAAAAACAGCACAAACTTTTCTGCAATCAGCTTGCTTATCCAAGACAATAGAGAGGAAAGGGTTAGGGTTGGGACTTCTTAAAATGTCAGTGTGTGCATGTGGGTGGTGTATCTGTGTGTGTGTGTGGGTTTACGCCCCCCCCCCCCTTTTTTGAATGACAGCCACGTAGCCTCTATACCGGTATTTTTATGAAAGAATTCCCCCTCTCCAAATTAAGTTCAGTACCCTTCATAATACAGCATTGCGCTTCTGAAGGGGGGGGGGCTCGCCTGAGTTTTTTTTTTTTTTTTTCATCCTCACTGAAATGATGTATGCTCACCAGGATATGCATTTTTATTTGTATTTTTATCAGAAGGGAGGAACAGAGCAGAAAGGGACATTCAAATTACAACCCAGGTATCAAGGGATGAAGAATCAGCAGATGTGGTGAATATCAGAGTGATCCAGGAGATTGATGTTAATTATGATTGGCAGGCCGAGCAGGCATAGCAGCCGCAGCCATCTCAGCTGCTACAGCCCACGCATTGCCCTATTAGTCATACCTGGGCTGTTTGTGTGGTTCACATCACCGTTTCATAAAGGTGTAATCACCACAATAATTTACCACTGCGGCGTGCTAACGACAGAAAACCCATCTGAAATTAATTTTTATACACCCTTGCAACAAATATTACATTTCCTTTCAGTACAGATCTTTATCCGGTGCAACTCGCGCACATTACATTTGAGATATTACCGATTTATGTCACTTCCCTCTTCAAAGAGACCTAAACCTGCACCTTGTAGCGAGTAATTGGGCAAATTGACATAAACCTAAATAAAGTAATCATATTTAATATTTTGTTGCATATCCTTTGCACGCCATGACTTCCTGATGTCTGTGACTCAACAACATCAAAAGACACTTGATATCTTATTTTCAGGTAGGCTACTCAAGCGATACTATAACCTGAATGTAACCATAGCGACTAGCTACTGAGGTAATGCACTGTAGCAACTCGAGCGTTTCTTCTCACAGCGAGAGTCCAGTGAATGGATTGCTGTGTTACAATATTAAATTCTCATAAGCGAACATAACAAGGTTATCACTTTTGCTAGCAATATAGCGGCCAATACATTTTTTACATTTAATGTTATCTCACTACCTGAAAAGTGAAAGAAATCTATCGCAAAACGCAACCTGTTGTGTTCACGGCAGGGTTTCCCGTTTCCCTTCAGTGCAGACTCAGTTTTTAACAATCTCTCTGGCGTCGCCCCGCTCAATTGGCTTCTATGTCATAGGCTATAATAGGATATAGCCTACCTTTTTAATCTAATTTAAAAAGACGAAGAGGAAGAATCAACAGAGGTAGCAAACATTTAATAGCAAGCCAAATAGATTTAGAGGCTTTATTGTCAATAAACAAGGTATTCAAACAAGTATTGAACTTTGGGGCAGAAGAGGATAACATGCATTGCGATGGTTTCTGTATAGTCTTGTCCACTTACACAAAGTTTATGAATATTTTTTATCAGACTACGTTTCTGCATGCTAGCTAGCTGTCTAGTTAAAAAAAGTCCACCAGCCAATCTGGATCTAGTTTTTAAATTTTCATCTGAAAGAGCACCAATTTGATACTGTTAAAATTGCAGGCTCGCCAGATGATTTTTGTACGAGATTTAAGAATCACTTCCAACTAACAGTGTTATCATAAAATGTTTGTTGCATGATCTGCTGTAAATGTTACAATAATAACAATGAAATTCTTGATAAAAAATTATACTATGTAAATTGTTAGGTTTGGGGTGTTTAAGTAAGTTGGGGATATCAGAAACCTATGTGAGAGGCAAACAGTAGACAGTAAAATAAACATGAATGTAAGAGTCTGAGAAACAGGGCAGGGGTTCATGAGTAGGGCCATCAGTTTGTCTCACCTTCTCGCCTGGTAATTCAGCTGGAGGCCACGATTCACCACCTCAATCATCTAAGTTGACAGTAATTAAGCACAGACGATGATTGACAGTGATGTTTATAAGTGACACTTGCATGTTAAATTCATTTTGATTACTAACTACCATGGTCATGCAGTATTTAAAAGAAATTTGTATAAAGCATTTGTGAGATTTTTTTTACCGTTTTCTCCAAATTTGGTAGCCAATTGTACCCTATGTTATTCAATTCCCCATGTTGCAACCGCTTGAGAATTGGCCACTATACAACCCATCAGCTGGTAGTAGAAAGGAGGGCGTCACAGCCTCTTCAGGGCGTGACGCCTCAAGCTCCTGACCGTGATTCCAACTCGCCCCAGGGCCACTTGTGCATGCCGATTCTCTTCCACCGAGTCCCTCCCCCCACCCCGGGAGTGGCTGCCAATTGCCACTCCCTCAAAAAACCAGCCATACTCAGATCTGGCAGGACCAGGGGCATGGACCCCTGATCCTTGGTGTGCAACTGGTGCATGTACCACTGTGCCAAGGCAGCGGCCATGCTGCAGTATTTTTAAATGTTGTACAGGCACAGGCATGTTATTTTTTTAAGTAGTGGGAAATGCGACATTAAAAATGAGAGCAGTTAAATAACGTTTAAATTGCACAAAAAAGTTAAATAAAAAATAAATTGTATTAGTAATGAAAAAATAGTTTGCAGTTGAGGTGTATTAAAACAAAAAAGATAAATGAAATGTGACACTGAAGTGCTGTTTTCTTGTGCAAATAACTTTGTAATTACCCAGCTCGGATCTACAGTTTTCATCAAAACCCGGAATTGAGTGTAGTGGGAGAGTTGACACATCAAGTCTGCACACTTGCTTGGGATAAAAAATCCTAACAGCCTTGAGAACCTTTTGATCTGGTTGATAGAAACACAACAATTGTTTCAATTCAGAACTGCGTTTGTATACTAACTGCAAGCTGATAACTTCAATAGAAGTCTTGCACACTTTCAATAAATCAAATATAATGTCATATTAGCCTATATCTGAAAGTGATTAGTAGAAACATGTGTGAAAAATGTTTTGAACCCTGTCTCCTTTTGAGTGCTATGCATTGATGCATTCGTCCTAAAGCCTGACACCCTTCTCATGCATCCTGTGTGTGAGCTATAGGCCATATCAACGCAGTCAAATTACACCTGCTTTCAGGAGATCTAAAAATTATCACGCAGTAACTATGAATGCCTTTTTTAGTAAATCAGACAGAATACTTAATTGGCCTAATTTACATAATCTCCACCCTGTTTTAGCGTTTTCACTCCAGATATACATATGCACATTTAACTAAGTCGTAGGGTGGCGTTACCCCCCAAATTACATCCAAATAGTGATTTTTACCCATTGCGAGCGTTTAGTAAATCCAATGTAGATGTTGCGACTTTTAAGCGACTGCTTTTGCGTCGGAAATGCAGTCGGAATCCTTTATTAAATCCAGCCCTTATTGTTAATGAAATACCCTGAAACAAAAACACTTTAAAAAACCAAAAGAAATCTGCTGTTAGGACAGAATAGCGAGGTGTTATTTATGAACAGTATTTGTACAGTATGTATTTGTACAGCATCTACATATATTATTCATATTTCCCCCAACAAAATGAATAATACATACTGTATCAAAATAGAAAATCAGATGGCTGAAACCTAAAGCAGCCAAAAAAAAGTCCAGAAAAAAGCAATATACTCAGAGCAAAAGTGAGTCCATATTTAAATGATATTAATTTGAAAAAAATGTTTTAATGTTTAAGTGTTATTGGAAAATACGTTAACTCTGAGGTTCTACTGTGTATATACATGTAGACCTTCGATTCAACCTGACGTACTGGAATGTTCCATTTGCTTTGGACATGTGATCTGTATTTTCAGGGAGTATATTGCAAAGTAGCATTACAAGTTAGCTGGATAACTGTACTGAGTAAAACCCGGAACACCCCCATATCTGTAACATAGACTGAAGTAAAAAGAGCGGAGTTTTACTCAGCTAACTCAGTCATTTTGCCTCGTAGTATAGCCAGTGGCGGCTGCTGATACAGGGCACTTGGGTTCCGCCCCTCCTGAGGCATTGCATTGAATTTCCCTCCCTCCCAAAATAAATAATCAAGAAATAGGCTATTCAGTAATATAAATAAATTATAAAAAAAATATTTAGTAATAAAAAAGTAAACATAAAACTAGAAATAAAATGTGTTATATTTTAGTTTGTCATCACTCGTCATGGTTTTCCAATGCGAAATCCAGTGTCCCAGCTCTCTCGGGCGCTTTGCGAAGATCAGTGAGTTGGCGCATGCCCAGATAGTGATCTTGGACTGAATCATTAGCTTAGCTTTAGCCAACTCCATCGGCTGGAAGGTAGCGCCCTTGATGTTATTCATCAGTTTAGGTATCACTTGGCACTCCTGCAGCGAGACGTAGCTAGGATATATATAATTGGCTGATATGAGGCAATGACATATAATGTCAGTAATAAAATAAACTTGAGTCAGTAAAATAATTAGTAGTCTGCATTCATATACAGTGCCCTCGACTATTATTGGCACCCCTGGTAAAGATGAGTAAAAAGGTTTATAAAAAATTCACCGTTTGGTAAATTAGCTTAATCTCACACTGAAGAAATTAGAAAAATCCAACCTTCAATTGAAGTAAATTTATTATGAGGAAAAAAAAATCACTCAAGAAATTATTATTTTTAACAAAACCACATGTGCCACAATTATTGACACCCCTGCATTTATATATTGAATAAATTAATATTTTTTATGCATGCATATCCTTTGCATGCCATGACTTCCTGATGTCTGTGACCCAACAACATCAAAAGACTCTTGATATCTTATTTTCTGGTACTCTTACATGCGATACTATAACCTCTCTGCATTTTAATGGATCTCTATGGGCATTGGGGGGTGAGACTAGATTTAGCTGTAAATTACACTGGAACAGTATGGAACACATGGTTGGCTAAATGGCTGTAAGTCTTCAAGGGTATGACGTATCAAACAAGCCTTAAACCATCACTCTGCTGCCAGAAATACAGTAGATATGGATGGATAACTTGAAGAGTATCTTTTTATGACTTCATCCATAAAGTTCAATCGAAAAATGTGTCAGGAGAAACAACCCTTAAAGTGATCCATCCATATCTACTGCATATCTGGCAGCAGAGTGATTGTTTGAGGCTTGTTTGATACCTCAGACCCTTGATTACTTACAGCCATTTTACCAACCACGTTGTTCCTGCATACTGTTCTAGCATAATTTACAGCTAAATCTAGTCCCACCCCCTCAATTCCTATAGAGTTCCATTCAAATGCAGAGATGTTATATTATCGCTTGTAAGAGTACCAGAAAATAAGATATCAAAAGTCTTTTGATATTGTTGGGTCATAGACATCAGGAAGTCATGGCATGCAAAGGATATGCGACCAAATATTTAAAATGATGACTTTATTTTATACATAAATGCAAAGGTGCCAATAATTGTGGCACACAAATTTCTCAGATTTTTTCAGTGTGAGATTAAGCTAATTCACCAAACGGTGAATTTTTTTACTTAGCGTTTTTACTCATCTTTACCAGGTGTGCCAATAATAGTGGAGGGCACTGTATATTCCTTTGCCAACAGCACATTTGTATGGTCGTCATTTTAAGTCGCTTTGGGGGGGGGGGTTGTCGGTTGAGGTAGTCCCACCTAGGAGAACTAGCACCTGCTGCCACTGAGTATACCCCCAGGTAAAGTCATTAGGGAGAGATACTCATATCTGGCCCTGCAGGCCAGTAGTGCTGCTGACTTCCATTATTCCCCTCTAATCAGAGGCTGATTTAGACCAGGGACACCAGGTGAGTGGAATCCCTGGCCAATCAGTGACATTAAGTCCTTAATTAACTATCAGGTAGACAAGAAAAGCAGCCATACTGCTGGCTTCCAAGGTCAGATTTGAGTATGACTATACCACTAGGTTATAGTAATTACTAAGATTTGGCACATACAGTATTTATTTACATATTTATTCATTCATCAATTAATTCATTCATTTATTTATTTATTTATTCATAATTTTTTATTGAACCAGGGAAAACACATCAAGTGCAAAGGGCCCTGAAATACACAATTGAAATTACAGATAAAATACAAGAATGTACATACAGTGCAGAACTACTCACAAGGCAAAATATTGAGTCTGCAATTAAAACCAAAGGTTAAATTGTGTCTTACTTTGCACAACCTGGAAGGGGCCTCTCTCTTCACCTGTATATTGTTTACAAATCAATCAGATGGCTCAGCTTTGGATCCGATTTTACACTGGTCGACCCCGAGCGAGACAAATTATTCAGAAAAGTTCAGCTGGAACCTAATCAACGCTGTGATTCAATCAAAGTTGACTCTGCCAACAAACCAGTCACACTGGGCTAAGAGAAACACTGCAATATGAGGAGAGCAGCCATAACTGTTTATTATAGATTAGAGCCTCCAACTGGAGAACACTTTTTTTTCATATTTTATGGCTAGATCTTTTTTTAAATGTTCTCATTAAACATGTTATTGGTACTGTTTTGATAGTTACACATTCATTCATTTTTCCATGTATTTTTTAACGTACGGCTTTTATATTGTGGATGTTAACAACAGATTTCTGATAGAGTTCCCCACAGATTTTTACTTTTATTCAATTTGTAGCGTAAATTGTTGCACTCTATGTGCAACACAACATCAGATGGATAGATACATAGGATAGATAGATAGATACGCTGAAAAAAGGTGCCAAAACCTTTTATTGTTATATGTAAATTATTTTCTTTGTTGCACCTGGGACTATAAGCGGACTATCGACAGATGTGCATGTGCAGACATTTCTTTTGCTTAATTACCCCCCCATGGGGTATTAGAATTGCTTTTATCTGTAGTATTGTGTGTGTGTGTGTGTGTGTGTGTGTGTGTGTGTGTTTGCCCGCACGCTCTTGTGTAGACCTGGAGCATAATGTAGCAATATTTCTCAGTTTAACCACAGTGTGGATGGCTCAAAAATTCAATCTTCAAATATTTATAGAAACATAACTCACAGAATGTTTGCACCAGCACCAGTTCCTATCATAGGTAAAACCTTGACAGTGTATTGCTTGCATTGTGATCAAAAATTCAAGTGTCAAAGCAGCAGGAAAGCTTCTTTAGAATACGGTTTAAACTAATTGTTCGGCTGGAACCTAATGAAAAGTGCATTAATCAATGTTTTCGGCAGTTTCCAGACATAAAATGCACAGAGCAAAGCGTGAAAAAAGTGAAGAGGTGACATGAACTCCCACATTCTTTAAAAACACGGCTTCACATCTACATTAGTCATTTAGCAGACGCTTTTATCCAAAGCAACATACAGTACAGTACAGCAGACAGAAACGTCATTGAAGTAACTACAGAACAGATAAGACAAAGCACATCTTTCCCATAAAGTAGCAGCTATCCCTAGTAATGAACATTGAATGCAGTTCACAGTAAACTGGGTAAAGCTCTACTACAATACTATTGTAAACTTCAACACACAGTTAAACAAGAAACAAGTCTAAATCTAAACAATTAGTTCTAAACAACCGGTCCATCTGGGCAACAATCTAATTTTATGGACCTCTGCTGTAAGCTAGATTTTGGCTCTATCCCAGAGACACTGAGGACTCACGGATATTCATACATATACTGAGGAGCCCTGGAAGGCTCTGCCATCAGACGCTTATTTTTTGTGAGCATTAAATCCATCACATCGTATGTCCGTCAAGGCAATTTATACCTCGTCCTCAGCTTGTTTAAAAAAGAATCTTAATTTAAGTCTGCACAGCTGTAAATAGAGTTGCTCTCTCAAGGCGGGATTCATCAATCTCTGAGGCTGTGGGATCGGAGCAAGCGGCTCACGCCTCTCCAGTCAGCTGTGATGTATGGCTTGCCTATGCAAGGCTAAAATAGAATGGATAGTCCATTAGCGTGGTAATAGTTCTGAGGTGCAGTGTGTCCCTGATTCTATAAATAACAGCAGATAGTAATTTCTATATGTCACAGCAGCCAGCCTCTTTCCCCAGACTCACCTCTTTACCTGCTGTGGAACTTCCATGTATAATTTTCTCTTTCTGACCAATGTAAAGAAAGAGCTTCCCCTTGCAAATTAACAGTACTGTGCTATAAAGGCAGTGCTGTGATTTAAAAAAAAATGTTGGATGTAAAAAAGCATTTAGTGATGAGCTTTGAGTTGGTCCGTTAAATTGGTTTCTGCTCTTAGCTTCCTACTTCAGACTGCTCTTTCAAAAAATATTTTTACCTGGAAAACTTTCATTAAAAGATTTGCACTGGAACGATCCAAGATTGAAAAAATACTTATCCGTACTATATCCCATATGTGTGACAAAAATGTGTCATGTAAATATTTAGTAAACCCATTCTGATGTTTGGTGTGACATGGTATGTGTCCTAAAATGGCTTCTCTGTGTATGCTTCTTTTAATCGGAACCTAATTTTCAATTTCCCAAGAAATTAGAGAATCATGTTTAAATTTCTCCCTTAGAAGAAAAATAGGATTGCATTGTTTATATTTTCACAAACCATATACACTCATGTATAATTGGCTAAGATATGTCACATGGGATTTCTCAGCCAATCAGAGGACAATACTAATTTTAATACTTTTGTATTTAATATTTTAGTAACGAAAATGTATTGATGAATAGTCAGCCTTGGCAGTACATTGTATATTTGATCCTCTCAGTTTCACTATAAAGAAAAAGATTGAATAAATTGATTTATCAAACAATTTTGACTGATGATGGAATGCACGTTTTTCATTCAATGTAATTGATTAAGATCTTGGTTAAAACTTCCACACAGGAGAGCCACAAACCAGATTTTTCCTGTTCAACAGATCATGTGATCATGTGGGAGCAGAGGAGACCTAAGATATGAGTGCACCCAGGAGAATGTCATTTATTAGTTTTTATATTTCCATTTATATGTTCATTTTTATTCATTATGCCTATTAAATTACGTTTGGTAGCTTTGCTTATCATTTAAATATTTCTCGAATCTGTATGTTTTTCATGACCATGTACATGAAACTTTTCAAAGCAAGTGACATTTTCTATTGGTATAATCATGAACATATTTGTAACAGTTTGAGATTATTGGCATGTAAATACATATTATCAAGCCATTAAAGATTAATAATTACCCCCAAAATAGTATAGTATTCACAATGTTATGCATTATTAAAATTCATATGATAGTCAGTAAACACAGTTATTTCTTATGGATATTTCTTTAAATCAGAAGCTGTGTGTCTGTACAGACCCATTGCCCTTAAAGTCATAAGATATGGTCATGATATGAAATAAACAATTCAGTCAGCAGAACTTTATACAATGAAATGTTGGTTTAATTTTCAGGAATGTCTCTGGCATCCATGTCCATGCCTCAACTACTAAATATGGTCTTTGTGAGTTGCAATTTAACATGAGGTCATGGGTGTTAAATCCAAATTATTCCACACTGTGGATTCGGGATATATGAATGTAATCAAAAAAATGACAGTTAACATGGATCTTTCCTGAGCCAAATGTATTTTGAACATGGATAGCTACAAACAAAATAATAAAAACTAAAACGTGGTCTTTTAATTTTGTTGAAATTTGATGTCCTCACTGTTAGATATTTTCCATTCCATTTGTCCTAGTCCAAAAGGAAGCCATTCAAAGATTAAAAAAGGCAAACATGTGAGTCTCTTAGAAATCCAATTTCTTTCAGCGGTCAGTCTTCAATCTGGGATGCCAAGACCTGCTAATGAAAATGTCAATTAAGTTTCATTTCAAACACACTACCCTACTAACACAGATCTGTCGCTTGTATGTCATTCCAACATTATTTATTATACATCGCAGCGAAGTCACATGAGACGTCACAGGGACTAAAAAGCACAAAGCGTATATAGGAACTGGAGAGGGTAGGAGGGGCCAGGCAGTTTGGATCCGAAACCTGGGGCTGCGTTCAGATCCAAATTTTATACTTTCTTCCTGTCGTTCCCTTCCCTTGCTTCAAAGAGGTAATCCCCAAAATGCCAGAATGAAATATGGCAGCCACAGGAAGTGGGATTCGGTTCCAATTTAAGAAAGGGGAGGGAGTAATTACAAACCCCAATTCCAAAAAAAGTTGGGACAGTGTATAAATAAAAACAGAAAACAATGATTTGCAAATCCTTTTAGACCTGTATTCAATTGAAAAACAAGATATTTAATATTTTAACTAATAAATTTTTTTGTTTTTTGTAAATGCGTATACGCTCATTCTAAATTTGATGCCTGCAACACATCCCAAAAAAGTTGGGACAGTCTTTGTACCACTGTGTTACATCACCTTTCCTTTTAACAACACTCAGTAAACTTTTGGGAACTGAGGACACTAATTGTTGTAGTTAGCGGATTTTTTTCCGATTCTTGCTTGACATAGACTTCAGCTGCTCAACAGTCCAGGGTTTCCATTGTCTTATTTTGCGCTTCATAATGCGCCACACACTTTCAATGGGAGACAGGTCTGGACTGCAAGCAGGCCAGTCTAGCACCCACACTCTCTGACTATGAAGCCACACTGTAACACGTGCAGAATGTGGCTTGGCATCATCTTGCTGAAATAAGACGTTGGCAGCATATATGTTGCTCCAAAATGCATATGTACCCTTCAATGTTAATGGTGTCATGGGCACTAACACACCCCCAATACAGATGCTGCCTTTTGAACCGTGTGTTGGTAACAATTGGGATGGTCCTTTTTCTCTTTGGCCCGGAGAACACGACGTCCATTATTTCCAAACAATTTGAAATGTGGACTCGTCAGACCACAGCACACATTTCCACTTTGCGTCAGTCCATCTCAGATGAGCTTCAGTCCATCTCAGATGAGCTTCGGCGGCGTTTCTGGATGTTGTTGATATATGGCTTACGCTTTGCGTAGTAGAGTCTTAACTTGCATTTGTAGATGCAGCGACGAACGGTTTTCTGAAGCATTCCCGAGCCCATGTGGTTATATTTATTACAGAAGCATATCTGTTTTTAATGCAGTGCTGTCTGAGGAAGCAAAGATCACGGGCATTCAGTATTGGTTTTCGGCCTTGCCCTTTATGTACAGCGATTTTTCCAGATTTTCGGAATCTTTTAATAATATTATGGACTGTAGATGGTGAAATCCCTTCTCCGAACCAGGAGCCTGGTGAAATTCTTTGGTAAAACATTAAATATATATTTTTTGTACTGCTTTCAATTAAATATATGTAAAAGAGAATTTACAAATCACTGGTTTCTGCTTTTATTAGCATTTTACATACTGTCCCAACTTTTTTGGAATTGGGGTTTGTATATTCCCTCACTCCCTCGTTTAATCTCCCTTCCTCCGTGGGTATACAATGCAAGCTTCTTGTAAGAAGAAAATCCCACAATGCAATGCTCCACTCAGAAAAAGTGGGCATTTGAACTCTATGGGGTTGCGCTTTCTATATTGGTTGTGAGGGCGGTTCAGTTCCATTTTTGTTTGTTTCTCGTCAATCCTCCCTTGCAGAGCACCTTTAAGTTAAATTTGCTTGCTGCACATCGCAAATTGCATCACAAGATAGCTCACTCGAGGGAATTATTAAAATGTATTTATTGTACATTTGCCCAAACAATTTAACATTTTCACAATCAGCTTTTCTTATGAAACATAACAATCGTTAATCAATTTTCAAAATACCATCGGGGAAGTTTAATTTTGCCTTCAAAGGTTTGATATTTCCCATTCACTTTCATTGGATCTCCAATGTTTTGTAGATGGCTAGCCATTGAAGCAGAGGTCAACTGCGTTTGTGTGGAATTTATGAGTTATGATTAGCCGGTTTGTTTTGATTTTACAGGGTGCGTGCCAGCCACCCAAAGTTAAGTTGAACGAGTGAAGCGGCATCAAATGTAGGCTAGCTATTCTTTGTAGTGCTGCCTGGCTAAAAGTAGCCATGAAACTTCTCAGAACCAGTAGCCTAGATCTGTGCATGGGAGAAATATTTTAGTATTTTTCTAACAGCACTCATGTAACTCATGTAACAAGACGAGCCCATACAGTTCATTTGTTGACGCAAAAAGGTAGCTATATAACAAGGCAGGACTGTTTCAATACACAAAAATACATCTCAAAATTGTTAAAGCAGATGTTACTGGACGCATGTTATAATTAAGCATTTCGCCCCATTATACATAACACAACCTGATTGTCCCTGTGCAATTCCAGGTTTTCTCCGCCCTTGCCTCTCCATAAACAGCGACGAACAGGCACTGGGTTTTGGAAGGCACCCACTGTTCTCATGTCCCAGTAATGTCAAATAAAGGAAAGTTCCTCTTAATGTCACAGGTACGTTTTGGCCAATGTTGTTGTGACATTACATTACATTTTGGGCATTTAGCAGATACTCTTATCCAGAAAGAATGATACAACTTTTTTATTTTTACATAGTAAACCCATTTATAGAGCTGGATATTTTACTGAAGTAATTCAGTTTAAGCACCTTGCTCAGGGTACTGCAGTGTCCTGGGTATCAAACCTTTACCTTTAGTTACCAGCGCAGTTCCCTGACCATTACTCCACACTGCTGACTGCCTTAGTACATGTCTCAGGCAAAAGTGGCCAGAATGTATGTCTTAGCAGTGATATTGCTACAACTTCACCATTGCCACTACAGCCAATGACTACAACATATATGATACAACAGCAACACTGTGTTCACAGTTTCGCATCTTACGGGCAACTGACACTTCAAAGTATTAACATATATTTTAAGCAATTAAGTGTACAATGGGAAAAAATATATATATATCTTTGGAACATAGTTTGTTGTTGTTATTATATCTAAGCTAATAATGTAAAACAAATGCTGTAAAGAGTTGCTGGGCTACATTAAAGGTTGAAGGGTGTAGGGTGTGTCAGCTCTGTTTCCAATGTCACACAGAGAGAATAATGGTCTTCTGTAGTTTTGCACGATACATCGAGTTAAGGGACCATCTACAAACTGCTCAGTTTGGTTGAAAGATTATCCAGGAGGGAACTCACTCTCAGCCACTTACTATGTAAGTACAATTTTGGTATTGTGAGTAAATAGGGAATTATTTTCATAATTTCATACTAGCCTTCCCCTTGACCTTCAATGCATGGCCATAATTTAACAAATTTAAATATGTATTGTGTTTTTATTCCACCTAGAACCAGTGAATGCATTTTGGATACATTAATTGTTCTGTTAGCACTGTGCTTTAGGTTACTTATAGCACTTTTGAATGCAATTTATTTTCACTTAAACAATGTAAAACTATTTTTCAGACTAACTGAAAGCACGCTCAAATATTGATGGACAACAACATGGTATTTTTCCTTCTTTCTATGATATACATATATATGTGTGTGTGTGTGTGTGTGTGTGTGTGTGTGTGTGTGTGTGTTTCTGTATGCTATCTAATATAAAATGTTAAGAAGTTTTTGTTATTTTTTTAAATAAATAATAACACTGAAGAGACTGTCTCTGATTGGCTTGACTCTTAAACATACAAAAGGTAGTTTGTGACAACAGCAAAAGTGTATTATGTGAAATGCGCCTTAACTGATATAAAACCAAATGTTATAAAACCTTTTAATTTATTAAAATATAAGGGACTGAGAAGAGTGCACTAAGAGCACCCTCATTATAATTTGTCTCTCTTTGTGGTGTCCTGCTTCTAATGCCTACCCAATTAAAACAACATTTGCCCGTTTAAATTGTAATCTCCTCTGATGCCATTAAAGTTAATGCAGTTTTGTGTTATGAAAAAATCTAATTTGGAAAGTCAATTAGCACAATCTGTCCCATGGCAGGGGTTTCTTTCACCTCCGTGTGCCAAGCAATCTGTCCATATTTATTTGAGGATAACAGCAGATATCAGGGTGAACAAAAAATTCTATATTATTAATTTATATAAAAAATATATTAAGGAATTTTAAAACAAGCAGAGCTTAGAAGTCATTTCAGTTCACTTAGATGTAATTTCAGTTCACCGTCAAAACAGCTGCAGCGATAGCAGGTTGTGTGATCATATTATTCCCTTTTAAGGAAGAAACAGTGAACTGACAGAGTGATCTAGTGCGGGGGTTCTCTAGCTTGGTCCTGGGGGGCTCGTTGCATCTGTTTCCCTTCTAAACGCAACTGCAACCCATGAAATGTAAGAAGCTGTTAATTATTCTTAATTTGACACTTTAAATGTCTATTGAGGGATTGGTTAAACTGCCACATGATCTCAGAAATAGCTATGCATAAATTATAAGTATCTCATATTTTTATCCCAGGATATTTGATCAAGCATTTTATCAACTAATGCTTTCGTTTTCTGTAATTAAATAGATGGCAATTTTTTTTTTAAAGGGGCTACATTTTTTTTATTGATAACATTATACACTCATGGGTGAAACAAACTGAAAGTATGGGCACCTTGTCACTTAAAAAATTTAAAGCCCTGTTTTCAGCTACTTTAACTAAGAGATTGGCTGTAACAACAAAAACCAACAAGCACAGGGGGTTTTCCTAGGACTGAGTTTGAAAATCCCTGGTCTTGTGATTGATGAAAGCCACTTCCAGATTTGAGTCACCGGTTTGGCGCTTCCTGGTACTTAAGCCATACATGCTTGTCATTCCTGCCAAAACACACAGTATTGTAAGTAGAGTGGTCTGTTTGTAACATCACTGTGCTGACTGGCAGTGCCATTTCTAGAGAGCTGTTAGCCCAGTACTGAACCCAGTACTGACTGATGATGTGGATCTGGATCTACTGCAACTCTGAAGAGTCATTTCTGTTTGTCAAGGAGAGGAAACCTGAATGCATTGGCTATTTAAGCCATGCGGATGTCTGGTGAGCCAATAACATCTTTGATATAAGAGGTGCTTCTGTGCATGTGCACAGAACTAGCCTGTCTTAGGCTGAGTTATGAGAACTCTACAAATATAGTGTAGCTACAGTGTAAGTGTTATACTTGAAAGCACACAGGATCCAAGTGTTACCACTTGTCGTAAATGTACTATTTTGTCAAATAAAATAAAATAAAATATTTACTATATTTATTCACTGCCTTCTCTTTCTACTTGACTCAGACATACATAAACACACACTCCCACTCTCAGACAAATGCACACATACACACATACTACAGGCACGCGCACACACACACACACACACACACACACACACAAACATAGGCGCACACACAATCAGGCACACGCACACACAAACACACACAGGTTCACACTCACACACAAGCATGCTCACACAAACACACACAGACACGAGCCCACACACACGGAAAATAATTCTGTGACAGAGACCTTGGCTGTGGGTGGTGAGAGCACTAATGATTGCTTCGTGTCAGTGGGGGAAGAAGAGAGAAGGTATTAGATGGCCAGGTTAGAGGTTAAGCAAGCTGTAAAATGTGATCCTTTGCACCCGGTCAGCTGCTCTGTGAGTGGAAGAGAGAACGATTAACATGAGCAGAGAGCAGAATGCCTCCTTTGACACAAGTGAGAGAGAAACATCAACAGGGAATCACAGCATTGGGTCTCGCAGAGAATCACAGCATTGGGTCAAACAGAGAATCACAGAGTTGGGTCAAACAGAGAATCACAGAGTTGGGTCAAACAGAATCACAGCATTGTGTCACACAGAATTACATAATTGGGTGACACAGGGAATCACAGAGTTGGGTTCCACAGAATCGGAGCCTTGGGTTAGACAGGGGCTGTTTACTTTAAAAACAAGTCCAAAATTAACACAATTAGTCACACTAATTTTCTGTGGATAACTGTGACATTTACGAAATTAATTGGTGCAGTTGAATGATCTAGGTGACATTAGACCTCTATGACAGGCAAAAAGACCATTAATGACACTGCTTCCTGACAAATGCCTGGCCGCTCTGGTCACTTCCTGTCTGGCTATGGGTAATCATGCTGGTTAAAAATGTGACATTTGTGCCTTCGGCCAGAGGGTTGAAATCAGCTTAAAAGAGCCGCCTTCAAAAACAAAATAATATGCATACACATCGGTGAATAAATATGTTTTGTCACAGAAAAGGAAGATGACAGTAGGCCTACCTTAATTAAAGACAGCATTTACTTCTAGGTTTGTAGAAATGTGGCATGTGGGCATATCATAATTATACACCGTTGTCTACCACTGGAGGCCTCCTCACTGCCAAAGTGGAGATTCACCTGGTAAATGACAGGTATCCAAAACATAATGAGTTGTGTCTAATCAAAGACAAAAATGGGTGGCGCAGAAGTGTCACTCACTGCCAACACAAAATGTCTCATTTGGCAGCGATGCCTACATCTGCATATTAAACTAGATCACAGTGAACGACGCCTTCAGTGTAATCAGCTGTAAAATTTAATTTTCAGCCCTCCTGCAGACAAAACGCTCCTCAAAATCAAAAGTCAATTCTGTTTCACCAAGACGGTGCTCAACGGTGCTGAAGGTATGGGACCTGTGCAGGCCAGTGTTTTTTAAAAGTTGCTTTGCAAGGGCCCGATGTTTCTGTTTTCAATGGTGATGCGGATAGGTGCAAAGCCGTTGATTTATAGGGCTCTTGCAAACCACAGACGCACGGTAGCTTTTTCGCTACTCAATCCGTTTTTCATTAGCCTTGGCAATGCAGAGGCTGCTGAAAGACAGCGCATTTTATCACTGCAGCTTCAGCCGATGTCATCCGGGGACTGTGCTTTGTGTTCTATGGTTCAAGTCGATGTTTTCATTAAAAACATTCATTTCTGTTCGGCTAATCTGTCAGCTACTGGGTTTGGGTCCCGATTAGTGCGCAGGAACAAAGCAGAAAAATAAACCCCAAAACGCTGCAGAGATTGTGGCTTTGAAAACCAGTTTATAAATATTAAAATCTGAATTAAAAACGAATTATGCTAGCGTGCGCAATGTCGGATACAAACGTGTCTCTCGAGCGCCTGTGACTTCGGGAAAGAGCGGAGTGACAGGTGAAAGACAGGACTGAGGGCAATCAAAAGCATGGATTAGTCTGTGACTGACAGGAAATTACCCAGAGGGTTCCCTCCGCGGTGATAACGCACCAGCCTGAGAAATATGAACGGCAGTCTGTAAAGCTACTCAGCCCCCATTCCAGTTTTGTGTAAATTGTGCTCCAGTTTGACGCTAGTTCTTAAGTCAGCATTTGCTTCATTTTGGCCTTGCCCTATTGGTGGTGAGCTCCTCTGGCCAATTACAAACTCTTTTGTTAAAAAGAGCTTGCTGACAGTCGTGTAATTAGCAGTCAGATATCTTTAATTTAAACAGCTTGGGAAGGTAATGATGCATGTGGCTCATTGATGGGTGATTGGAACGAACGCGCCTGTAATTATGTTGCAAGTTTTAATTGCAGGTGTGTTACAATAATTGACGTTGCCTCTGAGTACACTCACCACAATATCTGAAGTTGAAACTTTTTGAAACAATGACTGTGTCCCAAATCGCATACTTCCATGCTCTGAGCACGCATAGCATGCACGCGCATCCATGTGAGTCCATAGCGAAGTACGGTAGTGCGGAGCACGGGAGTATGTGATTTGGGACACAGCCAATGTCTGGCACTATCTTTTTAAAGGTGCACTATGCAGGGTTTTCACCAAGAAAATATTATAAAATAACCATTCTCAGTCATATATATGGTGCACTGGCAAAAAAAAATGCCCTTGCTCCTCTGCCTGTATTAATTATTCTAAGATGTGTTTGGAATGTTTCTGGGCATGGCACGTTTGGGACTGTGCGGTGAGTGTTGTTACAGATTGTGGGATGGGATCAGGTTTCAGCTGAGCGTCTGTAGCCAGCTGGCTACTGCAATGGCAGAGGTGAAGAAGCACAATTCAAGAATACGAGAAGCACAATCACCTACAGCGAAGCGAAGCAACAAGCCAACATGGCACTTTGAAGAGACGGCCTTTGATTTGTCTTTCCTCGATGGCAACAGCCAACGTTTTGCAAGGCTTTGAAAAGTGATGCAG
Source organism: Ilyophis sp. 1 JC-2022 (assembly GCA_022702515.1). Classification (NCBI taxonomy): domain Eukaryota; kingdom Metazoa; phylum Chordata; class Actinopteri; order Anguilliformes; family Synaphobranchidae; genus Ilyophis; species Ilyophis sp. 1 JC-2022. Next base: position 72,880,246 of record CM040396.1, read on the forward strand.
AGTTGCTGTGTTTTCGGTTGGACCTGTAAGTAACGTTACCTCTAGCTATCCAGCTTGGTAGCTAGATGACCAAAACTGGGTACCTTTTGTATCTAATTAATAACAATGTAAAATTACATTATATACTTGATAAAATAAATATTTGTGTACAAATATGTTCATAAAAAAAAGTAATTTACTTTACAAGGGTATTAGCTAGCTATGATATGGTCTGCTAATGTTACTTATTCCACACATGATTCTGTCTTTACATCCCAGTTCTAAATTAATGTTCAGAATAACTTAGGGTGAATATTGAACAAGTCCACCATTGTTTTCAGCCAGACATTTAGGGCACTGAGCCAGCTGAATTTCTCACTTCCACTGCTTAATAAAACAGGAAGCAGCCCTGAAATCACAAGCTTGCAAGTGGGTTTGATACAGTTATATAATGAAGTAAAATTGTTCTGTAAAACTAATTTTCTCATCCTGGTGTCATTTGTGCCCGCATGAATGATTGCAGGTTACAGCTTTAGCGGAGTGTTTTTTAATCGCGGGAGCTTGATGTTTTAGCCTATATGTCATCCACTCGAAAAGGGAAAACGGTACACGCAAATTTATTTTTTATTTTTACATTTTTAAAATGGCCATTTCCAATAACAACCAAATTTGGATTGTCCAATTCACATGTACAATACGCATACGCAGAGAGCAAGCCACGGGCGCCAAAATGGGATCACTAGAGCAATGAACAATGCTATCTCAGCCAATAGACGGAAACCATCCGATTTATCTCTTGGACGACGCAAAGCCAATTGTGCACCGTCCCTGTAGGGCACAGGTGGGATCGATCCGAGACCATGGTGCTCACTCATGCAACACTTTTACAGAGTGAGCCATGTTAAAATCCTTAAAACCACTGGCAAGTTGTGGCAACATTTAGGTTGCGAACGATAGAAAGGATACTTTTTTGATTGTAAACACAAGACAACTGCAAGGCTAAGAATCCTGCATAGTGCACCTTTTAAGTGCAAGCACAGTCCACACGCATGTTCTGTGCCTTGTATATGTACCATAAGGCTTAAAATACGTGTGCAATAGGGATTAAAAATTATTATTGATGATCGCACAGTAGGTAAGTGTACGACAGCATGGGTTGCACATCTTAAACTCTATTGATCCATTTTTCTCAGTGTCTTGTTCCACACTTTTTACATTGTTATTGAAATGGTCTATGGAATGGAATAGACTGGAATGAAGTAGAATGAAGGAACAGTTTTCTTTCTAATGTAATACCCAAAATCACCTGAAATCTTTCATATTCACATGAATATTATATGGTGTCCTATTCTCGTTTGCAGCAACTGGTGAGATGGGAAGCTTGCAGGACACTGCATCTCAGTTCCTTGGTTCACAGTTATTTTCTCATAAGCTGCCAAGAGAGGCACCTGCATAAATCACGTGTCCCGATGTGGCGCTACGGGGCCGGGAAGTTCAAAGCTCCTTTCATGTTCAGGTCATTAGGCAAATACTACTTATCCAGAAGAATAACCTGCATCAAGTGGTATTCTTGAGCAGAACCAACACTGATGGAATAAACCAGCTCCTGTGGCTCAAAAATAATGGTAAATAATTTTGTTTTGCTCCTGTGTATGTACAGACATGCCGATTTTGAAAAACAACCATGTTTTACATAATTTATTACTTTTTAAACACTGATATCATCTGGAATCATGTTTAATAAAAATAAAAAATGTTAGAAATGTTTCATGCTTACGAAAGACTTGAGTAATTGAAATCAGTAAAGTAGCCAGTGTGACCCAGACCACTGATATACAAATCATTAAAAAGGGACCATATTATTTTCTGGGAAACCTATGGGATCAATTGTAGCATGATGTAGCCTATAACAATAAAAAAACTGAGGTTGGGATTCAATCAACATTTATTTTGAACTTTTAATAACAAAAATGAATCATCATGAAAAACTCATTTGTGAAAACAAACTAGTTAGCTAAGGACAAATTTTTTGAATCCAGCCCTGAGTCTCTTTAAAAAATGGTGTCCATCTCCATTTAGTTACAGGCATGAACCATTAATCATATGTAAAGCACAACTGAACTTTGGTAGAATTTTGGGTTGTGTAGTTAGCTGGCCATGTGAGTGATATGAGTCCACATGGTGGCAAAATATGTTCGTTAGTTGCCCTGTGCTCCCCTGGGGTGATAATCCAGAATAGGGTATTTGTTGCTCTCAATTCACTTCTATAGGGCAGCTAAAACGGTCTCAAAATGACACTTCTAGCACGTATACAAACGTGAACGAAGTGGATTCTGTCAATTTGTTGAAGAAATGGAACAATTTTGTTTTGATAAAAGGGCGGACTGGCGCCCCGGTAAATGCTGTAAACGCCAGCTGCAAGCAAGCACTATCGTCTGGTACTTATAGTAACAATTGGGCTCCATTCATTTTTGAGAACAAATGTGTACATGTGACTCCAAGGACACAACGGCGCATGTGAGATGAGCGCAAAATGAAAACTTTGGATGTACTCCCCATAGGTTTATATTGGCCTCGCTGTCTCTACATATTATATACTCTCAGATAGAAACTGACACCCCCCTTGTCACTTTTTTGTGATAATGCATTTGTTCTTCATCAATAACATGGGTTTATGAGTAATGCTCACATAGGCACTATGCAAGCTGGCATTGTATAGCAGCATTGTGCTGATGACTGGTTGCGTCTGATTTCAGAACCCATGAAAAAGAAACTAAATTACAAAAGTAAACTAAATTATAAACGATGGAAATTTGTTAATTTGCCTTAGCTAGTTTGTGATAATCACTAAGGTTATCATAACAAACTAGGTATAATATAGCAGAGTTGTTTGTGTTCTACCTGTGATGTCAGGTGTCAATTTTCTGGGGGCACTTCCATTAGCAGTGATCAATTTGAAGCTGATTTAACAACAATTTCATCTTAATTTATTAATCTAGAATAAAAATAATTAGTCTAATATTTTTGGGGGATGTTGTTGCGCAGTGCTTACACTTTAACTAGCCATATTTCTCTTTTCAGCATGGGTACCACATGGACACTGACTTTGCTTGTCAGTTCCACAGACAATGCAGACAAGCAGGTGCAGTGAAAACCTTAAAGCTAATCTTTAATGCTCGCCTTCCAGGCAGTCCGAGAATCTGCCCCTCCATACCTCCAAAAGCTCATCAGACCCTACACACCTGCCAGATCTCTGCGTTCCACCTCCTCAGGACGACTGGTACCCCCCCCTCTTCATACTAGGACCCGGTCTCGACGTCTGTCTGTCCTGGCCCCACGGTGGTGGAATGAGCTCCCCGTGGAGGTCAGAACAGCAGAAAGTCTGACGCTTTCAAGCGCAGATTGAAGACTCACCTCTTCAAGCTGCACCTCTCTCCACCCCTCCCTACCTCCTTGTGACTATTATCAGAATTGTGTATTCCCCCCCCAAAAATAAATAAATAAATAAATAAATAAAAAATAATTTAAAAAAAATCCCCCAACCATACTGACTGCGTCTAGTGCTTAGATTCGTGTTTGCCTTTTTAGGATTGTTTTAACGCACTTGTTACTAGTTCGGAAATGCACTATGTACGTCGCTCTGGATAAGAGCGTCTGCTAAATGTCTATAATGTAATGTAATGTAATGTAATCATGTTTTGTGCATGTTTTAAGTAAAACTCAAAATTATTAGCTTAGTGATGCCTTTGGAACTCATCTGGACTACTTTTTTTTTTTTTTTCCATGGCAATTTATGAAACAGCTGATAAGTTGCTAAAAAATAACATCTGCTCAGCATCTGGAAAAGAGACTGAGATCAACATATAATTTAAGTGCCTTGTCAAAAAAAAAAAAAATGGTAAAACACTGGAAAGCATACTATGGGTGGTTCTTCATAACAGCTACATAGCACATTCATAAGCACTACATAAACATTCATAAATGCTTATGCCAATAACCATATTTGGTGTGTTAAGTAACCAATGATGCAACAAGATACATTACCATAGTTACATATGCCATATGTCTCTTTCTAGCGTTTGATATATTTTTCTTAGATTATCATAAACCATTAACGACTGTGTGGAATTAAACGACAGCATTCTGTCGTATGTTTTTCACGTAATGATGATTTTTATATGTTATGATTTTTATATTTGTATACCTCTATAACTGTCATATTTCTGCCTTCTCTCATAACTCAAATCAACACACACATTCACAGATCCAGTGATATTCATTATCTGTAGGGGTGAAGAGCAGACTAACATCACAGGAAGAGATTACTTCAAATTGAATATTTGGGCGAACCCCCTTAGAGCACATATTGTCGTTTCAAAGGCAAAAATCTCTTTCAAAAAATAAATATAAAATTTTTGTTTTTTATTTCCATTCCACACAGAATGATTTGTACAACCACCATAAAGGGGAAATGCTGGAAAAAAGTTCACCATCAACATGCAGTCATAACTGTTTATGACAATAGGACAGTAAGCAATTGACACTGTTGAAATATAGACTTCTCTATTAGAATAATGGGTTATCCTGCAGACATTTCAGACCGCTTTAAACAAAATTATGTGCATCTTAGTCACTAACAGAACTGCAACCTTCTGCATGTAACAACATCTGCCACAGTGGCGCAGCGGTAAAAGCTGATGGATAATTGTGATTATTCCAGGCAGGTTAACTGGTTTGATGGATAATTGTGATTATTCCAGGCAGGTTAACTGGTTTGATGGATAATTGTGATTATTCCAGACAGGTTAACTAGTCTGATGAATAATTGTGATTAACCCAGACAGGTTAACTGGTCTGATGGATAATTGTGATTATTCCAGACAGGTTAACTGGTCTGATGGATAATTGTGATTAACCTAGACAGGATAACTGGTCTGGTGGATAATTGTGATTATTCCAGACAGGTTAACTGGTCTGATGGATAATTGTGATTAACCCAGACAGGATAACTGGTCTGGTGGATAATTGTGATTATCCCAGACAGGTTTAATCAGGGGCTCGTTTGACGAAAGTTGTGACGTGCGAGCTGCGATCTGTGAGATGCGATCGATTTCCAATCATTCTCATCCCCCTGTTTCTTTTGGTTGTGTATCGAACTGTCCATTATCACAAGAGGGGCAAACTAAAGGTACTGCTATGGATTATAGGCTACTTTACTATCTGTGATATATTCAAAGTACAATACTCAAACCTTTGTTACAATTTATAGATTCTGAGTTATAGATTCCAATTTTAATTATGAAAAACAAAATCTTATTAAAAATATCTTAATGGCCAAAGCTCAATTCACATTTGCCCTTCAGAATTTTTTTTAGTTTCTGAATAAACTGCATCATCTGCTGAATGAAGACCATTTAAGGAGCAGTTCATCCAAAATATTATTTTTTATTTTGTATACGTTTCTACATACCTGGAATGCTATCTATCCATACAGGTTGTTTTTAAGACTGCATGGCACCATTGTAGCGCTCTTCCGATTTGCGAGGGCTGGCCAGGTTGCTATCTGGGGGGTGAAAAAAATGGCTTGCAAGTGGATGTGCAAGCGGCCTGTAGCCGCACTTTTATTTGCAAATTACTAGCAGGGGTAATACATTTTTCTATTCATTACCCCGGATGTAAAATAGTGGCAAGATATTCATATTTCTGAATTTTCCACCAGAATTGTTGAAGGGGATATACACTTCTGTATGTTAAGTTTCATAGGACGTTTCAGATAATATAGGGCTAAAAGCTTAAATCATGTCCATATTTTCAATAACAAAACAATACAATGTATTATTGAGTTTAACATTTTTTTATTAATACTTTGTTTAACCAGGAAGTCTCATTCAGATAAGCAATCATTTTTCAAGAGACACCTGGCCAACATCTATGCATTAAGTTTCAGTTAAAAACACTGTTAGGTACTTCTATAAGAGATCAGAGATGCGTTGGACTTCCTGGATTCAGGCAATGCACGCTGGTGTACATTTTATTGAAATATTGATAGTGACTCAGCGAGTGACAGCATGTCTATAAACTAAAAAACAACATGTCTAAAGAACAATAAAAGTCATAGATTAATAGATAAATGCCATGTCAGCTGGAATTGATGTTGAGTGTCTGTTTCTTGTCCCGAAAGGTTCACAAGTGTCTAACGAGGTACATAAGAGTGTGCCTGGCAAAACGCCTGAATGCCTTAGATTAGATTTTCTACCGGAGAGTTAACTGATTGATTCATTCCAGAGATTCCACTCACCTGATATCCCAGTTATAAATCTGTCACTGATTAGAGGGGAAGAATGAAAACCAGCAGCACTAGTGTTCTCCAGGGCCAGATTTGAGTATAGCTGCTCAAGATAATTATTAATGTGCTCGGACAGTTGACGGAAAGGGGATGACATCCTTGGCTGCTAATTCATTTCAGTTTAAGGCCATGATCTCCCTGGTGAAACATGCCCTGCCCCCTTTGCTTTGCCCATTTAAACCCCAGCACTGAAACCGTGGGCAAACAAATTCCTGGAAAGCTTAACTATAGGCCAGAAATTATCTCTCAATTGATATGAAAAACAAATAGTTATTTCATAAAACATATTTAGGTCATCTTCAGGGTTATTTCAAGAAGCAAAAATGAACTTGGTCATAGAGGTTACAGTGCATGTAAATTGAATCTGATTAAAAAATGTAAAATAAAACGTTTTTGACATTAAAAAAAAGCCAAGTTACTCACGCATAGCCTACAGAGCGCTGTCCTTAATTCCAACTTGCAAAAAACTAGGCCTGCCTTTAAAAGTATTGATATCAAAATGTGGCGAAGTTACAACTAACAATATTTCCTATCGTAGCTCACGCTAAATAAACTAGCTCTATTCCAAAGCAATGCTATCCAAACTTTCTTACATTATTTAATGCAACTTTGCCCAGCATTGCTATAGCCTATACAGTCAAGCCGGAAAGTCTGCACACCCCTTTCACCTTCTCCACGTTTTATTACGTTACAGACATATTCTACAATAGATTGAGTTAATTTTTTGTCTCAAAATTCTACACAAAATAGCCCATAATGACAAAGTGAAAACATGTTTTTAGACATTTGTGCTAATTTATAAAAAATCTAAATGTAAAATATCATATGTACACAAGTGTGCACACCCTTTGATATGACACCCAAAAGTTAGCTGAGATGCATTATTTTTACACTGATAGTGCTTGAGATGTAACCAAAATTGAACTTTTTGGCCTGAATACCAAGCATCATGTCTGGAGGAAACCAGGCACTGCTCATCACCTGGCTAATACCATCCCTACAGTGAAGCATGGCGGTGGCAGCATCATGATGTTTTTCAACAGCGGGAATGGGGCGACTAGTCCTGATAGAGGGAAAGATGAATGCAGCTAAGTACACCGATATCCTTGAAGAAAACCTGCTCCAGAGCACTCTGGACCTCAGACTGGGGCGAAGGTTTACCTTCCAACATGACAACGACCCGAAGCACACAGCCAAGAGAACAAAGAAGTGGCTTCGGAGAAAGTCTGTGCATGTCCTTGAGTGGCCCAGCCAGAGCCCAGACCTGAATCCAATTGAACATCTGTGGAAAGAGCTAAAAATGGCTGTGTACCGACGCTCCCCATCCAACCTGACGGAGCATGCAAGGATATGCCAAGAGGAATGGGCAAAAATGTCCAGAAACAAGTGTGCCAAGCTCGTAGCTTCTTTCCCAAGACGCCTTGAAGCTGTAATCGCTGCCAAAGGTGCAGCAACCAAGTATTAGGCTAAGGGTGTGTACAGATATGTAACCCCTAAATAACCTATTCTTGTCAGTAAAATAAAATTGCATATTTTCTAAAAATCTGTTTTCACTGTGTCATTATTGGCTATTGTGTGTAGATGTTTGAGGCAAAACATGAACTCAATCTATTGTAGTATAAGTCTGCAACGTAATACAACGTGGAGAAGGTGAAAGGGGTGTGCAGAGTTTCCGGCTTGACTGTATATTATATATATATATTACATATATGTGCATGCACGCGTGTCTCAACTCTTACGATCAACACACTTGGGAAGCAGAATTTATGCCATTTTTCATGGCCCTGACAGTAAACATTGTTGTAATCTATATATATCTATTGTGCTTTAAAGGCTTGAAATTGTCTTGTTTTGTGAAAAGTATCTGCATGTAAAATGGGTTTATAATGGTTTGGAGATTTTAATGCGAAGGTGGGGGAATCAGAACAAGTCAGTTCACAACCATGAGGACCAATAACAGGAAGAAAAAAAAATAAAAAAAAAATAAAATAAAAAAATAAAAAAACAGGAACTAATTCCTTAAGGCTAACAGCCAAAAACTAAAATCAACCCACTAAAACGGGCGAACTAGAAACCTAGTGAAATATGAACTAAATCTTCCGAGCTCATGTAATGAGCAGAATGGGAAATCTTGCAAACAAAAAAACACCTTCGGCTACCTTAGCTCAGAGCCGGAAGAGTGTGAAACCAAAAACAAATGTACAAAGAAAAACTGTTTTCTAGAGAACAGCAATGTACAAAATAAATAGCACAGAACGCTTAACAGGAGAAAACAATCCTATACCTGACTAAAAGCTAATAGCAAGTCCCTCATGAACATAAACAATGTTTAATATCAGAAGGTCGCTAGTACCTGGCTACACCTGGCTCGAATGCAATGTTGAAAGACAAACAAGCACCGGAGAAGCGGAAGTGAGGAACTTAAATACCATGCAGGTAGAAGCACAGGTGAAAACAATAATGAGGACTGCGAACCACGAAACGGAACATGGAAAAAATCTGATTAATTCACAATTGTGAAACTAGAACAAGAACTGCAAAAGAAAAAAACCACTACAGGTTTATGCCACTGGACAACTGCTCCCCAAGTCCTGGTAAAGGCTCACGCCTGCAGGCAGCATAGAAACACTGCCGGAGGAAAATGGCTCAGCCGGTGGTGAAGAACACTAGCCCAGAAAACTTTTGCAGGCCGCCAGAGGGGCTGTTTGATTTATAAAAACATTTCACTTCTGTTAGACAGACACTTCAAGCCCTCTTAGATGTAGCTGGCTGATCACCTAAATGCCAGCAGAGAAGGGAAGGTGCTGCACTTAAAAATGCCACAAAAACCGGAAAGATTTATGCCACAGATCACACTGCGTCAAATTACACCACAACACTGCATAGGGGATAAAATGTAAAAACACTGAGGCTTCAAAACCTCATCACACCATGACACAGACTGCGGGGACTGTCTCACACACACAAACACACATACACACTGTGGGGACTGTCACACTGATCCACAAAACATCTTGACATTCTGAGAACAGAAATTTGCCATATTTTTGTTTTTTAAATTTTTTGTTACAACATAATGAAACTAATCTATGTTGAGACTGTTTTGTTTGAACAACACTTCAAGGTTGAAATCCCCATTTAATTGGTATGCATCAGAGTTTTCATGCCATGTTTGGAATAACTACTTGCCAATACCAGCACTCTTTAAAAAGTGTTGCATAATGGCAATTAAGGCAAAGTAACATGAAATGAGTGATTAAATGTTCCTGCTATTGTCTGTGTATGGCTTATCACCAAGTGCTACTGTGACAGTCCTTGAGTTCAGAGGATTTGTATGAATGTCCTGCTTTATCTCCACATACTGCACTATTAAATGGAATTGATAATTATGATTATTTTAAATAGTAGTTGTGAACTGAAGGTTTATTAGATTAGAATATGATGTCATTGGGCAGTGATTCCATATTAAAGATAGTTTTATTATGATTGATTTAGAGACAATGCATAAGGTCAATGTCACATTCTTCATGATGTAACTTTATTTATGTCAAATCCAAACAGGTCATAACAATGGGGTATGACTATCAGCAATAAACCTGACGAACAGCCCTAAAAACAATACTGATTTACACCTTAGTAATGAGATGTTGCAATAATATGTATATTAATATTTTAATAATGTAATATTTGGTGGAAAATAGTAATTTATCATAAGGTATTAAATATATATACAAACCTCAATTCTAAAAAAAGTTGGGACAGTATGTAAAATGCACATAAAAGCAGAAAGCAGTGATTAGTAAATTCTCTTTTACATATATTTAATTGAAAACAGTACAAAAAAATATATATTTAATGTTTTACCTTATACACTTTATAGATTTTTGTAAATATATGCTAATTCTGAATTTGATGCCTGCAACATGTTCCAAAAAAAAGACTGGGAAGTAAAGGACATCAAAAGACTCTTGATATCTTATTTTCTGGTAGTTTTACAAGCGATACTATATAGCATCTCTGCATTTGAATGGATCTCGATGGAAATTGGGGGGAAGGACTAGATTAAGCTGTAAATTACACAGGAATTACATGGTTGACTAAATGGCTATAAGTCATCAAGGGTCTGCGGTGTCAAACAAGCGTCAAACCATTACTCTGCTGTCGGATATGCAGTAGATATGGATGGATCACTTGAAGGGTCATTTCTCATGATTTATTTTTTCATAAAGTTCAATAAAAAAATGAGTCAGGAAAAACAACCCTTAAAGTGATCCATCCATATCTATGGTCGTAAAAAAATTGTGTATATTTGCCGACCAACTTCTCACATCTCACAATCACAGATCTGAGTTTAAATGTGTTCGTACGTTGATACAGCAGACTTGACTGTATATTTGGAAGCATGTTCACATCATTATGAATTACCACATGCACATGCTCATTTAACAACCATATTTGGCAAGGCGAAATATAAAACGCACATGCGCAGTTTTTTTTTGTATTAATAATATAATAATATAGGCCATGGCGGGCAACAGGAAAGCAAAAGAAAAATTATGTGAGGGTAAAATTTAAATGCTTATGAATGAACATGAAAATAAACGTGTGCTTATTGGGAGTGTTAGTAGTAGTGTCCACTGCAGCCTAGCTCAAACGCCGCTGGCAGAGAATAACCAGGGCTAAAATGCTTCATCTCAATTGCAAACTATAGCCTACAGCAGAGATAAAAGTAAAAAAAATGTTTAAAAAAATTCCCCAAAAAGGTTTTACCGAGACAGGTAGAGGAAAGGGTTTCCCGGACCTCTCGTCTGCAGAAGAGAGGAGGGGGGTATCACTGGTAAAGTGCGTGGTCGCGTGGGAGTGATACAAGACAGCAACTGCGACTTGATTTGTCAAGACTTCAAGTTTCTCTCACGCTGAGCTCCAACATTTGCTTGGTTTTCTAAGATAATAAAACTTTTAGAAAAATTATTTTTTGAAAAAAGTTAGCCAACATTTTTGTGTCTTGCATACAACTGACTGGTGATGCGTAATTATTTTTATATGCCTGTCTCCAATAAATTATTTTACAAAGGCTTTTTCCAGATTTAATCATTTTAACCGGCTTATGCTTCATTCCATTTATAGACTGTATGTGATGAGAAATGAATAGCGATGTCAAATTAAAAATCTACTTATTCATATACAGTTGTGCACTTCACTTTTTGCATACTTTATTGTGTTGTAGATTTCATTTTAAATTGATAAAATTGCCATTTCTGCCCATCAATCTACACTCAATAAACAATAATGACAAACATGTTTTTAGAAATGTTTGTGTATTCAATTTTTTTTTATTCAAAATCAAAAACTGAAATTTCTCATGTACTACATAGTATTCATACCCTTTGCTTTAATGTATTTTTAAAGTATAATATTTCATATTTGGTTGCATATCCTTTGCATGGTGTTACATCCTAAAGTCTGTGACCCATGAACATCAAAAGACTCTCGATATCTTATTTTCAGATACTGTTACAAGCGATACTATAACCTCTCTGCATTTGAATCAAACAAGCCCCAAACCATCACTCTATGGCCAGATATGGAGTAGATGTGGATGGATCACTTTAATGGTTTCTTCTCCTGACTTTTTCCCCATAGAGTTCTATAGAAAAATTAGTCAGGAGAAATAACCCTTGCAGTGATCCACTGAGACTCTCAATTATTTCTTATTTCTCCTGACTCATTTTTCTATATAACTCTATGGGTAAAAAGTCAGAAGAAGAAACCCTTAAAGTGATCAATCCACATCTACTTCATATCTGGCCGTTGAGTGATGGTTTTGGGCTTGTTTGATGACGTACAGCCATTTCGCCAGTCATGTATTCCATACTGTGCCAGTGTAATTTACATCTGAATCTAGTCTCTCCCCCCAATTTCCATAGAGATCCATTCAAATGCAGAGAGGTTATAGTATCGCTTGTAACAGTACCTGAAAATAACATATTGAGAGTCCTTTGATGTTGATGGGTTACAAACTTCAGAAAGTAACAGCATGCAAATGATATGTGACCAAATATTAAATAAAAAGGCATTAAAGCAAAGAGTGTGAATACTTATGTACTGATAACAAGAAATTTTAGTTTTAGATTTTTAATACATTCGCAAAAATTTCTAAAAACATGTTTTCACCTTGTCATTATGGGCTATTGAGTGTAGATTGATGAACAAAAAATGGCAATTTTATACATTTAAGATTAAATCTACAACACAATAAAGTGTGCAAAAAGTGAAGAGATTTGAATACAGCACAACTGTATTATTTTTGCCAATTATGATACACAAGTCTACATGTACAGCCACATTTTGCCACTTTTATGATCAGCTCCTCATTTAAGAATAAATCAGATTTTTTTTCCAAAGAGCACCTTTTTGTTTATCACCTGTTGACTCCGCAGTGCTCGGAACAAAAGTATTTTTTTTATTATTCAGGCTGCACAACAATTTTTCCCTCACTGTTCATCGCATGCAATGTTGCTGCCTCGCCACTGGGAAAAAGCGTACGCCAAGTCAAGAGCTGTCATGAAATTTCATCATACAGTACACCCACGTTCATTTTGATAACTCAGATTTGAACGTACGCCTGAATGATAAATGAGGCCCAGGGTGTTTTATCAGATTTGAACGTACGCCTGAATGATAAATGAGGTCCAAGGTGTTTTATCAGATTTAAACGTACGCCTGAATGATAAATGAGGTCCAAGGTGTTTTATCAGATTTGAACATACGCATGAATGATAAATGAGGTCCAAGATGTTTTATAAGATTTGAACGTACGCATGAATGATAAATGAGGTCCAAGATGTTTTATAAGATTTGAACGTACGCATGAATGATAAATGAGGACCAAGGTGTTTTATTAGATTTGTACGTACGCATGAATGATAAATGAGGCCCAAGGTGTTTTATCAGATTTGTACATACGCCTGAATGATAAATGAGGTCCAAGGTGTTTTATCAGATTTGAACGTACGCCTGAATGATAAATGAGGTCCAAGGTGTTTTATTAGATTTGTACGTACGCATGAATGATAAATGAGGTCCAAGGTGTTTTATCAGATTTGTACGTACGCCTGAATGATAAATGAGGTCCAAGGTGTTTTATCAGATTTGAACGTACGCCTGAATGATAAATGAGGTCCAAGGTGTTTTATCAGATTTGAACGTACGCCTGAATGATAAATGAGGACCAAGGTGTTTTATCAGATTTGTACGTACGCCTGAATGATAAATGAGGTCCATGGTGTTTTATCAGATTTGAACGTACGCCTGAATGATAAATGAGGTCCAAGGTGTTTTATCAGATTTGTACGTACACATAAATGATAAATGAGGCCCAAGGTGTTTTATCAGATTTGAAAGTACGCATGAATGATAAATGAGGACCAAGGTGTTTTATTAGATTTGTACGTACGCATGAATGATAAATGAGGCCCAAGGTGTTTTATCAGATTTGTACGTATGCCTGAATGATAAATGAGGTCCATGGTGTTTTATCAGATTTGAACGTACGCCTGAATGATAAATGAGGTCCAAGGTGTTTTATCAGATTTGAACGTACGCATGAATGATAAATGAGGCCCAAGGTGTTTTATCAGATTTGAAAGTACGCATGAATGATAAATGAAGCCCAAGGTGCTTTATTAGATTTGTACGTACGCATGAATGATAAATGAGGCCCAAGGTGTTTTATCAGATTTGTACGTACGCCTGAATGATAAATGAGGTCCAAGGTGTTTTATCAGATTTGTACGTACACATAAATGATAAATGAGGCCCAAGGTGTTTTATCAGATTTGAAAGTACGCATGAATGATAAATGAGGCCCAAGGTGTTTTATCAGATTTGAAAGTACGCATGAATGATAAATGAGGCCCAAGGTGTTTTATTAGATTTGTACATACGCATGAATGATAAATGAAGCCCAAGGTGCTTTATTAGATTTGTACGTACGCATGAATGATAAATGAGGCCCAAGGTGTTTTATCAGATTTGTACATACACATGAATGATAAATGAGGCCCAAGGTGTTTAATCAGATTTGAACGTACGCATGCATAATAAATGAGGCCCATGGTGTTTTATCAGATCTGTACGTACGCATGAATGATAAATGAAGCCCAAGGTGATTTATTAGATTTGTACGTACGTATGAATGATAAATTAGGCCCAAGGTGTTTTATCAGATTTGTACGTACACATAAATGATAAATGAGGCCCAAGGTGTTTTATCAGATTTGAATGTACGCATGAATGATAAATGAGGCCCAAGGTGTTTTATCAGATTTATCTGCTTCTGTTTTCCGGACATATTTTATGCTTTTTTTTATAATCTGTGAAGCACAATTTTGTTCGAAAAATTATATATAAAGTGTATTATAAATATTTATGTTATCCAGGACTTTTTCCCTTTTTTCAATGCTTCATTTAAAAGGGGCTTGTTTTGTCACAGAAAACACAATATCTGCTTGATTATAAGTTAGTGCAGGGCTTCAGAAAATCACAGCTCTGCATTTTGTCATATGCTCTCATGGGGACAAGGAGTTTGATTTGTCTTTCAGAGTGAAAACGTAACTGGCCGTCATCACAGCTGTGTGTTTTCCATTTTGGCTCTGGTCAAGAAGGCGGGCTCAGAATGAGAAAGTAATAGGCCCAATCTCAATGTCTGCCCTTACACCCTCACAAACTTTGAGGCGCGTTCCCGATAAGTTAGCATGGGCTCAGGGCTGTCCCACTGTAAAATCAGCAAGTGCATGAGGGCTCTGTCGCAGACTTTTTGAGCCTTTTATGTGGACTTTCCGCATAAAATCCTGCAGACTTTGCTGAGAGAATCACCCACAGTTCATAGTGTTTCTGACGATAAAAACAGAAACGCAGCCGGAAGTGTCCCAAAAATTGTCAACAAACAACGTGAGTTTTTTCAGTGGGTACTAACCTCAAATTAAAAGCACCGATTGTCATAAATATCTTGCATGTGAGACAGGCGTTGTCAAGGCAATATATAACATCGCAAAGTACTGTCCCATTCCTCATTTGTACCATTTCGAGCCCTTGCACTCTCATGCACTCACGCACTCATGCTCGGCACGCATGTGACGTCACCCAAACGCTGTGACGGCTCCTTTGAGAGTCCTTTGGGCTCAGGGCGGACATTGAGATGGGGCCATCGGCTTTATCAGAGATGTGTGTCCTCCATTGTGGCTCTGGGTAGAGAGGTGGGCTCAGTCTGTTTCCTGGGGCACTCTCGGTCAGGTGAAGTATACGACTCACACATTTTATTAAGTGTTATTTAAACTCTACAGACCTGTTGTTTTGATGAATGTTGTGTTTGAGAAATCATTATGGTTCTGTCCTCCTACACCTGTTCTTCCCTCCCATTTGTGTTATTCTGTTGATTTCATCTCATTTCTGTCACTTCTTTTCTCCCTTCTTGAAAACATTTTGAAAGGCTGTTATTTTACTCCTCTGTTCTGTACTGGATTTAATCAACATTATTCACAAACTTTGCCTCCAGAACAGCCTTAATTGTACCCGGCATGAATTCAACATTCATTAGAGATTTTGGTCCATGCTGACTGGAGAATATCATGTAGTTCCATTTTTTGACTACACATTCATGCTGCAAACATCCCATTCTACCTCATCCCAAAGGTGCTATATTGGATTGAGATCTGGGAACTGTGCAGGCCATTGGAGTAAACAGAAGTCACTATCATGTATATAATAGTAGAATGATTTCTGAACTTGCCAAAATATTTTTGAAGGGGGGCATAAAGGTAGCACTAGAATTTAAACAAATGTTGATTTAATCCAGGCTATCCTGCTGCAACAGCTATACAAGATTAGTGACAGGTGAATGTGAGGTCACAGGAAAGTGCGAGATAGGAGTTTCCCTCAGTGCTTTGTGTTAGTATAGAGATAGCTGGGATGTCATGTAACACTATCAATGCGTGGTTTTGAATTATTCAGCCTGAATATGGTTTTCCCTGGTATAGTCTGAAGCTATAGAACAGCACGGTTGCCCTGTTGTATGCCGTTTCCAAATCTCCCAAATGGCTGCACTTGTTGGCTATGAAAGGACTCATCTGTGCATACATGATGACTCTGTAGTGCTTCACCATCATTACCTGTTGAGTGGGTGGAGTAGAGCCTCAATGATTCAATATCCTTAAGCCTCAATGAGTAAATATCCATAAACCTCAATGAGTCAAGATTCACAACCGGCAATGAGTCAATATTCATAGACAAAACATTTTCATTGCTGTCGCTAGTTAGTCGGTTCTACAATTAGCGCTGCATAATCGTGTTTAGCACAAAATAGTTACAACACAAGTGATACTTCTCTCTCTCTGCTGAGTTTCTGTAGTCCCTCACCATCATTACTTACCTGCTGAGTGCATGGAGCAGACCCTCAATGATTCAATATCCATAACCCTCAATGAGTCAATTTTCATAAATGTCAGTGAGTCAATGAGGCAATATTCATAAACTTCACTAGTAAATATCCATAAACCTCAATAAGTCAAGGAATCAATATCCATACATCTCAAGGAGTCATTGACAATAAAACCCAATAAGTCAATATCCATAAATCTCAAATCTTCATAAACCTCAATAGCCATGAATCTCAATGAGTCAATGCCTCAATATCCATAAACTTCAATGAGTCAATATTCATAAACCCAAATGAGTCAATATCCATAAAAAAAGCATGATCATTGCTGTCGCTATTATTTAGTTCTACAATTAGCATTGTGTAGCGCCCGTCCATTTTGGGACCCAACATGCGCCACTGTCATGTGATCCTGGGCAGAATTCACAAAACATGTGACCAGTAGTACTGGATACAGTACATCACTTCCCCATTTGTATCCTATAAAAAAAACTTTGGGAACTTTCTGTTCAGCCTCTTGGCATTGACTCTTGGGCTGTGTCTGAATCAGAGCCCTATCTACTGCGCCCTGTCTCCTGCAAGCAGTGCACTGGCAGAAGCGTGCTGTTTAATGCACTGTTAATTACTGCACTGTTCAGCAGTCCGCAAAAAATATCCACCATACTATTTTTCAAATGAACTGTGGAAGTGTCGTAAGCAGGTCATAAGACATCCCCACCAGTGTTGCCATGTCCGCGGTTTCACAGCTAAATTGAAATACTTTCAAAGTGCAGTCACGGGTAAAAATGAAAAGTCGCAAAGCACGCACTTATTTAAAAAAGTTAAAATATGATGATTTCTATTTAAAATACGTTGGTTTCGGTTAAAAATATATTTTTTATATATATATAATCGTGTCCACCAAGGGAGCAGTTTAACACTAGTGCGACACCAATTGGCGTTGTGATTTTAAATTTTGAATAATTTAATCCGTGTTTATCAAAAAGTCAAAGTCAAAAAGTCAAAGTCAGTTTTATTGTCAATTCTTCACATGTACCAGACATACAAAGGAATCGAAATTACGTTCCTCACTATCCTACGGTGAAGACAAGACAGGACATTTCAAAAGAAGGTAAAAAACAGTAAAAGTAAAGTGCACCGGCACAACAAGAAAAGACAGACATGAAGAGACATTTACAATACTTAAATAAAACAAAGAGTTCACAGTGTTCACAGTTTGATATATAAGAGTTAGGAGTTGTAATAGTGCAACAGTCAGTAATAGCAGCAAAAAAACTAACAAAAAAATAATAATAATATTTTCTGTTTGACAGAAGTGTGCGAGTGGCATAGCGGTAGTGCAAGTGGTCAAGGGTTCAGAGTTCAGAGTGCAAATGTAATGTGGTCAAGGGTTCAGAGTGTTCTTTGGGGGGGGGGGCAGAGTTTTTAGTTTCCTGGCAGCCTGTTGGATGGAGCTGGGGGTAGTGAGGGGAGAGAGTTTAACATCCTAACAGCCTGGTGGATGAAGCTGTTGGTGAGTCTGGTGGTACGGGAACGGAGGCTCCTATACCTCCTCCCAGAGGGCAAGGGGCTAAACAGATTGTGTGCGGGGTGGGTTGCATCGCTCACAATCGTGATAGTTTTCCGGGTGAGGCGGGTGGTGTATATGTCTTGCAGGGAAGGGAGAGAGGCACCAATGATCCTTCCAGCCGTGTTCACTATGCGCTGCAGGGCTTTTCTGTTGTAGTTCGTGCAGCTCCCGCCCCACACGGTGATGCAGCTGGAAAGGATGCTCTTATGGCATGTTTCTGTCCTGCCCTGACTTTATCTAAATAGTTATACTGCAAATACCTATGTTGTTATAATTCATCTTAGAAAACTGAGTTAGATGAGTTTTTCTTGATTTTCTTTCCCTCAAAGACACCCTCTAACCGCCACGTTCAACGCCATTTGGTGTTGGTACCCAAGTGTGACTCGCTGCTTCTGTCCTCCGGGAGCCGTATTGACTGCATTTGCATAATGGCTGTATTAGAGACAGTGATCATGTAGGCTATGTAAACTGTTATTTTACGGGGCGGCTGTGGCTCAGGAGGTAGAGCGGGTCGTCCGCTGATCGCAGGGTTGGTGGTTCGATCCCCGGATCCTCCTGTCCACATGTCGAAGTGTCCTTGGGCAAGACACTGAACCCCAAATTGCTCCCAATGAGCAGGCTAGCACCTTGCATGGCAGCTGCCGCCATTGGTGTGTGAATGTGTGTGTGAACGGGTGAGTGAGAGGCCATTGTAAAGCGCTTTGGATAAAGGCGCTATATAAGTGCAGTCCATTTATTTTATATACCCAAAAAAATAAGTAAATAAAATTTATTAAAATGTGTTTTATTTTCCTAGAGGAAAGACTCTAACAGTAGTTTCAAAGTTTTAGCCTATATAAGCTACTGTTTACAGTTTCAAACAAACAAATTTCATCATTGTTTATACTATGATTCTGTCCTGTCATGACTTTTTCAACATAGCAATACTGCAAAAGCCTATAATTATGAATTATATCATTATAAAAGTAAGCTACACTTTACACAGAGATTAGTTTTTCTTTTTTTTTTATTCCTAACAACACAACTGAACACATCATGCAAAAGAATAGCAGAGAATTGTCTTTGCACATCACATGACCGGTGTTGTAGTCCACAACTTCTGAGTCCGAGTCCGAGTCCACACCGTCCGAGTCCGAGTCCACACCGTCCGAGTCCACACCGTCCGAGTCCGAGTCCACACCGTCCGAGTCCAAATCCAGCACTAAAAATTCTGCCATATATATTTCTCAACTTAAATTGTATTTAATAGATACATGTATGTATATAAGTTCCAGACAAGGAAAATTTGTATTTGTGCCAAAATAATGTAAGCTGAGTTGAGTGCAATTTATACATACAGACGTGCTCAAATTTGTTGATACCCCTGGTAAAAATTAGTAAAAAGGGTTGTAAAAAAATTAACTGTTTGGTGAATTAGCTTAATTTCATACTGAACATTTTTTAAAACAACATCAAAAGACTCTTGATATCTTATTTTCTGGTACTCTTACAAGCGATACTATAACTTTTCTGCATTTGAATGCCACCAAATATAAAAATTATTACTTTATTCTACATTATGTTAAACTGTCAAATATTTTTTGATGCCCGAAAATGGGGGGGGAGGGACTATGTACAAAAGGTTCTATAATTTCTAAATGGTTCATATGATAAAAATACTGGATGGAAATACCTTCAAATTAACGCTGACAGTCTGCACTTCAACCTCATTGTCATTGTATATCTATTCAAACTCAAAATGTACAGAACCAAAATAACAAAAAAATGTGTCACTGTCCAATGAATTATGGTGCTCACTGTATATATACAGTATATATATACATTTTTGTAACACATGGGGTTCATTCCAATCGCTTATTTTTCTCCTTGCATGCTTTCTTCACATCCTTTCCTCGCTCTTTAGCTCCGCCCAATGGAGGACGCAAGAAAAGGTTGCAAGGATCAGATACGAGGATGGAGGAATCGAGGCAACATGCATTCGGCAAATGGAACGTCCTTGCTCAATCAAGCGTCAGCGGCATACTATGCTTACTTGTTACTTGTTAGAATCTTTCATGAACAAACATAGCTTTTGTTAGTCATAAAAAATGAGTGTTCTTGTGGATTAAAGCACATTAGAAAAATAGAAATGAACAGTAAAATTGGATTTGTGTAGGGGTGTACCTGCCACGTGGCTGATCTGGAGAGGTGGACAATTTAAACAAGTCATTTGTTTAAAAAAAAGGCTTTTGCAAAGGCTACATTCGTGTTTCCTCACTGAAGCATGCTTCGGTAGCCTTTCCGTTTCACGCTTCTCGCTCGTCCAAGGAGCATTTAGCGGTTTGGAATGTCTTTAAAGATGGCAAACCTAAATCCATTTTTAGGTGAGGACAGAGGAGACTAGGGTGGATAAAATAAGCGATTGTAAGGAAACCCTAGGGAGCGTCCCAATATTCTTCACTCACCACCTCCTTTCCTCCATTACCCCACTCCCCCACAGCCACTCCTCGCCTACCCGGAAGTATGCAAAACTTCCTGAACATTTTAAGTACAAGTAGTTGCATGTACAATATACAATGTACTTGACATTGCGGTTTGCATCAAGACATTAATCAAGTTGTAACTATTTGGAAGTAATATGTAGCCAAATCAGCAACATTATGACACAAACATCGGTTTCCGGGGCACGGAGGAGAGGAGGTGGTAGTGGAGGAAAGGAGGGTGCATTTTTGGAGTATTGGAACGCATAATTTAATATTGAAGTTCATAATAATGATTTTAATGATTTTATGAGACTGATTAATTGTACTTTTGCACCATTTGGTCACCAGATGAGGTTCTGTATGTATATTCTCAACACTAGTTGGCGCTCGTGTGAGGGTATGCGTGTATATTTACCGGCCTAACTGGTAAACCAGTGCAAAGCTATATAGATTTATATTTATTCTGCATATTCATTGGTGCCTCCATTTGAGGACTGTTAAGATGCACACGTTTGTATTTTCTGTCCTCACTAGTACCAAACTCTTATGGAAACTAAACTGCAGCTGCATAATCCTGTTTAGCATAAAATGCTTATGACACAAGTGCTACTTCTCTCTCTCACTCGTTGTAGGACACCAAGAAATTCTACCAAAGCAATTACTCTCTTTTTTTCTCTGCCAACAGATGTTATGGTGCCCCCTGGAGTTCAGGCAAAGTTAAGAAAGAAGACTGTAGAAGAAAGAAGACAGTATGACTAATTGCAGCCTTTAGAGCACCACTTGCTTGATCCCTACTGGCTCTTTAGTTAGTGGTGTAGAATGAGCATCAGCAGCAGTACAGGCTTTCTTTGTCCTGATCATAAATAGCAGTACTGATGTAGAGGTCAGAGGGGACGGGCATGTGTCTGTAATGATGTGTCCATCAGGGACAATCTTAGCCTGTAGGACTCAATTACAGCAGTAATGGGTGCACTTCTGCTGGTAGAGATTTCTTTTTAAATTATTTGTCATGCCTTAATTCATTTCTAGCGCTTCCATAAACTAATAAATAAATCTAGCACTAGCAGTATTCGGAGTGCTGGTCACATCTTTTGTACAGAAATGGTGGTACAGGACAGGTGAGGCTATTTAATGAATTAGGGTGACCTATGTGAAACCCCCATTAAAAGTGAATGTTTGTGATGCAACAGCTACATCTTTAACATGCAAATGTGACACGATGCACCAACTAATTGGGTCATTTGTGTCAGGCCTGGGTGATAGGCTATTTAAAACCCATACTGCATAGTCTAAAACCACATGGATGGTGTTCAGTTCAGTGCCTTTCTAATGAATATAAAGCCAGATTAACAGCTTCATGCAAACAATCCTATTTTCTATGATGAAATGGGTGCCTATAGTTCATGAGTGAGAGGTGTTCTTCCTCTTTCACTCATGAGCCAGCCAATTTATTCCAGCCATGGAGATAAATATTCAACTATTTCAACTGGCAGTGCCAGTGCTGGGAAGAATCAATTATTCTTCAACATTAAATACCTTTTTGCAGTAAAATAACCTGTTGATACAAACAGGTACGGGTGAACTCTGTGAGATCTGTATTGTATAAGAAACCAACCATAAAGTTCTGGGGAACTATGGAGCATGCACGTCTGTACTTTTATCCATTAATAATTGAAAAGGGACAGATTATTAGCAGACTTTTTGTAAGAACTACAGACTGTTTATATGGTTTCTGTTTGTGTGTGTGTATGTGTGGTATATTTTACTGAGCAGAAGCCTGTGTCTACACAGAGTTGTTTTTATTTCTGTATTTTTTTTAAGTAAGTGGAGGAGAACACATTGCATCTTTGTGCTGTGGGTTTGAAAGAGAGCAAGAGAGTGAGAGCAACAGAGCGAGAGTGAGACCTTTGAATGTGTGTGTTCTCTCTCTCTCTCCCTCTGTTTCATGGAATGCATGTCCCTTTCTCTGTCGCTGTTTGTGTTCAGATACGTTCTGTCAGTCCGACCTCTGCCAGTACATCTATATGCCTTTACTGTCTCCTATATGCCAGCTCCCATGGTCCACAGTTCATAAAATATCGGTCGATGCTAATCAAGATACTCTACTATATATGCAGGTAATATTTGTATATAAAGAGTCAGAGGTAATAACATTGCATTTTGTATTTCTCCTAAAAGGCAATTTGTTTAAATGTATTTGATAAATACTCAGTCAGCTGGGTGACAACAATTAAGAAGAGCAAGGTAGGGACGTGATGAGGTGGGGAAGTTGCGTGAACGTCTCGTAAACTAGTCTGTATCTACTACATGCAATGTTCTGAATGAGAGCCACATCTGATCGAATTGTGTGAGTATATGTAAATATCCTCAACAGTGATTGGAGTAAGATAGCTGCGTCTGAACCAATCGCGTGTATCCAATCCTCAACAATGCAACAAGATCATGCATCTACATGTGTCATGTGCTGCTGGCAATCATTGAATATCATTCCCCTACAAGTGCCACTCTTTATTTTTGCATTTTGAAAGTATACATTTAATATGTGCTGTGATATTTAATATTTTTGTCTCACTGTAATTGTTACTTGGTTTGCTCCGATTATTTCGTAAGGTAGCCTAATGTTTTTATGTTGATTGGAAGTGTTTCAATCATGGATTAAATGTATAAACTTTGTGATACATTTAGCTTTCACATTATGAGTGTATTCTGAAATGTAAACAATATACAATAGGAAATATCCCTGTTGTGATGGGCAATGCATTCTCATTTGTACATTTGCTATTTTATTGTAAACCTAGGTCTAATTAATTTGTCTGAACAAACGAGCTGACTCAGACATGATTAATACTGACCATGGACAGCCTTATGGAGACAGCAGTAACAATAACGTTGTTTATATAATAATAATATTTGTAAAGCAATTTTCTTAAAACAAGTTTATAAAGTGCTTCAGAATCAAATACAAACAAGTCAAATAAAGGCAAATAGGAAATATATCTAAAATCAAGTGAAATAAAAATTATTCATGTAAAATACCTAAAGGTAAAATACAGTACAATAAAATTCAATAATGCACCTAAATACCATGGCTATTAAAATTAAGTTAAAAGCTTGGCTAAAAAAAAAAATGTTTTAAGAAGGGATTTAAAAGAAATGACTGATGTAACAAGCCTGAGCTCCTCAGGCACGACATTCCAAAGTTGTAAGTCATCAAGCGTTTGACGTATCAAACAAGCCTTAAACCATCACTCTGCTCTCAGATATGCAGTAGATATTGATGGTTTCTTCTACTGACTTATTTTTCCAGAGAGTTCAATAGAAAAATGTGTCAGGAGAAACAACCCTTAAAGTGAACTATCCATATCTACTGCATATCTGGCAGCAGAGTGATGGTTTGAGGCTCGTTTGATACCTTAGACCAGGGGTGTCCAATCTTATCCGAAAAGGGCCGGTGTGGGTGCAGGTTTTTGTTTTAGCCCAGTACAAAGACACCTGATTCTACTTATCAATGTCTTGATTGAATACCATGATTAGTTCATAAGTTGAATCAGGTGTAGTAGTGCTGGGCTAAAACAAAAACCTGCACCCACACCGGCCCTTTTCGGATAAGATTGGACACCCCTGCCTTAGACCCTTGATGACGTACAGCCATTTCGCCAGTCATGTGTTCCATACTGTACCAGCTTAATTTACAGCTGAATCTAGTCTTACCCCCCAATTCTCATAGAGATCAGACATCAGACCCTTGATGACTTACAGCCATTTTACCAACCATGTATTCTATACTGTTCCAGTGCAATGTACAGCTATATCTAGTCCCACCCCCCAATTCCCATAGAGATCCATTCAAATGCAGAGAGGTTATAGTATCGCTTGTAGGAGTACCAGTCTTGATATTTTTTGGGGAAGTCGAGGCATGCAAAAAATATGCAACCAAATATTATCTCATCCCGGCTTGATTATTGTAACACTCTGTTCTCCTGCCTCAACAAAACATCAATAAACCGGTTACAACAGGTCCAAAATGCTGCAGCCAGATTACTCACTCGGTCCAAAAAAACATGCCACATCACTCCAATCCTTTCCGCCCTGCACTGGCTCCCTGTCCATCTCAGAACACAATTTAAAGTCCTTGTCTTCACATATAGAGCTGTCCATGGCCAAGCCCCCGCCTACATTCACGACCTTATCCACCCTTACAGGATAAACCGGGCCCTGAGGTCCTCCGAGCAAGGCCTTTTAAGGGTGCCACGAACCAGATTAAAAACTAAGGGGGACCGTGCCTTTGAGGCGGTGGCCCCAAGGCTATGGAATGAACTCCCCCAGGACCTGAGAGCCTCAGTCTCAGTGGAGATTTTTAAGGGGCAGCTGAAGACTCACCTTTTCCGACAAGCTTTTGGGGTGTCGGGGGAGGTGAGTTTTTAGCTGTCCTACAATGGTGTTTCGTCCTAAACTGTACTGCTGTGTTTCATGCCTTTTTTTGTATATGTTATAGTTGTATTGTATTGTGTTGAGAAGGGCGCTATATAAATAAAGTTTTACTTACTTACTTAAAAATTATTACTTTATTCTACATTATGTTAAACTGTCCAATATTTTTTGATGCCCGGAAATGGGAGGAACTATGTGCTAAAGGTTCTATAATTTCTAAATGGTTCATCTGAAATGGATGAAAATACCCTCAAATTAAAGCTGACAGTCTGCACTTCAACCTCATTGTCATTGTATCTTTGCAAACTCAAAGTGCTAAAGTATAAAACCAAAATAACAAAAAATGTGTCACTCTCCATGAATTATGGTGCTCGCTGTATATTGTTGTTGTGAGTATGTTAAACGTTGGTTCAAAACCACCTTTTCGAGAACCTTTGACAAAAATGGCAGCTTGGAACAGGCCTATAATTATTTAGAGCTGAAGGCTCCAAGGAAGGAGTTTTTTTAAAAGAGGCTGAACCACAGCATGCTTAAAACAGGAGGGGAAAACACCACTAGACAATGAGCTGTTAACAATAGAAAGGATAGTAGGGTCAACAGTGTCAATAACCTCATTCAGCAGACTTCTGGGAACAATGTCCAGTGAGCATGTAGAAGAGTTCCTACAGGAAACTCTCTTTAGTAATGATGTGTTACTTGCTGAAGGTTGGTTAATTGGTTAGTGCAGAGGTAGTTGAATAGCTGAGTGCCAGGTCTTGAGTGGTGGGGCAGATCTGACGCCTAATATATTCTCAACCTTGGATAAACAAAATAATAAAGATTCTTCACACTTTGCAGAAGAAGCTTAAAGAGGTAGGAAACAACACTATTTATCACAAAACTTTTGAATTGTGACATTTTTTGCAATTAAATCAGAAAATAATTTTGCCCTAGTAATTTTGCCCTTAACCGCCTTTGGATATTGGGCCATCTGGTCTTTTAGAATGTCGTGGAGGATATGAAGCTTATTTGCTTTGTAAGGTAGTGATTTGCTTATCGTTTAATGTTCATTTTTATTTTTATATTAAGTAAGCTGAAATTAGTTAGCTAACATTAACTAGCTAGTTATGTTGAGCATAATGGCTGTTTTGCATTATTAGCAATATTAAAATGTCATTAAAAATGTAACCCCATCAATGTTAATGAATTTTCCTCCTTCAAAGTACTTATGTTCACTATTTATTGTTTTGAACCAGTTTTATGTGCAGTGATCTATAAACCAGCTAATCCAAATACTAGTTGTATGTCAGAATCTTTTGAATTTTTATCTGCAATAGTGATGAAATATGACCAGATAATGGTTGCAGGTGATTTTAACTTTCATATTGATTCATGCTCTAATAGTGCTGTTATTGAATTCCTAAATCTCACAGACTCCTTAAACTTAGTACAGCATGTCTCTGGTCAAACCTACAAACATGGCCATACTTTGGACTTGGTTTTTACACTTGGACTGAACCTGCATAATATTGCGATGGAAGACATATTTGTTTCTGATCATCTTAGCATTGTTTTTGATGTCCAGATTCCTGTTTCCCTAAAACATAGCAAGCACATTTTTCTCTCCAGCATCATTAATTCACAAACTGCCTTAAAGTTTTCATCCATCTATGCCAGTCACAAAGTAAGTTTAGAAGTAACACCAAGTACTGATGACATGTTAAATCATTTCAACAGTGTATGTCAGAGTATTCTAAATGACATCACTCCCTTTAAAGTTAGGTCAAAAGCAAATGGCAAAACTCAACCATGGATTGATGAGAACATAAGGATATTAAAGCGATCCTGCAGAAAAGCTGAACGTAACTGAAAGAATTATAGACTAGAGGTCCACTATGCTTTTATGAAGAACTTTTTTATGTCCTAAAATAAGGCTATTAAAGATACAAAAGCATAATATTTCTCCTGCCTTATTTATACAAATAAGCACAACTCCAGATTCTTATTCAAAACTATCGATCACCTTGTGAATCAAGCTCCTGCTTGTGCTGTTGCCTCATCTGATGAGGATTGTGAAATGTTTTTCCTTTTCCATTGGAAAGATTGCCAATATTCATCAAAATTCATCAGACTGTGCCTTACGATGAATTACCCTGCCCTGCTACTAATCTAAATCTATTGAATTATTTTAATGTAATTTCTTTCCAATAACTTATGGACACTATCAAAGGGCGCTTTCACATATTGAATGCGGGTCTCTTGCCCAAATCCCTGGAGCGCTTCCACAGATTCCAAAAAATATGGTTTGCATTCACAGTTGTAAACTTGTAAACGTTTTCAAACTCTGTGATGCAAAATTTTGTTGCACGCACCACTAACGGTTAATAAGTAACTTCAAAGCGAAGATGGAAAACAACATCCCCTTTTTTATGTCGGGAGCTCTGGAATTCCACGAAAAAAAATTTAACGCATAATACCTGGTACCAAGAATCGTATCCTGGACAGACCTCTGCAACAGGCACCAGGATTTTCTTGGTTTAGAAAAAATATATATTTCCCAAGTTACCCCTTATGAGGGCTCTTTGGGAAAGAAAAATTTGCACTGGCCATTCAGTGTACTGCAGCCTTTAAGTAGGAAGTACGGAAGCCCTGAAGCGCAAGGTGAAAAAAAAATTTTTTAAGAGCTATCTCGTATTAACGAGATAGTTAAGTCGTTATTTCGAGATAATAAGTCGTTAATACGAGTTATTATCTCGTTAATACGAGATAGGTAAGTCGTTATTTCGAGATAGTAACTCGTTAATACGAGTTATTATCTCGTTAATTCGAGATAGTGAGACGTTTATATGAGTTATTACGTCGTTTGTTCGAGATATTATCGCGTTTATACGGCTTGTTTATACGAGTTATTAACGCGTCTGTACGGCACGTTTTTACGAGATATGAACTCTGATTTCAATGTGTATTTTGAGTGCAATTAAAGCTGTTTTTGAGTCCTTACGTGCTTCATTTTGACATGGGGGGACGAGGGGCTGTATATTATTTTCATATTTGTAACACTTAAAATATAGGCTAATGTTACTGAAAACACATGTGTTAACTCTAGCTGCATTGTGTATTGAACAAATGATGCATCTATCAGGTTTAGAGATAATTAGCTGCCAATCGATGGTGTTTATTAGGCTGTTTTATTTGAGATTAAATGCATAAACTTATATTTTACAGTGCAATTGTAATAGAAGAGATGTTCTCATTCTCGTCAGGAGAGGGCAGTATGGTCACGCGAATCATTGATTCGTTTCTTTCTGGGTACGGGGATTTTGAAGACAAAATGTGACACAATAAAATAAATAAATAAGAAATGAAATAAATCAATATATATATTAATTATTTTACACATCCGCCATATTATGCTGTCAAGATCAGCGTATTTGGTAGTGTATTGACAGATGCAGAGCTCACCTGATAAAACTCGGTTAGGGAACTCTCAACTAATTTTCGTAAAATTTGACTTGTTATAAACGTGAGAAATATCTGCATAACACAGATTACCTTATTTCTAAATTCCCCAGAACAGCTATCCTATTTGTAAAATGTTCTTTTAACTAGGCTAGCCTACAGGAGTTGTCAACATGTAGTAACTGGCGGGGTAATAATGATAGATAACTGTGAGCAGTTATGGCTCCAAACTTTAACAATATTGTTACTTTTTATTGCATTATGCTATAGCCTAGGCTATGGCCTGTCGTAGTGCATAGTTACAGGTATATGACTTGGGTATATCATACGCACATCTAATTATATACGGCGAATCACACTACATTCTCGGCGAAGCTGATCGCCTGAATGAGGGAGCTATTTTTCTCCTGCTACGAGTAGCTAGGCTAACCCCCGTAAAATTGCATACGTAGGCTACGAGTTGTTAAGAAAAGCGAAGGTATCTAAACGTGTGAAGGTATCTAAGTGGAATACTCATTTTGTAATAATAGCTGGGCTATTTCTGCAGAATGCGATGTCCTGGAATATGGGTTTGGGTTCATTATTACCCCGTCAATTCCGCTTACCCTATACCACGGTGGCTCGTTATCGGAAATTTTTTAATTAATTCATTACATTACATTACATTACAGTCATTTAGCAGACGCTTTTATCCAAAGCGACGTACAGTAAGTGCATATAGAAAGGTCATCGAAGTAACTACAGAACAGATAAGAAAGCACATTCTTCCCATACAGTAGCAGCTATCCCTAGTAACGAACACAATGCAGTTCACAGTGAACTGGGTAAATCAGTAAATCAATCTATCTAATTCATGCCTACTGTACGCCAACAAGCAATTACTACATGTTGACAACTCCTGTAGGCTAGGAAATATGTATTTCTATTTAATTTCTTATTTATTCATTTTATTGTGTCACATTTGGTCTTCCAAAATCCCCGTACCCAGAAAGAAACGAATCAATGATTTGCGTGACCATACTGCCCTATCCTGACGAGAATGAGAACATCTCTTCTATTACAATTGCACTGTAAAATATCAGCATTTAATCTCAAATAAAACAGCCTAATAAACACCACCGATTGACAGCTAATTATCTCTAAACCTGATAGATGCATCATTCGTTCAATACACAACGTAGCTAGAGTTAACACGTGTTTTCAGTAACATTAGCATATATTTTAAGTGTTACAAATATGAAAATAATATACAGCCCCTCGTCCCCCCATGTCAAAATGAAGCACGTAAGGACTCAAAAACAGCTTTAATTGCACTCAAAATACACATTGAAATCAGAGTTCATATCTCGTAAAAACGTGCCGTACAGACGCGTTAATAACTCGTATAAACGAGCCGTATAAACGCGATAATATCTCGAACAAACGACGTAATAACTCATATAAACGTCTCACTATCTCGAATTAACGAGATAATAACTCGTATTAACGAGTTACTATCTCGAAATAACGACTTACCTATCTCGTATTAACGAGATAATAACTCGTATTAACGACTTATTATCTCGAAATAACGACTTAACTATCTCGTTAATACGAGATAGCTCTTAAAATTTTTTTTTTTCACCTTGCGCTTCAGGGCTTCCGTAAGGAAGAATTTGGTCCCTCTTGTGTTGAAGTTTTTACCAGTGTTTGTTTAATCCTTCTGGGAATATGGGGTTGAGTTTTCTAATCCAATGTCTTTCTGTCCTCCTGTGTCCAGTTCATGTTAGAATGCAGGCCTGATATTTATACTGCTTCAAGTCCATGGTGTAGGAACTGAGCCAATATGTGTGTGTCTGTTTTTATATGATTCTTTATGTTATATATGTGTTGTGCCAATCTGGTCTTAATTGTATTTCCTGTTTCTCCTACATATTTTATGTCACAGTGTGTGCACTTTCTGACATATATGCAGTTATATGTGTTAGCTGTGAGTGTTTGTTTAATAAGGTATGTTGTGTTTGTAGTGTTGTCTTTCACTGTAGTGGCCTGTTTGTAAAATATCGGGCCTTGTGTGGGTAAAATGTTGATTTCTGGTAGTTTACTACTTACCAGATGATTTTTAAGGTTTTTGTTTTTTTTGTAGGCCGAAATTATTTTGTATTCTTGGAGCAGGTCTGTGTTTTGCAGAATCCTGGCCAGGTTTCATTTAATTTTTCCGTTCGCTATTTGGCTGAATGTCGAGTAGGTGGTGATAAGTGGAATGATTTTTCTAGTGTCCTGTTTTGTAGCCAAGAAGGTTTTCCGAATCTGTCTGAGGAACGATCTGGAATATGCCCTTGGTTTTAATGCATTGAAGAGGGTCTTGGTAGCCTCCTCAAAGTCTGTAATGTGTGTGCAGATTCTGTTGAACCTTAGTAATTGGGATTTAATCAAACCTCTGAATGTATGTTTTGGGTGGAGACTGTCCTTGTGTAAGAGTGCATGTGTGTCTGTCTTTAAAAAAGACTTTAGTGTTTAATGTGTGTGTTTTGGGAAATGAGGGCCCCTTGTATGTGGTAGTGTTTAATTGTGATAGATGTGTGGTGCGTGCTGAGGATCCCTATGAAGTGTTTGAAATCTTCTGAGCTATGTGTCCATGTTCCCTAAATGTCATCTAACTACCTAAAATAATTAGTGGGGAGTTTGATGGTTTTTATTTTGCTTATGAAATCATACGTGTCTTTAATGAAGCTTTTGTGTTTTGTGGACAATGGATTGAGAAAAAAATCTAAGTATTCAGCTATCCTATAGGATACACTGTTGCAGTCTGAAATAATAGGCCTCCCTGCCGGGACCTCATATGGTATGCTTCAAGATTCTGGTGGCTTGTGTATTTTGGGGAGGGGGTACAAAATTCTAGATCTTGGCTTGTCCTCTCCCCTCAGATAAAAACTTGTTTTTTAGTGATGTATTTGTTTTCTACTCGTGCGTGTATGATGGCATTTATTTTCTGGGCCGTGTCTGGGTATATGGGTCCATCTAATTTTCTGTAATGTGAAATGTTGTGAAGTTGTCTATAGGCTTCCTGTGTGTATTGTGTTCTATTCATAATAACTATGGCACTTCCCTTATCTGCTGGTTTAATAATTATCTGTTTGTTGTTAGCCAGCTGTAGTAGTGCTTGGCTCTCACCTCTGCTGAGGTTGTTTTGGTCTTTGTGGGTTTGTGAGTTCAGTGCCTTAATCAGTGTGTTGTCCTCTTTAATAATTTGTGCGATCTCTTTAGGGATTTCTTCCAGTCTGGGTTCCCAGTTGGATTTTGGTGTGAAAGATGTCTGTTCCATGGTTTCCGCTCCCTCAAAGAAAGCTGCCTGTTTCAGTCTCCTGTGGAACTCCTGGACTTGTCCTTTGAGGGTTTCTTTTTGTTTTCTGCGGATATTTACTGTGGGTACAAATGACAGACCCCTGTTCAGCAGATTGATTTTTTTTGGGCCAGGGTTTGGTTCCCTTTCACATATGTATTCTGAAACGGATCAAGCCTCTAAACGCTCCAGGAAACGGATCAGAGAGCCATATGTGAAAGTGCCCTAGGTTAAAACCCTCCTCCAGTTCACCAGATATTTTACCTACCAGTCTGCTTAAAGAAGTCATGGCAGAAATTGGCCCGGATTGAGCTTTTATTATAAATAGTTCTCTCTGCACAGGGATGGTCCCAGAATATTATAAGTCTGCTTGCGTTCAGCCTCTTCTTAAAAAACCTAACCTTCATATCTCAGTTTTGAATAACTACAGACCTATTTCAAAGTTACCATTAATTTCTAAAATACTGGAGAGAGTAGTTTCAAAGCAACTCGTAGAAGTGTTGAAAAGATATATTAATATAAAATTTCAATCTGGCTTCCGGTAGCATCACAGTATGGAAACCGCCCTTCATAAAGTCACTAATGACTTACTGATGAATGCAGACGCTGGTTTTGGTTCCATCTTGTTGTTACATGACCTGAGCACTGCATTTGATACGGTCGATCACACTATTCTTATTGAAAGACTTAGACAATGGGGTGGGATTTCTGAGACTGCTTTAGAATGGTTTAAGTCCTACTTGTCAGATAGAACCTTCTTCGTCTCCATTGGACATTATAGATCCTCATTGGCTTTGGTCTGTTGTGGTATTCCACAGGGCTCTATTCTCGGTCCGACCTTATACACGGTACGGTTCTCCTTATACATGCTTCCCCTGGGCCATATTATTCGTCATCATAATTTGTCTTTTCATTGTTATGCTGATGACACGCAGCTCTACCTGTCTCTCAAACCTCATGCCTTGAATAAATTATCTGTTCTCCATGACTGCCTAGGGGATGTTCAAAGCTGGATGTCCCAAAATTTCCTTCAGCTAAACCCAGACAAAGAGTCACTCGTAAAAGGACTGAAAAGAGGTAATTTGATTAGCTATGGTTAAATCCAGCTGAAGCACACCGACTGATAAATATTCAGCATAACCCAGCCCATTTCCAACTTGCGCAGTGCTCTATGAGTTGTGCGTTCTTCGCCTCTGGTTCGAAAATAGCGAAATTCAGTAGCCACGCCTAGTGCACCATATGCTACGCCATTGATTATGAGTGGGCATTTTCCACTGCAAACAAACAAAAACTAAGAAGCCCCTGCCTGTACAACTTTTAAAGGTCTGGAGAATGTCTATGGTTTAAGTATGGCCTTCTTCTGTATTGGTTTCAATTGTGCTGAACTTTTGCCACATTTGACAAACAGCATACTATGCCCGCAATAAACCATGTTAAATGATTATAAGTATGGATCATGGCTATCATAATGTAGGCCTATATCAACATGATTATATGGTTGTACTTTATCGTTTTGCATTGGTACGTATGTGATGCGTTTCATCTATCGTGTCTGGCAAGCAGTGTACATTATATAAAAGCTCTAAGTTCTGGCCTCCCGGGGTGCATTGAAGATCAATGCCGTAGTGATTTTACACAAGCTTTATGGTTGAATACTGTTAGCATTAATTACATTTTGGGTGGGTAACGTATTCCATTTCTGTGATTTCTGCCATTGACGTAGTTTCTACGTACGCGGCTGCATATATCGGACTCATAAGAAGTTTCTATTAGAATCAATGACAGATAGCGTTTACACCCTAGAGTGGAGTCAATTATTGAACAGCATAATTAGATTATAACATAAAGAAACATAACCACACAATATAATTAATGAAAGGAGTACTATGTTTTCAGTTATTATAACTGAATTTCCTTATTTTTTTTAAAAACTAGGGCAAATCCATTACATGCACACAAAGTCAAACTGCTAAGATGCAAGTTACTGTTAATTTTACGAATTAATATACAAATTAAAAAACATGAGAAAAATTCTCTTTGGGTCATTATTTTCCCAAAGCAATTAAATCCTTATGTGCAGATCAATGCCCTCCAACACCCAGTTTAACAGTAGGGCCCCACACTATCACACACTTGAGCAAGGATCTGCATTACAACTGGGGGCCTGGGGGTCCGTATCATTAATAATTAAATCTCATGCAGTGCAGATCAATGCTCTCAGGGCCATGAATGAATCAGACACATGACCCAGGTTCTGCATTATAATTCTGGGGTTCTGGCATTGGGTGGGGTCATTAATTTCCTTATGTAAACTATGTATGATGAATGATGATTTTTATGCACATAGCTTATTGTAAATGTCAGACACCTCAAGCAGACAATTAACTTCTCCTCCTGGGTTTCCATTTGAGGCTCCTGTCAATACAGCAAAGGATAAGGAAATGCTCATATCAGGGTGTTGTTTGCATTAGTTCTGGCTTTTTTTCCATAGGATATTATATTGTTGGTGTGAAGCACCAGTCATTGACCACCACTGTGCTCAAACAGGTTTTCAACACCAGAATTATAATGCACACCACTTCCTCTTTTACTGGGGAATGCTGGGGAAACTTGGACCATTACTTGGACCGTTTGCTATACAGCATAAATGTAACTGTCATAAGCATAATACCTGTGATAACCAGTCATAAATGTACATTACATTCTTACAACAGATGTCATGACTGCTGCATACATTGTGGCAGTGTTAATTCATTATTCTTTTTTTTTTTTTCAAAACTGAAATCACTGCATGCATTTTGACAGTGTTATGAGATGTAATACACTGTAGTGTTATGGCTAGATCTGACAGGTGTATCTTATGGCAGTGCTACATAGAATGTATGGCATATTGTTGAAAACGTGGTACCAATGGTTTTTAGTTCTGGCTGCCGAAGGAAATCAGAGGATATGATATCAACTGTCAGCAACCCAGCAGGGCAGCGCGTAATTGGTTGAGCCATCACCCAATCAGGGAGGACTTCATTCTGTGAAATGTACCGCACAGCTCAGCTTGTGTGCACTACAAAGCGAAAACTGGCAGAATGGAGTTCAGATGGTCTACTGAAAAGAAATTACAGTGATAAGACCTGCCTGTGAATATTACTGCACATTCCACATTTTATAAAAATGTGATAGCTCAGATTTTTTTTTGTTTTGGATAATATTGCATTTTCTGTAAAATAGCATTGTTATACAAGTAGGACATGGGGAAATGGTTGATCCTTATATAAGCAGACACTTCCTATGTGGTGAAAACATGCCAAAATTGAATTAGCAGTATAAAACTACACTCTTACCCTAACATACTATATTGCGCTCATGAGTGTTCCTGTAAAAGGTAATGAGCACATTCACTGATTTTCAGCTTCATTACTTGCAAATGTGCTCAAATAATATTGCTGCAAACAAAAATCAAACAGATAACCTGGCAGACAGGGGAAAAATACATGTTTTTAGGAAGTAACAGCATGCAAAGGATATGCAACCAAATATTTAATATGATACTTTAAAAATATGTTAAAGCAAAGGGTATGAATACTTATGTAAATGAGAGATTTCAGTTTTCGATTTTTAATACATTTGCAAACATTTCTAAAAACATGTTTTCACTTTATCATTATGGGCTATTTTGTGTAGAATTTTGAGACAAGAAATTTATTCAATCTATTGTAGAATAAGTCTGTATTGTAATAAAATGTGGAGAAGGTGAAAGCGGTGTTCAGACTTTCCGGCTTGACTGTATATTTACTGTGATTACTAATAGTTACCACCTACAGTAAGTTCAAATTGTTTGGTGCTGTACGTGTATACTTAAATTTTATTAAATCATTTGAAATGATACTTTGACTTCTAGCAGAGCTTTTTCTTTGACAATTACTTGTACTAATAGTTGTTGGAAATTTAAATGTTTTTTTCCCCCCTGTAGGCTAATACATAAGCAAGCAGGCTGGCATTTTAGCACAGTAGAGCTACGGGTGTTGTATATGCCGCCTTTTCACGCATCTTTATCGAGGAACCCTTAGCCTAATAATTTTAATAATATTATGATACGATACGGACCTAGGTCACTCACAGCAACGTGGGATTAGCCAATGCGATGCTGACAAAAGAACGTTGGCTAGTTAACGTTAGAATAGTCAGCCGAGGTTGTGACTGAATTAGGGAACTATGCTAGCTATAAAAACAATGCCAAATAGCTTATGCTGCGCTATTTGACATTGACTGACTGAGTAACCACCAGCAGTAAGTGACAGTCTCGCTTTATGATAGTGTTACGATTATTTTATCTTATCGACATTAATTTAATTCATCATAATTGTCGTCATCATGGTATGGCACACACATACTACCTTCCTGCGAGTCCCTGTTAATCATGAAACTACACTCTCCTCCTGCTCCTGCTCACTCTATCCCTCCTCGGCTTCCCTGTCACACGCCTGCTCCTCTGCCTGGCAGTGGCAATAGCCAGTCACCTCTTATTCAAGTTCCACCTGTTGCTGCACAATGTCGGGTACTGTAGATGAAGCTACTGCAGCCCCTGCAGCAAACATGTCATTTTTGCACATTTGCCGGCATCCGCCTCTATTTTTTGGCCCGCAACGTCTCCGCACCCCCATTGTGCTTTTGTTTATCCATTTTGATGCCCTCATCCATCCACAGATTTTTGGCTCTGAGCCATGGCATCTGACACAAGAAACAGAGGACAGAAGGGGAGGGATGGGGCCTAGTAAGAGATGTGATTGGGCCAGCTCGGTGTCAGTATAGAAAATTAACCAATAAGCTGCTGTCCCTGCTTTATGGGCCGGTTGTTGGCCCAAAATGTTTTATTACATTTTTTTATTAAAAATTATAAATTTTATTATATCGGCCCCAAGGTGCGTCGGCCCACCGGGAAAATTCACGGTATGCCAGATTACCAGTCCAGCGCTGGTCATCATTTCACTTTAGATGGCTGTAAGCCATCCACCATGCTGCGTTAGTTTTAATGCATCACGCACAGAAAATATCTTGCATATAGATTACACTAACCGGCCGTAATCTTAACACTGCACGCTGATCTCAATGCATATGCACCGATAACCTTACGGCTATCCCTTAGTGTATGGTATAGTTCATGCACCATTGTTAACTAGCTCCAGCTAAAACTAGGTTCAAACCTCCCTCCATTTTAGGTTTTTTGTTTTCTCTGAACACGTGTTTGAGGCAACCCCCCAGACACAAGAAAACATCAGCACGCACGCACTCTAATATTTAGTTGGACCGCCTTTAGCTTTGATTACGGTGCACATTCTTCGTGGCATTGTTTCTACAACCTTATGCAACGTCACAACATTTATTTCCATTCAGAGTTGCATTAATTTTTGGCCGAGTCGAACCACTCCGTAAAGTCTTCTCCTGCACATCCCAAAGACTTTCAATGGGGTTAAGGTCAGGACTCTGGTGGCCAATTAATGTGTGAAAATTATTCCTCATGCTCCCTGAACCACTCTTTCACAATTTGAGCCCAATGAATCTTGGCATTGCCGTCCTGGAATATGCCCATTGATGGGATAACCTGGTCATTCAGTACATTCAGGTACTCAGCTGACTTCATTCTATTGCTGCATAACATTGCTGAGCCTAGACCTGACTAATTGAAGCAACCCCAGATCATAACGCCTCAAGAGGCTTGTACAGTGGACACTATGCATGACGGGTGCAACGGCAACTTGGCAACTTTTTTTGGCCAGGCAGTGTAGTTTGTTGTACATTATACTAGTGAATCATGTTTTGCTTTGTTTGGTACTTTATGTTCATTAAACTATGACATTTTTCGCAGGGATTCTCCCAAATGCCTTCACATTTTAGCGGAATCATTTATATGAATTCAGTATCAACTGAGTACATAATATTATGATTTAGTTAAGATAATTATTCATATATAATTTTATTGATCATTAATTTCATTATTAATTGAAGTTGCCCATTTTAGTTGGTATATTCTCTTTTGAGAAGAGTATATACAATTTTATGAGACTGATTTATTATACTAAAAATATGCCAGCAGTTGTATAAGGATGGTTGAGGCGTGTCCCCTTCATAAATGGGGCTGCCCGTGTGAGGACTCTGTCTCTGATGATTCAGACATATTAATAATCATCTCGCTCACGGCTACCAGATTTGTTTGTATTCCAGTACATAAGTGAGAAAAGTGAGAATTTAAATGTATTCCCTACACTGAGCTTCACATTTTAAATGAAAAATGGAAAGGTGTTTTTTCCCCAATGTTAATTTTTTTCCAGTGCATTTAATTGGTAGAGGTTCTTATCAAGATTAATGTAATGCAGCAGTAACGTCCATGCTATTAAATACCTTTTAACTTACATTTAGAGTTTTTATTCTTCAAAATAAACATTACCTAATGAGGACCTACAAGAACCATGTCTTCAAAATTAACCATTGAGTCTTTTTTCCCCCACAATCCTCTGTCAGTACTTTTTTTTCCAGTCAAAGATGGGCACTCTGACCGTGAAATCTATTGCTTGTACATTTTTATTGGCTGTAGCTACAGATGAGAAAGCGGCTGCCCAGAGTCCCTGAGCATGAAGCATTGATTATTGCATGCAGCAGTGGTAATCAAACCATTCGCAAATGGCTCCAAATAAGAAATGAATAGGTTGATGGGAAACTGCTTGCTACTTTTTAATATCGTCCTTATTAACTGGGGTTAGAGGACAAACTTTTTTATTTTCCCCTCATAAGATCAAAGTGAAACCTTTAGCGGTTCAATATCCTCCCTGTACACCGCTACATTTTCACTGATGAATCAAGTTAATTTTATGCTCAACGTGTCCTGTAAAAAGGGTCTGTACACACTTTACAAACTCATCCACCATCCCTTCCCCAACATTGTTGCAGGTAATCGATAATAAATGCTTGTCCAGGGAACAAACGTTACTGGTGCCGATTTCAGTTTTCATTTTCTTCCTTCCTTTTCTCTCTCTGTTTATTACACAATCAAGCAATTTATACATTCTTTGACATCATAACTTTAATTGGTAGACTGTGGAAACTAAATATGCGCTGCAAAAAAATTATTCTATATCTATTCTTATAATGTGATATTGGTACCCTGCATTGTATAAAAGTGTTTTTGCAAGAAGTTTCAAAAATGGATATACATTTGAATATACCTGGAAAGTAACAGCATGCAAAAGATATGCGACCAAATATTAAATATGATACTTTAAAAATATGTTCAAGCAAAGGGTATGAATACTTATGTAAATGAGATATTTCAGTTTTATAAAAACATGTTTTCACTTTATCATTATGGGCTATTTTGTGTAGAATTGAGACAAAAAATTAACTCAATCTATTGTAGAATATGTCTAATGTAATAAAACGTGGAGAAGGTGAAAGACTTTCCGGCTTGACTGTATATCATATCTGTGGGGTAGCTCTCCACCTACAGTAAGTTCAAATTGTTTGGTGCTATACTTAAATTTTATTAAATAATTTGAAATGATACTTCTAGCAGAGCTTGCTCAGTTGGGTCGGCGTCACGAATGGCCAATGCTTCCTTGTGGAGTGAGGGCTCTTCTCTGGGTGTGCAGGCCGCACGAAGCGGTGAGACGAGCCAGTAAAGGCCGTGGCAAGCCGAGAGTGAACGGGCACAATCTGAATTGAACTGTGGAAGAGCGGCCGTGTTGCCCTTTTTATAAACTTTATTACCAGTCGCGCAATAAACAAGACAACGTCCCGTTTCACTTGCAACGTGGAGGAGCCTCCTGTGGACTGTATGAAATTGTAGTTCCAGACCATACATATCTCAGTATTTAAGTCATATGTAAAAATAACAAATGCTTAAGAATTAAAAGCAGGAAAATTATTTTGTTGAACACAATACTGTCCTGTGAAGGATGATACGTCCAACAGAAATCTACCATAGATTACATCTTTGTGGGTGTCCTTCAAGTGAACTCCATTTCAAAGTAGCCAACAAACATCTGATGAATGATAAATCACATTTTGATCAGCCTTTGGTTGCTTTCGCTCCTCACACTTTCATTGTCATTACAGGTAATGTAGCGGCTTTAGATTCACACATTTACCTTGGCAGTGCAGCTTCTGAATCACTATAATTAATGACTTCAGTCTCATGAGCAGACAGCTTTCAGTGAGATTCTTTCCACATGTTTATTTTTGAAGGCTATGAGGTTTTTTTTCACGGATGTTCCTCAAAGTATCTGGTGACAGATTCAATGTGTATCAGCTTCAAGCGACTATTCATTTAATTTCCTAAACACCATGGGGGGTTTTGAATCGATTTTTTTTTTTGGTCTGCAGGAAGAGCGGCTGTGTGATCATATTTCTAAAATATGTTCATCCAAACAGGATAAAACCATGAGCAATCTTATAGAAACTGGGTTACTCATGTCACAGACCATAATGAGAAAACAGAGCTGAAAATCCCTGAAAAAGCACATAGGAATACAAATGCTGGCTTTTCAGACACGTTCTCAGGTGTGACAAGCATTTCAAGTCTTCTTCAGCCGCAACTAAATCAGCACTGGAAGATCTGTGTAGCTCAACTCTTCACTATTTTTGGTAGAACATAGAATGTCATGCCTGAAAACATACTATATTGTATACGTGCCTTTAAGACATTTTTACAGCTGTATATTTACCAAAGCATATCAGAGGAAGTACCTTCCTCAAAAGTCCAACAGCAGCTTCCATTACCATGCAAAGCCCATTACCATGCAAAGTCCATTACCATGCAGCTGCAAGGCATTGAGGGCTCTGCAAATCCTTTTTCTAAAGGGTAATTTTTACAGTTTGTCTGTTTCCTGCTCTTTGTCATATGAAAGTGACAAATTTATTAAATAAGAAGAACACAGCAATTGAATACCACCACACAAATTGTGAATGGTGCATTGGCCCACTGAAATAAACATCAGAGGACAGGCCCAGTTTGATTAACCAAATTGATTGTTTTGCTCCCTCTTTCCCTTTCACACATTTAATCTGAGGGGATTCACTTCATTCATCACTCGCCAGGACACAAAAGGGCACGTTCACACAGTATGTTCTCCCATCAACTCAACTAGTTTTTATTTTTCATTAATTCAGCCATATACAGGTGCAGCTCAAAAAATTTGAATATCGTGAAAAAGTTCAATATTTTTTGTCACTCATTTCAGAAAGTGAAACTCATATTATATAGATTCATTACACATAGAGTGAAATATTTCAAGCCTTTATTTCTTGTAATTTTGATGATTATGGCTTACAGCTAATGAAACCCAAAATTCAGTGTCTCAGAAAATTAGAATATTTTGCTTTAACATATTTTTAAAGTATCATATTTAATATTTGGTCGCATATCCTTTGCATGCTGTTACTTCCTGAAGTCTGTGACCAATCAACATCAAAAGACTCTCAATATCTTATTTTCAGGTACTGTTACAAGCGATACTATAACCTCTCTGCATTTGAACTGATCTCTATGAGAATTGGGGGGTAAGACTAGATTCAGCTGTAAATTAAGCTGGTACAGTATGGAACACATGACTGGCGAAATGGCTGTACGTCATCAAGGGTCTAAGGTATCAAACGAGCCCCAAACCATCACTCTGCGGCCAGATATGGAGTAGATGTGGATGGATCCCTTTAAGGGTTGTTTCTCCTGACTTTTTTTCCCCATAGAGTTATATAGGGAAATGAGTCAGGAGAAATAACCCTTGCAGTGATCCATCCACATCTACTCCATATCTGGCCGCAGAGTGATGGTTTGGGGCTCGTTCGATAGCTTAGACCCTTGATGACGTACAGCCATTTCGCCAGTCATGTGTTCCATACTGTACCAGCTTAATTTTAGAATTTTGGGTTTCATTAGCTGTAAGCCATAATCATCAAAATTACAAGAAATAAAGGCTTGAAATATTTCACTCTATGTGTAATGAATCTATATAATATATGAGTTTCACTTTCTGAAATGAGTGACAAAAAATATTTAACTTTTTCACGATATTCTAATTTTTTGAGCTGCACCTGTAAATACAGATGAATGAGAAGGCATTTCTCCAGGTTCCATAATTCCCAAATTCCCTTCCACACTCTTTTACTTTCTTCTGCAGGTCTCATTACCCACCGTGTCAGACCGTGTATGTAAAGTGTGAAGGCATGTTAGTACGGGATACTGACCGTGCAGGTGAGGTGTGAAGGCATGTTAGTACGGGATACTGACCGTGCAGGTAAAGTGTGAAGGCATGTTAGTACGGGATACTGACCGTGCAGGTAAAGTGTGAAGGCATGTCAGTACGGAATACTGACCGTGCAGGTAAAGTGTGAAGGCATGTCAGTACGGAATACTGACCGTGCAGGTAAAGTGTGAAGGCATGTCAGTACGGAATACTGACCGTGCAGGTAAATTGTGAAGGCATGTCAGTACGGAATACTGACCGTGCAGGTAAATTGTGAAGGCATGTCAGTATGGAATACTGACCGTGCAGGTAAAGTGTGAAGGCATGTTAGTACGGGATACTGACCGTGCAGGTAAGGTATGAAGGCATGTTAGTACGGGATACTGACCGTGCAGGTAAGGTATGAAGGCATGTTAGTACGGGATACTGACCGTGCAGGTAAGGTATGAAGGCATGTTAGTACGGGATACTGACCGTGCAGGTAAGGTATGAAGGCATGTTAGTACGGGATACTGACCATGCAGGTAAAGTGTGAAGGCATGTTAGTACGGGATACTGACTGCAGGTAAAGTTTGAAGCCTTTATCGGTGAAACTACATATAACAGGTAAGCATTAATGACAGCACTTAGTTTCTTCTTTCCATTTCAACTTATTCTGGGCAGAATTCAACCTTTGTCTTTATTTTTGTTGTTTACAAGCAGCTGGGCTTGTTCAATCATCTAGCTATCAAAAACTAGCTCACCAAACTATTCATGAAGTAAAAAAGGTGCTTACATTTGTTGATAAGTCTCAACAAGTGTCAGCAGGGCAGTGTGTCTGTGACAGGACCAGCCTGGCTCCAATTTAGTTTGGGTTATTTATGTTCCCCTCTGGTTTGGTCTGCTTCTGAACAGCGGTTAATCTGTGACAATGGCACTTCTGTCACGCCACAGGCCTGTATTTGCCTCGATTAAAAACCACAGCAATTACGCTGGAAAGAAGCAACTGTGCAGCTAATTTTGACACCACAGGAATTCTGGGAATCCTCTGCAATTAATCAAAGCCCTGCTGATTCATTAATACCAAATCAAATGTACACAGTGTTCGTTATGAAATGACTGCATCTGTATTTCAAGCCAGCAGTGTAAATTTAAAAAGTGTTCAATCATCTTTGAGTAAAAAGTACATGTGACAGATTAAATCTTACCAAAGATGGCTGAAGTGACTGTGGTTGCCAAA
Organism: Ilyophis sp. 1 JC-2022; assembly: GCA_022702515.1. Lineage (NCBI taxonomy): Eukaryota > Metazoa > Chordata > Actinopteri > Anguilliformes > Synaphobranchidae > Ilyophis > Ilyophis sp. 1 JC-2022. Next base: position 72,923,677 of record CM040396.1, read on the forward strand.
CAGTTTGGATTATATACACATGTATATACACAGTGTGATAAAAAATCTAATCAATTAAAAAGGCAGATGGATCCGAAATGGCTCAATGGCTCACAGACTGTACAGTAAAACCCTGAGGCAAGAATGCTGGATTAAAAATATTCTAATCATTTTCCTCTCCGAGTATGTTCACCACTGTAGTTCGGAACGAGGCAGAATATATAAATCAAATAAAGCATAAGAAACCAGAACTTAAATACAAAACTTTGCTGCAATTTATTAAAGTATTCTACTTTTAATTGGGAGGTCCAATCACAACTTTTTTTCTTTTTCAATTCTATTGATTAATTTTAAATATCTTTAAATGGGCAGTTCCCATTCCGGAAGCCAGACTTCTGCAGTTACATTACAAACAAATAATGACTTCAGCTAATGAAGTATGGCAGTGAAAGCCAACAGAACCCGCAACGCTACACAAGAACTGCCCTTCCGGCATTGTTTTTAACGGAGTTCAGCCTCAGTCAAACCCACTGCCCACTACTGCCTTCTGCTGTCTGGTGGTGCCGAGGTCTCATTTATATAAACAATAAATAAATAAAAACAACACACCTGATTGCATAATTCATGACTTGGAAGTTGAGAGGTTACCTTCGGCTTATGCAGCAATCCATTGTAGCCTGCTTGGAACCTGGAGAAGAAAACTACCTCAGACACAGAAAAGCGCATTGGTACAATCATTCAAGTCGGAAACTCAGGAAAGATCCGTCTAGCCCGAGTTCGCTGACAAACGCAACTGACATCGTAGCGATATGGCAGTACACACGGTGAGCATTAAATGTAATCATCCTCTTTGCATCAATTTTTACCTGACAAAACTTGACTTTACTTGATATGTAGTTTCTGTGTTATGAAAGCGTGTTGCAGTAACTTTGTAGTTTCAAACATTATTTTTATGAGCAAAGACGAGCAAGACAGTTGACCTACCTTATCGGGTTTGAAGACATGGTGGGCTACAAGCACATTCGCCGTTCAATAACAAAAGCACTTCACTGTCAAGTTGAAACTCACTGTCATCCATGTATATTTCACTCTTTGTGAGACAAAAAAAAGATTTTTTATTTTTTATAAAGACTTTGACACACATACTAAATTCTTCTGACCATAAGTGTGCACTGTGTTCATCAAAGCTTTGAGTAATGAACACAATGGGCCAGAAAACTTTGTTTCCCCATCACTACTGCTTGGTTTCATTCTTCCTCTCTATTCAGAGACTGATTTAAACCCGGGACACCAGGTGAGTTAAATCTCTGGCCAATCAGTGGCCTTAATCAGTCAATTACCCTCAGGTAAAACAGAAAACCAACAGTACTACTGGACTCGAGGGCCAGATTTGAGTATCCCAGCCTTACCGTATTCCTATTGCAAGCCTGGATCACTGCCCTGTGCTCTAGCCTTCTGATGGCTATTCCACGATATACAGCCTAATGATGCCGTAGCTGAAACTATTGTTTTTCAACCCCATTTTCAGTCATTGGCTAATCTTGACAATGTATGACACTGAAGCCTGTTGAATCACTAATAACCTAAACATGAATAGATAAGTTCATATTAAATAAATGGACTTGGCACCAAGACACCCATTTAAAATCTATGAGAAAGGTGGTCTGCCAAGTTATATTGAAATGTTGAAATTATTCCACGTGAGCACATTTTTCCAGTTTCAGACAACATAGGACAATACAATTTAAAACAGCAGCATGATGATTGAGCAGGAAACTGCCCAAACTGCCCAAATCTGTGCACTAGAAATTAACAAAAACTACCATCAGGGAACATTTTCAAAAAGGTAGCTGGGCAGCATAAATCCAACAACATGATTTCTACAACTCCTCTCAAGGAATTGGAAGCTGTGCTTCATAACTGGCCTAATTAAGGCAATGGGCAACACCTGTTGGTTGCTGATCAGCCTCAGGTGAGCATGCCTGTGGATGAGGCTGCTGCTGTCCAAGGTCCTTTCCTCCTCCCGGGTTATGACACACAAACACACACACACACACACACACACACACACACACACACACACACACACACAAACTCACTGAATTTCACTGAAGGTGAGCTGTTCTATTAATAATCGTTAATTTGATATTATTGTTGCCATGATGGGGTACAATGGCAAACTATCTGTTACGGTTCTAACCGTTCCACGCCTTGTTTTATGTTTATTGTTATGTCACGCCCTTATTTGTATTCACGTTCTGTCATAGTTTATTAGTTTGCATACATATTTCCATGTTTTTCCGCAGCCTTGCGTTCATGCTGTTTCTTCTCTTGCTGTCACTCACGCTTCCCTAATTGTTTCATTCTCCCTTGTCTAATTACTAATATATTAACATTAGATCAGGATTGGGTAATACTAACTATCTAACCATGTGTTCATGTTTACCTTACGTTTCTCGTACATGTTAATTACTAATTTACTAACGCTAGGTCAGGATAGGTTAACTACTAATGATTTACTAATTGCCTCGTTACGTGTCTCATTTTCTCAAGCTGTTGTGAATTTCCTGCTGCTCTCAAGCTAAGTGTCTGCACCTGTCTACACCTGCATATAAGATCAGTGTTCATGTCATGTCCTTGCGAAATTGTTGCCTCACTAGCACTCTTAAGCATTTGTCAAGTTTACGTATTCTGATTTCCTGTTTTGATCCAAGCCTGTTTTTTGACCATTGTTTTCTGCCAGCCTTTTGTTTTCACTGCCTGTCCTGACCACGATTCCTGCTTGCTGATTTTGTACTTTTGCCACGCGGCGAGGACTCCGGTCTGACCCTGCTTGTTTTTTCGACTATTCTTTTGCCTTCTCCCTTTTGTACCTCTGCCACGCTGATTGCCTTCCTGGTTCCGAACTACTGCCTGGCTTACCGACGACGAGACTGCCTTCTCCCTCGGTACTTTTGTTTATTGGCTGGATTTTTTGTGTATGACCTTTGCTTGTGCTAAGACAACGATTACTGGACTTTCCTTAATAAAGCCCTTGCGGGTATTTATTACATCCATTGTTCTGAGTCGTGCTTCTCGGGTCCAACCCTCCATGCACTTCGTCTCACTATCTTGTGTCATTCCCAGGATTTCTTTTGAAAAACCGCTTATGAAAAATAATACCTCTTTTTGAAAAATCGCTTACATTTACTTTTGTAAACATAAATTGTAATCCTTCTCTGCTTTGCAGACATGTTTATACTATCAGCGAAGCTGCACCTCATTTACTTAAAACGAAGCTCACGTCATATTTATGTGACCAAAATGTTCGCATACTTCTTGAAAAGTGTGCTTCCGAATGTACTCAGCAAAACCCCGGAAGTAAGTGTGTCATCCTTGTGTTTGTAGTATACTGCAATTCGCAAAAATGTTTGCGTATGATTTTCTCGCCTTATCTACTCAACAGTGTAGAAGAGTGCTGATTTGGACATGGCCAGGGTTTTCCTAGTCCCCTGCGGAGCAGATCAGCCATGATGACAGGTCCATAATGCTGGAAAGATCCACGCAGCTTCCCCGGCACACATTTCTATTTTATGTCTTCCTTCTTCCATCCCTCTCCATGAAAGTGTAAAAAAACATACACACACAAATATAGGTCTTGTTCTCAGATGTGGTCTGAAATCTCACAACTCTAATTCATTGAAATTAATGCAGTGGAGATGATGAGTTAATCTAAGCAGAGACAATGAATGGACGTGAAAACAGGAAAGGGTCTTCACCCTGTCATCTATGTTGTATGTCTTTCTCTTACCTTTGTAGCTTTCCCAGACAAACATGAGAAAAAAACATGAAAGCAGGACTTTGCTTTTACAGCTGAACCAAGCGTGTAATGGAAACCAACGCGAAACAAATACAACTAAAGCTACAGCATGCTGGATACTCAGGTAAATCATGAGAGGAATAGCCTGTTCTCATCATTATGTATTTTTATGTTTTTGTGTACACTTTCAAGATGCATTAATAACCCATCCTGAAGGGTATTTTTTCAGGGTAATGAAAACACTGTGTTTTCATGCATCAGATTGGCTTGTGAGTGGCTCTTTGATACTGAGCTGCCTGCACTGTTTCATTTGCTGCCTGCACTGTTTCTTTTGGGGTACCTGCCGGGGTTCCTTAAAGCTCAGAGGAGACATTGATTACAGGAGAAACGTTTCTGCTTCCCCCACACTGTCACACTGTCAGCGAGTCACCGAATTCATTAGCTCTCACCGCACCAAACCCTCTCAGATGAGTACATTCTACATGCCTGTCGGCAGTTCCAAAATCCACCCTGATACCCTAAACATTTCCACTCCAGCCCCAAACCACTGGGGCCCTAAGAATTTACACTCCGGCCCCAAACCACTGGGGCCCTAAACATTTACACTGAAATGTTACAAAATTTGTCCCGTATTCCTATTCCAGTGAATTAACTGAAATTCAGTTAATTTAAAAGTCCTCGCAGAATATCACAGGCAGTCATATTTCACCTCAGTTCCTGAACTAAAAAGGAATTTACCCCAAATCTGAAACACTTTATTTTTATTAAATTGACATTATGTTGCATTTTCAAATAACTGGATTATTAGATAACATTTCAGATGCATATACTGTAAACAACATTACCAACATTAAACGTGTAAAGGGATGCTAAATCTACAGCTAAACATGGGACTCTGACAATACACAGCATGACCTGCACATGTAATGATAGAATAAGGCAGCGAATCATGAATTTTAGATCTATGCTGTGTCCTTGCACTTCCCACAGAAGGTGTGAGGATCACCAGGCTCCTGCAGGGAGGTACTATTATTGTGGCTGTCATTGATTTTCATTGGTTAATTTTAGTAAAACACATTCTGTACAATAACTGAGTCTCTACAGTAAAAGCTATGTTGGTGTGCCCTTTTCTCACTTTGAGCACTTGCCCCTTCAAAAAGTCTCTGCACAGCCCTGAGGATCATTGTGTGGCAACACTCACATCATTGATTAACCTGTCCTCAGGTTTCCAATACCTGACAGGACCGATCTGGTGTCCTAATGATTGCACAAAGATGTAGGAGGTAAACTGAGGAGTGAAACAGAAACCAAAAAACAAGCTGAAAAAAATACACTTTGAAAGTACACGTAAAACTCTTTAAAATACAGGTCCCACCTGACACAGTGGTCTGAAATCATTAATCCACAAAGTATTGCATTATTATTGTGAGCTGAGCTCAGAAAAAAGCCCCCTTAGCGAGCTGGTGCAGACACTCACTAAACAGAACAACAGCACCGGCAGTAAGTCTCATGTTAACACTGCAGAAACAAATACAATTAGAGTAAAACTGCTATAAAGCACTACAACACACTAGTGGAAACACTACAACACAGAAGTAAACAGGAGAGCTAGAAAGCTATGAAACCTTCAGAAGAAATTAGATTGGTACCAGAATTCCCTTACCAAAAATATTGTTACCAGAGGTTACTCATAACTCGTAACTGCAAAACATAAAAGGTGCAGATCCTAACCACAATGTCATCTCACGGGCCACTGCCTGTGAGACCGTTACTTTGTATAATGCTAAAAACTCAAAGATAAGGTAAATATGATCCACTCCACTTTCTTCCTGATCTATGCTCTATTCTACCCATGTTATAAGCATTTATAAAATGGGTGGAATGGAATCCAGAGCACTACTCGTGAGTCGTGAGACAGCATGCATTGACCTCTCACAGCCTGAGGGAGGCAGTATACTGCAGGACATGGGGGTTGGGTAGACGCCCACAATACTATTTCATTACGGATACTTTGATAATTGCTGATCATATTTAATATGTTTTGTAGAATAAAATGCAAGTACATGTGTGTGTAATTAAAATACTGTGTCATGCACATGTGTGCACATGCTTTATTATAGCTGGAGAGTTTGAAACAGGAAGTAGAAATATTTTTTTCAATCTGATCAATACTCTGAATCCATTTCTGTTTACTTTCTTTGCTAAACTATCAAGCAATTAATGATCAGAATTCTCAACACCAAAAGATACGGCTAACAATTAACAGCTTTGTATTTTCTGATAGCAATACACCCTGCATTTGCAAATTCAGGGGATACTGAGGACATAAAGATCTGCTCATTTGAAATGCACATCCTGAGAAAGTGCCTTCTTTCTGAAGCATGTTTGCTAGCTTTCATGGCATGCTGTGCTCAAAGCTGATGCAAGAATGGTTGGAGGGAGTGATTAGTCTTTTAACATTAGGTTTAGCCTATTCTTTGAAATGACAAGACTCAAAGCAGTCATGTCATTGCGATTCTCTCGATAGAAGAAGAAAACACTGCATGAGACAAATGGAGAAAAAAAACTTTAAAATTAGTTGCCAGTGGATTATTCAGACAATTAAGACACTTTCAAATCAAGCAAAAAAAAAATGAGAGCAGGTTGAGACAAGTGTTCGGGTTAAAAAAGGTAACCTGCTTCACGACAATTCAACATTTGGTATTAAAGCTTCAGTCTTTACATACGTAAACAAAACAAAAACATGTATATTTGTTTGTAAGAAGGCCATAAAAACAATGATTAGTATGTTAATTTCAAGGGAAATTTGTTTCCCTTGAAATAAATAATCAGAAAAAGAATGGAACTGCAATAACTGCAACGATCCCATTGCATATTGGCAGCTCTTAACTAGTGATAAAGTATAATGCCTGTTGGTCTATTCTTTTGGTTTAGTCTCAGCGTGTCCCTCTGGTGTGTACCTGTTCAAGTAGTCAGATCTTTATTATACCTTCACATCCCCCCTTAAAAAGATTTCCCCCTGAAGAGCTGTCAGAGAGAGGCTTTGGTCCTCACAGTGTTTGTTCAGAGTATTTCCAATAACTTCTCTTCTCTTCCAATACATGTAGAGACAAGTATATCCACAATACACTTGTTCCACCCAGAGAATTTCAAGATATGTATGTCCCAATGGTAATCCTAGCTACCATAAGGCTGAAATCACAACTCTATGGCTACATTTAGTCAATATAGCCATATGTTCTAAATTTACTACCACTGTTGCCACCAAATAACGCTGAAAGAGTACATTTTGATACCATTGGCCTTCTATAAGCTCTGTTAGTTTAATGAACAATTAACGCTGATCATTTTACCATGGAATATACAGACTTGACCCACAGACTAGTGCCCCTGCAAGGGTAATTTCTCCTGACTCATTTTCCTATAGAACTCTATGGGGAAAAGGTCAGGAGAAACAACCCTTAAAGGGATCCATCCACATCTACTCCATATCTAGCAACAGAGTGATGGTTTGGGGCTCGTTCGATAGCTCAGACCCTTGATGACGTACAGCCATTTAGCCAGCCATGTGTTCCATACTGTACCAGTGTAATTTACAGCTGAATCTAGTCTCACCCCCCAATTCCCATAGAGATCAGTTCAAATGCAGAGAGGTTATAGTATCGCTTGTAACAGTACCTGAAAATAAGATATCGAGAGTCTTTTGATGTTGATTGGTCACAGACTTCAGGAAGTAACAGCATGCAAAGGATATGCGACCAAATATTAAATATGATACTTTAAAAATATGTCAAAGCAACATATTCTAATTTTCTGAGACACTGAATTTTGGGTTTCATTAGCTGTAAGCCATAATCATCAAAATTACAAAAAATAAAGGCTTGAAATATTTCACTCTATGTGTAATGAATCTATATAATATATGAGTTTCACTTTCTGAAATGAGTGACAAAAAATATTGAACTTTTTCACGATATTCAAATTTTTTGAGCTGCACCTGTATATATATATATATATACCTACTGCATATAAATGAAATGACAAGCTAATTACAGTACCTTAGTTTCACATGTAAATCGAAAATAGCACAAAGAGACTGAAATGATGAAGGAATAAGTAATAAGGAATAAGTAAGATTCTATAATAATTAGATTTAATTGGGCATTGATAATGTTGTCCTCCGATAAGGGGGGGTAGAGTATGGCTAAAATATCAGCTGACGAGCCAGTTACAGTAACGTAGTTTCACATGTAAATACAAAATAGCACAAAGAGACTGAAATGATGAAGAAATATAGCTCAGCTTTGTTTCCATATAAGATTAGATAATGATTTGGTATTATTGGGCATAAATAAAGTTGTCCTCCTATAAGATGAGGGGGGTGGAGGTGGGTTTAACATGGAATAATCTTATCCACTAATGTACTGATTAGCCTATGCTTTAGTTTTATATAAAAGCATCTCAAATCTCATATAGGGTTTTGAAGAAAAAAAAAATCTTCAAAATGTTCATAAATTAAACATTTCATTTTAGAAAATGCCCTGTGTGAGATTGTTTAGAAATGCAGAAAATTTGTTTTAAAAGGCTCAAATGTTTATCGGAGAGGACCCCCAGACCCCCTGCTATTTTGTCCCCCCTCCCCAATGCCCCACCAACATCTCTCCATGCCCTCCCAATCAAAGTAGTCTAGAGACGGCCCTGTGCCCATCCCACTGAGGCAGACAGGGTGGCTAGTCTAATGGACAGAATATAATTTTCTCACTGAGGCAGAGCAGGGTGGCTAGTCTAATGGACAGAATATCCTCCTTTCACTGAGGCAGAGCAGGGTGGCTAGTCTAACAGACAGAATATCCTCCTTTCACTGAAGCAGAGCAGGGTGGCTAGTCTAACAGACAGAATATCCTCCTTTCACTGAGGCAGAGCAGGGTGGCTAGTCTAACAGACAGAATATCCTCCTTTCACTGAAGCAGAGCAGGGTGGCTAGTCTAACAGACAGAATATCCTCCTTTCACTGAGGCAGAGCAGGATGGCTAGGCTAACAGACAGAATATCCTCCTTTCACTGAGGCAGAGCAGGGTGGCTAGTCTAATGGACAGAATATCCTCCTTTCACTGAGGCAGAGCAGGGTGGCTAGTCTAATGGACAGAATATCCTCCTTTCACTGAGGCAGAGCAGGGTGGCTAGTCTAACAGACAGAATATCCTCCTTTCACTGAGGCAGAGCAGGGTGGCTAGGCTAACAGACAGAATATCCCCCTTTCACTGAGGCAGAGCAGGGTGGCTAGGCTAACAGACAGAATATATTTTCATCACTGAATTCCTTACAAATACTGGAGGAGAATCAGGAAACACATCCCTAAGACCCGGGGCATAAATATGAACAGTCAACTGTGAACAGAAACCTCTCACAGGCTGTTTACAGGCAGGCATCTCATTGTTCCTGAATGGATTCTTCTCACGTGCCTGAAGAAAATTACTGAGTAGCCCCTTAGAGGAGTTGATATTTGCAACATCTCATTCTGCACTGTCTGTTTGTGTGTGTGTGTGTAGGTGTAGGTGTGTGTGTGTGTGTGTGTGTGTGTGTGTGTGTGTGAGAGAGAGAGAGAGAGAGAGAGAGAGAGAGAGAGAGAGAGAGAGAGAGAGAGAGAGAAAGATTAAGATTAATTAATTTATAACGTGAAAAATAAAAATGGAACCACTATGTCATATGTGCAGCCTGCTCATACTATATGTGTACCTGGTGATCTGTTAATATCGCTGCATGTGTTGTGGTTCAGATAAGCCTTGTATTTTATTTTTATGCATGAAGATATTATGTACACCTACACTGCCACAACTGTCTTCATCAATTCAAATATTGCTAATGGCTGTTAAAATCGTAATCTGGTATGGTTGAGTTGAGTTTTAAGAGGGGATATACACTGCCTGGCCAAAAAAAAAGTTGCACACTCTAATATTTTGTTGGATCACCTTAAGCTTTGATTACGGCGCCCATTCGTCGTGGCAATGTTTTGACAACCTTATGCAACGTCACAGCATTTATTTCCGTCCAGAGTTGCAATAATGTTTGGTCGAGATCTTGTCTTGACGACGGGAGAGTCGAACCACTCCGTAAAGTTTTCTCCAGCACATCCCAAAGACTTTCAATAAGGTTAAAGTCAGGACTCTGGTGGCCAATTAATGTGTGAAAATTATTCCTCATGCTCCCTGAACCACTCTTTCACAATTTGAGCCCGAAGAATCTTAGCATTGTCGTCCTGGAATATGCCCATTGATGGGATAACCTGGTCATTCAGTACATTCAGGTACTCAGCTGACTTTTTTTTATTGCTGCATAACGTTGCTGAGCCTTGACCTGACCAATTGAAGCAACCCCAGATCATAACACTGCCTCCAGAGGCTTGTACAGTGGGCACTACGCATGACGGGTGCAACGGCGACTTTATTTTTGGCCAGGCAGTGTACAATAACTTTTTCTACAATTATCGTTCCAAGGTTAATAAAAGAGTTTCTCAAGAAAGAATAATATTCTGGAGCTACTTTGCAGTTCTATCAAGGTATCTTGAAAAAAAATTTCAGCCGCTTTTGGAAAAACAATATCTTTACTTTAAAAAAAAAAAAAACGCTTTAACAATCGAGATTTCTTACTTCTATTTCTGTCCAAGAGTGGCTGAAATTCTTATCTGCAATGGAACGCTTACGGATTTATTTTATGGCTTTCTTTTCCTGAGATACAGCCTTCTGCATCTGGCAGCCTATGCTCATATCTCATAGACTTATCCCAGCCCGCACATGTAAAAAAATAATATGCCCTCATGTGCTGAGTGATGGGTGGACCAGGAGAATCAATGGACTATGAGTGCAGTCAGTTATATTCTTCAGTTTTCCTAGCGGTCAAAATACTCACAAAATAACGTCCCCTGTAATTTTGGCCCGCCGTGATAAATATCCTAAGGCATTTCCCATGCATTTTGGGATATTCCCTCTTCTCACATTAAATATGAGCCCAAGCTCATTCCTCAGATTCATAATATGCTTGTTGAGGGCCTTTTATTTATTTTTTTTCATATTTTGGCGGAAGGGAAACCTGAGAACAGGTGCGTTGTGAAAGGAGAGCCGACAGTGTGAGCCGTTTCTGTCAGGATGCAGCCAACATACTGTACATTCCATAACTCAGGTTCCATTTACCAACTGCCATGTAGGTTACCCCTAGATGAAATACATAAAGTATGTAACCTAATATAATTTGTTTAAATGCACATTTTGTGGCCAGAGAGCACTCCAAGTCAGGGTCTGTGCCTGGATCTTGCCTTTTTTCATTTTGGCTGGAGAATATATTTTACATAAACCATTTATTTTTCTAAAAACCTACAGTATATTTATGCACATGGCAACAGGTAGCTTTGTCTCAGTAACCTTGTGGTTATCCTCATCCTGTATGTCAGGACATGTCATCAGAAACACCTAGAGGGGCTTTTTGCACATCATTATTAATTAACCTTCTCAAAATCTGGCCTGAGGCCACCAGACCTTATAACTGGCACAGTCTGTTTCCCCTGCTGTCTACCAATGTGTTTAAACTGATAACCAGCCTACAGCAGCTGTCCTATCAGCCACTCAGCGAATCAGCCTTGCCACTTCACCAGTCTATTGGCTCATATCAGGATTGGGCTTTACTGGATTATGACTTTGGCAAAAGTGGTAAAATTTCTGCTTTTAATCATATTAGTTTGTTAGACATGCTGTGAATTTCAAATAAAATGACATCCTTACAATGGAAACAGGCACTTTCCCCACAGAAAACTATAACATTGAGTTGGACATGTGTTTAACAATGATAGTTCTTCCTTTCTTGTTTTGTAATTTAGTAAAAATGAATCAACAAAGGGTGAGAAATGATTACGCATTACTGTCGTGAACATTGCAGAGGGGGAAGAGCTTGACAAAAAAACACAAGTTTAATTAATTCTGTTGGAGCTTAGGTCTGGTAATTGGCTTCATGACATGAAATTTATACACTGCATGGCTACATGCTTCGTAGACTGGGGGGGTCACCGTGCTTTACTGGCAGATACCTCTCCAGTTCTGGGCCCATCATTTCTCAGGGGGTAGAGGGTTTGGTTTTGGGCTTTGAAGCAGACTGAGGAGGGTGAACTCCATTTCCCAGGGTGCAGAGGGTTTTGGTTTGTGCATAGATGAGTTGTCTTGCGACGTCACACTAAATATGCGCACGCAGACAGGAGGCAAAAGATCACAAGTATCCGTTATGTAATTTCAGCGGCAATATCCAGTGTTTTAGTTTAGACTAGACAACATTATTAAATTATCTTTTTTAGATTAGATCGACCTCTTTAATCTTTTAAAAATGCCACATAGCTGCATTCCTAGTCATTCACAGGCTGAGAGAGAGTAATTGTCAGCCTTATAAGCAGAATCTCTTGTGAAATTGGTTTTCTGGGGTGATTTTCAGAAAGACATGGTGGTAAAAAAAGGTTTTGATGAAGTGGTGGTGGTGCTGGGGGAAGGGGTGTTAGTTATTTGAGGGTGGGGTGACTGAAAAAGTTAGAAAGCCAGACAATCTTTTAGGATATTTAAATAAAACATGTTACATTGATTTCAACACCTCAAAAGTAACACACAGAATTTGAAATAAATCCAATACAGAGGGCAATGTAGATTCTAGTTGGACTGGCTACCAGAAAAAAAACATGAAAAACATAAATACAAATACTGTAGCACAAAGAAATACCATACTAAAACCATGCTAAGACCAAAGACATTTTTTACATTTCTGCAAATGTCAGCTCAAGATTTAGGCTGGATTCCCAAAAAATATTTAACACAGCATATTTTGGGATGTGCGAACTAGAGTGTCTGGGAATGTGGCTGTATAAACAAAAACACCTTCAATTTGCTCATATACAGTTGCAAGGCTTGGATATGAGACATGTATGAAGAGCAAACAGGTAGATTGCACAGTAGGCTGGAAGTATAGAATAGAATAATTTTTATTTTCCCAGAAGGGAACTTCAGTTGTAGCCCCAGCAGCAACAAAAAAAGACAGACAGTGGGGCAGACCCACAACACACAAACAAACATATCAAACAAAGACATCCAACAGAATCATTACATCAATCAAATTAATTAAGTGAATTAAAGTGCAATACAGCCATGATTAAAAAAATAGTCCTGCTGTCCAGAAATGTCCAGTGTCACCAAGCAGTCCAACACACAAACTCCGCCTCCACGACTCCATACACGCAGCGCCGCGGTCTCTGCCCACTGCCGAAACGGAGCACCGAACTGCGTCAATCCTCCCAGTCTCCTCATTCCTCCCCCGCATTATGTTCTCATTCCCTGGCTGCCTTTTGAAGATTGCCTGCACTCCCGGATCAGTCCCAAAATCCTCAACTCCAGTGAGGAGCGATGGTAAACTTTGTTGCTGCAGTCTGCAGATCCAATGGACATTCCCGAGCATATGTTGTGAATGCGTCTCCATGGTGACGACCACAAACAAAATTATATCAACTTGACAATTCGTCGATATTATCAAACGAGCAGCAGGAGTGCCCTGAAAAATCTCCAGCCCGCTTCCCCATCCCACTACAGACACACAGCGCATGAAAAAAACAAAGACAAAAGCCCGACACAATAAAACACATTCAAATTAACAAACACAAACACGAGAGACAGCTGGACTACATGTCGCCATTACAGCGCCACGTGACCTCAATCAATATTGCTTGATGTATCTTTCTCTAATGTTCCACACCTTTTCTTACCTAACTTGAAGAGAGCATGGCTTTCACTGGTGAGAGAGGAAGCACCATGCTGGACAGAAAACAGGCTGTGAATTCTGAGGTACTGGTTCTTCATGGGCAGGTTCTTCTTAAACAGAGGTACTTAGCGTTGTAGGAGAAACCAGGGTCAATTAGGCGCTCTTCTAAGAAACGCTTATAGCCATTTCTGTGCTGGAGGCTGCACAATACATTTGTAAACTGGTCAGATCAGAAGAGCATTTTTCTAAACTTACAACTACTTTGATTTATTTTATTTCTTTCTTTGTGTGGGAACATCACATTTCTTTTCAATTAAAAAGATGCTGCCTGTAATTTTTCAGTGCAATACTGTCAATATAAAATACAATGACTTCATCTTGCTCTTTTTTCCAGTGCAGACTGATTTACCTTTCTTTCAGAGTAAATTTTGTGAACAAATGACTATTTTGGGTACGAATTGATAATGAACCAAAGAATGTTTCATGTGTGTGTGTGTGTGTGTGTGTGTGTGTGTACATATGCATGTGCACATATGTGTAGGTTTGTGTGTGTATGTGTGTGTGTAAGTGAATGTGTATGTTTGTGAGTGTGCGCCTGCACGTGTGTATATCTGTGTCTGTGAGAAGTATATATTTGTATTCATATAGTCTATACTGTACTGTGGCATTTTGAATGCGGCTCAGTTCTTTTTTAGTTCCTGCTCATGTGGGCTCTCTGTAGAGAGGTGCTGCCCCCACACACTCACAGGGAAATCATTTCAACTCCTAAAGCACGAGCTTAGAGATACATCTCAGGGCTTCAGACAGGAATCCTCTAGAGAGGGTGGATATTTCCCCCAGCACATGTCCATGAGCCTCATCCACTGTGGGGAAGGGTTGCTACAGCAACACAAACAACACCTAACCTGTGGAAATGGTAGGAAGCCCGGCACTTTTTCCTCAGTTTCCACTTCCTGGCTGATCCTGTTCCCTGAGGTCTGCAGTCCTACATCTTCCACACCATCAATAATTTTTAATTAAGGCTATAATTAAACCCAGAAAGTGCTCCAGTGGATATAAAAATCCTACTGGACTCCAGGAGTAGGGCTGGCCATTCTTGATGACAAGAGCTGCTTGCAACTGACAGTCTAGTCTGAGAAAATATTTTTCACATCTTAAAAGGCTGTCGAGCTGTCCCATAATACTTAAGACCACGATGTTAATGTTCAATTTTAAACTGTTCAAATCCTTAAGAAACCCACTGATACAAAAGTGCCATCTACTGGCCAACATGCCAAAGGGACCTTGCAGTAAAAAAAAATATATACACTGTATCAGGACAATCTACTCCAAAGAGAATCTGACTCATCAACTGTAAAATACTGCTATTTACACTGATAGGGTAGATGTGATCCATAGCTGAATAAACACTGACTGTATTCAATTGAAAACAGTACAACAAAAAAATATTTAATGTTTTATCTAATCAACTTTATAGTTTTTTGGAAATATATGCTCATTTTAAATTTGATGCCTGCAACACGTCCCAAAAAACAGGGGCATGTTTACTACTGTGTTACATCACCATTCCTTTTAACAACACTCAGTAATCTTTTGAGGACACAAATTAGTATTTAATATAAATATTTTTGCTTGATATAAGATTTCAGCTGCTCAACAGTCTGGGGTCTCCATTGTCGTATTTTGTGCTTTATAATGACTACGAAGCCATGCTGTTGTAACATGTGCAAAATGTGTCTTGGCATTGCCTTGCTGAAATAAGCAGGGACGTCCCTGAAAAAGACGTTGTCTAGATGGCAGCATATGTTGCCTCAAAATGCATATGTACCCTTCAGCATAAATGGTGCGGTCAGGCCAAAATGTGTCCGTGAGCCAAAATGTGTCCGGGCCAGGCATCGGAATGCTTGGAATGTCGTTGCTATGCCAACAGACACGCGAGCATTGTGACGCGATAGCATTGCACTTGCTTTGACCTCAGAATCGCCGGGTGACCAGCTCGCGCTTGCTTTTATCCTACAAAACATGACAACAACTCACTAAATAAAAGTTAACAAATAACATTTATTGAAAACAATATTCAACGTAACAAAACATTTTTAGGAAACGTAATAATAATCGGTATTAATCGGTCATCAGAAAAACTACCAATAGGCCCACAAAAAAATAACAATTAGGCCTACTGTACGACGTGACATTAGATTAGTTTTATTGGGCTATTCAACAACGCGACTGGCCTACTTACTCTTTCCACCTCGCTGGTTTAACTTGCAGTGCGAACAGGCGAATGGGTTTTTTTTTAAATCCGGCGTTGTTAACATTATTAACGGATGCTCGTTTTTTTATAAAGCAACATTTGACCAGGAAACTACTATGTAGTATTGCTAGCTAGTTAGTTTCAGTAAAATACTATCTACTTCAAAATGAATCACTAGCTAACACAATCTAAAATCAAAAACAATTAACAATATAAAGCTTAGTAGCCTATACAAAGGGAAATTATAAAGGTTATCTGAGTGATAGTGATGGTTATTTGAGTGATGTAGTGATTTATCTCCGTCCAACGATCTCCGGCGATTCTGAGGTCAAAGCAAGTGCAATGCTATCGCGTCACAATGCTCGCGTGTCTGTTGGCATAGCAACGACATTCCAAGCATTCCGATGCCTGGCCCGGACACATTTTGGCTCACGGACACATTTTGGCCTGACAGTGCCTTCACAGATGTGTAAGTTACCCATGCCATGGGCACTACCACACCCCATACCATGACAGACGCTGGCTTTTGAACTTTGCGGTGGTAACAATCGGGATGGTCCTTTTCCTTTTTGGCCCGGATAACACGACATCCATTATTTCCAAAAACAATTTGAAAGGTAGACTTGTCAGACCACAGCACACGTTTCCACTTTGCATCAGTCCATCTCAGATGAGCTTGAGCCCAGAGAAGTCGGCGGCGTTTCTGGATGTTGTTGATATATGGCTTACGCTTTGCGTAGTAAAGTCTTAACTTGCATTTGTAGAAGCAGCGACGAACTGTGACTGACAACGTTTTTTCGAAGTATACCCGAGCCCATGTGGTTATATTCATTACAGAAGCATTGCCCTTTATGCACAGAGATTTCTCCAGATTCTCGGAATCTTTCATTAATATTCTGGACTGTCGATGGTGAAATCCCTCAATTCCTTGCAATCGTGCATTGAGAAACATTGTTCTTAAACTGTTGGACTATTCGCTCACGCAGTTTTTCGCAAAGTGACGAACCTCGATCCATCCTTGCTCATAAATGCCCAAGCCTTTGTGGATGCTCTTTTTATACCCAGTCATGATAGCATCACCTGTTATCTATTCACCTGTTTACCTGTGTAAAGTTCCAAACGTGTTTTTTTAACATTCTGCAACCTTCCCAGTCTTTTTTTCCATCCCTGTCCCAACGTTTTTGGAACGTGTTGCAGGCAACAAATTAAGAATTAGCGTATATTTACAAAAATCAATAAAGTTGATCACGTAAAACATTATATATTTTTTGTACTGTTTTCAATTAAATATATGTAAAAGAAAATGTTCTAATCAATGCTTTCTGCTTTTATTTGCATTTTACATACTGTCACAACATTTTTGGAATTGAGGTTTGTATTTGTATGAAGTGAAAGCTGTCCAAAACATAGTTACTACTTGAAGGAAGTGTGATAGGTTTATAAATCATGGTTTCGTGTTTACTTTAATGAAGGGATTGCCATGCCCTTTCATCATACACCAGCAATCTATTCTGTTTTTATTTGAGAATAATTACCACTGCTTGCCAATAACTGGATGAAAACCAATTTCATCCACCTATTTATTCTCTGACAAGATGAGCAGATTCCATTGAACTCTTAGCACACTACATTAAAATGCACAAAGCCAATTAAATCGTCACTGTTCAAGGCATCTGAAAATGGTTTCATGGACGATAACGTTTTTTTTTGTGATTGATATTCAAGTTCCATAAAGGGAACAAATATTTGTGATTGCCTTCTAATTATGTTGATTTGGGTCTTGTGGACATACAATATGCATATACTTTTATTGGAAATAATTAATTTCTGTATTCCAGAGATGCTGGATACTTGTATCCTCGTTTATGGATTGAAGTTGGGCGGTACTATAAGTGGAAATAGTGACGTCACTAATCCCAAACCAATCACAAGGCTGATGTTGCTTGTTTCTCCCACCAGCATTTGTCAAAACAAATGCGTTTCCACATTAATGCCTTATTCAAACACGTTGGCCAGTGGGTGAGCTAGCCCTACTTTCAGTAACATTACGCCCATCTTGGCTAACGTTGGTTGCGTAGCACTAACGCCGCGTTCTCACGGCGAACGACGGTTACTGGGTCGCTCAAGTCCACTAACGATGAGGGTGGGGTTGTGTTCTCTAAGTCAGCTCGTGCAGCTAAATGTTTTATGAAGCGAAACAACGGCAATGCACAATATATCAAAGACGTATTCAACATGCGAGCTACCAACAGTTTTTATATAGCCAAGTTCTGTGGAGCTACCCACTAGCTAGGTAACAAGCAGCAATATCCACGTCTTTATTGGAAGAAACAAATGTTATAACAAAGTGTGGTTTGTTATTACATGGAAACTTAGTATCTGCTTGAAACCCGCCCTTCTGTCACCACCACTTTTTTTGAAGCCAGAGAACACGAGTTATCTACACAGCAAAAATGGCAGTGTCAATTTAACACCCCTGGGTGTTTATATGAGTCCACAGATATAATTTAATTGTAATTTCTTCACTCTCAAATTCAGCGTTGGTAGGTTCATACAACCCCGATTCTCCCCGCTTGCACTATTTTGTATTGTTGCTGTGTGTGATGCCTTGTGTAGTGTCTTCTTGGACAGAGGAATGTCAATTAAGCATGCTCATTAGAATATTACGACCACGCCCCGACTGTCCTAATACAGGTCTGATCAGCTAATTCAGCTGTTTTTGAGCAGTGTTTTATCATATTTATATACAATGGGGGAAATAAGTATTGGACACGTCAACAATTTTATTATCAAACATATTTCCAATGTAGCTATTCACATGAGATTTTGACCAAACATTGGTATTAACTCAATAAAACTACACAGCTAAAGAAATTGTAATGTTCCAATTCTTAAAAAAAGTTATGTGCAATAAAGTGAAATGACACAGGAAAAAAGTATTGAACACGTTAAATTAAATATGGTAGAAAAGCCATATTTTTTATATTTGGTTGCATGCCATGACTTTATGATGTCTGACCCAACAACATCAAAAGGCTCTTGATATCTTATTTTCTGGTACTCTTACAAGCGATACTATAACAGCTCTGCATTTGAATGGATCTCTATGGAAATTGGGGGGTGAGACAAGATTTAGCTGTAAATTACACTGGAACAGTATAGAACACATGGTTGGCTAAGTGGCTCTAAGTCATCAAGGGTCTGATGTATTAAACAAGCCTTTAACCATCACTCTGCTGCCAGAAATACAGTAGATATGGATGGATAACTTGAAGGGTTTCTTCTCCTGACTTATTTTTCCATAGAGTTCAATAGGAAAATCTCCAATTCCCTTTTATTTTTATTTCTGTGAAATAGCGCCGGTGTAACGGGTCGCTGTGAAATGTCTAGCTGGTGAACTGGATACTGGAATGGTCAATCTCACAGTTGATTGGTCTGCGATGTGGTCATGGTCATAACTAAGCCACTGTTTTGAAAGATTTGGAGCGAATTACTGGTTTTAGAATGCAGAATTTGAGGGTATAAACACAGTCTATGGTGCTAGATTTCTCTCAGAACAGATTGCTACCAATAAAGCATGACCGTTCCCCGATATTTAAAAAAAGAAGAAGCAGCATACTCTAGCTTTAAGTTACCAAAGTACCTTAACATTGGCACAAAAAATAAAACAAGTATTGACTATGTATTTAAAGATCTCTATTTTTATCAAATCCCCCCAAAAAATGTAAGTAAATAATATCTATTTATTTATATCTAATAAACTGAAAATCATTTATCATTAAGGATACATTTCATAGTGTTCCTGGAAGAAAAAATGCAGTGGGATCAAAGGTCATGGGCATGACCCCCCCCCCACCCACCCCCGTGCATTCCCCCCCCCCGTGCATTCCCCTGCGCTTTTTCAGCATGTCACATTGGCCCACATACGGCTCAGTGACATCATACCACTCCACTGTCACATACCAAACAAGCGTCTCTGATCCTGCATACCGCCACTTCACACCCCGTCTGAATGTAGAACAGCAGACAGGAAAATCTGTTCTTCAGTTACAAAAATCTAACTCTAGAAGTCACAGTAATCCAGTGTGTTGTTCTGTTCATAAAACATCTGCTCAGGTAAATGTGTTACACTTTAATAGGTGGTTTATTATTTCACTGTAAGATCTCTATTACACAAAGATAACCAACCTGCTCTTCAGCATTCCCACCGACAGTACTTGCATAACCCAAATTAAAGTTTAACTTTAAGTTTACACCGGTGTAACAACATTATAGATAGCCTACCTAAGCAATTAATGTGTAATAACACACTGCACAACTCAGATTTTTCTGATTCCTACCACAATTCACTCAAGCAAAACTCTTTAACCAGACTTTTCTCCAACTGTGCGAACCACAACCCAACCCAAACTAAAACCTCAAATCAGATCTGACCCTTCAGCTTATAACAAATCTGATGTGTGAATGGCACTTACGTAATGCTTACATATTCATCACAGTGTAAAATAAGCATATGTCAGTTTAATATATGTGTTTAATAAAGTTTAAGACTTCATTAGGCAAGTTACCTGACTACTGCTACTGTTTTCGTTTAATTTCTACACCAAGATCAATGCATTTTTACATCTATTAAAACTAGCCATTTCTGTAAGAAATATTCGTATTATAACTGTGTACTGAGAACAGCTATTGTTGAAGGACAAATTAAATGCTTTCTACTCTTAAACTAAACTGCTAAGTTCATTTAAAAATAAAATAATTACAAAGTTAGTGATAGAAATCTTGGTATGCTGCATACTTCTGCCCCCATTAATAGTTAAATTCTTTATAAATTTAGCAAATACCTGCTAAACAATACACAGCAGCTATGTAATCTATTCATATCTCTCCTGTTTCACAGGCAAACACTGAAGCACCTGGCATTTCATTCCACACCATGCCATTCCTAACCTTATGACTTAGCCAGCTCCGACACACACGCAAGCACGCACACACACACTCACAAGCACACGCACACATACACACACACACAATTACATACACAGATACACACAAGCACGCACATACACACTCACAAGCACACATACACACACACACACACAATTGCATACACAGATACACACAAGCAAGCACACACACAGACACACAAGCACACACCACACACACATACAAGCACTCACAGGGGTGGGATTGAAAAGTTAGGACCCAGTTAATGATATCGCAGCAGAGTAAAACATCACCAGAAACACCCCTAGCAGCTGTCATAGCAGCTCTGAAATCTTTTTTGTTTCTTCTCGTTTCAAAAGCAACAAATTTGTCAGTAAAGTTATAATCTAAATCTGCTCGTCAGCCAGCCAGGCACCCCAAACCAGCTGTTGAAAAATACTTTTATAAAGTAAAAAAGTTTTGAGTGAATTACTCCCTTTAATACAAAGCTGCACTGCAGTGCACAATGCACATTAATGTCTCTCCATTCCTAAATTTTATTTTGCACAAGTGGTTTTATATTAATTTCACATGAACAGCTCAGGTACAGTCCCGGCACAGAGGCTGAATTGCATTATGTATTATAATAAAGTCTCTGGAAGCTTCTGATATTGACTCTAGGCACCATCAATCAGGCAATACTCATTAAAAAAAAACCTTGATATCCCCAAGTAACCCCTCTGAAAAAAGTAAGATTGAAAGGCTGTTTATGATAACAGAGTTTATTTGATGTCTGAAACACTGGAAAAGTACAATGAAATTGGAGTATAATTTACAATGTACCCAAATCAATCATAAAGGCTGAAAAACACATGCCTGTGGGATTCGTCTTTGACTTTGGATTTTTATTTCAAAGTCAGTTTCTCAAACCACAATCAGAATGCTATGAAAGTGTAAATAAAGCCTCAAGTTACATGCTGCACAAACGTTTGGTAAAATCTGTCATCAAAGTCAGTTATCAAGGCTTCGTGTTCCGGATTTATTGTAATTAGAAAGATTTTATGGAACTTAAAGGTCCTTTTTTTCAAGAACATTCTGTGCATCTTGTATAATACACAACTGTGTCATTGTAACCTAAAAGGAAATTATTTTACTTGTCACTCAGGTCTGAGCACCTCAGTGCTTCACTAAGTTACTAATTAGGGCCCCTTCCAACCGTTTATTCTGCTTAACCTCTCAGATTTACTGCACATTCAAATAATCCCTTTATTTTAAT
Source organism: Ilyophis sp. 1 JC-2022 (assembly GCA_022702515.1). Lineage (NCBI taxonomy): Eukaryota > Metazoa > Chordata > Actinopteri > Anguilliformes > Synaphobranchidae > Ilyophis > Ilyophis sp. 1 JC-2022. The sequence goes on from CM040396.1 coordinate 72,945,688, forward strand.
AGTCTCTGTAGCTGAAGTTTTAACCAGAGTTTACAATTATTTTAGACCGTGAGACAAACTATATGATTAATCATGTTCCACAGAGACGAAAGAGAACAGAAAATACACGCTATTATGTATATAGGACTGAGGTGACATTGAACAGCAATAGTTAATGCACCACACACTGTAAGTATATACGGTCATTTGCACATTAAAGCTGTCTAGCATATGCCGTGTCACAAAATTATGCAGATCTGGGCCCATATTCATAAAGGATGTCACAGTAAGATTGCTGATCTAGGATCAGGTTTCCCCAGTCCACATCCTAAATCTTATCCACTATGACCTAAAAGGCAAAACTGATACTAGATTAGCTCTCATACTATGATGGACAAAGGGTTCTAATCTGAAAAAGAGGGAAAACTTTCTGGAGCAGAAGCTGGGTGATGTCAGAGGTTGTGCTGGGGTCAGAAGTCGTGCTGGGGTCAGAGGTCGAGCTGGGCTCAGAGGTCGCTCTCGCCGTACAGGGCAGTGGAGAAGGAGGTGTAGTCGAGAGCACCCTCCACCGCTCCTGGCCCGGCATATGGGGGCATCCTGGAGATGCAGTACTCAGCCTGCTCCGCGGGAAGCTCCCTCTGCAGCTCTTCGACCAGGATATAAGGCTACAGGAGACAGCAGGCCTCCGTTAGCCCAAACGCTAACTCACTAAGCACCTATCAGCTGGCCTCCGTTAGCCCTAATGCTAACTCACTAAGCACCTATCAGCAGGCTACCATTAACCCCAATGCTAACTCACTAAGCACCTATCAGCAGGCTACCATTAACCCCAATGCTAACGTCCTAAGCACCTAACAGCAGGTCACCATTAATCCCAATGCTAACTTGCTAAGCACCTTTCAGCAGGGTTCCTTTAGCCCCAATGCTAACTCACTAAGCACCTATCAGCAGGCCTCCGTTAGCCCCAATGCTAACTTACTCAGCGCCTGTCAGCAGGCCCCAATTAACCCCAATGCTAACTTACTAAGCATCTATTAGCAAGGCAACATTAGGCCCAATGCTAACTTACGAAGCACCTATCAGCAGACCCCTATTAGCCCCAAGGTTAATTCACTAAACACCTATCAGCAGGACACAATTTGCCGCAATGCTAACTCACTAGGCACCTATCAGCAGGCCACTGCGAGCACCAATGCTAACTCACTAAGCACATAACCAGGAAGTAGCCAGAATGTATCCACCAATCACCGTCAGCGTTGTTCTCACTTCATGATAGGTCTTTGGATCTAACCCTCCCTGTCAACATTTTGTGTGCGTTAGGCAGGTCAGCGCAGAAAAGCGCCCCCTGGCTGCGCGACCCACCTTATCAGCCGCCAGGATTCTGAAGGAGGCGACCACCTGCTCTGCTGTGTCTGTGTCAGCCGTCTCCCGGGTCATGAAGTCGATGAAGGACTGGAAAGACACCACACCAGTGCTGCTGGGATCCACCAGCAACATGATGCGGGCAAACTCAACCTCACCCTGGGCCGTGGAACATCGCGGAAATACCGGGGAACAAAACAGGAGTGACTGTTAAGTACCATTCTTTCAAAGTTATTTGTGTAGTCCTTTTTTTAACCAGGTAAGTTGATGTGTTCTTTTATACAACCGAAACTAAGACACTAAGAAGCTCATAACAAATGTTATATGGTATCGTCTGTTGGTTTGGAATGGAAAACCCAATACGACTGTGTCACACTAGCAGTAAACTCGCTCTGTATCTTTGTTAATTAAACATTCTGCAGAACAGAAAAAAATTAAATAAATCTTTGTTCTAATTCGGACATGAAAATATATTTCTTATTGCTACACTGAACATAATGTCAGCCCTTTATTATACATTATGAGGTGGAATTGTTTTTGACTGAATCTATAAATTACATGTTATGCTAATTTATGTGTGAATGTGTCAGCAAGAACAAGCACACATAAGGTCTAGGATGTAATTGGACTGTTAGCTTCTTAATACAGTCTTCATACTGGTTGACAGATGGACATGTGGTAAGAGAAGAGTGCTATAGTCTCTGTGAATACAGAACCGTGCCCTGTGCAAAATCCTGCCAGCTCTGCTGGGTATGATTAATGCTGCTTCAGGTAAAAAAAAAGCCCAGTCTATTATGTGCTGTGTGAGTCTCCATCTCGACCTGCATAAGATACACACATAACACATTTTCACATCACAAACAAAAAATGATCTGTCTTGTCACAGTTAAGAATTTTTAAAAAAGTATTAAATTTTCTTGCCTTCAAAGTTTGGCTCTTGATTTTATCTGAAAGGTTTCTTAATTTAATTCACGTCTGTGTCGTACCAAATCATAGCCCATGGAGATGAGGCAGGCCCTGAAGTCATCTGCTTCCATCGCTCCATTCTTCTTCTGCAGCGTGGAGGAGGGAGGAGAACGGGCCGGTCAACGGCCGGGGGAAAGAGGGGGAGAAAAAGGGAGGGGGTCCGCAGTTGGAGCGGTCATCATGGTGGAAGACATTTAGAGTTCCATCAGAAATGAAGAAGAGGAGAGAAGACACACACACACACACATAACGCACACATGCACACAAACACGCAAGCCTGTCCACACACACACACACACAAACTGGTGAAACGTGATGTAAGAGCATTAAAGGGGAAGTTCAACCAAAAACTAAATTAGGATATGTTTCTATATACCCGGAGTGCTATCTATCGTTCTAGACATTTTCATTGAGATTTCACTAGTTTTATAGATATCCGCTGCAGCCCACCGTGATACCACGCTGATACAACGGACCAAATTGGGTCAAAAGTTTGGTGCACTCAAAGCGTCAAAAACATGCATTTGAAAAAATCAACCGCAACGTCTCTTTCCAAATATAATGACACCCATGAACACTACTTTCGACCAAAGTACTCCAACTGTGTAAATCCGAAATGATGTCCCACAGGTCGCAGATCTTTTGTGTTGACATAAGCCCCAGAATACTGGCATGCTTTGGTTAAGACTTTGCATGTATACACAGTTGCCATACTTTGGTAGAAAGTAGTTTTCGAAAAAACTGCACAACATGTTTGTGACTAACTGTGTCATTATATTTTTATATTTGTAAAGGTACATTGCTGTTGATTTTTGTTTATGTACTTTTTTGCTTCTTTGAGCACCACAAACTTTGATATCATTATATCAGTGTGATATCACGGTGAGCTGCAGCAGATATCTACACTGCCTGGCCAAAAAAAAGTCGCCATTGCACCCATCATGCATAGTGCCCACTGTACAAGCCTCTGGAGGCAGTGTTATGATCTGGGGTTGGTTCAATTGGTCAGGTCTAGGCTCAACAACGTTATGGAGCAATAAAAAGTCAGCCGAGTACCTGAATGTACTGAATGACCAGGTTATCCCATCAATGGGCATATTCCAGGACGACAATGCCAAGATTCATCTGGCTCAAATTGTGAAAGAGTGGTTCAGGGAGCATGAGGAATAATTTTCACACATGAATTGTCCTGACCTTAACCTCAATGAAAGTCTTTGGGATATGCTGGAGAAGACTTTACGGAGTGGTTCGACTCTCCCGTCGTCAATACAAGATCTCGGCCAAAAATTAATGCAACTCTGGACGGAAATAAATGTTGTGACGTTACATAAGTTTGTCGGAACAATGCCACGATGAATGCGCACCGTAAACAAAGCTAAAGGCGGTCCAACTAAATATTAGTGTGTGCAACTTTTTTTTTGGCCAGGCAGTGTATAAAACTAGTGAAATCTCAGTGAAACTAGCTGGATGGATGGATAGCACTCAAGGTATATAAAAACATATCTTAATTTCAATTTTGGGTGAACTGCCCCTTTAAGTGATTGCATTAGCACTGCAGAACACTGTACCCGATCGAAGTGCTTGAACGAGGATCTGAACTCATTCATCTGCTCTTGGCTGATGCCCTTGGCGTCGCGGGTGAGAATCTGCGTCTCAATTTCATTGATGGTTCTGGCGATGGTGGTGAGGAGCAGCTCCCATCCCACTCGGATATGCTGTGGGGACAGAGGGAGGCCGCACAACGGTCAACAGGACCACTAAAACCTGCGGTGCAAAAACCTGCCACCAAGGATCAGTTTAGTCTTTTAGCTCATAATTGATGAGGTTAGGATATATGGACAGAAGAAACCTGACCCGAGATCAGCATTCATACTCTGAGGGTTTATGAATAGTGGTCCAGGATGCAATCTCCAATTCCAGATACATTTTTGGAGGACATTTTGTGGACCATGGAGGTTGGCCCTGACACAAAATTTTCACTGTTGATGTGTAATTGTCAGCCAATAGTATCAAACCTTTACTCATGCCCTTCACATTGAAAAAGTTGACATCTGTACATAGTGACGCAAATAAAGACCAGGGTGCACATTACAGTACATCCATTTATCAGTTAGCAAATGCATTTAACTTAATAAGGGCAGCGGTGCTATTCTAGTGACCACACTTAGAGGTAGCAGCAGAGAGAGTGGCTTTACCTCCATGGTGTAGTTGGTGTGCTTGTTGTCGAAGATCAGGGACTCCTGGATGAGCTGGTGGTCTCCCTCCAGGGTGTCGATGTTGGGCTTGTAGTTAACGATGACGTGCTCCAGCTGTTTCAGCTGGGTCATCTGGTCCTCCAGGGTCTCACTCATCTCCATGGTGCACTGGCCAATTTCCTGTGGACACAATCAAAGAGGGTTTATGGTTACTGGAAAGGGAGGGTATAAACAACCATTTCCAAGGTCCTCTTACATGGATATCGCTAGGAACACTGCAGTCTTTCAATGTTAATCACTTTTGTACTCAGTCAAATGCTTTCAAACTAATACATTTCTCGTTTGCATAAAATTCTGTGGAAATGCAGCTCAATGTTCACTCAGAATTATCAGTAATTAAGGAAATTAATGTGTAAATAATCAGCTTACAATGAGGTATTTGCCATCCAAATAAATCTCAAGTGTTTCAGAATAAAAACTTGGACTGGCTCAAAATGTCTATGAGAGTCCTCCAAAGTCAAATAGAGTGAAATGCGCTGTAAAGCTGTGGACGGACTCGCCCCTGTAATGGAAAAGAAAAGGGAACTGTCGGACCTCCATGCGGGTCTGGATCCAGGGCCCGATCAGGTTAGCCTGGGCAGCAAACTGCCGCCGGAGCCGCTCGTGAGACTGCTGCCGAGCCAGCTCCTCCTGCAGGGACCCGTCTCTCTGAGGAACCAGCTGCTTCACCTGGGGAATGCACCACACCTATTACTGCTATGCACTACACACACACCACCCACATACTACACACACACAAACACACATGCGCACCACACCTAGGTTACTGCTATGCACATATGCATACTACACACACACCACCCACATACTACACACACACAAACACATGCGCACCACACCTAGGTTACTGCTATGCACATATGCATACTACACACACACCACCCACATACTACACACACACAAACACACATGCGCACCACACCTGGGTTACTGCTATGCACATATGCATACTACACACACACCACCCACATACTACACACACACAAACACACATGCGCACCACACCTGGGTTACTGCTATGCACATATGCATACCACACACACCACCCACATACTACACACACACAAACACACATGCGCACCACACCTGGGTTACTTACTACTATGCGCATACACACACACATACACACTTCACACACGCACACAAAAATGCACACCGCACCTGGGTTACTACTATGCGCATACGCATACTAAACACACACACACACACACACACCACCCACATACTACACACACACAAACACACATGCGCACCACACCTAGGTTACTGCTATGCACATATGCATACCACACACACCACCCACATACTACACACACACAAACACACATGCGCACGCGCACCACACCTAGGTTACTGCTATGCACATATGCATACTACACACACACAAACACACATGCGCACCACACCTGGGTTACTGCTATGCACATATGCATACCACACACACCACCCACATACTATACACACACAAACACACATGCGCACCACACCTAGGTTACTGCTATGCACATATGCATACCACACACACCACCCACATACTACACACACACAAACACACATGCGCACCACACCTGGGTTACTGCTATGCACATATGCATACCACACACACCACCCACATACTACACACACACAAACACACATGCGCACCACACCTAGGTTACTGCTATGCACATATGCATACCACACACACCACCCACATACTACACACTAGAGGGTGGATACCCGACCCGAACCCGACCGAACAACTATTTTACTTTTGAACTACAGTAAAACCTTGACATACGAGTGCACTAACTTACGATTATTCCGAGTTACGAGCCGTTGCTCGGACAATTTCTTGCTTCGCCTTTGCGAATGCAATTTCGGAAATTGCATTCGCATTTCCGAAAAATTCTGAAGGGAAGGAAGAAACAAACCACCATGGATAGGTTTTTATCGAAACGCCCTGCAGATCAGTCAGAAAAGCGTGACGAAAAAGCCAAAAATCAATGAAAAAGATGCAAACGTCACTGATGAAGATTAAGTGTAAGTGAAGAATAATAATGTAGCAATTAAGTTTAGAACCAGTTTATTTCTTTATATTCTATTTTATTATCTTTGTATTATGTTTTGTATTAATTATTTATTATTTATAAATACATTTCTCATTTTTATAACTACGTAACAAAGAAATTAGGGTGTTTTTTGGGGGGCTGGAACGGATTAATGGTATTTAAATTAATTTCAATTGTGAAATAAATAAAAATGATACCGAATATTGTGTGTGTATCTGTTATCTACCAATAAAACAATGCCTTTTGACGGTCATTTAGGTGACCAGTGACCACTAAACAGAGAAGCTGTAACCATGGTAACAACAACAGAGTGACAGTGAAACACAATGTCAGAGCTTCAGTGCCTTACATAAACTGCGTCAAAAGCAGAATTCCTGTCGGGTTCGGGTCGGGCTCGGTTACTACTATCTCGGGCTCGGTCGGGTTCGGACAGAAATATGCGGCCCGATCCGCACTCTACTACACACACACAAACACACATGCGCACCACACCTGGGTTACTTACTACTATGCGCATACACACACACATACACACTTCACACACGCACACAAAAATGCACACTGCACCTGGGTTACTACTATGCGCATACGCATACTAAACACACACACACACAGAAACGCATACACACTGCACACGCACACACACAATACACACACCACCCACATACTACACACACACAAACATGCGCACCGCACCTGGATTACTACTATACGCATACTACATACACACACACTACACACACATACACATGTGCACACACGGTACACACACACACAGCTGAGCAGTGTATTGATGGCTCTCTGTAGGATATGAAAGGCTACCTGGTCCCACTTGGCGCTGAGCTCCAGGATGCTGACGGTGCTGTAGGGGTTATTCAGGTCAGGGCTGATACTGTAGCTCTGTGCGATTTTCTGCACCTCTGCCTGGATCCCCAGGATGGCCTGTCTCTCCCCGTCCGCTTCAGGCAAGGTGGCTTTGAACTGCTCATGAGCTGAGACCAGGCTCTGAATCAACAGAGATAACATTACTGCACACGCACACACACACACACACACACACACACACACACACACACACACACACACACACACACACACACACACAACACACACAACTGAGCACACAAACACACCTGAGCACACAAAAACGCACACACACACCTGCATACCTGTAAACAGATGTACAGGCAGACAGCTATAGACTACACATTGTACTCTGATGACTCGCTTTCCATTCATTCAGTAGCACATACATCTACAGCTGCTTGTGTGTGCATATGAAGGCTGACATCCGCATTTGTAAAGGATTCTGGGATGTACCTGAGATCAGCTGTACAGATGGCCTCTGCTGGATCCTCACAGTGTCCCAGTGCAGTTTAAACCAGCAGACCTGGAAACTACATGCGGGTAAGAGAGTAAGGTACCTGGACCTCTTCCACTGTGTGCACGATGAACATGTCCTGCAGGTCCTCCATGGCACCCTCCATCCAGTTATTAAAGGGCGCCGCCCTCTTGGCGAACTCCAGGAACAGCTGGTCAATGGTCTCCAGGAGCTTCTCAGTCCTCTGGAAGCCAGGAAAAGAAAGACTGACTCAGTACCCAACATCTCCCAGGGTTTGTGTTTATTATTAACCATAAGTTACAGACTAGAGTGCCACGGCCAGCTTATCAACAGCAACTGATGATGATCTTTAAAAAAAACATACATTGTAAATACACATTTGGTGGGGTTGAGGGTGAGTTGGGGAAAGTTTGTGGGGGTTTGGAGGTGAGTTTGGGGGAGTTTGTGAGGGTTTGGAGGTGGGTTGGATGGGGGTTTATGGGGGTTTGGAGGTGGGTTGGATGGGGGTTTGTGGGGGTTTGGAGGTGGGTTAGATGGGAGTTTGTGGGGGTTTGGAGGTGGGTTGGGGGGAGTTTGTGGGGGTTTGGAGGTGAGTTGGGGGGAGTTTGTGGGGGTTTGGAGGTGGGTTGGATGGGGGTTTGGAGGTGAGTTGGGGAGAGTTTGTGGGGGTTTGGATGGGGGTCTGTGGAGGTTTGGGGGAGGATTGGGGGGAGTTTGTGGGGGTTTGGATGGGGGTTATGGAGGTTTGTGGGGGTTTGGAGGTGGGTTGGATGCGGGTATGTGGGGGTTTGGAGGTTGGTTGGATGGGGGTTTGGAGGTTGGTGGGTGGGGTTTGTGGGGGTTTGGAGGTGGGTTGGATGGGGGTATGTGGGGGTTTGGAGGTGAGTTGGGGGGAGTTTGTGGGGGTTTGGAGGTGGGTTGGATGGGGGTTTGGAGGTGAGTTGGGGGGAGTTTGTGGGGGTTTGGATGTGGGTTGGATGGGGGTCTGTGGAGGTTTGGGGGAGGATTGGGGGGAGTTTGTGGGGGTTTGGATGGGGGTTTGGATGGGGGTTTGGAGGTGGGTTATGGAGGTTTGTGGGGGTTTGGAGGTGGGTTGGATGGGGGTTTGTGGGGGTTTGGAGGTGGGTTGGATGGGGGTTTGGAGGTGGGTTGGGGGGGTTTGTAGGGGTTTGGAGGTGGGTTGGATGGGGGTTTGTGGGGGTTTGGAGGTGGGTTGGATGGGGGTTTGGAGGTATGTGGAGGTTTGGAGGTGAGTTGGGGAGAGTTTGTGGGGGTTTGGAGGTGGGTTGGATGGGGGTTTGTGAAGGTTTGGGGGTGGATTGGGAGGGGGGGGGGGTGTGGGTGTTTGGAGGTGGGTTGGATGGGGGTTTGGAGGTGGGTTGTGGGGGTTTGTGGGGGTTTGGAGGTGGGTTGGATGGGAGTTTGTGGGGGTTTGGAGGTGGGTTGGATGGGGGTTTGTGGGGTTTGGAGGTGGGTTAGATGGGAGTTTGTGGGGGTTTGGAGGTGGGTTGGATGGGGGTTTGTGGGGGTTTGGAGGTGGGTTAGATGGGAGTTTGTGGGGGTTTGGAGGTGGGTTGGATGGGGGTTTGTGGGGTTTGGAGGTGGGTTAGATGGGAGTTTGTGGGGGTTTGGAGGTGGGTTGGATGGGGGTTTGTGGGGGTTTGGAGGTGGGTTGGATGGGGGTTTGTGGGGGTTTGGAGGTGGGTTGGATGGGGGTTTGTGGGGGTTTGGAGGTGGGTTGGGGGTTTGGAGGTGGGTTGGATGGGGGTTTGTGGGGGTTTGGAGGTGGGTTAGATGGGAGTTTGTGGGGGTTTGGAGGTGAGTTGGATGGGGGTTTGTGGGGGTTTGGAGGTGGGTTAGATGGGGGTTTGTGGGGGTTTGGAGGTGGGTTGGATGGGGGTTTGTGAAGGTTTGGGGTGGATTGGGAGGGGGGGGGTTGTGGGTGTTTGGAGGTGGGTTGGATGGGGGTTTGGAGGTGGGTTGGGGGGGTTTGTAGGGGTTTGGAGGTGGGTTGGATGGGGGTTTGTGGGGTTTGGAGGTGGGTTGGATGGGGGTTTGTGGGGGTTTGGAGGTGGGTTGGATGGGGGTTTGTGGGGTTTGGAGGTGGGTTGGGAGTTTGTGGGGGTTTGGAGGTGGGTTGGATGGGGGTTTGTGGGGTTTGGAGGTGGGTTGGATGGGGGTTTGGAGGTGAGTTGGATGGGGGTTTGTGGGGGTTTGGAGGTGGGTTGGATGGGGGTTTGTGGGGGTTTGGAGGTGGGTTGGATGGGGGTTTGTGGGGGTTTGGAGGTGGGTTGGGAGTTTGTGGGGGTTTGGAGGTGGGTTGGGGGGGTTTGTGGGGGTTTGGAGGTGGGTTGGATGGGGGTTTGGAGGTGGGTTGGGGGGGTTTGTAGGGGTTTGGAGGTGGGTTGGATGGGGGTTTGTAGGGGTTTGGAGGTGGGTTGGATGGGGGTTTGTGGGGGTTTGGAGGTGGGTTGGATGGGGGTTTGCGGGGGTGAGATTTGTTGGTGTGGTGGAAACCCCGTCCCTCCTGGTCACTCCTACCTCCAGTGTCTCCCTCCTCTTTTGGGTAAGCGTTCCCAGCTGGTCCCACAGGTCGCAGATCTTCTGGCACCTCTCGTTCACCGCTGCTGCGTCATGGTAGTCCAGCTCGCTGCACACAGATATGGGAATTATGGGAATTATAGAGAGACGGGCATCGGCTGGCATCTGTAGCCTCGTGGCTCATCTCAGACACAAAGCTTTACGGGCAAAGCATGTCTGTGTAATTTATGGGCCCGTTTCTAAAGCCCTGAAAATCCCTGCAGATTACGCTCTCTTCTCTGTGTGCCACAATGCTTTTAAAACTGTCCATTCATGTGTCAGCTGGAAGATTTATACAAAAGATGACAGATAAGTCACCCTCATAAAAACATTTTTTTTAGAGGTCAGGGTGAGATAGGCCAACCAGACATCTTTCAACCAGGCAAACCTATCCTTGAAGAACATGAAATTCTTTATTACACATCACATTGAAGTTATTGGAGGAATTCATTTTGTAAATGAGCAGCAGTAGCCTGAGCAGGATGCACCGCTGCATCAGCAGAATGCCATTAGTCCTCAGAGAGCCAATCAAATCCCCTGTATCGGTTGCGTGGCAGGAAACAGCAGCAAATCAAGCACCACTGTAAAATTGACCAATTGCAATATTCCAGATTATATCATTATAGCAGATGTGATTATAATAACATCCTTCCATGCTTATGTCAACACATCTTTAAAGGCCACCATGGTTTAAAATACTGCACATACCCAACACAATGTATAACTGAGTTTGACTTTACATCTACAAATATATTATTCTCAGTTGGCAGAGAGGAGACCGGCTACTTTCATCGCAACGTGATGATGGCGAAGATTAATGTCATTCCAAAAGTTTTACCTTCTCAGACAAACTGAAGGACTGCTAGCTGAAGGACACTTGTAATAGTGAGTGAGGGAGGTGTGCCTCTAAATAAAATAAACCACACCTCCCTGTCCCATCCACTGAAAAAAACACTGCTCCTTTAGACCTGTAAGACATGCCTGTCAGGGACAGACAGACAAACAAACCAACAGAAAGACAGGACACGACCCAGCCCAGATAACACAAATGCTTAAGAAACATTGGGAGAACATTCATACTCAGTTGTGACATTATGACAAGAACGTTCCCCTAATTCTACAGCAAATGTATTTATTTTTCTGTCAAACACCCTTCTCCTCTAGATTTACTGTACATATATTGCTGGATACTGTTATGAACGTTTGTACATTATTACAGTACATTACTGTGGTCTTGCATTTGTGCCGTGCTACATAGTTTAGTACTGAATGGAAACAGTGAGTATGTGATGCAAGCGCACATGTGCACACATGGCCATCACCTGACCCTCTTTTAATTATGAAGACCTATTAGCACCCCAGGGCAGCACTCTCTCTGGGAGAGGTATCATTGGTGCACCCCTAAACCACAACCTTCACTCCCACAGTGCATCCAGGAATTATCATTTAAAATGTATACAGGCTACATCTTCAAATTTATGTTGATGTCACTCTGTATTTTTAAAATGGATTTCAGCAAGAGTGTAACTGCACCACTAAGCACTCACTAAGTAAATGTATCTTACAAAGCAGATTTATATTTGCCTGGCACACCAACCAAGCATTTTTATAATATTTTATGCATTTATTTTTCTTTAATCCACTCTAAAATCCGATATGTTCATACTTTTGCGATATGAACAGGTTTGTCCAATACCTGTGATTTTCAACAGGTTTAAATGAAGATCGCTAGTTTTTTTGTGTTTGAAATTTGTGTGTCTTATCATTGTCCATTTAAGTATAATGCGAGTCATACTGTTTAATGCAGAATTTGTTCATACATATTACGACTTATTTTAATAATTAATTTCAAATTAATACATATAAAACTTGTTACACGCAAGCAGAGTTCTGAGACAGCGAGCAGCCTGTGAGGTGACCGATGTGAAATAAATTATCCTGGCCTTCACAGACGGCTGTGTCATGCCTGTTTGAAATAACCGATCTTGGCATTCACAGACAGCTGTGACACAGAGTAATAGAGGATTAGGGGATGACAAGAAGCCGGGCAGGTGTTTAATCCAATGGTGGCATGAGCACCAGTTTGATGAAGAGGGGTGTTGAGTGAGAGACCGGCTCGCAGGCCCTAGCAGAGGCCTTTCCAAAAATAGAGAGATGAAGAGAAAGAGTAGAAAAAAAGGGTGGAGGGGAAGGGGGTGGAGGGAAGAGGCTGGAAGGGAAGGTGGTGGAGAGGAAAGAGGGTGGAAGAGAAGGGGATGGAGAGGTAAGAGGGTGGAGGGGAAGGTGGTGGAGAGGAAAGGGGATGGAGAGGGAAGAGGGTGGAGGAGAAGGGGGTAGAGAGGGAAGGGGTTGGAGGGGAAGGGGGTAGAGAGGGAAGGGATGGAGGAGAAGGGGTGGAGAGGGAAGGGGGTAGAGAGGGAAGGGGTGGAGGGGAAGGGGTGGAGAGGGAAGAGGGTGGAGGAGAAGAGGGTGGAGGGGAAGGGGAATCAGTCTCGGGCATTGCTGTGGCCTCACGGTCATGCACTAAGTTCCCCTAAACTAAGCTAATCATCTCAAACTTCCCTACATATAAATCATTTTCCATAGCGCAATTAAATCTTCATTAGTTTAAAATACTGTATTTTTTTCCCCATAAAAATAAGTCTATATGCATCACAGATAATACAGTCTAAATTTATCTCTGGCTAGTGCGGTAAAAATATTTATTTTATGAATATTCTGATCACACAAGGAAAGGTTTTGAACACCAGGCAGATTTTTACCCTTCACGGCGTGGCAGTTAATCTGACTGGCACCATTTGGAGCTGCAAAAGCTCAGGGGACACATCCCCACAGTCTGCATCTGTCCCAAGAGCCTTTAACATTCTCAGTGTCATTTCATAAAGTCATGTTAACAGTGAGTAACCTTTTTCTTCAGGTTGTTCTTTTATCGCTGCTGCACAGCCTTATACTTTTTAAAATTATTACTCCTTTTCATTTTTCCCCAGTGTTCTGTTAGTATTATTTATGACTTTTCAGCGTGTACCCACGCTTCTTGAAATCACTGGCTGGGATTCAAACAACATTTGTTTTCATCTTTCAAGCTTTTAAAAGTAAGCTTGTGTTTACTTACAAGCCAAACTCAAGGACAAATTTTGATTGAACACAAGCTGTTATGTTTTATTATAATTACAGTGACTATAAAACACAAATTTTTATTATTTTTAACGGAACATACTTGAGCTCCTGGGCGATGGCGGCGATCTGCTCCACTCTGTCCTGGTGTGCAGCCAGGTCACTCTCGAAGGCTTCGTGCTTCCTCACAAGCGCTCGAACCTCTGTGAGCGACGCCGACTCATAGTCCTTCAGAGACAGGATCTCGTCCTTCCCTGGGTCACACGCACAGAAACACTACTGGAACCTGGTAGCACTCCGTTCTTTGCTTCAGTTTTGCATTGATTCAATGTTATCAAAGTGCATTGGCTCTAAGATACCAAAGTGCATTGAGTCAATGTTATCAAAGTGCATTGTGAATGCCCACTGCACACTGGGTCCTTGGTGAGTCTTCTTTATGGAAAAGTGTGCATTCACAATGGGAACAACAGTGCAGTCCTTCCACAACACCCTTCAATCACCACGGGACCTTTTTAACTCATGTCCATAGAGCACTTGTGAAACTGTGGGTAGTTTGAGACTTTTGAATCAGTAGGGATTTTGAGACTTTTGAATTCGTAGGGAGTTTGAAACTTTTGAATCAGTAGGGAGTTTGAAACTTTTTAATCAGTGGGGAGTTTGAGAAATTTGAATCAATAGGGAGTTTGGGACTTTTGAATCAGTAGGGAGTTTGAGGCATGTGACTTTGCGACTCACCTGCAGTCCAGGCCTCATGAGAGGAGGCTTTCTGGCGGAACTTCTCGGCCAGGTGGTCCAGACGCTGAAGTCTCCGGATTTCGGTGAGCAGCCACTCCTCGTAGCCCTTTTCAGCTTGCTCCAGGCCCTGCCAGGCACTCGCAATGTCCTGAAAGCAAGAACAGTCAGGGGGAACCAGGTGAACCCAATCAACCTTCTGTACTGCTGCCCACACAGGAGGAATGCCTATATTCTGCTTTTCTTTTTTGTGTATTATTGCAAACAACTGCACACTGCAAAAATACATCTTCCTGTGAAAGCATACTCATTTGTTATCACTCACTTTAAAAAAATCTATTTCAGTCTACATGTAGGCTACTTACTGACCAAAACGCGGCTAAAATTCAGCAAACTTGGAAGAATAGAAATAAAAAATGTTGCCGGACAGACCGCTGACTGGCTGGATAGCCACATTAGGGTGACATTAGATGCTGGGACACTCACCGACACCATCTTCCCCTCAGAGGGCATAAAGTTTGGCCTGTTGCTGATGCGCAGTTTGGTCTGCAGGGTGTTGAAGTTGATCTCCAGCTGGCACTTCTCCTGCACCTTGGGTGGCTTGTGCAGGCGGCGGTAATCGCGGAAATCCTCCAGCTTCTGCTGCATCTCTAAGATGGTCTTCTCCGGAACACGGTTCTCCAACCATGGGGTAGTGCGGCGGATCCACTCCAGTAACTATGGTACAGTAGTTCACATTGCCTTCATGTTACCAAGCAAGTAGTCATAGATACCATGAAGACTTTAAGCACCTCTCTGTCCTTGACAAGCACTCAAAAAACCCACCTCCATGTTTCTAGACCAACAAGAGGTTTCTATATCGACGAGCCAATTGGAGGCATTTTTTTGTGCAGTGGGATGCAAGCTACCTTGCTACTCGTCCTTTCCTACACAAAGGTGATAGACTATACCCTTTTGTAAGTATATTTATTTACCGTTTGTGAAATTAAAACAAAGGTTGTTTTGTAATGCTAATTGTATGCTTTTGTGGTCATTTTGCCATAAATATAGTCCCCTAAAAAAAATCTATGATAAAATACCACACAGGGCCATTTTGTGTAGAAAAAAGGATATGCAACACCTGATATACATATATTTAATAGTAACTATCCGAGGGTACCAAAAAATGGGGAAAATAGGCTTAGGAGTGTTCAGTAGCAGGGGGGAGTGTTCAGTACCTCACTGGCCAGTTTTTCATACTCCTCCATCATCTTCTCGTTCTCCTGGTTCACTCCCAGAACTTTGGAGATCCTGTTGGCTGCCGTCTCTGCCTACAGACGGAAGACATGGGGAAAGGTCAGACTCCTCGATGATACAGCGCGTGTCTCACGCTTTTAGGTTTGTGTACAAATGTATGCATGTCGTCATGTTCATGCACACTGTGGCTTATTTTCAATAAAGGGACAATTGAATTGCTCTGGCATCATCTTTACGTTCATTATATAAACAAAACAGTGCCCAGCAATGTAACATCTATAAAACGTGTGTAAAAATCTAATATATGGCTTTTTGCATTATGTGAAATGCAGAGATATACAGTAGCAGTACCTGCTCTGCTCCAGCAAAAGCGTGGTAGAAGCAGGACACGTAGGTCATGATGGCTCTTTCATCAGGCTTGGGGGTGTTGACAATGTCTAGAGAGGCAGGAAAAGAACACGGCTGAAGGAAGGGAGGGAGACAGAGAGACAGACAGACAGACAGACAGACAGACAGAGAGAGAGAGAGAGAGAGAGAGAGAGAGAGAGAGAGAGAGAGAGAGAGAGAGAGAGAGAGAGAGAGAGAGAGAGAGACACAAAATACTAGGTCTGCTAGGGGACCGTCAAAAAGCCGGGGTCCACAGGGGGCACTAGAGGGAGATGAACGTATGGGAAAAGGTCACGCAGTTGAGAGGGGTTGAGAGGTCACGCAGCGTTATCAAGCCCTCATCTTGTGAACCCCGTAAGCACGCAACAGTAACAGGACACATCGGTCATAATTGCCCTTTCATCAGGTCTGTCTGTGTTACAATATCTGTGTGGAGAAAACCGGCCCAAGCGCTCAGTCACACAACACTGACAGCGCCTAACACAGCTGTATCTTTTTACAACATCATTTGAACTTACATACCTGACAGTTTAAATGAGACACTGCGATTACATTATGTCAATCACGTAAGAAAGCCGCTTGAGAAATTTGCGCCATCTCGTTTCAGAAACATAATTCATGTTTATGCATTCACTGTTCTGGTTATGCAGTGAATTCCATAAATTATTTTTTTCATAAAATATAGTAATAATAATAATAATGATTCTGTACATATTTCTGTAGAAGTTGATATTAGGCACCAGGTTAACAGCAGTTTAATCGCAGTTGAGTTTGTTAGCAAGAAGCAGATGGTTATCCTCCAGCACTAGTCTCCTATAATCACTCCACCTGCACAATATAAAATCCTTTAATCCTGTCAGATTTATAGACAGTGCTGTGGTTCTCCTCTTGTAATCACACAGAGGAATGTGCTAAATTGGGCCATTTATCCTCATGGCCCAATATTAGACAGCATTTCCAAACAAACAAACAAACGTATTACTGATTAAGAATGCACCTACCTTCAGCGTCCAACATTTTGGGAATGTCCAGGTGCTTCTCTGCAATATCTAAGGCAAGGTTCAGGTTACCAAGAGGATCGTCCTAAACAGGTAACAAGGACGTCAGCTTTGATGAATTAAAAAAATTAGAAATGCTTTCTTTAATATGGATTATGTATTTAATATATGCCACTCATCTCCTGACTCAGTAGTCAAAACAATTCTATATAAACAGGCGAGGGAAAAAATAAGACTGACATTAAATAATAATAATACAAAGACTGTAAAACACAAAGACATGGAAAAGATGAAGGCTCACAGCTAAATGAAACTGAGGCTACTTTTGATTGCCTGGGAAAATTAATTTGTTGACAAATGTGTCTAACTCCATAAAAATATTTTAATGATATATATCTCTCTGAGACAGTTTTCTTTGTTTGTTTCGTTTGTTTTACATTCTTCCGGCCCTCCGAACTTATGTGCTGAAGGTGTTCTTTTCTTTGCTAAGTTTCCCGTTTTGGCTCCAGTATTGAGCTCTGGAGATTTAGTTTGTGTTTCACTCGTTATTCGAGTTCGCCCTATTTTAGTGGGTTGATTTTCATTTGGCTGTTTAGCCACAAGGAATTAGTTTCTTGTCTTTTCTTTTTTTGCATTTATTTTGTTATTTACTTTAAGAGTCCTCACTGCGTGAGTGAGTTTCTGATCCCCCTACCTTCATGTTTGATTATCCGCCACTACAATCTTTTACATAACCTAGCTGTCAATGAGGGTTAGAAGCGAAAAGGTTGGAGTGTGAGGCAGCATGCTAATGCTAATAGGAAGTCAGAAATCACAGCACATAATTAAGCACCTTAACCACTGGTCTGCCTTAGCTGGAAGTCATCTATACAGGAGGACAGCCTAAGCCGTTTCCTCTAAATATTGGCCCTGGGCTGACAACACGCTGGCTAACACCACATACAACAGGAGACTGGCCCTTAGTCCAGGCAAGCCAAGCCAAGTATGTGTGTGCGTGTCTGTGTGAAATGCCACAGCTAGAAATAAAATACCATGGTCACTTTTGAAGCTTCCTCTGGGGAATCTATGTGCATAGCAACTGCACAAACTTGGCACATGATCCCACTCATTTATTTACAAACAACGTACAGCTAGGGGTCAGCGGCTCAAAAAAAGTTCAACTCTAAAGATGTCCCAGGGATGGTAGCCTTGTAGAAATGTGAACCAGACCTGGGCCTAATTATTCTGACAGCTGTAGCGTTCCTGCATTATACTGACAATATTAAAAGATACTGCCAAGGTTCAGGACAAAATTCTTCTTTCATATGATTGTACGTTTTGGTTTTGCGACAATGTTTTCGTGGAAAAATTGTGGGAAATTGTAGGATTGTTCAAATTTACCAGCATGCAAAGGTCAAAACATTTCCATTAGGCATTTGACCCTAGTCTAGTGTTCTCTAAGCCAGACTATCGGCCCATACAGAAAGGGCATGTCCACAGCTGAGGCAGACCAGAGGAGACCAGGCTAACGTGCCTCACATAATTAAGTTTGTTTGTTTAACTGTCATCTTTTCCAAAACAAAAGTTCAGGTACGTGTAAGCTTTTGGCTGCGAAGGCCGTGTTCGAACTTTCTCTTGGACAAGGTGTTAAATTAAACAAACAGAACCAAGTGAGTTTCCTGTTGCACGATGAGTCACAGCATAAACCTACATTTCCCTGCCCCCCGCCTCCTCTCCCCAGGGAGGGGAGACAGAGGCAGCTGCAGGATTCTTTGGGCTCTACAGCCTCAAGCCTGCAACCTCCGCAGAGACATCTCATTTTGGGCAACTGAATTCGGGGGCTTAGTGCTGTCTCCAGGGGGGGTGGGCATGAGTGGGGAGTGGGGCAGACATGAGGGGGTGTGGGCTCCTCCCCTGCACCCATAACCCCTCCACCGGCTCTCTGCTGCTCTGCCCACAAACTGAACATCAGGCCTTTGAGATCCATCTTACCAAAACAAGAGGCCTGCAGAGATGCCCCAAAACTCCAAGGAATAACTGCCACTCATCACTGGCCTATGCCAGGCCTCCCCTGGGGTACAGGTTGAATTTCAAAATCTATTCCAGTGTGCCAACAAACTTATTTTCTCTGTTTCTCACAAACAAGGTATGAGAATGGAGACACTGCATAAGGAGGACATGGTTAAAAACATTGAATTAGTAGCCTATGTCTCTGTATTGCTGAATTGGTTTAGTACGGTGTCTGTACTGTTGAACTGGATTAGTATGGTGTCTGTACTGTTGAACTGGATTAGTATGGTGTCTGTACTGTTGAGCTGGATTAGTATGGTGTCTACAGTTGAACTGGATTAGTACGGTGTCTTATTGTTGAACTGGATTAGCACATTTTCTGTACTGATGAACTGGGTTAGTCTGTCTGTATTGCTGAATTGGGTTAGTATGGTGTCTGTACTGTTGAACTGTGTTATTACAGTTCTATATCGCTGAAATAAGTTTGTACAATGTCTGTACTATTGAACTGGATTAGTACGGTGTCTGTAGAGCTGAACTGGAGTGCTACTGTGTCTGTATTGCTGAACTAAGTTAACAGTGTGTAACTAGTGCATAGCATCACTCCCATGCAGTGTTGGGGCAGCATGCTGTAGGCACGCTTTGTTGACCTTGTTCAGCTTGGCATAGTCAATCAGGTCAGGCCGATGCCTGTGTATCAGCGCACAAAACGCCAGGCCGTCCTTCCAACTTCACATCCCAGGGAGAAAGAACGCAGTCAGAACAGGGCTCACAAGAGACATGTGTCTGCATACCTGCCACAGGACCCTTTAACGGTCAGCTCAACCAAGTGGGACACCACATTTTGACCCCAACCTTGCTAAAAACATTTATGGAACAGTTAAAATGATAATGGAGAAAGACACATATGTATCCACTCATCCAATCATATGGAAGACTCAAAGAAACCTGAAAAATCAATACTCCTGTCAAACGGACACTTAGTGGCCTTAGCAAGGCATGTGTTTTGTGCTGCAAGCGCAGAATAGAACATTTGAACAGCAGAATCTCACACAGCTCCTGAAAAGTACAGACCATGTAAATTAGAGATGTGTGGAAGCAGCACTTTCAACCTAAAATTAAACCTTTCATCCAATGACGCATAATTAACCTGACAAACTCGCATTGAGCTCCAGCTTCCACTGGGAGGCACTAAAGGGTTTAAAAATGTTAAACTGAGTAAAAATATTTCTACATATCAGTCAACAGAATCCACATTTGAGGACATACATAGTCCACATCTCCTCTCACTGTGCTGACTATTGGAAATCTACACTTTAACTCTTGAAACCAACAATTATTTAATATCTGAGCCAGATGTTTTTCCTAAAATATGTAACCAAAAGTGAGAGGTGCTAGACCAGGGTGGCACAATAAGGGCCAATCTTCAGGATTTTATGCCAACTACTGTTACTTAATTTATTCAAGTATTAACTAGATCTGACATTTTGAGCTTCAGCCAAACACTGCACACGTACCCTTGGAGAAAACATTTTACCATTGTGGTCCGATACAGGAGTGAACCAGCACTGGTGTTTGCAGCTCATCTTAGCCATGGTGACTGGCAGAAACAAAGACCAGCTCACACACTGGCCCTCCATGACTGAATCCACGCACTCCTATATGAGGAGTTCTTTGCACAACACTTTTCCAACTTTTTTTTGATCCTGGAAATTCAGGTGACCCATTTTTTCACATGATTAGAGCAGGTAGCCGCCTACCTCCATGTAGTGCTGTCACGGCGTGTATCTTTAATTGTTTTTTGTAGGTTATGTATTCTGTATGTATGAGGCCTGCTGTGGGTTTCAAACTCCACACAACAACATACAAATAGCCCACTAAGCTAAAGACCAAGGTCTCCAGCTAAGGGAGCTAACTACACTCTTGCTTCTCCAGGGGGATGTTCATGTGTTAACTCACGCCATTCTACATATGTAAAGAGAAAACCATAACAACTGCCCACCAGAAGTATCGGAAATAATAAAATTAAAAATATGAGCAAAAAAGGCTATAAAAATGTCTTTGTCATTTATCAGCATGATCTTACACTCACAATATGAGAAATATTTAGGTAACATTATTCCAATTAATTAATTTTCTCAAAAAACATCACAATTACTGGCAATGCTAGAATTAGTTACAACAAAACCAAACATAAGTATATTCCCATTCATGTTCATTTTTTTTAAGCCTCATATTATGATCACATATTATGCCTTTTATGTTTGAGGTCAAATTGACACAAAACCATTGTAATAGAAAGATTTTGACACTTTCTGTGTCACCTTTTGTGCGTCTCCAAATTAACTACACTTTTATTTCTAAATATAAAAAGTTTGTGATGAAACATCTCATTTTAGAGCCTGAGGTAAGTGAAAGTTTGTGAAGTTTAAAACCCATTATGGGAAAGTGGCACCAGAATTACCCACATGAATCAGAAAAAAAAAAAAACATTTTATACAGCTACTCCCACAAATGACCTCAGGCAACACCTTTGTATGCAAAGTTGGTAAAGCAAAAAAAAGCAATGTGTTTATTGTGTGTTTAATATTTAATCCCAACAAATTAGTAAGAAATCATATAGTGTCAAGATGAAAAAATAAGGTTTTTTTAAGAGACGTCAAACATTGAATCGGGTCAAATTGACCCGGAACATCATATGAGGGTTAAACACACCAGAGTGTTTAAGAACTATCATGTGGTCATTCTCAACTTCCTGTTTCACTGGGGTATAAATATGAGGTGACACACAGGTCAAAACCCCTTACGCTGCGTTCTCACATCGACTAACTGTGGTTGCCCAGTTGCCGGAGGTCCATTAATTCTCTATGGAGCTCAGCGACGATCAGCGATCTGAGCAACTAGGCAACTGAGTGACCACAGTCGGCCGATAAATGTTGCCCGCAGTTAAACTTTTTAGCGACCGCCGGCCTCAACAGCCAATCAGATTTCCACGCTTCATATTTCTCCAACCAACTCGAAACCATTTTGTGAATAATTGTTCCGTCCGATTTCACTGAAATTGCAGCAATGGAGGAGCAGCTAATAATAATGGTCCAAGCCTACCCCGTCCTGTTCAATGTATTCCAAAAGAGTGAAATAAAATTGCGTGAATAAAATGTTTATGTATCTAGATAGATAGATAAAGATCGCTAGCTAGCGAGAACACATAATTATCAGTGTCATGACAGAACTATAAAGAATAGGATGCATCGCAAATATGTCTTTGTTATATGTAGGCTACTTCCATTGTTTCTCTTCATCAAAAAATTGTAGCAGCACGAGCTGACTTGGATGACACAACAAAAAGCTCTTGCCCCGCCCCTAGCCTAGTAGACTTGAGCGACCCAGCGACTAAATTGCTCGCTGTGAGAATGTGGCGTTAGGGTGCATCCCAATATTTTTCACTCCTCTCCTCCTTTCCTCCACTCCCCCAATACAGCTTGTCTCCTCCTCGGAAGTATGTGAAGGAAAGGAGAGAACGAGGAGCCGTTAAAAAAATTGGGACAGCTAATCTGCTTCTCTGTCATCAAAATTGCCATTGACTATTGATGAAAATGCCCTATCATAACTTTTACTGATGCCGAGCCTACAAATACTCACATAGCCAATCACAGATCTTACACATGGTCATGGTCAACTGACATTGCGGTTCACATCGAGACACAATTTAATATGTAATCAGCAACACTAGATCAACATCTCGTAGTATAGCCTACGAAAACATTACAAGTTACTGAATCCCAATGTGCCCAATGTCTGAACATACAGATCACTAAATTCACCTGATATACTGTAGCTATACTGTGACAGCCTACATTCTATTGCCAGTTCATTGCATTTCACATAGGCTATTTCAGAACAATTTCCGTAGATTAGTGAAACAACTTTGTCCCTTCGTATTAACTGAATTATTGTTACCCACTGTTCATATTACACCAAAAAACTAGTATTTCCCACTGTAACATCTGAAAGCAAATTTAAATATGTCCTTTGGAAACGATTGGTTGAATAAATTAATTCATGCATAGTCACATACTGAAATGTACAACTTCATGACTTGCTCCAGTGGTCTGCAACTGGCCAACGAAGATGTTTTTCTCTCTCCATTAATCCCATTGCATGGCGAAAGAGGTCTCAAAAGCATACTTTTAACACATAAATGAATACAAACAACGCAGGTTATGCAAATATACAAAATCACGACATCCGGAATGAAGGTGAGATTGAATATTACGACTCATATCGGGGCCAGGTAGCTATACAACATTATGTTCTAACAAAGTTCAGTGTGCCTTTAAGCAACATTCATGTACAAGCAAATAAATTAACCGAACTGGCATTTTGTTATTCGTTGTCAGCAATCTAGCCTTTGGGTAGGATGTAGTCTCAGCTGCTCTGACGCACTTTGTACGCAGTGTCTGATGCATAGGCTTGCATAAGCTGGGTAAGACTGTGGGAAACTGACAGTCAGCACTCATTGGCTAGCAGCACTGTCAATCACAGGAGTGTGTGCGTATTTCCGTTACGATGCGATGCATTGGGTTTTATCAGTCCGCTGGAAAACAAGTTGTGCTAACTAATCGGTAGCTAGCGAATGCTGCGAATCCATAAAGAACAATGAGTGTTTCGGACCAAGACTAAGAGTTTAACGCTGGATTGAAGAAAGTTTTGGAAGTTCACAACATTTCTTCTGTGTGATGGACTGTTTTACTGGAGATTGCCGTGTCATTTGTGTAAATCACATTTGTTTCACACGAGTCTGTTCTACTTGTAGCGCTGTTTCTGAATCGACCATAGACGGTCTGTGGCTGGTTATATTGCATGTCAATCAAACATGCCATCTAATCAAAGTGGGCGACTCTTTACCGCGTTAGGCAAGTCTATAGAGCTCCATTGTCCCGCCCCCTCCTATCCCTGGCTGGTCCCGGAAGACTGCCGAAAGCCATAATCTGCCCCCACTTCGGGATCTTTCAGTCACCCTTATGATGATATTATGGCATTGTATGGACCAAACTTTGACATATATGTCATACAAAGTCCATTATATACTCACCACCACGTTTAAATCAAACTTGAATCGTATAATTAACAGAGTTTGAGAAACATAACTACACTACCCAGAATCCCCGGTCATACATCGCCGGCACCCACTTTTGCTAGCTAACGCAGTAGCTACCGGCGAAAAAAACATTTTCAGTCCGTTGACTCCCATTATATTTTTTCAGAAAAGTGGCACCAAAGTGGGCGGGACTACGGAGCTCTATGGACCAGACTTTGTGCTTATCACAAAGTCTGGCCTTTGCGAGACTAGGTAGGATGCTATGTCCTATGTCTGATAATAACCTTCTGAAGCACACACAATTTAGGCTAAATATCTTGCATTGGGGAATGGCATTGTCATGCATCCTCATTGTTGCCATCTTTCAATTGGTGGAGTCGTTTTGACCATGGAAGCGAGCGGGAGGCATCCCGATCATGACCGAATGGGGGTGTTCTGTAAGTTTTGCACAAAACCATGTGATGCACGATAGCTTGACATGGTCAACACAATATGCATTGGCAACCCTGGAAAATATGAGCAAAGAAATGTATAACACCGTGCTTACTCCATGATAAATCTACCCCACCTATTTTCAGCTGTTCTTTACATTCGTTCTGTATTTATCTATCCTTTAACATTATGTAATAGCTCCAGTTACGTATCCACTCTGGTTTTACAGATGGTTGTCACGGATAAACACGTGGACAGCAGGCAGACATTTTGTCAGCGTGTAACACGTGGCCAGCAGGCAGAGACATGTTGTCAGAGTGTGAAACTGTGTATTGATTTCCACAGAAGCCTCAGGTGATTCAGAACCTGAGACCTTCGTAGGATGTGGAGGGTATTCAGTTATATCCTGAGGCCTGACCTTTCAAACTTCTCCAGAGATTTTTCATAATGATGACGGTTACACGTCACACATAACCTGGTCTTTCTCAAATCTGCCAGCTGCCAGAGTTGTTTGTACGTGCTCAGTTATTGAGATAAAGCTTTTCTCATTCCAGCGTTTGAGATGAACCGAGATGTTTGAAATCACAGTGAGATCGCCTACCCCTCTCCTGTGTTTGCTGATAGCATCCTGTTACAAAAATGGAATATACTGCAATATATAAAAAAATTTGGACTTATGTTTTTGAAAATATAATAATCACACAATCTAGCCCAAAGCACTCACTCTAATTCTGTACTAGATGGCTGGTGGCGTGTGTTGTCATCAAAATGTTTTACGATGATGACGTTATCTACATGTGTATACTTTTCATAGTCAAAATGCTACATATTAACACTGTTGCAGTTTGCCTACTGAAAAACAGTGAGGTACACTGACATGTTTTGCAGATGGTTAAATTCTTCTAATTAAGTGTGACCTAAATGTAAATTTCTTAAAAGATCTGAAATGGACTGTATAACTGGTTTTGTGACTGGTTATCACTGGTATTTGTGGAAAATCAATGTTTTTGAAACAGTGACAAATAATGCATGGTTGGACAATTAATGTATCTCTCAGTATATGGCAGGGTGGGCTACAGCAGTAAAAATGTGCTTATTGGGCTCACCTGACATGGAAGTTCTGGACGTTAACATTCCTGTAGGGGGCAGTTTTTCTTTGGCACCACAAGAGAAGGCCTTCTTTTGCAGATGTTTCTACAAGAGAACTGAGGTTATTTGCAGTTTTTACATCATTGCTGTTTCCTGAGCAATATGCCTACATCAAGTTGAACCGCAAAACATGATTTAATTTGAGCATCTGACCCATTTTCAGAGCACACCTGGAGTATTTACAGAAGCAATTCAGAAGCTCAATTCAGAGGTAGCAGTGAAACATTATGGGACTTTTGACAAGCTCAATTCCAGGGCGAACATGCTAAAGAATAACCACAATAAATAAATATAGTAGGGTTCCACAATAATTTCCATACTGTGTACGGATGGGATGAAATCAATTTAATTTCAATTCAGTCAGTTCAGGAAATGAGCTGAAATTAAATTCCTTAATTGAAAAATCATCCAGGAACATTACAGGTTTTGTTTTGTTCATAAACTGAATTTACATAAATTATCTGAATTGACTGAACTTAAGCACAATCTTCCTCGGCCCTGGCAAAAAAAATAAAAAACTGGGTTACCTTCAACTGAAATATCCTGAATGGCGAAGCGAAGGATTATGGTCCAGATCATCCCGAGAGTCATTTTAACGTTGCCGTCCACAATTTCTACAGGATAAAACCAGCAGCATTACTGGCCACCCCGCTTGAATATGGCTTTCACATCTCAGTGCCTACAACTCTTATCTACTTTAACCTGGTCAGGTGTCCCTCAGTAGATTTCAGCTGTCATGGTTTAATCCACTGCAGAGGGAGGACCGGTTATTCTCCCACGCTACAGGCAGCAATGTTGTAACAAGCAATGCACCTGAACGGTAGCAATGAACCTGAACATTAGAAATCATACCTTCAGCACCAATTGAAACAAGTTTGACCCCTTTGCTGGTGATAAAATCCAAAGCTTTGTTGACATTGGCTATTTTGTGAAATCGCATCTTTCCTCTGTCAGGCTTGGGTAGTCTTTCACCTTAAAAAGAGGGAGCAGATAACAGGGGACTATGATGACACAAAATACAACAGACTAATTCTACATGACGTTGTTTCAAAAGTACACTAAACACAGTGTTTCTATGCTGCGGCTATCTCCCTTTTTATCAGCTCAGTGTTAATATGAACATGACAACTTATCTTCTTCCTGGGAAATATTTGACCATTGGCATGATCAGAAACTGTTTGAGGAGATGCCGATTGTTTAGTATGGAAAGGCTTTATCATTAATGCAAGACGAACAACAAACTATTTAACTGGTTAAGTTCTGTCAGGAAAACAAGCGGGCATCGGTGGAAACTAGCAAAAGGGTAAATTCCACCCTGACATCACAAAGCATTTTTTACATGTATGAACAGCTTTGCCAGGTCTTATAGTGGAGGCAGAGACAATCGTGTTCAAGTTCAGGCTTGACGCAGTGCATATACTCTACGCCAGCGGTTCTCAAACTCAGGCCTGGGGACCACTGTACTCTGGTTTTCGTTCCAAGCACAGTTGCAATCCCAGAATTTGAATAAGCTGTTCATTTTTCTAAATTAGGTTTAGAGAGATTATTTACCCTTTTAAATGACATTATGTCAGAAATAGCTATGCATGCCATGAAGAACATGTTCACATTGTAATTATTGTGCAATACTGCAAATAGACAAAAGTTTTAATTAATCTAATTAAAGACTGAGGTGAATAGGCTCCTAATTAGGTTGTTTAAGTTCTTTCATAATTTATTTCCTTAAACCTATTAATAGTGCAGGTTTAGCTTGGTATCATTTGATTTGTCTTTAAATTCTTTATTATCTATCAAATGGTTAGTTTCTTTAATTTGATTGGTTCAATAAATTTAACTCTTTTAACGTAATATTTGTGACTACATGGGTAGTGGTTATGTTTTTCAAACTCCGTTAATTATATGATTCAAGTTTGATTTAAACGCGGTGGTGAGTATATAATGGACTTTGTATGACATATATGTCAAAGTTTGGTCCATACACAGCACAATACGAACAATGTAAACATCCTTTTATTCATCATGGCATGCATAGCTATTTCTGACATAATGTTGTGTAAATAATCACTGTAAACATGAAAATTGCCAAGAAAAATTAACAGTTGGTTAAAATTCGGGGATTGCAATTGTGGTTGGAACTAGGGATGTTAACAGTTAATCGACTATCGATTAATTGCTAATAAGAATTTAATCGATAAGATTTCAAATGAAACAATTAACTGAACAATTTGCGGTCTTGTTTCAACGGGAGTTTTTGTGTGAAATGTAATCATGGTTTAAGGTCTCCAAGCGAGGGCGCCAAATTCAGCCTAGTGTAAGCCGTGAAGTTGAGCCTACACACGAAGTTAATGTAGCCTACCACCTGAAAAGCGTACATCTAACCGTGCTGTCAGGGCAAAGTGGATCGCAACCTACCATCACCTCTGTGTTGGCAAAGAGGGTATGTGACGATAGACGAGCGTAGTAGTGGTGGAAATTACGAATCACTTTACTGATTCGAATAGTTCAGTACAAAGATTCTAGTCACTATGTGATTTGTTCACTGGGGTCAGTTGCGCAAGCGCACGAATATTCCGACAGCATGCACGATCAGTTCACTATAGCTACTCGTAGATCAGTATATCATTCGTAGGTATTGTGCAAAATGATTCCAGTCAAAAGCACTGCAAGTAAAAAATATAAACTTTTTCTATAAACCTCGTATATTTTTTCCTTGTAGTTATAAAGTTTTATGGATTAGGTTTATATGGCCGCTCCAGGTGAGCGTTTTAAATATGGATTAGAAACTACGAAAATATATGACAATTTGTGTGTTCTCAAGTTCTGACCATTTCGTGGTAAGTAACCTATTGTAAAACATTGCGTTTTCAAATGGTAAAGTTGTCAAAAGGGTGACAAGGGCCATAGTTTATCCTCTTTTTTTTTTTTTTAAAGCAGATGATTCTTTTCTCCCAAATGGAATGTCGATGTTCAGTCATCTATGGGGGGAGCTCTTATACAAAGGGTTGAGCTAGGTGCACTGATGTAGCATAGTGCTATTAATCACCCAGTTCGTCAGTAGGCTACTAGATTAAAATAGCGGTTCAGATTAAAATAGCAATCATTCACGCAGTGCGTGATCTAGACTCAAATTACCTGACAACAAATAAAGAAAATGGCTTTCGCTAAACTTCTTACTGAATTTCAAGTGTAAAGAAGAAACAAACGTATAGCCACATATTGGTTATATTAGCCTATATAAGACATGGTTATAGCATATTAGGCCTTCTTAAAATAGCCTACATGTATTGTGCTATTTCGATACAAAAGAAAACACGAATGTGCTTCATTTAATCAATATCATTATTACAGATTTGAAATGGTTTAATAACGGGCAGACTTTCATTAACTCTTAGTTTGATAGATACAGAATAGGCCTACATGGAAAATGTACAATATAGCCTACAGTAGCCTATGTGATTTTGATTAGAAATGCTTGAACCGTTTTGCTTTCGGTAACGTTACGTTGGGTGGACGTCAGATGCCAGTAGGTAGGCTACAGGTTCCGATCAAGATTGCAGGCTATATTTTTTAAATGTGAAACTGTACCAAAAATCAGTTGACCGGGCTATATTATTTTACTAATACCCCCGCCATTTGTTGCTAACTAATTTATTAGGCTATTGAGTAGCCCGTAGCCTATGCAGAGAGTAACTGATTCGGTTGACAATTATGTAGGCTACTGCGGTGCGGTTGTCAGCAGTTCATATAGGCTAGTCAATTCAGTAGGACTCACTGAGGTTGATGGTTGAAAAGGACATGATGCCATTTCAAGCGAGATTATGTTAATGCTGCTAGCGGCTAGCGCAGCAACGGTTTCGCTTGCAACTGATGAGACGGAGCGCAATTTATTTTCTGTTGAAGTAGCCTATACACGCCTTCATATTCTATTTTTGTTACGCTGCAATAATGCCTGTTTCTCAAATGTTACAATAAATCTTTGATTGAGGAATATAACATGCATTTTGTATTCTGTATATCATAAGCTATATTTAGTATATTATGTTATCAATTAATCGACTATTGTTTGTTAAGGTTAACAACTATCGATTAAGGAAATTCCTTAAAATTTGCATCCCTAGTTGGAACTAAAACCAGCATATACAGGGGTCCCCCAAGACCAAGGTTGGCAACCACTGCTCAAGCCTATAAGTAAATTATGGGCTGAATGTCCTGTTCTCCTCTTCATGTATTATCTTGTTATTATATTCTTATCATACCTGAAATGACTTCGAGCAGAAGCATGAGTTTCAGGCCATTTCTGAAGTCCTCTTCAATGTTCTCAATCTGTGTTCCTGCTTTCCTTAGGTGAGAATTACACCAGGCTGTGAACGTCTGCAAAGCAAGAACCGTACGCCCATGACATCATTTAGCCAATTTCTTTATCCTTAAATTGGTTTCATTATCAGTTTGTTACAAGCACAGACCCTTCATGGTAACATCAGCTGAGTTTGTTTGGTCACACGTTTCATGAATAACAACTAAAAATTAAAAGCTTGAAGTTTGAGCTCTTGTGTGTGTGTGTGTGTTTGTGTTTGCATCTGCATATGTGCGTTTGTGAGTGTGTAGGGTGACAGACTTCCTGTGGTTGCCTGTAGGTTAAGTGTCTGCAGTGAGTCATTTAACCAGCTCAGTGCTTGAACAGTATAAACACAACTTAAGAGATGACAGGTTAACAGCCCTTAATAGAGCTCAAATTAAATTCTGCATCGTATCCATGTCAACATTTACGCATATGCTAAATTCCTAAATACCAAGGAAGGCTAACCTTACTGGTGACAGTAAATCATTCAGAGGGTAAACACACACCCCTTACAAGACATATATAGTTACCTCTCTGATAGCCAATCTCTTATTTATAGCTCAGGAGTCAATTCATGTAGTTATATATATATATTTTTTTTTTAACTCTACATTTAGACACATTCATTCATATGTTACACCCAACAAGCAATTATTGAATTTCTGAAGAAGATCCACTGCAAATCGATCAAGAGTATAACGGGATGCTGCATGTCTAAATCTGCAGATACCCTGTCAGCTCAGATAGGTCACCTCTAAATAAATTCTAGAACAGTCCATTAAAAGTCCTGATATCAAAGTTTAGCAATACATTTCAAACAACATGAGCCTTTACATCCTGTAGTATATTGGATCAGAATTATTTTATATACAGTGAGCACCATAATTCATTGGACAGTGACACATTTTTTGTTATTTTGGTTCTGCACTTTGAGTTTGAAAGGATACAATGTGCAGTGCAGACTGTCAGCTTTAATTTGAGGGTATTTTCATCCATATCGGATTAACCATTTAGAAATTATATAACCTTTTATTCATTGTCCCTCCTATTTTTGGGCATCAAAAAATATTTGACAGTTTAACATAATGTTGAATAAAGTAATCATTTTTAATATTTGGTCGCATATCCTTTGCATGCCATGATGTTCTGATGTCTGTGACCCAACAACATCAAAAGACTTGATATCTTATTTTCTGGTCCTCTTACAAGCAACACTATAACTTCTCTGCATTTGAATGGATCTCTACGGGGATTGGGGGTGGGACTAGATTTAGCTATAAATTATTCTAGAACAGTATGGATTACTGGTTAGTGAAATGGCTGTCATCAAGGGTCTGAGGTATGAAACGAGCCTCAAACCATCACTCTGCTGCCAGATATGCAATGGATGGATCACTTTAAGGGTTGTTTCTCCTGACAAATTTTCCTATTGAACTCTATGGAAAGTCAGGAGAAGAAACCCTTCAAGTTATCCATATAAGGGTTAGTTATGCATATCTGTCATGGTTTGAGGCTTGTCTGATATGTGAGACCCTTCATGACTTAGAGCCAATTAGCCAACCATGTGTTCCATACTGTTCCAGTGTAATTTACAGCTAAATCTAGTCTCACCCCCCAATTCCCATAGAAATCCATTAATCTCTATGGAAGAGGTTGCAGAGAGGTTATAGTATCGCTTGTAGGAGTACCAGAAAATAAGATATCAAGAGTCTTTTGATATTGTTGGGTCACAGACAACAGGAAGTCATGGCATGCAAAGGATATGCAACCAAATATAAAATAAATTACTTTATTCTACATTATGTTAAACTGTCCAATATTTTTTGATGGGGGGTACTATGTACAAAAGGTTCTATCATTTTTTATCCGATATGGATGAAAATACCCTCAAATTAAAGCTGACAGTCTGCACTTCAACATTATTGTCATTGTATCATTTCAAACTCAAATTGCTAGAGTACAGAACCAAAATAACAAAAAATGTGTCACTGTCCAATGAATTATGGTGTTCACTGTACATCTTTACTATGCAAATTCAGTTTAGCATATCCCAACTCAGCAATGGCAGATAGTTCATTACTTTTATCCTTTGATATTAACATGCATATATCGTTCACATAATCCACTGACAAAGTAAACATTTACAAGTAAAAATATGGAATTGTTAACATCAATAAAGGTACAATTTGTAAACATAACATGAAACACAGCTATTATATTAGCTACAACTAACATGCATCACTGGAAAAAAAGTAATTATGTTTTACAGTTTACTTTATCTGTGTTTCTTGATTATTTAGGAAGTGACTGTTAACTGAATTACTGGCCTGGTCTTACTCATTGGCACTTATGACCTAGTTGTGGCAATAATGCAGAGATAATGGCTTTCTGCAGGCCACAGCATACATTCCAGCTGATATAAGGGCTTAAATTTAGCCTAGTCTGGTAGGCTTCAACAGAAAGGACCAGCAGAGGCCATTTTACTTTTGATATAATAACTGAGAGAAGAGTGCAGTTCTTCCAGCTACTTTCCATCCTTTTTCTGAATTCCCACCATAAAATGCCACCAACTGCTTTCTTATTAATTGAAGAATGTTTTTTCCAAAACTCTCACAGACCACTTTTACCAATTTTGAGAAAATCAACATTTTAATTTATTTTAAATTTGTGGAGTTTTTTTGCATGAAAAATAAAATTTGTATACTTAAATCCGTAAAAGGAATAGTGTAAAAGTAAAATTGCAAAACATTCAGACTTATACTGGCAGTGTTGTAAAAACTTCTAAATAGTTTTTAGAAATATGTTGGAAATGGCTTTCAAGTATTTTCCATTTTTATACAATGTCATCACCCTCATCTTATGTACCAGAAATCTATATGGTGTGACAGAGTAATAGAGTAATAGATTTCTGAAGCATTTAAAATAAACACACAGAAGTAAAATGAGTGACAGGCATATATCATAAAGGATGGGTCCAGTAAGCAGACTGTAAATTAAAAGAAATAATTAAATCAAAGCATTAACTGGGATTAATCTGTTCGTACTCAGAGGTGAATTTCCACTCTTCTCTCTATCCTTGTATATCTGAAGCAAGCAAATCATTATTCTGACAGATATATTCGCTGAATGTATGGCTTTGCTATCATGCTTGGCATAAAACATAAAAAATTAAATATGCACATTGTATAACCTACCATTGAATTTGCAACCAAAAAAAAAAAAACATCACTTCATATATGTTGCCCATGTTAAAACTGTCCAGGACACATTCATGTAGTCACTGAGCTAATTTAATGAACTAACAAACATAGTGGTCTTCAGCACTAAGGAGTAGGGTTGTAAAGTTCAGGGACAATGACCCTTTTTAATTAGTTCTGAGGTAATTTTGAAAATGTCAAGGTAATTTTGGGAATTTATAATGTTAACAATATTTTTCATAAATCGTAAGTATGTCTTTGGTTTTTTACATATTGGGCCTGTGTGAGGGGGTCACTGCAAATACCTTATACACATTGTTAGGGAGAAAACCATGGATTTTAACATATGTCAACAAACATGACGTTAGTTTACCACAATATGAACACATTCTTTTTATGTTTTTTTTTTCCAAATGCAGTTTGTTTAACAAAAAGCATATTAAATAGGTAAGGAAACGTAAATGCGAAAATATATTTAGTAATTTCCTTCCATAGACAGCAAATTAGATTGTTGCTATGTATTAGGAATAACTGACTAAAATAAGGTTAAACAAAATATTTTAACATGACTTGCTTGACCTAGGCTAGCTTTGTCTTCAGAAAGAGACTCTGGAGAATCTTGACAATCCTCCACAGATTCGATTTGTGTGGTGCCATCTTTGCTGTACTCAATGAGTTTCAAGATTGACTGAATAGCAATCAGTTTCTCAACTCTGTTTATTGTTTTCTTCACTTTGTTGTGTTTTATTAGCTTTGTTTAACCTTCCTATTATGTTAGGGTCTATATAGAAATTACTTTTTGGTTTAGTATAATTTCAAATTGGTGATTTTCTTCAGGAAATACCTTTAAGACATCCTACAGAATTCGGAAATATATGTAAAAAAAAAGATATTTGGAACTAAAATACTAACATAATAGGAAGATTAAGCATGAGACTGAAAATTCCCAAAATTACACTGAGTGGTAATTTTCCCTGGAAAATTCCCTCCCTTTGCAACCCTACTGTTTCACTTATGCCACAGATTTCTGAATAAGTATTACATTCCCTTGTTTCTCTGTTGAACGATATCTTTTTTGATATGCCCCCCCCCCCCCCCAGGTAAAATAC
The DNA here is from genome assembly GCA_022702515.1 of Ilyophis sp. 1 JC-2022. Lineage (NCBI taxonomy): Eukaryota > Metazoa > Chordata > Actinopteri > Anguilliformes > Synaphobranchidae > Ilyophis > Ilyophis sp. 1 JC-2022. The sequence continues at coordinate 72,980,006 of CM040396.1, forward strand.
TGTCAGAATTCTTCCTACCACGTGTTAATAATGCATATGAGGGAAAGAATACTTCATGAATGATAATACATGTATTAATAAATTATCTGATGTTGGACAAAGGTTATTATTTTTAACTACTAATAAAAAAAGATCTTCTGATCAAAGCTTTTTTCCCCTGTTTTTTTGTTTTTTATAAAAACTTTTTTAGTCAGTGAATTGTCACAAATATAATTTTTTTCTGAATATAAACAATTGTCACAAAAAATCTGCTAAATGCTACAGGGCTTAACATGTTGCCTAAAAGTGCTTTTTTCAACACTTTCTCCATGTTCTGCTAGTTCAACATAATCTTCATAGCAACCAAAGTTTGGCAGCCTTTCAGCAGTTGCCTTAATTGGGCTCCGTTTCACTTCCACACTAATTGATGGCACCTCACACAGTGTGTGGAACGGTCTGGGGCACGATTTACACTGTCAGGTTACAGACGTTAACAGAAACGCACAGGGATTGTGGAGGTATGTAAACAGTCCAAAATACAGCAGGGAATAACTGAGGCAGTGGAGTTACTGCTGTCTTCCAAACCTGACTGACTGGGGGGGGGGGGTTGGGCTAATTTTGGAACATGGTTGCGGAATGGAGCTTGCATGCCAGCTGATGGAAGAAGTGCAGGTGACATTGAGCTGCTGGCCTTTAAAAGAGAGCTCAGTCTCAGTCCCCTTTTCTACCCGTTTAGGGCAGCCCATCCTTCACCGGCCGCTATCCATTTGAGAGATTCCACACAAGCACACGCAGTCCCTCAAAAACACGTGCCATCAAGGAACTGCTTCTTGTCATACAGCTGTCCACATGTTGAGCTCACACAGACGTGAGTCAGAGGAAGACACTTCATGTGCCACTGGGACAAGTAGACTGAAAGTGCCTGATCGACCAGTAGGGATCAAATGGAGACGCAATGGCCAGCTATGCATTGTCCAGAAAATGGCATTAAAGATATTCTTAACATGACTCTAACATACATGTAGCTGTGGTCTGACATCTGTGATCAATGCTGGGGTTCATTCTAGAAGTATAATTCCAATTCAAAGTTTCAATTCAATTGCTTCTCTTCGAAAGCCTATTCATGATCAATAAATGTAAACTGGAATAGTGGATGCCTTTCAGTTTAAACTAGGCTAGTGGGATGAGCTTTAGTTTAAACTAGAACAGTGGGTGAGTTTCAGTTTAAACTGGAGGAGTGGAATGAATTTCAGTTTAAACTGAAATGGTGGGGTGAGTTTCATTTAAACTGGAATAGTGAGGTGAGTTTCATTAAAACTAGAACAGTGGGTGAGTTTCATTTCAACTGGAACAGTGGGGTGAGTCATTTAAACTGGAATAGTGGGATGAGTTTCAGTTTAAATTTGAATAGTGGGATTAGTTTCAGTTTAAACTGGAATATTGGGATGAGTTTCAGTTTTAAACAGAATCAATCAGTCAAACAGGTGCAGGTGAACTTTTTGTTTGGAGCAGGGTGGAGGAGAGCATGTATAGCCCACTGAGGTCCAGAACCATCATAAATCACGGACGCCACTTCCATTCCCCCTGCTTTTGTAAGAGAATTACCCTGGTGGAGAATGATTAAAGAAAGACCACCTCACCAAGATGAAGACACTGAGATAAAAGACAAAACTTGGGATCATTTTAAGTTCTTACTCTGACATTTTGCATCAGAACCTGGAGGTAAGGGTGGAGTTCACATGGTCCCCATAGTTACTGACATAAATCAGATACACCATATCAGTGACACAATCTTTAAAATAAACTTTATTAAAAAATAAATTCAACAAAGCAGTATGTGATACATACTGGTTATATTGATAGATTTTTATCACAAAACATTGGCAAAGCACAATTTAACATGTTTTTGTACACTCACATAGTTGCTATGTAAAATAAATGGAGTTTATTAACTATCTGATCTATTGATAGCCGCGTGACTTCATTCCATTGGTCTGAAAACTCAACTTCAAGACCCCTGGGAGAGACAAATCCAATCTATCATCAGCTCTCATTTGACTGCACAGCCTACAGAGCAGCACGTTTAACTGAATTTTAAAAATCTGATAATAGCTCCGTCATTTTACCTAATATTTCTTCATTCCTTACAGAACAGAGAGAACTAGGCACACCAGTAGCTCTATATTCGTTCCTGTGGTTTCTCCAAACAAAGAAATTCCAGACCAAGGACATTGGATTAGACGACAATAATGCCCTTCGGTCCGTAGTTAAAATTAGATATAGCATCCATTAGAATCCTAAGGACGTCATCATGTGTTACAACCATCTGTTGACAGCTCTCATACCACGCGTATCAATGGAATGCCAAAACTATCTTGAGCCGCCGGTGGCGCTATTCTTGGCCGGTACCCACTGCATCCTTCCATAGTCTAGTACCGTTCGAGCTCTTTATTGGTTTTTAATAGCTGCAAGGCAAATTATATTAGCATTCATGTATTAACGAGATAAATATTCACAAAACGACTGTGTTTCATCATGTTCATTAGGCCGGTGATGAATAAAAGTTTAAAAATAAGTAGGCTAAGTTCGCACTTGTGGTAGGCAACATTAAAAAGCTCGCATCTTCACAGTTGAAAGTTGTCGAATTTAATTTCACATTGTGAAAATACGTAGGCTATTTCCCAATAAAAAGCTACTTCTTCTGAGCTCGAATGAACCTTTATACTAACAGTGGCATAAATCGTTACTTCTTACCTTCCTCTGCTGTTTTTCCCAAGCCGGGTCCAATAACAGGTCCCTGTCCCAGTCGTCCTCCTGAATCATGTACTCGTCCTCTTCATAACCATTGCTGTATTCCACTATTGTCTCTACCTCTGTCATGGTTCTGTCTATTAGCGCAACAATTCACAGCTTGATTGGGGTAATTTACTGACGAGAATCTAATTAAGTTTGTTCAGTGAACAGCGTTGTCCCTACGATCGTGTAGACTGACCAACTGACTTAGTATGAGAGATAATTCTTTATTTCTTTCCTTTCGTTCTTTTTCTTTCGCTTTCTCTCGCTCTCTGATCTTTAACTCCCTTGTCCCCTACTGCCTGGCCGCAGTCACCGAGACAGCGCAACCGCGGCTATCAATTAATATTGGGATGCCACGTGACAGCCAACAGTCTGTCAGACACACCCACACACGCGCGCAACACAGCCTTACAGAGTCACAAACACAAAACACACGACCCTACTAACTTGTTTCCTTGATTGATACTTTGTTTTTATAATTAACTCCAATTTACTAAAGACAAATAAACGATATGTTTGTAGGTCCTATGCCATTGTAGTTAGAAGGCTTAGAGGGTATTTCAATCAAAACTAAAAATACATTTTCATTCCAATGAAAAAAACAACTATGCGGCGCAACTTGCTTCTTTATGTACAGTGCATAATTTAAACAGTACACCTGGTCTGTTTATTTGTGGTTATTATTATTATTATTGCATATGTCTATGGAATTAAATACACTCCATAGGCTATATTATTCGTTTTTACTGAGAAAATGGGTGGATCACAAAGTGGATCCTGTCTGTTTGGCAATGGTTCAATCATGATCTGCTTATAAAGCTGTTTAAGTGCTAAAGAATATGCTGTCATGTGCTGTGAGTATATGTTTATTAAGCCTGGTGCGGTCATCCTGGAAACTGCTAGGCCAGGAGTCATTTTCTCTTCTGAGGCATGTCACCACAAACACCATAGCTTTAGCTGTCTACACCACCTAGTGGTAAAGTAAGAAAGCGCCAGGACTCAACTGGTTTTCACAGGTTTAGAGAAGAGGTCTCAAATTTCAGTCCAAGGTGAAAACTGGTTTTCTGGTTACCTTTTAATCAGCAGCCATGTGGCTTTGGAAATAAGTCACTTTAACCAATCAGTGACTTAAATTAATCACTTTAACCAATCAGTGACTTAAATTAATCACTTAAACCAATCAGTGACTTAAATTAATCACTTAAACCAATCAGTGACTTAAATTAATCACTTTAACCAATCAGTGACTTAAATTAATCACTTAAACCAATCAGTGACTTAAATTAATCACTTAAACCAATCAGTGACTTAAATTAATCACTTAAACCAATCAGTGACTTAAATTAATCACTTTACCCAATCAGTGACTTAAATTAATCACTTAAACCAATCAGTGACTTAAATTAATCACTTAAACCAATCAGTGACTTAAATTAATCACTTTACCCAATCAGTGACTTAAATTAATCACTTAAACCAATCAGTGACTTAAATTAATCACTTAAACCAATCAGTGACTTAAATTAATCACTTACACGCCAAAACAGATTTAAAATCAGCATTGTGGTTCTCCAGCACTGGAGTCTGACACACCATAAGGTTATGTAACAGGACATATGGTGAGAGGTGCTGAACACACAAAAAAAAGTGCTAAAAAAAATAAAATAGGTTAAGACAGTGGTTCCCATACAGTAGATTGAGACCCACTGATGGATCACGGGAAGGCCTGCGGAAGGAGCAGTGGTTTATACTCTATTTTTGTATAAACCTTTTTTTCCTAATTTCAGTGTCATTCCATATTCAACCACACGATGGCACCATTAATTAAAGATGCTGGGCTATGCTTGCCATTGAGTGGGATTTTCCATCACACAACATGCTGGACTGTATAAATACTACTCTGCATTAGGAGTAGATATATACTGTATGCTAGACTGTATACCACAAATACCACTCTACATTAGAAACAGGTATTCCTCATTTGAATATATTGCAGAGTGATGTGATTCCTTGACTTATAATTAACATTAACTTCAAGTTGTGTGCATTGATGACCCATTTCCCTTTTGAAGGGAACTGATTTTGAACACAAAGGAATGTCATTACCCTTTCCTACCAACTAAATTGGTCAATTGACAAGACCCTGCATCTAATTCTACAAAGGGGGGTTGCCTGCTCCCTGTTTTAACTAACACTGTAACCACCCTTAATTGTAATCACAAGGTTGCGGTTTCAAATCCAAGCTATACCTGCAGTTGTACCCTTGAGCAAGGTAGGCAACTTCAACAAAACTGCTCACCATAGACATTTCCAAGAAATAATACACAGTTGCTCTGTCAAAAGCATAAAATGTATAGGTGAATTCCAACGACTCTCCCAAAGCAATAAAACCGTTTACACTATCAAAGAACTAGCTCTACCTGAAATTAAACTCTTGTTCAAGACTTTTTTTTTCTTTTGCAGCGGATGGCAGCAAAATACAATTGTTGCTCATGCAATCAAAATAAAAATGGATATGTATGAAACCATGAAAATTTAGCAATATAGCATTTGTGCTGGTCAACTGGCTACTTAAACAGAACTTCTCACTGTTAATGTCTACAAAGAATAATACAGTCACTCTGTTAAAAGCATAAAATGCACAAGTTAATTCCAACTAGCAACTCTCCCAAAGCAGAAAAACCATCGACACTCTCAAAGAACGATTTCTACCTGGAATTAAGCTCATCGAAGACCCATTTTGTTCCTTTTGCAGTAGATGACAGCAAAGTACAGTTGTTGCTCGTGCAATCAAAATAAACAGGGATATTGAAACTGACCTGCATTCAGCTTTTGTGTTTGCGGTGGCCAAGTAGCCAGACATTTAGCAAAAGCACAGGCACAACCAGTGTTGTTTGTGTAAGGACACTTTGAAGTCCAGGGGGGTAGACTACAAAGCAGGATTACTGAGTTAGCTGGATAACTGAACTGAGTAAAACCCGGAACCCTCAAAAGTCTGGAGGGACTGAAGTAAAAAGAGCTGTTCCGGGTTGTATTCAGGACCGCTATTTAGCTGTAAGGTCGTGTGTTTTAGTCGTTAAGTTAGTAACGTCGTGTGTTTTGTGCAGAAGTGGCTATTTGTGTAGAAGAAGAACTTGTGCACCTGCGAGAAAGACAGCCTGAGGAGATGGAGAGAACAGAAGAAAGCGGCCTCCAGTGGGTGCAAGAGGGGCGGGCACCACCTCCTTCTTCGCAGTCTGCTCTGTCTACCGGCACCAAAGCGCTGGTGGGGCAGAGGGACAGCCTGTCAGTGAGTCAGGGCCAGCTGTGCAGGACGTGGAGAGACCCCAGGCCTGGGGCAGACTGTCCCTGAAGCCTCCAGTCCAGAGTGTTACAGATGGTGCGCGGTGCTCCTGGAGGCTCTTTGGCGTTCACAAAACCCTGCACCGGCTCCAACAGCAATTCTATCAGGGCCGGTGCAGGCGTGACAGAGAGCGACTGCCACCGGTGCGATGCCTGCACAGAGAAAGAGGGGCCGGTGGTGCAGGCAAGACCACCCATGGAGAGGGTGGTGGTAGATATCCTGGGCCCATTTCCAGTCACTAACCTGGAAATTTGCCACCTAATCATCCGTTTAATTGGCTAAAATAATTGATCTCTTCCTCTCCACCTCAGCTGATGTGTGGTGAGCATTCTGGGGAGAAATGGCTGCCTTAATGCAAGGCATTATTTTATAAATGCCTCCCACTGGTGCTCATCGTAGTGCTCCGCTGTGTAGTCCACCGGCTGCACGCCAGCGGCATTGATGCTGGGAAGAGAGCTGCAGACGGCGGTAGATTTAGTGTCCGACCGCCCCCAGACAACAGCCTGCCTGCTTCCCAGGCCCAGAGTAGGAGCAGCTGCAGGGCCGCCTTGACTACGTCCACCAGCTGGCCCATGAGCACACAGCCACTGCAAACTGGGGAATGAGGTGCGGGTTTACAACCCAGCCACGAAAAAAGCGCTCCTTTAAGCTCACCAGTGATTGGGAGGGTCTCTGTACTGCGCTACAACGCCTGTCTGATGTAGTGTACTGGGTTCGCCTTCAGCTCCATCACTGAGTGGTGGTGCTGCAAACAGATCGCCTTGCTCCTTATCAGGGGTCTCATTCTGCCTCTGATCAGTTCGTGCTCACGAGTTCCAGTCCAGCTACAGCGCTCACGAGTTCCAGTCCAGCTACAGCGCTCACGAGTTCCAGTCCAGCTACAGCGCTCACGAGTTCCAGTCCAGCTACAGCGCTCACGAGTTCCAGTCCAGCTACAGCGCTCACGAGTTCCAGTCCAGCTACAGCGCTCACGAGTTCCAGTCCAGCTACAGCGCTCACGAGTTCCAGTCCAGCTACAGCGCTCACGAGTTCCAGTCCAGCTACAGCGCTCACGAGTTCCAGTCCAGCTACAGCGCTCATGAGTTCCAGTCCAGCTACAGCGCTCATGAGTTCCAGTTCACCAGCAGTGCTTGCGAGTTAGACTAGCTAGTATGCTTGTGACACTTGATGTTTAAATACGTGAGATTAGGCAGTCCAGCAGTGCATCTCACCAAAGTTGAAATTAAACCTACGACTATAATTGAACATTGTCATATGTGCAAAACTTTATGAAAAATACAACGGCCTAACATTAATAATAAAAATAGATACCTGTATGGTTTTAAAGTGCAAAATCAATGCGCAAGTTGCATAAAAATCCCATGTAATAATGACTCATATACAGAAACACTATAAAGTTGACAGCTGTATTAAGAGCTGTCAATGACAACTCCATTGAAATAAAAAAATTGTAACAAATACTGAAACTATAACATTGCTGAGTGTAAACTGTCAAAACCGAAAGAAAAAAAAGATGTCAAATTGTTATATCAATTTTATATCATGTGACAATGGACTCCTAGGGAGGATATTTGAGGATGTTAACTGGGTAGAATTCACAAGCTTGTTAACGTGTGTGCAATTTTAGGCCAATTTCTTATTTTTAAACAGGTCATGCCTAGGAACATTTATTTGTGTGTGGACATTTTTTTTGTTATCAATTTTTTATTTTATTTTGTAAATTATAACACAAAACAAGACAAATAACCATACGTGACAATCACAGTAACAAACACACACCCTTACAAGATCCCTCCCCCCACCCCATAGGTCCCGCCCGCCAAATAGATAACAATGGAAACAAGAATAAAAGATAAACAAGAAAAAAATAAAAAATACACATACTGTATATACATACAAACAAACAATCAAATAAATGCACGCAGACAATGAATGTGGTTTCGGGATATCAATAGATCTAGGCCTAGAACATAGGCTACATGTTGTCCACCCACCATACACAAAGTATAAGTACAACCTATGAACCCCTCAATAAGTACAACCCGAGAAGGTCAGTCACCCGCCTGCATGGCTTCGATAAAGGAGGACCATGTATTAATATTCTGTGCATTTGCACCATGCATGCGGGCCACAGACATCTCCAGTTTAGCCAGTTCCACCACAGATGATTCCCACTGATGATAGGACAAGGTATGTGGGGCCTTCCATCTCATGGCTATCATTTTTTTGGCTGCTGTTAAGCACAGCAGCAGCCAGCGTTGTTGTTTGCTAGATACTGTCATGGTAGAGAAATCATTCAATAATAAAATAATAGGAGAACAGGGGATGAATAAACTTAAAATAGAAGAAATTTTGTCAATAACAGTGCTCCAAAATAAAGAGACAGCAGGACATTCCCAAACCATGTGAATAAACGTGCCGGTAGTTTCCAATGTGCATAATTGGCAGTTAGGGGTTTGTGCTAGCTTCATCTTAAATAACTTATTGGGGGTACAATAAAGTCTGTGTGCGAAATTATAATGTATCATTTGATGGTTGGGGTTCCGAGAAGACAAAAGAATATTTACCCAAACTTTGTTCCAATTAATTGTGTTAGAAGAAATGGAAAGGTCATGACACCAGCGATTATTGACTTGAAGAGGCTTTTCTGCAGCTTTAGTGATAAATGTATATAAAGTAGAAACCAAGCCTTTAGTTGATTTACAAGTACATATTTTATGGATAGGGTGGGTCTTCAACTCTTCTCCCCAGGGAACCCCATAAGTGCGTAATGCACTACGTAACTGTAGGTAAAAGAAAAATGAGGTACCTGGTAAATTATAATGGAATTTAAGGTCCTGAAAAGATCTAAGCTCATTATGTGAGACTAGGTCAGAAAGGATGTTAATCCCTCTGTCCTTCCACTGTGGAAATGAAATTGGCCGCCCACCCAAACAAATTGCTAAATTGTTAAATAAAGGAAGATGGGCAGGATATTTCAAATGTATATTGGCATGTGATTCGATTAGTCTCCATGTAGTAATAAGATGAGAAATTATAGGACCATAGGTGGATCTGCAAGTTTTGAGAGGGATATTTGAATAAATAATATCTTGAAGTCTGTGAGGACTAACCAGCTGTTCCTCCAATGGACGCCAGGTTGCTTCTGCATCTGGGTTAAGCCAGGTGCAGAGAGCCCGAAGAGTAAGGGACCAAGAATAAAACTTAAAATTAGGAAGACCCAAACCGCCAGAGAGTTTTGGTCTTTGTAAACTAGACATTTTTATTCTAGGGCGTTTCCCTTTCCAAACATACTTTGAAATCAATTTGTGTAGTTTGTCCCAGTAACCAGTAGGAGGCGGTAATGGGAGCATGGCACTATAAAAATTAATACGACTAGGTAATATGTTCATCTTAGTGATGGAAACACGTGCTTGAAAAGAGTTTGCGATGGGCGACCAGCGCTCTACATCCGACTCCACCTGCCTAAAGGTTTTATTATAATTATGTGACACAGTGACTTGTAAGGACGGAAAGATGGATAAGCCCAGATATTTAAAATTATGGACCAACGGGATATTTGAAGGTGGTGTAGCCTGTCTCATGGCATCATTCAATGGGAGGAAGGCAGACTTGGCCCAATTGATTTTGTATCCAGATATCTTACTGAATTCTTCAAATATAGATAAGAGATGAGGGGTTGAGTGAACCGCATCACCAAGATAGAGTATAATATCATCACAGTAAAGAGAGATGTAGTGGTCTGTATTGTGGACTGAAATTGGAGTGTGAGATAACTGACGCACGGCTTGAGCTAGGGGTTCTAAAGATAGAGTAAATAATAACGGTGAGAGAACACAGCCTTGTCTAGAGCTACGAGAGACCGGAAAAAGTGAAGAACAGAGGCTACCAGTCATAACCATAGCAGAGGGAGAGGCGTATAGAGTCTTTATCATGCCAATAAACTGGTTTCCAAATCCCATGTGTTGCAGGACTGACCACAGGAAATGCCATTCAAGACGATCAAATGCTTTCTCCGCATCGAGAGAGAGTACGGCACATGGAGTTTTTATGGCAGAGGAAGCATCTATGACATGCAAAAGTCTACGGACATTATCCGAAGATAATCGAGATTTTATAAATCCGGTTTGATCTGGATGTACAAGTTTACACATTAGGGGCTCAAGCCTAAGGGCCAGCACTTTTGCAAATAATTTCACGTCCGCATTCAACAGTGATATAGGGCGGTAATTCGAACAATCAGTTTCATCTTTGCCTTTTTTAAGCAGTAGTGTAATGGTGGCAGTATTTACATCCCTTGAAAATGAGCCATTTGTAATTGAAAAATGTATCATATTCAAAATCAGAGGGCCAAAAATGTAAAAGAAGTTCCGGTGGAATTCCATCAAATCCAGGTGACCGACCCTTGTTCAGGCTCCCTAAGGCTATTTCTAATTCTGATAATGTAATAGGCTTGTCCAAAGACATAATATCCTCAGGAGACAATTTAGGAAGAAGAAGGTTATTGAAAAATGTATTTGATTTTGAGGAATCGTAAGAAACCTCAGAACTATACAAATTCGAAAAGAAAGTACGAAAAGTGGAGTTGATTAACACCGGATCTGTTACCATGCCTTGGGGTGTGTTAATAGATGAGATATTTGCGAAGTTTTCATTGGCCCGAAGACTTAAGGCAAGTGAGCGACTAGGGCGAGAGCCTTCAAAATAGTGATTCTGGCGAGTACGGTGAATGAGAAAATCTACACGCTGGCGAAGCAGGGAATTCAGTTCATTTCTAATTGTATTACGCTGAACAATCAGATCTGGAGTAATATTATTGTGCATAATTTGTTCAAGTTGTTGAAGGTGTTGTTCCAACTCAAGGGTCCTGCGGTGATGGGCTTTGTTCAGATGAGATGCAAAAGCTGTACAGTTACTTCGAACAAAGCCCTTCACCGCATCCCATAAAATACGAGGGTCATTTACAGAATGTTCATTAAAAGTAATAAATTCGGATAAGGCCAGCTGAAACTGGTCAATGAAATTCTCGTTTTGCAATTGTGACGTGTTAAACCGCCAGCGGGGAGCCCGGTTGCGAGAAGCTGTCAAGTTAGCTTTACAGATTACCGCCTTATGGTCTGAGAGGGCCAATGGGAGCATGTCTATAGTGATATTGTCAAAAAGGTCCCTAGATGCAAAAATATAATCAATTCTAGAGAAGGAGTGATGTCTGGCTGAAAAAAATGAAAAATCTTTAGATAAAGGATGGAGGAGACGCCATAGATCAAACACTGCAGCCTCTTGGGCCCATTTCTTTAAGGCTGCAGAGGCTAACCTCTGATCACTTCCCTCTGCTATCGCAGTTCTGTCAACGGTATGGTCCCAAACCGCATTGAAATCCGCACCAATTATCAAACGGTATTCCACAAGGTCAAGCATGAATTCAGTCAACTGTGTATAAAAATGTGAATCAAAATGATTGGGAGCATATATGGATACAAAAGCAATCTTTTTGTTAGCTATAATAGTTTTAATAAAAGTGATTCTGCCCTCTGAATCTCCACCGGTGCCTAGATTTGTAAATTGAAGGCTGCGACGAGCAACAATTAGCACTCCTTTAGTCTTATTAGGAGCGGAGGAGCTTGATATAACATGGTAATATCTGTTGTGCAATCTGTGAATATCCCACTGCAAAAGATGAGATTCACTGACCATAGCTATATCTACTTTCTCTCTTTCTAGCACATCCAAAAAACCAACCCGTTTATGTGGTGTATTAAGGCCACGTGCATTAAAGGAAAATATCATTAATCTGGTCATTTAGTTGATATACAGTATAGGTAGAGGCTGAAGTAAACCTGAAACCAAACGAAAAGTTGACACGAAAAGTTGATAAGGACCTATCGCCCCCCCCCCCACCCACAGACAAGACACACACGCGCGCACACGGACCCACGGCAGCGAATGAACACAAAACACATGAAGACATAACAAAACAAAGACAAACAAACCAACCAGCAGTTGGCACTGAAAGCCATGAAGGCATACACATAAAAAAGAAGATGAGCCCTAAAAACTAAAAGTAAACTCTTGGGGCGAAAACAAAAAAACTGATCCCAAAATATGTGGTGTGATAGCCTTCCGGGCCAATAATTGTTAGCCTGCTCAAAGAAAAGGGATAACAGATTTAATAATAATATTCTTTATATTTCAAATCAGCAGTGTGGACATTTTATAAATTGTTCGTAGAAACATTTTAGAACATGGTCGTACGCTCACATTTAGGATGAATTCCAAGATGATTTTATAAATGAGGACCCAGGTTTCCTTTTTTCAGAAGCACATTTTATGAAAACAAAACAACCACATACTTTGCAGAAGGAAAAGAAAAACTTCCTGGAGAGGTTCTCTCCTTCCTATAGGCCATAATCATAATCAGGTTTGCCCTCTTTGTATGATTTGTAATATCCCTTGTATGTCTCACTGTCAAACATGGTGGCCTTGACTGATGGATCCTCAAGCATGCGCTCTGTCCACTTCTTTAGTTCTGGCGCTCCATCCATGCAGCTGAAAAACAGTGAAATATTTAATTTCCATTAAAGGGACACACACAGAAAGCCTCTGATTACATCGAGTGTAATTGAAGCCACTGTGATTATTATTTTGCCTTTGAGAAGAGCACACACAGAGCCCTAAGCAGAATTCATCCTATACAGTTAGTGTCATATGCAACAGATGGTTTCTAAGACATGTATTTCAGGCTCTTCCATTGTTCTCCAATTAGCAACTCACTGTAGTATCAAATACATCCTTTACCAACTTTTCTGTAAAGGAATTACAGGGCTTCTACCCTTATCACACTGTAGCACTGATACATACTGTTTCATTCCGAAGGTATCCATTCTTTCAAACCACGGCCAAATCATGTAATCAACCATGGTAATTGAATCTCCCCCAAAGTACTTAGTCTTCTTACTGGCAAGGTTCTGTGACAAAAGAGGGATATAAATCAAAGGCTACCACATAAACACTGACATAAAATAATATTGGGAAACAACTAAAATGCTACAGAAGTTAATTAAAAAAACAGAATTTTAGTTTAAGTATCAAAGATCAAGGATTGATCTTGCCTCGTTCAGTTTAATGAGCTTTTGCTTCAGCTCTTCCTCCTGTGTTGACGTGTCTTCACCATTTCGTCTCATTATTGAAATTTTGTAAAAGTACGGGGTGGCCTTGGGGAAAAAATAAAAAGAATTAACTGTATTTTAAACAAACAATGTTACTTGCAGCTCCATTTCTAAGACACCAATGAACAATAACCCTGCACATACATCATAAGACTTGTGACCTTTCAAGACCTAAAAAATATTTTATTCCCTATTGTCAGTTCTCACTTTTTTTAGAATGCCAAATTGTATTGTAAGCCTATTCCATCCCTGCAACCACCAGCAGACAGCGCAAAATTGTGTACTTTAAGCTACAATGTGTTTTTGCTTTTGCAGTGTTTGCCAATGTGAAAAGAGGCAGGGAATACCCTCTGTAATGTTCTTTAGTCCATTAAAAAAAACATGCTTATGTTCAAAAGAAGTCTAGCCGTGCTAGCTGCTACTTCAGACATTCTGACCTTGACTTTCTCCAAGCCCCCTGGTACTACCAATCAGAAACTCAGATGTATAATAATTAACCATTTATTATGAGATACATCAAATAAGCAAACACTGCCATCTACTGGACACTACGGCAGTGCAGTAACAGTTATTACACCCTCCTGACAGGAAAACTTACTTATGCCATGCTACAGCCAATAACACACTGCAGACTACTGCTTTAGCTGGAACTGCCCCATGGGAGTCCCAAGGAAAGGCTTCATATATCAAGACCATAACACATACACAAGACTCATCACAGGTGGTCACATCTGCTACAAGTTTCAGGTCATCTGAGCCTGAGACATTATTTTAAGCACTGAGAGTTTAAAAAGTCCAACAGAAAGTAGGTCAAAAAGAGTTGTGTGTTTGTGAACTGGAAGTGAGTGCGGCTCTATAGACCCAGAGTGTACCTTGGAAAAATGCTCCAGCAGCATCTTTTGTTGAGCCTTCTCAAAAGGATCTGCTGGAAGCAGCTTCATCTCTGGGTAAACATCTTCCAGGTAGTCGCACGTGATGGGTGATTCATAGATCACCTGACCGCCTGGAGTCTCCAGCACAGGCACCAGGCCAAGTGGGTTCTTTATCAGGAACCAATCAGGTTTGTCCTTCAAATCAATGTTGATGGTGTCATGTCTGAAATATAGAAAGGCTTAATGACACACAGGCTGTCTTTTATTAAATGCTCATTTGTTAGTTAGTGATATTGACCTACACTGCGGGGAAAATGACAACATTGTCACAAGCAACTGAGTCTAGGTCAACCTTTTGAGATGTACAATTATGTGAATCGACCAGTGCAGGGAAAAAAGTTGTGTGTCCATTTTTGCATCTACATTTATCTTACTTGATGCCCTTGGCATGAAGGACAAGACGTGTTCTCTGTGCAAAAGGACAGAATCTCATGCTGTACAGCCGGATCATCCCCTTGGGCACTGGACCTGGAGGGGAACTACCTGTCGATTGAAGGGAAGTGTTTGAACCATATGGCGCACCCGGTCTCGTAAAATGTCTTAACATTCCTTAGCCTTTAGAAGACCAATCATCAGACCACATAATGACTCCCATGAGATGACTGACAAAGCCATTACAGACCCAGCACCATTATTAGCATTTGGTTAACCTGTGGGTTGGACATTGCGGGTTGATGGCTTCCATTGGCTTTCTCCTACCATAAACTGGGGGAGAGTAAAATACCACCCAGACCATTCATTTTCCATTGCTCAGGGGTCCTGGTTTTGTTCTCCAAACACTAGGGCTGTGTCCAAATACGACCCCTAATCACTGTCCACTGTCCCCGGTCGACTCAGATCCCTGTCTACGATGTGCCCTGTCCCCTCACTTTGCAAGCAGTGTGTGAAATAATTCCCGCAAAACTCTTTCCAAACTAGTAAGGAAGTAGTTTGTAATATTTATTTATATATATTTTTTATTGAGAATATCAATCAGTTAAAATATGACGATTGTTACAAAGTGTAGATTATGAATGAAGATAGAATTAACAAAAATTAAAAAAAGAGTACTTAAGTTCATATACAATCTTGGACCATAGATATGCATATACACTCCACGGCCTTTACGTTTTTACTTCCGGATTACTTACTTAAATTGTCGGATGAGCGCACCGTTCTGCAGATGTGTGCTCCTGAATTCCCTCAACAAAACCCCGGAAATAAGGGGTTCGTTCTGGTATTTTAAGCGCCCCCATTTGTGAGGAAAAAGTCGCCCACTCAAAAGCTTTTTGACGAAGAGGACTCAAATATGCGCCCTCACAAGGATGTATGGGTCGTATTCGGACACAGCCCAGGTTAGGAGTTTCTGTGCATTTGGCTTTGGATATTTAATGGAGGTCCGGTCTCTGTTATAAAAAAACAGCTTTGCGAAGCTCACAACGTAGTTTTTTTCGATACTGGGGGTGCGTCCCAATACTGGAAAAATGCACCCTCCCTTTTCCTCCACTACCATCTCCTCTACTCCTTGCCCCGAAAACGGATCTTTGTGTTTTAATCCAATGTCGCTGATTACATCTTAATTACGTATTAATGGCTACATATTAATTAATGTCTCGACGCAAACCACAATGTCAGGTACATTGTATACTGTACATGCAAATACTTGTACTCGAAACGTTCAGAAAGTTTTGCATACTTCCTGGTAGGAGAGGAGTGGTAGTGGGGGAGTGGAGGAAGGGCGGTGGGGAGTGAAGAATATTGGGACGCACCATATGTCAGAGATGTTCAATTGACTGCTTATCCCTCACAGAGAATAAGCATGCTCAGGATGACTTTGCAGAATCTCAGGCTATTGCTAACAGATGACTGCATGTGCATTGATTGTGCAACTCGAAAGCTAAAAATTGTTATGTTTGCATTTACTGTTATGGAAAACACACGACGTAGTTTTGTTATTTAATTTGACTCTGTTATAATGTGTAAAACATATTTCCAAAAAAAATCTATTTTCACGCTCAAAAACAAGGGTTTTTCCATCATGCACTGCTATAGTGCAAACGAACACGACAGGCTGGAGTAGCAAAGAATAACTTCTTCCATCTTGCCGATACCTACTGTAGGCTACACAGCAGACCTAGCTAACTGTACAATGGCTAAAGTGCTGCAGACAAACGCATTCAGGGTGAAAATCTACTTTCTATAACTCAATGCTACCTGTAATGCTAAGTAGGTCTATGTTATAACTGATAGCATATTTAGTGAAATATAACGTTATTACCTTTGCCGAGACACTTTTCAGATGAAGCCATTTTAACTCAACGCGCGTATTTCTGAAAAGTAACAATCTTCGTCGCGATGAAAGAAAAAACAAGTTCAAGTTCTGTGTTCAGCATGCAGACACACAAACCGTGCTAGCTAGCGAACTAAAATCATAATGACGATGACAATGAATGTCGCTTCCGTTTGTTAGGCGGCGAGAATTGGGTCACGTGAGAATCAATACGAACAGTGTTAACGTTACATAAGTTAATTGACATAAATATGTTGTCTTGCGGTTTATATTTACCTAATAAAGTATTAACATGTGGGGACGGTGGGACAGAGAGGGGAAAGGAAGGCATCTTTATCAAATTCAAAAGAGTGTCAAAGTTACTAGGGTAGGTAGTGGAAACAGGAGAGAGGAAACTGTGTTGACAAGGTTAAGGTTGGGGCACTGTGCACTAAACAAAACACTGAAAATGATAGGGAAACACCAGACAGGCTTGTGTGGGGGATGTCAGGGAGAGGAATCAGTGGAGCACGTAGTGCTGAGTTGTAGGAGGTACGGGGCACAGAGAGAGAAGATGAGGAATAAATTGAGGGAATTGGGGGTGCAGGATTTCACATTAAAAGTTTTACTGAAAATGGGTGAGAGAGCACAGGTCAGGGTACTGTTAGCCTTCTTAAGGGATACAGGAGTTTTTAATAGGATATGATGGACAAGCAGGTATAGGGTGCTAGAGTGTCTGATATGGATATGGAGTGTATAGTAGAACTAGGTAAAATGTAGTTTAGAATGAAGGGAAGTAGAACGAAAGCCTATTGTCTGATCCACACTCCGGAGCAGAAGGTGGCGGTAATGCACCAACAAGCTGGATGCCAACCGCCGTAAAAAAAAAAACACGAAGAAGAACACGTGGGGACAATATTTAAATTAGTGTGCGCTAACGACAACACAGACAAGTAACACAAATAATTGCTCGTGCAACGACACAGGACTGTCTTGCATGCTGCGCCTGCCCTGTGACTGACTTGAGTGGGGCGTGGGCCGTGGGGGTGCCAATGTGGGAATCGGCCAATCATATGTTTCAGGGGTGGGTTCATTCAGAATGTTATGGTTGCCAGGGTAACTCAATGAAACGGTTTTGTGTGTCTTGGTAGTCGTGTGTGTAAAGCTAACGTTATTTATAAATTGAATTTAAAGAAATTTACACAGATGGATGTTTTGGGTACGCTGGAAGTCAGGTAGGCTATGATGTAAAGTATTATGAGCCATAAATACTCTATTAGTCATGATAAACAATCTATCGTGTTGATATAATGTTAAACGAGAGAACTCTTTAAAAAAATGTTGTGAACGTTAACGTACACTGATGTTTATGAAATATCTGTGGCAAGAATGTCTCTGGCCCATTTTCAATTGTGGCATTTTTGCTATCGACATATTTACGTATGTATATCATACATTTTGAACACGTTGCTTAAGATAATGGCAAGTACAAAAAACAGTACAATATCACCTTAAAACACATTTCAGCTAACTGTAACGTTAGGCTATTCGCAATTGTGTTATTTTCAGAAGGTATATAACTTAATTAGGCTAATGGTCTTGACTGTAACCTACCTGTTATGTCTTCCGTTTAATTTCAGGTGGGCACAGGGTTTTACAAGCCAGAATGTTGAATTTATTGATAACAAAACTGCCTGCTACATCTGTGGCAGTTACATGGTTTTCCTTGATATTGAGACCAAGAAGAGGCACGTGTTGCAGAGTCCCGGTCGGGGCATCGGGGCTTTTGCAGCCGACGGCTTATCCAAAACGCTGGCCTTCTCTGAGCGGAAACCCAACCCCTCAATATTTGTATACAGCTACCCGGAGCTCGTTCAGAAGACTCAGCTAAAGGGTAGGTTAAATGTATTTGTCAGTTAATGTGCAATTTAGTTAAACAAATTGTGTAATCAACAGGTGTTTCATCGCCAAATTACACAAAACAAATAATTGAGTTCAGAAAAATGAAATTTTTTAAGTCGGTTACTTTGATGATGATCTATTTTGGCTTCATGCATACAGGCTCAGCAAAGCTGGAGTATACCGCACTAGCATTGAGCAGGACGGGTCCTTATTTAGCATGTTTCTCTGCCGTCCCAGATCACACTCTAACCGTATGGTAAGATTGTTCTTTTTTACGTCTCTGTCATCTCGCTGTGAAGCTTTTTGAGTAGCTTTACAGAGAACCATGAAATACATGTTGTAATGTCTCTGCAGATTGTCAAGCTTGATGTCAAGAAATGATTATCTTTTGTAGGAACTGGGAGAACAAGACCGTTATCTGCTCAGAGCCCAATGCTGGAAAAGTAGTCATTCATTTGACGTTTAATCCTGTGAACTGGCAGCAGATTTGTGTTTCTGCCACATCATCCATCACAGTCTGGACCATTGAAAAATGTGACTACCTTAATATAATGACATCAAGGTGAGCAGTTCAAATGGTAAACTGAGGTTCTGGTTTCGACTGTGACCGCTATTGCTCTTGAACCAGCATGTTTCAAACAAAAAATACTTGAATTTCCTGTAAACAGAGCATGGTCACTTTTATTAAACGATATAGACTTTGCATATGAGCTGTTTTTTTTTGTGTGCTTTAACTCAAGTTTTTACATGACGTTGTGTGTCTTGTCAGTATGCATTTTCAATATGATGTTGTGCTGATTTTATATATGCTATTTCTTGATCAGATTCTTACGTTTAGTAATGTCTCAAAAGGATTGGTCAAATTAGGTTTACGGTGAGGGATTATATGTCATCTTTATGAACTGAGTGGCATATTTTCCATGAAATTATGGTTTTGTTCCACAGTGTGATCAATCTCCCGGCAGTCGATGGCTCAGTGCCTGAGGCAGAGACCAGACTCTGCCACAACCACAATGAAAACCCCAATTACTATGGACCCCAGATGCCCATCGTGGCCATCGCTGGTCTTAAAGGCGACAGAATTGAAGGCTTTGTGGTACTGTGGCCAATTTTCAGTCAATTTATATGAATTCTATACGAATTAACTTGATGGTGTCAGGTGACAAATAAATACCTTTTTTTTTGCCATAAGGATGCATGATAATGTTGGGGTCGTATCAGTATGTCGATAATGGCTTAAAATTAGGCCTAACTTATTGGTATCGGCCAAATGCTAATATTATGACTGGTATGATGGCCCAATATGAGAGAGAGGTGACTTATTTGAGGCTGATGCTGTAAATTACATGAAAATGTTGTGCTGAAAAAAGGAGCCATAGTTGTATCATAGTTGTCTGCACCTCATTTATTTATTTATTATTTATTTTTAATTTAACATTTTTACCACCCAAACTCAGAAGCGAAGCTATATAGACACTCAGTAGCTCTCTAGAGTCACTCACTCCGCTTAATAATAAAGCAAGCAATTTCAAATATTTTGTTATACAAATAAAATTAGTTAAATTTTTCCTTTATAAGCTGATGTCTGTGTTCATGTTTTCCATGAATGTGGAAGCGTGGTTGCTGTTTGCATTTGCACTGTAGGTAAAAGAGGGTGGCATTTTTATCGGTATCTGTATCGGTCGATACGGCCAGACAAGCATCTTCCTTGAATGTGCCATCAGCTGATCAGTAACACGTCTTTATTTAAATTTTAAAAGCCAAAAGTAATGATGAAGGACAAGTTCTACCCAAGTTCTGTCTGCTGGACATCTTCTTCTGACCTGTATGTGGGGTGCAGGCAAGGCCACCTGCTGAAGGTGAACTTCGACAGTCAAAGTGTTTCCGTTCTCCTGAACCCCCATCAAGAGTCTGACCTCTCAGGTATGGAGTTACACTCTCTCGTGTTGTAACCTGGAGACTTGGCCACATTATTGTCCGTGATCAACCTGTCTTACCTTTCGGGGATGTGTTTTTACCACGATTCAGAAACTGACAGAGGTACACGGTTGGTAGAGGGCAGTTTACAGAGCATTGTACTGCACGGAGATGGACTGTTTACAGCAGGGAATGTAAGACGTTATTTTTTCTATATTTCTCTGCACATTTAAGTTTGTTGGATAAAAAGTCTTACAACTGAGAATATTATCGAGAATAGCAAAGTAAGAATTGTTTTATATTTCAGGGCACTAAACCAGTGCATACATTTAAGTTCAATTAATTTGACAGTAGATCCTTTATATAAGCATCTCTGGTATCAGAAATGAAATAGTGACTTTGTTATTAATATTGCATAAAGCCCATTATAATGCATCTTCCGATTTATCTTGTGAAACAGGATGGCATTTTACGCTGCTTACAAATTAAGGGCGATAATGTGGAAATAACACAGCTTTGGGAATTAGGAGAGCCAATGATGAACACAACCTTCTCCCCCGATGGCCGAATTTTGCTTCTGTTATCCAGCAATGTAAGTAGCAAAACCTTGAAAATGTAGGTTGTAGAAAAGCGTTCTGCAGGAATATGTGGAACAAAACATGATACAGTATGATTGATGTAATCTTGAAATGCTTGATGTGATCATTTTGGGGTTAAAATGACCTTATCTGTAAAAATAAATAATGTAGTGTTACAGCTATGCCAAAAATGGCATGTGAGCATGTTCACCTTTCACATATATAACAAGCACGAACATGGCACTAAAACGTGTGTCACTGACAATTTTGTCAGTATCGTAATGGTTTTATAACAAATAAAACTATTTTATGGCTATTAGACATTTGGACAACAATGTTCCTTTTTTACCTCCAGGGCAGAGTTTACAGGTACATAACAGTCCAGCCCCAACAGATGGAGAAAGTTCTGGATGTTCTCACTGGAAACTTTGTGGTGGCAGCTCCACTGTATACCGATAAGAACCTCTGTGTGGTAAAGGATTCTTTTGGGACTATCAACATTTTTGGCTCACAGAACTTAATTATGTAATTAATCAAAGTGAGGACAAAACATTAACCTAAATCTGAGTCCGTAGCTCAGTAAAGTAAAAACAAGACCTTGACTAAAAGATGCTAAAGTAAAAGCACGGCTTTGCCATTGACATTTATACAACTATTTTAGCAATTGCAGGTATACTACAGTCTTCTTCATTCACACAATTTTCTATCCCACAACTTCTCTAAGAGGGTTTAATACAAATATAAATGATGGGCTTGTTCAATTGCTAGAGATATGAAATAATAATGAATAATGAATGCTTCCTGATTGCAGTCAGTGCGAGACTCTGGTGATCTGCAGGTTTGGTCTATAGATGATGAATCACACATCAGCTCCATCTCTCTACAAGTTCAGGTGTGTTGAGCACATTCATCTTGAGATTAAACTAAAGATGAAGGAAATTTTGATGCCGCATATAAGTAAAATGAGAAATTGCAAAAAGCCTGGATCAGTTCTACTCTTTCCTAATACATAGAATTGTAAACCTCTAAAATCAAAGGTTAGAATCTTGCTAGGATCCTAACAGAGCTAACAGTTGCAATAAAAAGAGAGTTTAGTGAGGAAGAGACTTGTAAAGGAGTTTGTGTGGATGTGTAGTTAAGAGGGCCTGCTACATGCCTACATATAAATGTAATGAAATGTGTCCAAGGTGAGTAGCCTGGCATGCTGCCCCAATGCTCAGCTTGCTGCCGTGGGGACGGACACTGGACACGTTCTCTTCGTCGATCTGACCACGGAGAAACAGCCGCGAATCGTTCACCGGATACACCTCTACCATGTCCCCGTCTCACAGCTCAAGCAAGTGTCTCCGAGTGACCATGTCTGCATCTCACGTGTATTTCTCTTGTGCCATGCCATCATTTATTATACGATCTTACCTGTGTCCTCGGCCATGTTACCTGCTGGTATTTATTGGTATTTATTGTCGTTGGTCTTTCTTCTTTTTTTTTTGCAGTTTTGACCAAGGAGGAAACTTTCTTCTCACAGGGGCTTCGGATTCAAATATATTTGTCTTGGACGCTCGGCCTTCTAAGATGTTTGAAATCATTGGGTTCACAGGTACTTGTGTTATTGGGGTATAAGATGTAACTTATTATTGTTGAAGCTACACTGTGTGTGCAGGTGTGTGTGACATGCAGGTGTGTGTTTCCACGCTCTGTAACGGGGGATAAGCAGGTGTGTGTTACTGAATGAGCAGACATGCTGTGGTTTCAGAGTTAGCGGGTGCTACCGTGGACCTGTCCACGCTCTAACGGGGGATAAGCAGGTGTGTGTTACTGAATGAGTGGACGTGCTGTAGTTTCAGAGTTAGCGGGTGCTACCGTCGACCTGTCCACGCTCTAACGGGGGATAAGCAGGTGTGTGTTACTGAATGAGCAGACATGCTGTGGTTTCAGAGTTAGCGGGTGCTATCGTGGGCCTGTCCACGCTCTAACGGGGGATAAGCAGGTGTGTGTTACTGAATGAGTGGACGTGCTGTAGTTTCAGAGTTAGCGGGTGCTACCGTTGACCTGTCCACGCTCTAACGGGGGATAAGCAGGTGTGTGTTACTGAATGAGTGGACATGCTGTGGTTTCAGACTTAGCGGGTGCTATCGTGGGCCTGTCCACGCTCTGTAACGGGGGATAAGCAGGTGTGTGTTACTGAATGAGCACACATGCTGTGGTTTCAGAGGCAGCGGGTGCTATCGTGGGCCTGTCCACGCTCTGTAACGGGGGATAAGCAGGTGTGTGTTACTGAATGAGCACACGTGCTGTGGTTTCACAGTTAGCGGGTGCTATCGTGGGCCTGTCCACGCTCTGTAACGGGGGGATAAGCAGGTGTGTGTTACTGAATGAGTGGACGTGCTGTGGTTTCAGAGGCAGCGGGTGCTATCGTGAGCCTGTCCACGCTCTGTAACAGGGGGGATAAGCAGGTGAAGATGCTGGCTTTGTGCACTGGAGAGAAGGACAGACAGCTGGAAGAAGGAAGCCGACTGGTCGCTCTTTCCCTTCCCATCCAGGAGCTCACAGGTAACTGGGAAAATGCACCGCATTACCATTTCATACTTACTTCAAAACAAAGTATGCAAAAAAAAGGTCTACATCAGAGTACAGACTTTGGTGGTATGTTCAGATTGCATAAAACATGAGTTCTTCCTTCAGGCATGTCGCCCATGCTTCCTGAGCCACTGCTGACTGGGCTGTTATTAGCCCCTAGCGTTGTTCAGAGAGAGAGGGTTCCGATTAGCAGGGCGTTCCTGCCTCGGCACACAAGCCCCCCTTCCGCACAGTCTGCTGCCCACTGTGTCCCTTAGCCAGCTGCGCAAGAGGTGCAGCACAATGACTGCGCAGTCAGCCCGTACAGCGAAAAGCAGCTGCAGCAGAGTGTGTGAGCGTGCTGTGGTTTGAGCGGTTGTGGGCGGGGGGGAACCTTGCGTTCGTGCAAGCCCTCCTGAGAACGGCGCATCAAAGGAACAATTACAATCATGACTGAGCACTTTAAACCGAGGAGTAAAGAAATGGGAAGGATTCATAAAAGGGAATCATGTTGATGGGTATGATGTTCGGGGACTCCACATTCATGGGTGGAGCCGACGTTGTTTTCAGTCTTGAGATGAGTTGTGTTGCGTGCAGGAGCGTCCAGCTGCACAGACCTACACGGCCGTCTGCCAGACAAACTCCTGAGAAAATCCCACTGCAAGGTCCCCAAGCCCCTCTCCTCAGCTGTTCTGGGACCCAACAACAAAACGTTTGGCTACTGCCACACGTCCAAAACATTACAACAGTTCCAAATCCCGGAGGTACTGCTTTATAACTTTTCAGAGCAGTTGTTAATTGGTTATTGTCATATTTTCAAAGCACAATCTTGCGTGTTTTGGCTTCTCAGGGTACAGGTTCTCCAAAAGTCGTCCAGGTGACCCCAGAACAGGAAGTAGAGGGTCATCCCCTCGGCCCCGCGTCTCTCCACCTGTCTCCGCACCAGCTCTGGCTCGCGTCAGTCGGCAAGGATGGACTACTGCGAATTCGGGAAACCTCCTGTATCGTAAGAGAGAGTTTCTCTGCAGCTTGCAACTAAAACAAAGTCTTGGATTCAATCAGCATTTGTTCTTTTTGGATCACTACTTCTGTTTGAGTCACTTTTTTCAGTAAAACAGTTTTATTTAAATTGAATTACTCACCAAGCAGTGATTGTGAAGAAACAACAGTACTTGAAATTAATGGTAAGCCTGAATTTAGCATAAATGTTGATTAAATCCAGGTCAATGTTAAACATGGCATACACTGTAAAGGAGCGAGCCCAAAGTGTATTTTCTGAATTATGAATGAGAGTAACAATACTATAAATATACGCATTTAGAAACTATTTTCCAAAAAAGTTTAGAAGATGGTTTGATTCGTACAGATTCAGAATATATTCAGATTTGTTTTTCCATTAACCCTCCTATTTTCTTGACATTTTATGACACCTTTTAAGTTTGGGGTTAAATTGACACAAAAACTTTGACACTTTGTGTGTCGCCTTCTTCATGTCTCCCAATTGACTAGCCTTTTATCCCTAAATGTTAAATCTGTAAAAAAGAAATCAGAGATAACAAATAAAAAGGATGTACATTTTCTTATGTTTTGTACAGCTACAGAGCCTGAGGTCAAAATGATCCCACACAACACCTCTGTATAGAAAGCTGGTACAGGACCTTTGAAAACAGCATGATGTTTACTGCATGCTTACTATTTAATCCCACCAAATTAGGAAAAGTCGTACAAAACGGGAAAATAAAGTTAACTGGTTTTTAAGAGAGTCAAACACTGAATGGGATCAAATTGACCCCAATTATAATAAGAGAGTTAAGGTAGATGTTGATCCTGTCATTGGCAGGAGAAGTATCAACAAATGCAGTGTCACACGTATTGGTCGGGTGGGGTTCGGACAGTGTCCTTCTGCGCAGACAGTCAGACCGTCATTACCACAGGCTTCAAGGACGGATCCATGGTCTGCACACGGCTCAGGTAGGCCTTCAGCTGTACTGCACACGGCTCAGGTAGGCCTTCAGCTGTACTGCACACGGCTCAGGTAGGCCTTCAGCTGTACTGCACACGGCTCAGGTAGGCCTTCAGCTGTACTGCACACGGCTCAGGTAGGCCTTCAGCTGTACTGCACACGGCTCAGGTAGACCTTCAGATGTACTGCATGTGGCTCAGCTAGACCTTCAGCTGTACTGCACAGGGCTCAGGTAGACCTTCAGCTGTACTGCATGTGGCTCAGGTAGGCCTTCAGCTGTACTGCACAGGGCTCAGGTAGGCCTTCAGCTGTACTGCACAGGGCTCAGGTAGACCTTCAGCTGTACTGCATGTGGCTCAGGTAGGCCTTCAGCTGTACTGCATGTGGCTCAGGTAGACCTTCAGCTGTACTGCACAGGGCTCAGGTAGACCTTCAGCTGTACTGCATGTGGCTCAGGTAGGCCTTCAGCTGTACTGCACAGGGCTCAGGTAGACCTTCAGCTGTACTGCACAGGGCTCAGGTAGACCTTCAGCTGTACTGCATGTGGCTCAGGTAGGCCTTCAGCTGTACTGCATGCGGCTCAGGTAGGCCTTCACCTGTTCAGCTGGGCGGCAGTGTAGTTTAATGGGTAGAGGCCTTCAGCGGTAGCATTAGATCTCCATGCATGCTTGACTATTCACGTGTAACGATACTCGACATACAATGCATTATACTATGAAGCTAAATCATCAATTGACAAATGTGTTCAGTACACACGGTGTTAAGTGCATGTAGCCTTATATATAATGCATATATAACTTTGAAATGTGATGGAAATATACGCACTTTAAAATTGCTGAAAATTAAGGACAAAGTGCATTGTTTTTGTTAGCGAACACAGGCCATTGTTTTTTTGTTTTTTAAAAGCAATAAGCAACTATTTTGCTTATTTCATTAATCTACTGAATTTAACTCAGGTTAGAAATGGATGGTTCTAGCAAAGCGGTGGAAGCCACACAGTTTGGCCAGTCCATGCTGGTTGCTCTGAGGACCTTGCAGTCCGTAGAGAACCCCATTCTCAGCCAACTGCCCGAATGGAACCCAAACGTCCCGTCCAGAACCGGATCATCTCTGCAGAACAGGGAAGCGGAGGTATGAATGAAGCGTCTGTACAATGTGAGCTCTGCAGGTTACCACAACAAAACAGACAAAGTTGCAAGCTGTATGGGCTCAGGAAATATCGGGGGGGGCGGGG
The DNA here is from genome assembly GCA_022702515.1 of Ilyophis sp. 1 JC-2022. Taxonomy (NCBI): domain Eukaryota; kingdom Metazoa; phylum Chordata; class Actinopteri; order Anguilliformes; family Synaphobranchidae; genus Ilyophis; species Ilyophis sp. 1 JC-2022. Next base: position 73,006,620 of record CM040396.1, read on the forward strand.
GCGAGGGGGGGGCATTCTTGAGAGTGCAGGTGCACCACAAAAAAAATCACGTGCCTGTAAGAGAACTCCGCCCGTCAGTTCTCCGTCTAGATTTGTGCTCCTCAAAGACTGTCGTCATTATGTGTGTGAGACAGAAAAGACTGAGAAGCTGCATATGACAGTTAAGTGTGTCCCCAGCTTAAGGGAGAACAGCTTAAATACACACTGAGACAGGTGAGTACCATGAACAGGACGGAAACACTAATACAATAATGAGATCTAATAAACAAGGGGAAAACGAGACGGACAGACAAGAAACACTTAGGAACAGGGCTGGCGACCTCTGGTGGAGATCCGGAGGATCGTGACAAAGTGTCTACTATTGATTGATTGAGTCATTGAGTAATAAAGTGCAGACACAAAAACATTGAATTATCTTTATTTGATATAATGCCATTAATCATTGCCTCATTGTCTTTCTTTAAAATAAAATGTTTTTGCAAATTTATTTGGAAATGTGACCCTATGCTTCATAGATGATCTGGTTGAACTAAGAGTGAGAGAATATTTTTTAGTTAAGCAGTAACACCAGGGCTGTGACAGTGTCCTCATGCAAGGAGCAGGCTTGTTGTGTGGGTGACTGCTCATTGCTGCTCTGCTGATTTCTCCACCAATTCAATGAATGTGTAAAAAATAACAATTAAGAACAATCCTGTCAGATTTCCGTAATAACCCTGTCAAGGAAAATTTTATTGCAAATATTTTCCTTTTTTATATTTAACCAAAATTTGTAATTAATAATTGTGCCTCTAGGATACCTCCCGTGCACTCACCTATAAGTCAGTTTTACACCCTACAGGCCACATGCTACTATGGGAGAGAGTTGGCGGTGATCAGAGGAGAGGCGTGAATCTCACTGGTGATTACAGGTAGCCTGTGGCACCTGGTGCGTCATTAGCAGTAACCTGAGAATCCCCAGTGGGACGGGATAATGCTGCTCATTGTTTAGCACAAAGGGAGTGGATGAATTATTACTGCAGAGAATTCAGAAGATTTTTATACACAAATTTCCTGGAAGGTGCAGTGAACGCATTCTTTCAGAAAGCACCGAATGTTGGAAAGTATTTGTACGAGCGTTACAGCTGTCTAAAGTCAAATGAACTAAGCCAACTTCCCCTGTCTCTCCCCCTCTAAGACCAAACGCAAAATTGATGTGACAGAGCAGGACGAGAGCTACAGCAGTGTTTCCTCTTCGGCCCCGCCCTCCGACCCCACCTGGCTGGACAGTAAACATGATGAGGTCAGCAGCAGTGTAAAAAAAACACACACATGAGCGCACACACACACATACATACATACATACATACATACATGCGTACATACATACTGTACATGCATGCAGGCAGACACGCATATAGACACACACAAGCACACACACACACACACACACAGACCAATGTGTTGACACTGATTTCACCTGAGAAAGCATCGTATATTTATAGCAATTATGTTGTGCTGGTTTGGTTTGAATTATTTTCTCTTTTTAAGACTGGCACAGATTAATTTATTTTATCTGTCCTATAGGCAACCCCAGAATCTAAAAATAAACAGGAAACATATCTTTGTGAATGACACAAAGATAAACAGACTGATATCAAAGGTGAATCTCTGCATTGGGATTATGTCTAACCATTAGTAAGCAGTGTGAGACTAATTTTATTATTAAACTTAATTTCAAATACAGCTGGTGAATTCTACTGAATCATATGCTTAAGATATGTGTTATAAAACTGCAATGTTGAACTTCAATGTCCTTCATGAATCAGTCCTTTGGTCCAAATGCATTTGCAGGCTGAAGCTTTTCCAGGCCCACTAGACTCACAGTAGAGTCTAGTGGGCCTGACTTAAATGAGAAATGAGTCAGAGGAAACAACCCTTAAAGTGGTCCATCCATATCTACTGCATATCTGGCAACAGAGTGATGGTTTGAGGCTTGTTTGATACCTCAGATGACTTACAGCCATTTAGCCAACCATGGGTTCTACACTATTCCTGTGTAATTTACAGCTTAATCTAGTCCCACCCCCAAAGAGATCCATTCAAATGCAGAGATTATCGTATCGCTTTTAAGAGTACCTGAAAATAAGCTATCAAGAGTCTTTTGATATAATTTTATACCCAGTCATGATAGTATCACCTGTTAACCTGTGGAATGTTCCAAACTGGTGGTTTTTTTTAACTTCCCAGTCCTTTTTTTTTTTGCCCCTATCCCAACTTTTTTGGAACGTATTGCAGGCATCAAATTCGGGAATTAGCATATATTTACAAAAATCAATAATGTTGATAAAGTAAAACATTCAATATATTTTCTTTGTACCATTTTCAATTAAATATATGTAAATCATTTAAAAATCACTGCTTTTATGTGCATTTTACATTAACTTTTTTGGAATTGGGGTTTGTAGATGGGATGGGATGGGATTTTCCACGGTGTTACATTGTGTCCTCGAGCAAGTGCATGCAGTTTACGGGTTGATTGAATGCAGTGTGACTCAGGGCACAAACAGTTTTTGAAAACTCAGAGCCCGCAGAAAGATATTCCTGCCTTCGTATTTGTCAGTTTACTCACAGGTGCAATGTTTGTACAGGCATTGAAAAAGGAGAGTCAGCAGTATGCTGAGTCCAAGAAGAGCCTTAGAAAAGACATGAGGCAGCTACGGGAAACAGTAAGGGCAAAGCACTGACTTACAACCACTCACACAACTCTGGGAACACTAACCTTAGTCACATGGGAGTCCACTTCAAAGATGTTTTGATTGTTCAATGTTTTACAATTGTTATTAAATGTATTTTTTAAAGATTGAATGTACTGAATATAAGTATCCTTGGGGGGTATTCTGGGAAAAGTCAAAGTCGTTTTTTTTTTTTTTCGATCTTACTGTCTCCCAGAACCGCATTAATAAGTTTCTGAACATCTTTTTTTCTGAGGTTTTAAACACTGTAAATCATTTTTTTTTTTTTCATAGACTATTGACGATACAGAATGTATTTGGACATTGACACGATTTGTTGCTTTGGCGCTGTACTCCAGCACATTGGATTTGAAATGGAACAGTGACTATGAGGTTAAAGTGCAGACCTTCAGCTCTAATTTGAGGGTGTTACATCCATATCGGGTGAACCGTGTAGCAATTGTAGCCATTTTATATACATACATACATAGCCTCCCCCCCCCATTTTAGGGGACCACAAGTAATTAGACGATTGGCTGCTCAGTGCTCAGCTGTTTCTTGGGCATGTGTGTTTCGTTTCATTGTTACTTCATGCACAGGAGAGCTAATGGTCTAGAGTTCATTATAGGTGAGACATTTGCATTTGGAGTCTGTTGTTGTTTTCTCTCAACATGAGGACCAAAGAAGTGTCAATGCCAGTAAAGCAGGCCATCATGAGGCTGAAAAATCAGAATAAATCAATCAGACACATAGCCAGAACATTAGGCGTGTCGAAATCAACTGCTTGGTACATTGTTAAAAAGCAAAAATGCACTGGTGAGCTCAGTGAGCTCAGTAATTGCAAACGACCTGGCAGACACCGGAAGACCAGTGTAGTGGATTACAGAAGAATACGGGGAATGCTGAAGAAAAACCCCTTTTCAACTGTTGAACAGATCAAGAAACTCTCCAGCATGTAGGAGTAGTTGTGTCAAAGACTACCATCAAGAGAAGACATAACCTCAGAGGGTTCACCACAAGATGCAAACCCATGGTAAACCTCAAGAATAGAACGGCCAGGTTACAGTTTGCAAAATAGTACATTAAAAAACCTGTAGAGTTCTGCATCAAAGTGTTATGGACAGATTAGACAAAGATCAACCTGTACCAGAGTGATGGAAAGAGGAGTGTGGAGAAAAAAAGGAACAGCTCATTATCCAAAGCATACCACCTCATCTGTCAAACGTGGTGGAGATGGTGTTATGGCTTGGGAATGTATGGTCGCCACTGGAACGGACTCACTTGTGTTCATTGATGATGTCACTGCTGACTGCAGCAGCAAAATTAATGCCGAAGTATACAAAAAAAAACTTGCAAGCAAGAACTGAAGATGGCTGCAGTACAGGCCTGGCAGAGCATCACCAGGGAAGATACCAAGCATCTGGTGATGTCTATGGGTCACAGACTTAAGGCAGTCATTGATTGCAAAGGATTTGTAACCAAATATTAAATATGACTTTATTTAAGTTTATGTTAATTTGTCCAATTACGTTTGGTGGGGGGCGGCTGTGTATAAAAATGTTCACCCGATATAGATGTAAACACCCTCAAATTAAAGCTGAAAGTCTGCACTTTAACGTCATAGTCACTGTTCCATTTCAAAATTTGAATAAAAAATGTGTCACTGTCCAAGTGCTTTTGGACTGCACTGTACATGTGTGTAAGACATTGGGGGTCAAGTGGGTGCTGTGATGGCAGATTAAGGCGATGATGCGGGAGAACGAGACATTGTCAGCGATGGAGAAACTAGAACCTCAGGAGTTTAACTTGGACATGGACGCAAGGAAGAGGCTGCTGACCGAGGCTGCGGAGGAGGTTGCCAAGGTAATTATAATAATGTATTAATTTATGCACATTTTAATAGTGTGCTCAAAGCTCTTTCCAAAAGGTAATATTTTTATTCTACACTATATTTCACCATTTAGCAGAAGCTCTTGTCCAGAGTGCTTAGAAAAGTGCACACATAAAGATTTAGGTACGAACAGAGGAAAAGCGGAGGCGGAGGTTGTGTGTTGGACTTATGACACTGGACATCTCAGGACAGCGAGGGCTGTTTCTAATCATGGCTATTCCACTTTAATTCACTTAAGTCACTTGATTAATGCAATGATTCTATTGAATGTCTTTATTTGATGTCTTTGTTTGTGTGTTGTGGGTCTGCCCCACTGTCTTATCAGTTTTGTTGTTGCTGGGGCTACAACTGAAGTTCCCGAAAGAGAAATAAAAGTTATTCTATTCTATTAGTTAATAAGTAAGCCTACAACATAAAGTTAAATTATGTGGTAGTGTCAAGAAGGAGATCGACAACATCTCTCAGTCAACACAAATATGGACATTTGGAGCCATTTTAAATGGTTTTATGAGCCTCATCCCAACACCTGGTCACTTGGGAGCACTGAATCTTCATACATTTTTTTTAAATAAAATGTGTTGTAGCGTTGACAGGTCATGTCTGTGCATACTGAGGTCTCTTCAGCTCGCACATTTGTGGGGGTGGAATGTGTGAATCAGGCTCCGTGCTGGGGCGTGTGCGCACGGTGCAGTCACGCACAGGCTCGGTGTCAAAACATTTTTGTGGTGCGCTTGTTTACCCTCCAGGTCCGAAGTGAGGCTGAACTGGAGGATCTTGCCAGGGCCTACCTGTGTGAAGTTATCAAGAGAGAATGCTGGAATTCCATGAAGGTCAAAGGGAAAGCCATCAAGGTACAAAGTTTTAAATAATAATCATGTGAATAATGACATGGTGCTGGTTTCTACAGTAATTGCCACAGATGTTGAAGTCAAATGGCTTGGAGTGCGGCGTTGCAAATGCCTTAAGTGTAATACGAACACGGAAATAAGGCCGGTTCTTTCTCTCAGGCCTTCCATACAGAGAACGAGGTGAAGAACTACCCCATGAAGGCCAGGTTACCCAAGGAGCTGGATGAGATGGGAAGGGTACATGCCATGAGGAAGATAGAACACGAAGACCGCAGAGTAAGTCTTACCTAACTCAGACATCAAACACAAGACCTTGTACCTATCCAGTTCCACCCCGAAAATCTAATATCAAATATACAAACCTCAATTCCAAAAACAGTGTATACAATGTAAATAAAAACAGAAAGCAATGATTTGCAAATCCTTTTCGACCTGTATCAACTTTAAAACAGTACAAAGACAAGATATTTAATGTTTTAACTAATCAACTTTATTGTTTTTTGTAAATATACACTCATTCTAAATTTGATGCCTGCAACACGTCCCAAAAAAGTTGGGACATGGGCATGTTTACCACTGTGTTTCACCTTTCTTTTTAACAACACTTGATATAAGATTTCAGCTGCTCAACAGTCCGAGGTCGTATTTTACGCTTCATAATGCGCCACATGGTCACAATGACCTTCAATATGCACTTATTGTACGTCGCTTTGGATAAAAGCGTCTGCCAAATAATTGTAATGTAATCTGTTGGACCTCGACCCATTCTTGCTCATAAACACCCAGGCCTTCGTGGATGCTCCTTTTATACCCAGTCATGATAGCTTCACCTGTTACCTATTCACCTGTTTACCATGTGTTGTTTGAACATTCCACAACCTTCCCAGTTTTATGTTGCCCCTGTCCCAACTTTTTTGGAACGTGTTGCAGGCATCAAGTTTGGAATTAGCGTATATTTACAAAAATCAATAAAGCTCATAAGGTAAAAGCATTAAATATATTTTACAACTATATGTTCTCTGAAAAGAGAATGCTCACACATCCAATTGTAAAAATAAGATGGTAAACTATTATACCATTTATTGAATGGACACCTCACAAAAGGCTAACATCTTTCGGCTGAAACAAGCCTTCATCAGAGCGTCAAACATATTTTCTATGTACTGTTTTCAATTAAATATATGTAAAAGAGAATTTACAATTCACTGCTTTCTGCTTTTATTTGCATTTTACATACTGTCCCAACTTTTCTGGAATCGGGGTTTGTAATTGCTACTTTAAAATTGATTCCTTATTCATATTGTAAACATTTTAATGTAATCTGCATTTTGTAATGGGACATTAGGTATTTCTTGGATCCTGATATTACAATATAAAAAAATTATATACAAATGGCTCAAATTGCTCTTCTCAAAGTGCACATACTGTATCATGGCAAAATTGTACAACATTAGTCCTATTCGGTTTTTCATGTTATTAGCATTCACAGGAATATACGTGTGACGATACACTATGTTCTTTTTTCCCAAATGTATGGGTAGCTTCAGCATGATATTGTGGGGAAAAAAGTTGATTCTCCAAAAGCAGAGGATGGGAATGAAAGTCAGGTTGAACAAGATAATGAGCAAGAGACCGAAAAAGAGGAAGAGAAAGAGGAGGAAGAAGAGAAGAAGGGAGAAGAGGAGGAAGTTGTGGACAAAGAGAGCCCTGCCCTGACAGGCAGCCTCAGCGCGCAGTATGGAGGGTCCAACTCCTACCTGTACAGCCAGTTCGACCTCCACGTCAGAGAGGAGAAAATCAACCAAATCAACCTGCTGCAGGTGAGTGACTGACACACAGCTCTCTGATTGGCTATTCAGCCGTCTCTGTGAGGGTGAATAATAACATTAACAATGAAAAGGCTAAAGAGTGCACACAGTGACAGGTTCTCTATCTGGTTGCCACAGGGTATTTCCTTGGCTACCATTCCTCTTGATTTTTCACCTGTTCGATCCCTTTCTCTTTCTCTGCAAGGATGTTATTTATAAAGTTAAGACCGCCTTCAACAAAGAGTTTGAGGCTGTGCATAAACAGAAGGTGCAGGAGATCAACCGCGTGAAAGAGAAGAACAAGAGGATCACAGAAATCATGTTGGAACTTGAAGTGGAAGAGAAACTCTGGGTGCCCACCCTGTCTGACAGCGAGAAGCCAGAGCAGGCGCTTACCGTCAGTGAATCAGAGGTACCAGGGCCCGGAGACCGAAAAACACGCTGCCTGTTTACACCACAGGGACGCGACTGGTTACAACAGGCAAAAACTGAACTACAGCCTCAACGGGAAGCCACAGCTCAATTATAAATTCCCACCTGTATAGGTGGTTTCACAGTTTACAAAACTGTTTTTAAAACTATATGGAGTTTGACAGTAATATAAATGTTCACAATGAATTCAATTAGCTGTGATACTGTGCACCACAGCACATGGAATTTCAGATCCAATCCAACTTTTATCGCTGAAAGTTTTAATTATACACAATTTATTTATATTTACTTTGTAATTGTTTGTACTACTACTACATTACACCACTACTACAATGCCATTAGGTTTTCTGAGGTTACACGTAGCACATGTTCCTACAGCAACTCGCTCTGGAGTTTACATGCAGCTACCATTCTCATTGAGCTGTAAAATAACAATATTAAAGCTTTAGTATCCGTTTATATATATATTTTTTTATTTCTCTGAAATCAGTTTGGACCTTTTTAAAGAGCGTCCTGGAGATGAGCTTAGAGACTGCTGACAGACACTTTTTGGAGAATATGAATAATGTGTTATTGCACCCCTCTTGTTTACTTTTGGGCTGTGACTTAATAGTTTTTTTCTGGACAGCCGTTTCCCTGCAGACTGAAAAGCAAACATCACCTGCAATCTTGGTATCAGACTGCCAACATCTGCCAAGCTTTTATCACACCTCTTTTTTTTTAAGCTGGTCTTGCTGCTGGAATATGCAGTTTATCTGGCCTTGGTTTGACAACCGGTGAACCTGACGTGTGTTCTGTTGCCAGATTAAAGTGGAAAAATACCTGAGCTTGGAACAAAGGCAGAAGGCAGAGGAGCTAAGAAAAGCAGAAGAACAAAGACGGCAAGATGCCAAGGTTTGATTTCACATGAGTATGGAGTCGTACTATGCACAACATCCAGCGGGGAGACCTTGGGCAAACATTAACCAGATAAATGAGACATATAATGAAATACTAACCTGCTTATCACAATTTAGAAGATATTCCCAGTGTTTAAAAGTGCAGTGACAAAATTGCAAGAATCCTATGGTTTTAAATACTTAATGCAATGTTTTTTTGTAATTAACACAGTAGATACTACTAGTAGATAGAACTACTATATTTCTTAATTATTATTTGATTAACCTAATTATAGATGTGTGTGTCTGCTTAACTGGTGATAGTTTATTTTCCTTGAAGGCTGACAATATCAGAGAGAGAGCCCTTGATGACATGATGGAAGGAGTCTTGGAGATGAAGAAAGAGGGCATTTTGAAAATGGTGGGGAAAGTCATCACATATATATATTTTCTAATCTTAATGTTGCTTGGTAAAGACAGTGATTAATAGGTTGTTTTCACACTATAAGGAAAATAAACAGTGCTAAGCTTGTGACCTTTGACCTGCAGGTGGTTCCACAGCCAGAGTTCATGTCCAGGCCAGAGGAAGCGTGGACTGAGGAGGAGAAGAAGAGTCTCAAAGACCACGAGAAAAATGTGAAGGAACTGAACGAAGAACAGGAAAAACATCAAAAGGTATCAAACCCTCGTGTTTCTATATCTATCTACCAGGTTGAAACAATTTTATGCTTGGAATTTCAGATGATGGCATTTAGTGGCAACTTAATTTTTTTTTCAACATAATATACCATAAAAGGATTTAATGACCAATGACCTCATTATACCCATGCTTCATTTGTTCCTGGATCAATACATCTTTCTAGACATTGGAGACTGAAATGAAGAAACTGCAGTCGGCTATCCAGGAAGGCACTCATCATTTTGATGAGCTCCTTTCCAAACTCTTTGAGAGGAAAGTGAACTGTGAAATGGTTATCTACCAGGTAAAAATACAATTATGGAATTTATTTCCGTATGCTTATTTTAGTACTCTTATTCACTCGCTTGATAAATGTGCCAAAAGCAAGCCTCAAGGAAAGAACCTCTCCATTTGGGGGTGAGCCTTGTTAATTTGCTTTTTTATCACATTTTTAAAACTGTGAAGCAATGTATATGGCACATGAGGTTGTTTGCGCAAAGGATATTAGTGGTCTGACTGTCTGTCAAGGTAGAGTATCCATTCTGAAAGACTACCCTTCTGTATCCTGTTTGAAAAGAAGGACATATGCAGTAGTGTATATCAATAATGCTCATAAACGTGGAATTAGCTGAACAGTGTAGATTTTTTTCTAATTAAAGACAAACTTTCACAAGGTGAATGCACGGATGTAACGCATGCATTTGACCATGTGGTTAATGACTTGCACAGTGGGTGGGAGCAGACAGCTGTACACAAATCTGTGTAGTGCTGATATGTTAAAGGAATGTGTCAAATGTGATTTTATACTTAAAGGGTAACTAACCCATAGATCACTTTTTTTTAAGCTGTAAACGTGTTTGTATGCCTACCTTATAATGAAACGTATTCATGCATTCCGTTATTTCAACAATTCTGAAATAATAACATAAATCAGGAGAAACTTGTAGAAAAGCGTCTTTGTGCTCCCCCTAACGGTTGAAATTTCCTTTCTGCTCCCCACACTGCCCCCGCCCCAATCGTGATGTCAGAGTACCTCTTTGGAGGTACCTCTACGTCATATGGATAACTGTTGTCGCCCACAACGCAAACAGCCGGCACCTGATTGGTTAGACCCACGACGTTACTTTCGTTTCGGCTCCACGTTTTTAAACCGGAACAACGTTGCGTCCTGTTCATAAACTCTTATTCCACCTAAATAGTCCACTAAAATATGTTTCTGAAAATATTTGAGGTGAGAAATAGGCCATGCAGTTGCTGAATCTTGATTCATATTTGATGTGCAACGTCTAGTTTGACAGTTTGATCTGCGTTCTACGAAATAATTTGTACAACGTACGTTCATTTATGCAAATGACAATGGACGCAGCTCCTCCGCCCCCATCCCTCTCCCTCGCTCACCCCACAAAGTATTTTTCTAAATTGTTTTGTGGGCAGAGACAGGCTGAAACAGTGGGGTTAGTTATCCTTTAAGTACTAGTATACAGTAATTCATCTCAATAAATAATGAATTGGAATCTGTATACGCATTTACACATTTCTAATGAAATGTGTGAAACAGGGTCACATGTTCCATGTTAATAATCTTGTTTTATTGGATGTTTTAGGAGGAGCTGAAGCTTGTCAATCTGGCCCAATCTCTTCTAATGGAAGAGGAGATTCACAACAGTGAGGAAGAATTCGGTCATAAACTTGAAAAATCAATGGTCTTAAAGGTGCCTTCATTTTAACATTTATCTTAAATGAGATTTAATTTCACTGAACATTATTTCAATTTGTACAAGATGGACAATGCTAGCAATCCATGTACAAGATACATAATATACTATCATAATTATATTGTACACTGTAGCTTTAGAAAATAAGTGCAACGTCAGTCTGTTTGTATTCAAGGCCTTGCATGATTGCCCGCGCATTTCCATCCAGCTTTCACACATGGTGTTTTTGTTAACAGAGTCAGATGGGGGAAGAGATACAGAAATACAAAAGTATTGTGGATGACTCCAGAGAGACGTATGATAACACAGTCGCAGAGGACAAAGTAAGGCCTTTTCGCAAGCAAATTAATTTGATTTAAATTGCTTAATAATAAATTTTTGGCCATGTTGTCATCAATGCATTGCTTAGTATACAGAGGGGAAAGAAGCAATATTTTGTACAACTTAGCACGGCTTTATATTTTTCCTTCCAGTTGCTTGACCGAGGCTTCAAGAAAGAGTTTGCTGATATTCCTGTCCATATGGTTGATCAGCTGTATAAACTATACAAACGCAGACCAAGGTAACTGCATGATACTCAAAAGATAACAAAAGCATGTGCAAGCACTTTTATGTGTAGCCCCACAACTGCAGCGGGTGAGACAGCAGCGGGTGTGACAGCAGCGGGTGAGACAGAAGCGGGTGAGACAGCAGCGGGTGAGACAGCAGCGGGTGAGACAGAAGCGGGTGAGACAGAAGCGGGTGAGACAGAAGCGGGTGAGATAGCAGCGGGTGAGATAGCAGCGGGTGAGATAGAAGCGGGTGAGACAGTAGCGGGTGAGACAGTAGCGGGTGAGACAGTAGTGGGTGAGACAGCAGCGGGTGAGACAGCAGCGGGTGAGATAGCAGTGGGTGAGACAGCAGAGGGTGAGACACGGGTGTGTGATAGCAGTGTGTGAGACCGCGTGTGTGTCTTGGCGCAGGGTTCAGAGGATCAGGGCTCAAACGGACGAGGTCAGGTCTCTCCGCTCAGCCAGCGAAGGAGCGTCTCAGATGATGATGGCTATGCAGGATCTAGACCGGGCAGAGAACATGCCGGAAGACCTAGACCCGTCCGTTTGGGAGCGTTTCTGCCAGGCCAGAAGAACCAAGGTGGAGAGTGAACAGCGGGTAAGGGGCGGAACCGAGAATGTGCTTTTGCTTTTTTATTGGTTCACAGTGGGCATGGCCTGGATTTGTGTCCAGAAGGCTGTAGGTTTGGGATCCTGGCAGGGAACACTGGCATTGACTCATGATACCTAACCAGAATTGCTTTAGTAAAATATAGTAAAATATTTAGTAAAACGTACACAAATATTCAGTAAAATATACAGTGAGAATAAGTCAAGTGCTTGCCTTTGATGTCTGATGTGTTTGATGCTTTAGTGTTAAGATTCATATATTTCCATGTTATTATGGCCGTTTCTTTTTACAGAATGTTTTCACAAATGTTTAACAAAAAAGCAAGGGCGTATGAGGATGGTTCTGGAATTTCTGTTTCAAAATGTCGCCACATCCCTAGGCTCCTGTTGCATCTTCCTGTCAAAAGTGTCACTAACCTTTTAAAAGTCTTTTTTTTCATTGGTCTGTGATTCATATCACATGTACACCCTGTACAAATAACTGCATGGAAGTGATGTTCAAAAGCACGATGCCACAGGATACATCAGTTAATTCATATTGTACTAAAATAGAGTGCTAGATAAAATTCCCGCATTCGTCATGATGCCTGCAGGTGAAACAGAAGGCACTGGCTCTGGCTGACATGCAGGCATTCTTGCAAAGGAGAGTCAATGAAGAGGAGAGTGTCAAAACGATGACAACGAATATCATGGCTGATTTGAATAGGTGAGAGCACTACAACACACACACACACACACACACACAAAGCAGAACTGTCAAGGCTCTTTCAGCACTTCCAGAACACTACATTAAAGGAGGCTTGTGTAATATATTCTGGGAGCTCATGTGTCATACTCCTATACAAAAGTAGGTCAATCCCATACATTTATACTTTGGTCAGAAGTGGTTCATGGGTAATGTAGTTCATAATTCCCAAAAGATGTTTTATTTACCTGCAGTCTTCGTGAGGAAAAGATGGTGTTCCAGCTGGATCTGATGGTGCAGATCCTTCTCAAGCAGGGCCAGGTGGAGGTGGAGACAGGCAGATTCATTCCAGATTTCTCTGACTCAGAACTCATCCACAGGAACGTGGTTGAGGAACTGAATGGAACGATCACGGTAGGGCCAATTGTCACACGTTTTAAGATTTTATTTATTTAATTATAATTTTTTTTTAAATCAGCATTTAATCCACAGTTCTGGCTGTAGTGTTTTTCATGCAGTGCACCAAAAGGGCACCCCGAGGACACTCACATAAAAGGGTCAGAAACCCTGCAATTATCGCACACTTTGCGTGTGTCACCAATTGCATTATAGGAGATATATTAGAAAATTAACCCCCTGAGGGATTGTGTTTGTGGGAAACTTAAACAAAGGTCAACGCTATGTGTGACAGAACCAATAAAATGTCCCTCATAAGGCAGATTTTGACATTTTCCAAGGGATGGCTTGCGCTTGTGATGTTAAATGGAACAGGGTAATGTAGAGCAGCTGAAGGCATTTCACCCCCCCCCGTCTCCAACAGGCTTTAGGAAATCAGAAGGTCGCCAGCATGACCGAGATTAAGGACTTTCGGAAGGGCATCATCCAGCAGGAATGGGAGTACAAAAGGATGAAAATGCTCCTGGAAGACCTCACCAATAAGGCCCGGGACATCCAGATGCTCCGGGTCACCCTGGAGCTGCAGGAGGTATATGGTACCACCCTACCTGTGGCATGTTCTTTTCACACAGCTGGTCGACCTTGAAGCCACGATGCAGGATCTGAACACATCTGCTGGAACGTTTCAGAAACGGTGCATCTTTAGTATATTCTCACAGATCATTACTGTTGGTTTCTGCAAAAATAACATGTGCATATACATAAGGTAATATATCAATTTTACATATATATTGTATGTATATATATAAAATATAAATCTAAATTAGAGTTGACCTTGTATTATATAAACTGAACACTGATTTTATTCTTGTCCTCTTTGAAGTACCTGAGTGCCACAGATCATGACAACCGTGTGTCAAAACAGCTTTCAGATGTAGAAAAAGGAATTATACTGCACGATAAGGTAAAAAAATTCCAGATATTCCATTATTGTTTTGGTCAGTTATAACCACCACTATATGTGCTCATATGAAGACTTTCATAGCACGAATGGCATTCTTCTGTCCTTTTTTGACTACTTTTCACCTTTAAATAATATGTAGTACTGTATATGCAGTCATATTCACGTATTAATCGATTTTATCATATTTTTATCATATCCATAGCACAGCATATATACTCTTGGGTGACTGACACAAATGACACGTTTTGTGTTCTTATTAGAATGAAAACAGTTGTACTCAAAGCTAAGTTGTCCTGTAACCTTTTTAAGACTCATAATAAGGATGTGAGGACTACCAAAAAAATGATTGAGGATCTAGAAAGACAAGTAGCTCACAAGGTGGAGCAAAATGGCCTGCTGGACAAGCAGATAGCAGACCTGACGGTGACTGTGGCCGAACGGAGACACATCTGCGAAGCTGTAGGTAATAAAAGTATAATTTCTCTCATTTCATTTTAAAGCTCTTCCTTATCATGTCGCTGCTTGACTGATGGTAGTGACATAGTTAAGAAATGCTGAGAAACGTACTGTTTGCTAGGATTGTCTGTACTTGTTGCACGCTGGTATGGTTAGTTACATTGGCAACTTACACACACATTACCTCCCACTGACCACACAAGGAGAACACACAGGCCACCTCTCATTGGACACAATTACTGCCTGCTGACTCACTGTCACCTTCCCACCAGCAGCGTAACTGTAAACTCTTTTAACAACCAGCTATGGAGCAGGCCCAGCACGGCAGCAGCAGGGGCAGGTACCAGGAGATTGTGGAGAAAAAGAGGCTGAAGGACCTGGCTAAAGACCAGTCAATGGAGCTGTCTCTTCTGAGAGTGGAGGTGGAGAAGAAGAGGATGAGGACATTCCCAGCCCTCAGCAATCTTGGATAACAGCAAGAATTTCACTGGTTATGTCCTTTTAGTCACAAATTTAACTTGCTTTCATCCAATTAATCCCATCCATCATTTAATTATAAAACAGTCATGGTGAACAGTTTCAATAAATTCAACTGTAATGGAATGTCACGATTTGAAAAATTAAATGCATCAAATTGACAATGCTTTTTGTCTTTAATCTGTAGATGACAGTGCAGAAAATTAAACGATTCTGTGTGGTAGGACATGTACTGTTTGGACCACAGTGAGACTTATGCCTGAAGACTTAAAACCAAAAACTTTCCGATACTTTCACGCAGTGCTATCTTCGTATTATACGTGATTATTTTCAATGTTTTCTATTACAGGACTAAGGAAAAACAACTTTTAAGATTTACTAAATCTTAATACAAGATGAGAATGTTGTTTAAAAAAACTTGACTACAAAGTACCAGTATGTTACTTTATAATAAATCTGTCCAATATTAAATTACCCAATACAACAAGACACGTCGACCACAGACAATTTGAACAAACTCAAAGGAAAAGGGACGCTTGCAAGGTTTCAAATTCGGGGTAACGAAGTTAACAGTACAAAGAACGAAATTATATTCATGGGTCTGTGAAGTCGTCTTCTGAGCGGTCAAAGTGTAGTATGTCATCCTCCAGTCCTAAATGGTCCATCAATTGCGAAATGCTGACCTTCCTGCCATCTATGAGCATAACTGACTGCAGATCAAACAGCACTGCCTGACTGCACCTTCTCCATTTATCGATCAGGGACTGGAGCTGAGTCAGGTCATTCTGGAAACAAAGAACACACATGGCTTTCATCTAGAAAAATGCGTGTATGAACTCTATTCCACTGAAGTATTCATCTTAAGTATTAATAAGTTGCAAACAGTTCTAGGCTGCAATATTGAAATATTATGTAGGCAACAAACTAAATTATACTGTACAATAATAATCCAATAGGCTACATATTCGTTAAAAACGAATACCTTTGTTCTGTACATTTTCGCCATTTTCAGTCTCCGAAGTTTCTCGGTCTTCTCTCTAACGTCTTTCTTTAATTTTTCACGAAGATGTAAGAGGCCCATCTGTGAAGACTGCATGGACTCGCCGGAGGATAAGTCGCTCGGAGCTCCGCCAATTCCGTCTTCAGGGCATGTTTTGTACGTTATTTGATTTCTGTTCAAGTCCACTCCATCAGGCGTGCTCTGAGGCACTCTTTCTGTTTTGTTTGCGCTAGTTACAACCTCTTCGTCTGAATCCACTTTAAGTCGTTTCGCCACAGAAAACGGAGAGGTAAAGGATCGTCTAGTTCTTTTCAATCTGTCCTTAAGCGAGGCACTCATGGGCTGAAAAATAAATTAAGTGAACATTAGCGATAAAGGGCGCAACAGTGGAAATTTTTTTAAATGGAGGTGAACTTTTTAGCCTCGCTAGCACTTCATTGAAAGACGTTACTTAGCTTACAGACTAAGCTTACCCTTACTCACAAAGTATGTACAACTGTAACTCCAGATGCCGAACAAAAACTTTTACACGCTTATTTTCATGCTCACCGTCCGTGTCCCCGACCCACATGGACTAGACTGTACTGAACCGTCTGGTGTATGATGTACGAGTTTGGATTTTAACGTATTTGGCGTGTCCATTCTGTCAAAGTTGCAACGCCCGTGAGCTGAAATATTTCAGAGAAAGTACGTTAAACTATCACGATATATGACAGTCCATATAAATAACGATAACTAGCTAACTACGTTACCATGGCATTAACGTTAGCAAGCTAGCCGCTGACTACTGCGCATTTGTATACGAGTGTAACGTTAATTGAGCGCACTCTGATGACTCATGTGACTTTACAAGTAAATACAAAAAAGACAAATTATTCGTTATGCAAGAAACTCTTCTCAACGACACGGTCATATAGAACTACGAAAATACACTTATTTGTTAGAAACCACACGAAAGTACATTTACATCCAGGTATGTTAGGGCATGACCTCAAAGCTGTCTGCAGTGGAATTATGGGAGATGTAGTCGATATTTGAAACCTCCCGTATGGTAGCTTACAGATAAACATTAATAATAATGGCATTAAATAAAATGGAATTGAATCAAATAATTACTTGATTTTTTTAAAGAGCTGATACATTCAGCACCGAATTAAATAAAAGTTATGTTTTTGAAATAAAACCAGAGACATCTTATTAAATAAAGTATTCTCCTTTTAGATGATCCTACTTGTATCTAATACAGTGCCCTCTGGTATTGTTGGCACCCTTGATAATCAATCCCTCATCAAGAAATAATTATTTTTAACAAAACCATGTGTGCCACAATTATTAGCACCCCAAGAAATTATTATGAACAAAATGTAACTGAAGCATTTTTTCCATTTGTATTTTACTTTTAAAAGTTGATCAGAGTGTTTAGGAACTTTCAACCAGTAATCCATGACTTTCTGTTTCACTGGGGTATAAATATGAGGTGACAAAGAGGCCATATTTCCCACAGAACTCTGTGATATTCCCTTATTCGTACATCAACATGGGAAAGATAAGAGAACACACAAATCAAATCAGGGAAAAGTGTGTTGACCATCATAAAATGCTAAAAAGTTGTGTAAGTCACTCTGGATAAGAGCGTCTGCTAAATGCCTGTAATGTAATAAGTCAGGGAATGGCTATAAACAAATAGCTACTCACCTGAAAATGCCCATATCTACCGTTAGGGCAATACTTTAAAAGTTCAAAGCAACTGGAACTGTAACAAACTTGCCTGGAAGAGAACCCAAGTTTATTTTGCCCCCACGCACAGGTGGGTTTGGCGTAAAAAGAAGGATGGCTATACCGAAAATAACGTGATCCCGACTGTTAAGTAAGGTGGAGGTTCCGAGATGTTGTGGGGCTGTTTTTCCTCCAAAGGCCCTGGAAACCTTGTTAGGGTGCATGGCATCATGAACTCCATGAAATACCAGGACATTTTAAATCTGAATCTGGCTGCCTCTGCCAGGAAACTAAAACTGGTCGTCGTTATATCTTCCAACAGGACAATGATCCAAAACATACATCCATATCAACACAAAAATGGTTACCTGAACACAAAATCAAGCTTCTGCCATGGCCCTCTCAGTCCCTTGACCTAAACCCCATTGAAAACCTGTGGGCTGAGCTGAAGAAGAGAGTGCACAAGAGAGGACCTAGGACTCTGGATGATCTGAAGAGATTCTGTAAAGAGGAATGGTTTCAGATTCCTTGCTCTGTATTCTCCAACCTTATTAGATGTTATGGGAGAAGACGCAGTGCCGTTTTATTGGCAAAAGGAGGTTGTACAAAGTATTAAATGCAGGGGTGCCAATAATTATGGCAAACATGGTTTTGTTAAAAAGAATAATTTCTTGATGAGGGCTTTTTTTTCTCAGAATAAATTTACATCAATCAAAGGTTGGATTTTTCAATTTTTTTCAGTGTGAGATTAAGCTAATTCACCAAACGGTGAATTCTTTATAACCCTTTTTACCTATCTTTATCAGGGGTGCCAATAATTGTGGAGGGCACTGTGTGTATATATATATATATATATATACAAGGGTCAAACAAGTAACAGACAAAACTAAATAAGTGTTTTAACTGTACAAAAATATCAAACTACCATTCATTAAGGTCCAGTATTGAAATGCATGTGCATCATGGGCTTGAATCCCAGACAAGGATTAAGCCTAGTCCAAAATTAAGTTTTCATTTTCAATGGATATCTTTACTGGGGAAAAAAATATTTGTCCATGGCTAGGCTTAACACTTGACTTTGAATACATTTCCTCAAGCAAGCGACATTTTATTGTCGAATATGCTGTACCTGTTGCAAACAAACAAGAGAGATTTTGGTTGTACTACTGCTTTGAAATTGACTGTTACATTTTGTGTGTCCTCAGCTTAAGGGTGTGGTACAATTTTGATGGAAATACTATCCTGCCTGGACTTGAACATCACAATTAGGCTGTCTGATATTACTTGCCTCTAGGTAAAGGGTATTAACTCATTTGCTGTACAGCTCTAATTCCCTACCCTGAGTTTTGAGTTCATGATAGTAAATCATCTCCATGATTCAGGAGACAACTGTTATTTTTTAAATGAGATCTAAAATCAGCCGTTAACATAGGCTGTGACTCATACAAAACTGTGACTCAGTCTCACCTGATAAGATGAAATAGAAGACCCTTTCTATGAAGACCCTCACTGTTATTGGCCAATAGAAACAAGTCTCTTTGTGAAAGATTTGAACTGACGTCTGGTCTTGTCATTTTCAGATTCTTAAACTTTCATATTCTGAACAGAAAAATAGATGTACTGACAGTTCTGTTGCATGTGGTCTTATACTGTATATCATTATTTAATGCTTTGCTCATCTTATTAAAATCAAGTAGACAAAACTCACCATTATCCCCACCATAATTAGAAATGTTGCAGGCTTTTTGTTAAATGGTTTATTTTGCTGTTATGGAATTCCATTGTTAAATTGATTTTCATTGTTAAACCTGCAAGCTGTGCAATGAATAAAACAACCACAATAAGCTGCTTTTTAGAAAATATTAAAATACTCAAGTAACTATTTTTAAACATGAGATTTAAATTTAAACAAGAATGGTCTCACTGTAATAACTAAGGAAAAATTGAAATAAGAAAAAATTGAAATAAGTATAATTATAATGGTTTAATTATTATTATACATTTTTAAACGTATTTTAATAATACAGTGTAGTTGTATACTTTCTGTTTAGTAGTTAGTAAGTCAACATAAGCGTCTTACACTTGTAAATTTGTGGGTAAAAGATATTTGTTCAAATGTACTATGAATTGTATTTAAAATGTTTCCCAGAGCTGCACAAGTGTGTAGGAAAATGCATGCAGGACAAGGATATTGTATGGTATTATACATTAGTTTGGGAGAGCATGGGCAAATTAACTTATGTTATGGAAACACATAAGGAATCAACATTACATCACGTTCAATAAGGTAAACCCAGATGATTTGTATACTGTGGTAGTATAATTATGCTATAACTAGTTAAGATGACTCTTTCAGTTATTCTACTTCTCATTTTGTGTATGATACCTATTAATGTATCATCATCACACAGATATCACATTTACACTCTACCAATAAGCAAAATATCGTGAAAGACATTTCTCCGGAACACTCCTCGTTACCTCGTTTACTGTTTTAAATTTTTATTATATTACTACATACAGTGCCCTCCACTATTATTGGCACTCCTGGTACAGATGAGTAAAAAGGGTTATACAAATTCACCGTTTGCTGAATTAGCTTAATCTCACACTGAAAAAATTTGGAAAATACAATCTTTAATTGAAGTAAATTTATTATGGAAAAAAAATCCCTCATCAAGAAATAAATATTTTTAACAAAACTATGTGTGCCACAATTATTAGCACCCCTGCATTTATATATAGAATAAAGTAATATTTTTAAATATTTGGATGCAGTATGGAACACATGGTTGGCTAAATGTCTCTAAGTCATCAAGGGTCTGATGTATCAAACAAGCCTTAAACCATCACTCTGCCGCCAGAAATACAGTAGATATGGATGGATAACTTGAAGAGTTTGTTCTCCTGACTTATTTTTCCATAGAGTTAATTAGGAAAATTTGTCAGGAGAAATAACCCTTAAAGTGATCCATCCATATCTATTGCATATCTGGCAGCAGAGTTATGTTTTGAGGCTTGTTTGATACCTCAGACCCTTGATGACTTACAGCCATTTTACCAACCATGTATTACATACTATTCCAGCATAATTTACAGCTAAATCTAGTCCCAGCCCCCAATTCCCACAGAGATCCATTCAAATGCAGAGACGTTATAGTATCGCTTCTAAGAGTACCAGAAAATAAGATATCAAGAGTCTTTTGATGTTGTTGGGTCACAGACATCAGGAAGTCATGGCATGCAAAGGATATGCAAGCAAATATTTTAAAGGATTACTTTATTCTATATACAAATGCAGGGGTGCCAATAATTGTGGCACATGTGGTTTTGTTAAAAATAATTATTTCTTGATGAGTAATTTATTTTTTCAATTAAAGGTTGGATTTTTCTCATTTTTTCAGTGTGAGATTAAGCTAACCTCTTTATAACCCCTTTTACTCATCTTTACCAGGGGTGCCAATAATAGTGGAGGGCACTGTATATTATTCTTTACTATATTGTTTATTCTTCTTCTTATAATTATAATTTTTATTATTGCTGTTGTTGTTATTCAACAGATATGAAACCAAAAACAATGGACGGGTTCTAACACAAGTACAGTCATTTCCCAGAATGTCCTGGGCATGCAATAAAGACACGTGGGATATATTTGATGTGGTTTAGGAAAGGATAGCAAATCATGGAGAGTTTTGGTAACCATGCAACCAAGATCTGTGCCTCTGAGGTAGAGAACTGCAACAAGTTCAGACAAAATTCAAAATGTTGTTTAGTATCTTGTTCAGTCATTAGAATTGTACTGTCATATGCATAATGGATATTCCCATTTGATTTATACTTTTACTCTGATGGATTGTTCTGCTTCCCTAGACTCCTAGGCTGTGTCCGAAATAATACCATTCCATACTATTGAGTATGCTTGTTGAGTACACCGGATGAGAAAGTTGTTAAACCGAATTCCACTTTGTCTGGCTGTTATATTTCATCCTGCAATTTTTGGGATTCCGCCCTTGAAGCAAGGGAAGGGAATGACTGGAAGAAAGCATAAAATTAGGATCTGAATGCAGCCCTGGTTCATTTGTTCACTGAATGGGAGGCTGGTGGATTCTTCAATATGGCTGCTCTTTCTCATATGACTGTCTTGAAAATATAATCCTCCATTCTTTGTGTTCTGAATTCACACTGCATTTTCATTGAGGGTCTTTTCTGTTAATGTTGTTTCAATTACAGGTGCAGCTCAAAAAATGAGAATATCGTGAAAAAATTCAATATTTTTTGTCACTCATTTCAGAAAGTGAAACTCATTTATTATATAGATTCATTACACATAGAGTGAAATATTTCAAGCCTTTATTTCTTGTAATTTTGATGATTATGGCTTACAGCTAATGAAACCCAAAATTCAGTGTCTCAGAAAATTAGAATATTTTGCTTTAACATATTTTTAAAGTATCATATTTAATATTTGGTCGCATATCCTTTGCATGCTGTTACTTCCTGAAGTCTGTGACCAATCAACATCAAAAGACTCTCAATATCTTATTTTCAGGTACTGTTACAAGCGATACTATAAGTTAACCTCTCTGCATTTGAACTGATCTCTATGAGAATTGGGGGGTAAGACTAGATTCAGCTGTAAATTACGCTGGTACAGTATGGAACACATGACTGGCAAAATGGTTGTACGTCATCAAGGGTCTAAGGTATCAAACGAGCCCCAAACCATCACTCTGCGGCCAGATATGGAGTAGATGTGGATGGATCCCTTTAAGGGTTGTTTCTCCTGACTTTTTCCCCCATAGAGTTCTATAGGAAAATGAGTCAGGGGAAATAACCCTTGCAGTGATCCATCCACATCTACTCCATATCTGGCAACAGAGTGATGGTTTGGGGCTCGTTCGATAGCTCAGACCCTTGATGACTTACAGCCATTTAGCCAGCCATGTGTTCCATACTGTACCAGTGTAATTTACAGCTGAATCTAGTCTCCCCCCCCCCCAATTCCCATAGAGATCAGTTCAAATGCAGAGAGGTTATAGTATCGCTTGTAACAGTACCTGAAAATAAGATATCGAGAGTCTTTTGATGTTGAATGGTCACAGACTTCAGGAAGTAACAGCATGCAAAGGATATGCGACCAAATATTAAATATGATACTTTAAAAATATGTTAAAGCAAAATATTCTAATTTTCTGAGAAACTGAATTTTGGGCTTCATTAGCTGTAAGCCATAATCATCAAAATTACAAGAAATAAAGGCTTGAAATATTTCACTCTATGTGTAATGAATCTATATAATATATGAATTTCACTTTCTGAAATGAGTGACAAAAAATATTGAACTTTTTCACGATATTCTAATTTTTTGAGCTGCACCTGTATATGTCTTTATCACTAAGGAGCTTCTTAGATACAAATTTATTATTGTTTTCTTTTCACAGCATACTTTTGCAGTGTTAATGTGGGAATTGACAAAATTATAAAACATTTAATTTAAACATTTACGGTGATGCAGTGGATAGTACTGTCGCCTCACAGCAATAAGGTACTGAGTTTGAATCCCGGCCGAGGACCTTTCTGTGTGGAGTTTGCATGTTCTCCCAGTGTCCGTGTGGGTTTCCTCCCAAAGTCCAAAGACATGCAGACTATGTTAATTTGAGAGTCTAAATTGCCCATAGGTGTGAGTGTGTGAGTGAATGGCGTGTGCCCTGCGATGGATTGGCGACCTGTCCAGGAGGTATTCCGGCCTCTCACCCAACGCATGCTGGGATAGGCTCCAGCCCCCCCACGGCCCTGACCAGGGATAAGCGGGTTAGACAATGGATGGATGGATTACCTAAAACATACAGTGTAGGAATAAAAAGCCAAGTGGAACCTACCAGATCTTTTTTTGCTCAATCATTCTCGCTAACTTTGATTTTACGACATCGAAATCTAAATAATTCATGTAAACAGTGATATTCTGCAGTTTTCTTAGCCAACGTACACTTTTTCTTCATCATCTTAAAGTATGTGTGTGAGGCTGCTTTTTCCAAATACCAGAGTAATTACCCAGCAGTAATTCATCACAGCAGAGAGTGTCTTAGTTAGCGGTGGCACTAATGATGCCATGAGAATATTGCTTAAGAGACCTAGATGGTGGAGTGCAAGTGAAATGTTTGTGGCTGCGGGAGTCAATACCTTCCAAGCTGTTTTAAGAAATCTCATGTATAAATTTATTTGTCGGCTTAATGACTCTGAAAATTAGGTCATTTTGGTTTTAACAAACATAAGGCATAGCACTACACGTTACCAATCGCAGCTGTGGAGACAGTTGTCTCTTTGTAAGACATTGATGTATATTTATGCTTTTTTAAACCTTCATCTTTTATTGTGTTTGTATGTAATTTATTCTGTGTGTTGTTTTATCTTTCTGTCTTTTTATCTGGACCCTGAGTCTGTAATAAAAGTTTGATTGATTGATTGATAACATTACAATCACTTCCTCACTATGTGATTCCTAATGGTTCTGTCCAACTCAAGATGAATGGGTCTGAAGGAAAGCTAGAGCCTACTGTATTTGCCATAGTGGCCTACGCTAAGCCATCTTTTGCTTCGCCCGTCTATTCCCAGAATTCAGTGTCCCATTATCCTGTGATGCATCCCAGGCCGACACCCTTCCAGGGTGTGGCATGCCGATGCTTTCCGTAGAGGAGGGTCCTGTGCCCCAGGACAGAATATGGAGGGCTTGTGTGAACCTGGATGTGTTCAGGAACACACTATGAAGTTTCATACCCCAGGATGACTCACCACAATATTACTGTTACACAATGCAAACAACCCCTCCACTTCATATGAGCAGAGCTGCATAAACATGATGCGATACTCCGTCATGAAATTCTGCATAGGCTATGTGTACAAATTTATTGGAAACTTCTTAAGAATGTGACCATATGTTACCATTGTGAGGGCTTATACCTCGGTATGTGTAAATCATGGTCTTTCAGTCACAACAAAACAGTGAACGCCTAGTTATTTTCTTGGGCGCAATTTGCGCTGAGCCCTGTAATTCAGTCAGCACAGCCTGGACTCGATCTGCATTTCTCTTTAACATTGATTTTCAGTTAGCCTACATTCAAGTGTTTCCCTTTTTCGATGCAGATATACTGTAGATTGGTGAGATAAGTCTGTTCATCGAACGCCAACACATCTGCTTTTAATAGTAAATCAACGTTAAGGCCAAATGCTGACTGAACCTAGCCCTACATCTGTCGATGTCTGTGCAAATGCCAAAGACGTTCTGTAAGTGCAACACAATTCCAAGTTTAACTACTGGCCGAAATAATGTGGAGATAGTTACGGATAGTGAGGTGCTTTTGTTTTTCTCGCGCATGAAGTTGGTAATATGATGCTCAGTCGAAACCCGAATAAAAGTTAATTATGAGGTGTACACAAGGAGGAAAATAATGAAGGAAGCCAGTGTTTCTTCTTCTGCACATAAGATACGATAAGCGTTTATATTATGCCTCGGCATGAAGGGTATGCGTAGTAGACTACATGCCCGTGCAAGAACTTCTTTTTTTCTTCGTCAGCCTGAAGTTAACTGAAGATCTAGGCCTACGAAGGCGCATTAAAATATGCACCACACAAACATAAAATAGATTAATAAAAAATAAAAAAACAGGCCTAAATAAAAATTAAGTTTCTATAGCGTAATGCTTTATTGGCAAACGACTTTAAACAGTTTAAGAGAATCAACACCCACGTCTTAATAAAAGGAAAAATTCTATTAATTCCACAACATGTTAATTCATGAAGCGGATGCCTGGATTGTGTTTCACCTAAGCGAATTAGTTAACGGTCAATGCTGGTGTTGGCAAGGTTTTAGCCTACGCAAATGTGCAGGTTAACCGATCATGCCTATACACACCCAACTCCACTCTTGTTGCAAACAAACCCCAGAGTGATTTTAAAATTGCTGTCCCGAGGGCAACGTCCCTTTCCAAAAGGTTGGGTGTGAACCTGACAGAGAGCTGCCATGGGCGCGGTTGAAGACACAGCCCTTCCGGCTCTGCTTGGACATGTATTTGAGACTTTAGTGAAAGTTTCAAGTAACGCAATCGCGCAGCGCGGTAGTGCTGAAGTAGTGAGCTGACGTCGACTGATTTGACTGATACACAAGAGCAGAGAAGGGATTTATACGCTGTTGTTTCTTTGTTTTTTGGACTTCTCTTGATTATTTCTCGCCGTAATTTATTCGAAGGTATGTTATTATATCAGTTTCATTATTTTCATGGAAATACGCGCGCGAGTTTGTGTGTGCGTGTGTGTGTGAGCGTGCGTTTGTGCAAAATCTTGAAAATGAGATTGTAAACCTGAGGACAATTCCAGCTATATAGGCTATGTGTAGAAAGTTAAGTTATTTATATATCAGCTTGAGTTTAAATGTTTGTTCTCCTGTATATTTCAATTATTCTACTTACTCTTCCAAGCTGAAAATCACAGCTGTGGTTCCTGTGGGAAAATATGGGATCACTATTGTTGAGCCAGTTATCACGCAACGTTATTTCTCTCAGGATTTTTTGGAGATGTTCTAATGGCTGTTCACAAAATTTATGGAGAAATTATATTCACCCCAGTTTAGGGTAATCTATCTTAGCTTGAAGTAGATTGTCACACAATTAAGTAATTGCTTTTACAACAGAAACTAATTTTTTATGCGTGTGTTGTCAACAGTTTTGTCCTCTAATTGCGCTATGGAGGATGAGGATGTTATTATCTCAGCCTTAGTGTATATTTTTGTTTGGTCCAGATGTTTTTTATGTGCAATGAAGGATATTTTAGATAGGCTACAGATGTTCTTGACAACTGGCTTTACAATGGCGGGTACAATAACATTTTGGGGATTGTGGTTTAAATAACTTTAACGGCAAAATTATGACTACATGTGCTGTAAATATGAACAGATTCATATTTCAAGTGATTTTCACAATTATAAACATACATATCTGTTTTTATACAGTGCCTGCACACATTGTATACTGTGACAGCACCACGGTCTTAGGGTGCATGTAGCATATGAAGTAGTTCCAACCAAAAGTGAGATTATGTTTTTTTTTTTTTTTTTTTAAATTAATAGGACAGGTAATATTTGCACAAACAACTTGTGGAGGCATAACGCTTTAGACCACAAACACCCAAATGCCCCGATACCGGCCGTTATAAATCTGACAAATTATCACAAATGTCAATGTAAATATCTTACCATTTATCACACACAAGGCCAATCAAATGTAAAAAATGCAGAAAGTCAACTGTTTTTATATGGAACTACAACTAAAGAATACATTTCAGTGGGTTTGTTGTACAAATGTTTGAATGTTAACGAGCCAACTCAATAGTTTTCATATTATTTTATGAGGACACTCAAAAAAAGACAACTACTAATTAATTGGTAGTATTTATTAATTAAATGTCTGTATTGTTGGGCCTCTGTGATTTTAAAAAAAAGAGTTGTGAACCATCACATTGCCTTGAGGTAAATGACAAATATACGTATTTTTACATACAAAGACCTTCTCTAAAATGAGTTCATAAACTGGATAATTTGTCAGGAAATGAAAGTGACAACTCACATCTACCAGATTTCAGCCTCTCAAGCACATGCTTTGGCCTACTTGCTTTATTGTATGCACCAAATAAGATGGCTATTAAATAGGTTCATCGTGTTTTAGTAGACAGCCAAATTACAGACAGACACACATTTATGTCTACACACTCTGTATTACTATTTACTTTCATAATTGTGACCATCGTGATGACTAGTTTTACCGCTTCAATTGCCTGCAATACAGTGAAACTATATGTTAT
The DNA here is from genome assembly GCA_022702515.1 of Ilyophis sp. 1 JC-2022. Lineage (NCBI taxonomy): Eukaryota > Metazoa > Chordata > Actinopteri > Anguilliformes > Synaphobranchidae > Ilyophis > Ilyophis sp. 1 JC-2022. The sequence goes on from CM040396.1 coordinate 73,034,285, forward strand.
CACATTCTACTCAGCATGGAATGAGTAATTCTACATGTTATCACATTCTTCTCAGCATGGAATGAGTAATTCTACATGTTATCACATTCTACTCAGCATGGAATGAGTAATTCTACATGTTATCACATTCTACTCAGAATGGAATGAGTAATTCTACATGGTATCACATTCTTCTCAGCATGGAATGAGTAATTCTACATGTTATCCCATTCTGTTCAGCATGGAATGAGTAATTCTACACGTTATCACATTCTGCTCAGCATGGAATGAGTAATTCTACATGTTATCACATGCTGCTCAGCATGGAATTAGTAATTCTACATGTTATCACATTCTTCTCAGCATGGAATGAGTAATTCTTCGTGTTATCACATTCTGAAGCATGGAATTAGTAATTCTACATGTTATCACATTCTGCTCAGCATGGAATGAGTAATTCTACATGTTATCACATTCTGCTCAGCATGGAATGAATAATTCTACATGTTATCACATTCTGCTTAGCATGGAATGAGTAATTCTACATGTTATCCCATTCTGCTCAGCATGGAATGAGTAATTCTACATGTTATCACATTCTGCTCAGCATGGAATGAGTAATTCTACATGTTATCACATTCTGCTCAGCATGGAATGAGTAATTCTTCGTGTTATCACATTCTGAAGCATGGAATTAGTAATTCTACATGTTATCACATTCTGCTCAGCATGGAATGAGTAATTCTACATGTTATCACATTCTGCTCAGCATGGAATGAATAATTCTACATGTTATCACATTCTGCTTAGCATGGAATGAGTAATTCTACATGTTATCCCATTCTGCTCAGCATGGAATGAGTAATTCTACATGTTATCACATTCTGCTCAGCATGGAATGAGTAATTCTACATGTTATCACATTCTGCTCAGCATGGAATGAGTAATTCTACATGTTATCACATTCTGCTCAGCATGGAATGAGTAATTCTACATGTTATCCCATTCTGCTCAGCATGGAATGAGTAATTCTACATGTTATCACATTCTGCTCAGCATGGAATGAGTAATTCTACATGTTATCACATTCTGCTTAGCATGGAATGAGTAATTCTACATGTTATCCCATTCTGCTCAGCATGGAATGAGTAATTCTACATGTTATCACATGCTGCTCAGTATGGAATGAGTCATTTTACATGTTATCACATTCTGCTTAGCATGGAATGAGTAATTCTACATGTTATCCCATTCTGCTCAGCATGGAATGAGTAATTCTACATGTTATCACATGCTGCTCAGTATGGAATGAGTCATTTTACATGTTATCACATTCTGCTCAGCATGGAATGAGTAATTCTTTGTGTTATCACATTCTGCTCAGCATGGAATGAGTAATTCTACGTGATCACATTCTGCTCAGCATGGAATGAGTAATTATACGTGATCACATTCTGCTCAGCATGGAATGAATAATTCACACAGCATGTATGCAGGGAACACATGTACACAGAAGGCTTCTCAGCATGGCTCACACAGCTAAAGACTTCTCAGCATGGCTCACACAGCTAAAGCCTTCTCAGCATGGCTCACACAGCTGATGGCCTCTGGAAAAAATGTGCAGGGGAATTACCTGTATAAAGTGATGGATGCAGGTTGGGTGTGGTGTAGTTTTTCTGAATGAAACAGATAGCTTTTGTATATAGGAAGATTCTTCAATGGTGCATTGAAATCTATTGTCCTTTGGACACCAAAGGATTTCTATGAAAGCTGGCTTAAAAAGCCTGACCTTACTGAAATACAAATACAAAAGCACCATCTCTGTTTGCCATACATGCTACACAAATAGTGACTGTAATTTCTAATTGTGTTGAGATAAATGAACTGACAAACAAAACACTGGAGAAACATGAAATTCCTCTCTTACATTGATTCAAAGTGAGTCCTCACAGAAACGTTATAAAAAGTGCAGACCACTTTTTCTTTAGTGACTTTCTGCCAAAAAAAACATTTTGTTAAATCAGTGGATGGCACAGGTAGAACCATTGCTGTCAGTGAACAATGTAGGCTGGCAGTTTGTTAATACCTGTAGATGCTTGAGTTCCAGATGACTGAGAGTGTAATTTCAACCAGACATCATATTTAAAACTACACAGTTTAATTCAATTCTGAATTGTAAATAATAATAATAATAATAATAATAATAATAATAATAACAATAATAATAAATAATTGAGTACATTCTAATTGAAATGATTAGAGGGATGGATCCATTCCTTTAAGATCCTAACTGTAAAAATCTTCCCCTGTTTTATAAGAGTAGGCCTATCACTCAGGTTTGTAAAAGCCAATTATGTTGCTGATTGACCAATACATTTTACACAAGCTGGAATTAAGGTCACTTTTTGAATGTGAACAAGTCTGACAGTTGCAGAGAAGTGCATGTGTGATTTATGTGCAATTAAAAATGTTATTATTGCTATTGGTTTTATGTAGCTGTCTGCTCAAAAGCAGGGACCAAAGGCTTACCCACAAACGTAGTTTAATTACGTTATATTTATCTATTTTGATACAAGGTCTCTGTTTGCTTTGTTAGTCTATTGCAGTGGTTTCTAACCCTGTTCCTGTAATATCTTCCATACTGTAGGTTTTCATGCCAACTCTAACAAAACACACCTCATCGAACAGCTAGAGATCTGGTTGGGTGGCTAATTAGTTGAATGAGGTATGCCAAATTAAGGTTGAAATGAAAATCCACAAGATGGTAGATATTCAGGAACAGGGTTGGGGACCACTGGTCTATTGAGACATAATATTGTTAAGGATTTGTTACACCATGAAGGATTAGCCCACCTAATGTAGCTGTGTGTACACTGTTAACCAAATGACAAATTCAACAGTTTTCATTCATCTCTTTTCTTTTTCACCTGCAATGTCAACAAAGTGTACTTGGAACTGTGAGCGTGTGTGATGTCGTTTATCAATATGAAACACTGCCCACTAGTGGTGTAATGGAAAGCCCAGGAATAAACTCTGTAGGTCAATCGCAGCATGCGTAGCTGGAGTTTAAACCGCAGGTTTAAACGCTTAGACCACAGAACTGTATTACAACTGGAACAGCTATCCAAATCTGATAAATAAAGATGAGCTTTTCCAGTTGTAAGGCATAATACCCTGTTATCTATAGTGGTTTAAACTTGAAGTTTAAGGTGCAGTTATGCACAGTGTATTTGACCCTGTGTGTCATTAAAGTGTGTGTGTGTGTGTGAGAGAGAGAGAGAGAAAGAGAGAGCGAGAGATGATATTGTATATGCCCCTATTGTTTGCTCTTACATCATTCCTTCAGGCATTCCACCTACATAGTAAGCAATGTAAGTACATAATGAATGTTTTGTGATTATTAAAGTTATTTGACTGTGTTCCTGATAGGCTAGTGCTAGTGGCTAAGTGTTTAAGTGTAGTACTCACTCTTATACTGTGCAGTATGACTTGAAAAATGTATTCTGTGGTGGAATATGCCTGTGTGTGTTGCAGGTGTGAATGCAGATGTGAATTACAATGTTTCATTTAAATGGTGCGGAGGCAAACTTTTTTGTATGTTCGCCTGGTCTTAATTTAATGTAACACCTGCAAACAGTTTTTTTTAGCTGGGATTTTGTCTCATTTTGTTTGTGGTTTTAACTTGTACAATTAATTCACGTTTAATTTAAATTCACCAAAAATATTTTTTTTTTTTTTTTTTATAGGTCGAATGGAATGGACTATTTAAGTACAAGAAATAGAAATCTTTCTGTTGGGAGCTCTTCACTCTCAACCAATGGTAAGAATTTATTTTCCAGTCTGCGGAGATGTTCATTTATGTAGAACAATCCAGGAAAAAGATAACTGCCAGTGTTTGATAGAGTAAAGGCACAAAAACACAGGCCCGGTGTCTTATTTCCCAGCATAATCTGCTGCATAAATAAAACCTCTGAGTACTTTCTTTCATTGTGGGTCATAAAACATGCTGTGAGACAGTTATGCAGATCTTTATTTTTTAAAAATCAACTGTAATAATATTATAAATGGGACATATTACATTTAACTGAGCTAAAAGTGGACGTTAAACACTTTTGAGGTGGTTGCCCTTAGGGAAGCACTGTGCATCATAATCCTAGGTCATTCTAGAGTAAATGAAACAGCATAATATATGCACTCAATTATATTTAGTTATTTTGTCATTGGCTTTTTATGGCTTAGATTACTTGCTCGCTCACTCACTCACTCACTCACTCACTTTTGATAATGTATCAATTCAGGCTGTTTTTATGTAAAGGAGGTACATCAACTGAATTCACCTTGAGTCTAATGACTAGGTGGCAGTGTTGGTGGAACACTCAAATCACTTGTGTGGACCCAACATTATTTGCCACACCGTAGCTCACGCATTGATTTCTGTAACTTTCATGCTATACCTCTAGAGATTCTCCTAAAATCTTAAGAATGCAGTGATTTATAACATAAACCTCAGTGTGTTTTCAGGAATGAGTGAAAAATAGGTGTTTTCTCCTGTAACGTTAAATTTTGAAGGATCCTTAGATGTGTCTGTGCTACAGTAGCCTAGGTGTAATGCGCCATCTAGTGGCCGTTTAGTTACAGTGTTTTACTGGATGTGAGACCTGAAATGTCCGAAAGATTTTTTTGTGGCTAAAGCGATTTGCATGTAATTAAGTCACTAAAAATCTTGCATAGAAATGGAATGTCATTTTAGAGATGGCATGACTAAACTGATTGACTCAAATATTTTTAGCAGTAAAGTTTGGAGTCTAATATTATACTCACAAAAAATGTTTTTCAATGTTAATACAAAGCCCTATTCCAAAAAAGTTGGCACAGTATGTAAAATGCACATAAAAGCAGAAAGCAGTGATTTGTAAATTCTCTTTTACTAATTGAAAACAATATTTAATGTTTTACTTTATCAACTTTATTGATTCTTGTAAATATACGCTAATTCCGAATTTGATGCCTGCAACACATTACAAAAAGTTTGGGACAGGCGCAAAAAAAAAAAACTGGAAAGTTAAAAAAACACCTGTTTGGAACATTCCACAGGTATACAGGTGATGCTATCAGGACTGGGTATAAAAGGATATCAAAAGTTTCTTGATATCTTATTTTCAGGTTCTCTTACAAGTAATACTATAACCTCTCTGTATTTGAATGGATCTCTATGGGAATTGGGGGTTGGGACTAGATTTAGCTGTATATTATGCTGGAACAGTATGGAACACATGGTTGGTTAAATGACCCTAAGTCCTCAAGGGTCTGAGGTATCAAACAAGCCTCAAACCATCACTCTGCTGCCAGATATGCAGTAGATATGGATGGATCACTGTAAAGGTTGTTTCTCCTGACTCATTTTCCTATTGAACTTGAAGTGTTTGTCAGCTAGGTACCCAAACAAAAAAGAACAAAGATCAAGTGTCCCAGTTCCATTCTGTCATATCCCTGTGTGATCATAACACATAACAAAGAGGATGTTATTTTTTTAGCTTTCCTGATATTATTTATTTTAGAGAGAATCCTTTTCCATTCATAATTTTGATTTACATTTTTTATGCTATCATTTCCCAGTTGTGACAGAAACTGTAACAGCAGCCAGGCTAACATCGCTGCCTCCAAGTGAGTTCTCGCCGCTGTTTCTAACAGAAAATATTACCTTTTATTTCAGCCATATGTATCAGATGCTGAGCTATTATGGATAAATGATTAAATATGAATTTCTCTGCAATGACATGTTTGTGTGATAGCCTAAAGACACAGAAATACAGGCCAGGTTTCTTATATATTCTCATACTATTATTATTATTTTCCCACCATATTGTGGAAGTATCTTAAGATACCCACCCATGTTGCATGTTATATTTGTTGTTATTGAAGAAAAACGAAAAAGCTGCGCCTCATTTTTTAAAACGAAGCTACACGACCAAAATGTTTGCTTACTTCTGATTCGGACACAGCCATAGATTATTCCTTTGAGACATTCATACAGGTATTTATTTTTTAAATAATGTTATAAAAAAGACATTTTACATCTAACTAAGATAAAAATAGGGACAAATTCTTTTTTGGAGGGTGTCATTTTGGGAGAGTGTGGTTTCAGATTGACGGATGTGTTCTGTGCTTCTTACCTTCCAGCCTCCGGAGGGTTTTCTGTAAGTTCCTCTGGAGGTGGGTATGGAGCAGGATCTGGGGCCGGGTCCAGGGCTGGGTCCGGAGGTGTGTCCGGGAGCGGGTCTGGGGGCGGGTCTGGGTCTGGGTCCAGAGGTGTGTCCGGGGGCGTGTCTGGGTCTGGGTCTGGGTCCAGAGTTGTGTCCGGGGGCGGATCTGGGTCCGGAGGTGGGTCCGGAGGTGGGTCTGGAAGTGGGTCCGGGGGCGGGTACGGGGGCGGATCTGGAGGGGGTTCCAGAGTAGCTGCCAGAGCAACTTCGGGATCCTTCTCCATGGTAACGAAGGGGGGCTCCTCCTCGTCAGTGTCTGGAGGTATAAGGAGGAGCCCGGCCTATTCCCCAGCCTTGATCGACAGGAAGACTATCAGCAGTCACTCAGGCGGGTATGAAGGTGAGTGGCGCCGGTCTGTACCAATCTGCGCTAGTCTGTACTGATCTGCACTAGTCTCTACCAGTCTGCGCCAGTCTGAACCAGTCTGTGCCAGTCTGTACCAGTCAAGCGCCAGTCTGAACCAGTCTGTGCCAGTCTGTACCAGTCAGCGCCGGTCTGAACCAGTCTGTGCCAGTCTGTACCTGTCAGCGCTGGTCTGAACCAGTTTGTACCAGTCAGCACCGGTCTGAACCAGTCTGTGCCAGTCTGTACCAGTCAAGCGCCAGTCTGAACCAGTCTGTGCCAGTCTGTACCAGTCTGTACCAGTCAGCGCCGGTCTGAACCAGTCTGTGCCAGTCTGTACCTGTCAGCGCTGGTCTGAACCAGTCTGTACCAGTCAGCACCGGTCTGAACCAGTCTGTGCCAGACCAGTCTGATCCATTAGTACCAGTCTGTACCAGTCTGGCATACAGGTGCTGCTAGTCATTCACATATATTTTTGTTTTACCTGTAAAATGTTATCAATAAGGAACAATATCAGTTTTCATTGCAAGTTGCTTTCTGCTGCTTTAACCTACCTTTAAATTTTTTTTAGGAAGTTCTAGTGGGAATTCCTCACCAGAATACACAAGGAAAGAGTATGGTAAGAGCTCCAAGCAGCACTCTCACACCGTGGGTTCTGTGTTGTTATATACTCTATTTCAAGATAATTAACTGAATCGTGAATGTAAAAATGGCCATCATGTTCTATTTTTCAATTCCTTTATGGACTTGATCCCAACTTTGACAGTAATCCACACGCATGTAGATATCCCCATTACAATATGAAACTTAACCAGTCACTGAAGTTTGACACTTTCTCCTACTTAAATAATCTCTCTTTTACATTAATTTATTAATTTATTAATTTATTAATTTATTAATTTATTAATTTATTAATTTATTGATTGAATGGAATGGAATGGAAATAGCAAAGTTATTGGCAGCCTTGGCTAATGTGTAATAGTGAATCAGTGTACTTTACATTTGCTTCGTAGTCTTTATAGCCTCTTGTTCTACTGGTTGTAGATGTGGGTTACATGTTGAATTATGTTTGTTTCAGCTGCTGCCAGCTCTTCATCCAGAGGGAGGAGCCAGAGCAGAGGTAATAGAGTTTCAGAGTATCTGCCAAACATCCGCTGTATTCATATTTTATGGGAAATGTGTCACTCATAATCATAAACACTGTGAATGAATGTAGTGTATGTACAGTGTCTACCATAATTGTTGGCAACCTGAAATAATACGAGCAAAAAGTACAGGCTTAAATTCTGTAATTTTTTATCAAATGTTTTCTATGCTCAAAATAATAAGAAAATGATTTTTATTTTGACGAAGGCCAATTATTGGCATCCTTGTATTTAATACTGTGTGCCCCCTCCCTTTGCCAAGGTCACAGCGCTGAGTCTTTTGTAATGTTTGATGAGGCTGGAGAACACATTGCAAGGAATTTGAGACCATTCCTTCAGACAGAATCTCTCCAGATCCTTTAGAGTCCTTGGTCCTCTCTTGTGGTCGCTCCTTTTCAGCTCACCCCACAGATTGTTAATGGGCTGCAGGTCAGAGGACTGGCCAGAGCCATTGTAAAATCTTGATTCTGTGGTCAGTGAAGAGTTTTTGTGTAGATTTTAAGGTTTTTCACTGTTAACCTTCTTGCAGAGGCAGCCAGATTTGAGTTTAAAATCTACTGGTATTTGATGGTGTCCATGATTCTATGTATCGTAACAAGGTTCCTATGGCCTTTTGAGGAAGCACAGCCCCACACCATCAAGTTTTGTATTGTCTGACCATAGCACCCGCTTTCAATCTAAATTCCGGTAACATTTAACAAACTCCAGGCGCTTATGTGTGCGGTATGATGACAGCAGAGGCTTTCTTCTGGCAACCCTTCTAGATAGCTTGTAGGCATAGAGGTGGCATCAAATTGTATTTTTGGAGACTTGGTGACCCCAGGATGCAACCAACTTCTGCAATGCTCCAACTGTGATTCTTGGAGAAATGTTTGCCTCTTGAACCCCCTCTGGGGGGGGGGGCAATCTACACTTGCGTCCTCTTCCAAGTAGGTTCATCACAGTTGCTTTGAAGTTCTTAAAAATGGCCTTAATGGTGAAAATAGGTAGCTTCACACATGACACTATTCTATAGTGTCTATAGCCGTTGCCTGATTTATGAAGGTCAACAACCATTTGTCTCATTTATTTTGTGTGTTCTCTGATCTTCCCCATGTTGATGAATGACTGAGGGGTTTTGGCCTGTTTTTCACCTCATATTTAGACCCCAGTGAAACAGGAAGTTGAGAATGACCAAATAATAGCTCATAAAGGCTCAGGCATGCTTAAAAAAGTAGAATATGAATGGGAATATACTTAAATTAGGTTGTGGTTTTTAACTATTTCTACACATGTTTTTGTTGAGAAAATATTAATTTATTTTATGAAGAATTTTTTTTCTTTGGATAATTTTACCTTAAAGATTATATATTTTTCATGTTTTGAGTGTAAAGTCATGCTGATTTATAGCCATTTTTGCTCATATTGTCCAGGATTGACAATAATTATGGGGTGCAGTGTATAATGTATATATTGTAATATTTAACTCATTTATCTTGTATAACTTTTCAGAGAGTGAAATAAGAGCCAGATTGCAGAGTGCATCTCCCTCCACTAGATGTGAGTACATATTTAATTCAGTTCAGCAACGTAATTGGCCAAAATATTGCACACAATATAATACCACCGAAACTATAGTTCATGTGGGGTTAAATAACCATGGATCTACTTGTTTCTTTTCATATATGACAGTCCTGCTTCCATTTAGTGAAGTATGTTTAATCCAAAAACGTATGGGTATAATGACCAAGTATTACAACTTAAATATCAAATGTGTGTGTGTGGGCTAGGTGGATCCCAGTGGGCTCCCAAATGTCCAATTCAGTCGGTTCATGAAATTAACTGAAATTAAAAAATATGGCCATTTTTATTTCATGAAATGAAGTTCAGTTCAGTTTATTTCCTGAGCTGACTGAACTGGAATGGAATTGAGGGTCCCTGTGCTGCCGCAACAATCAGGGTTGCGGTCAATTCAATTTTTTCTTCAGTCAATCCTGGAACTGAATAATGATCCACAGAGATTTTTCAGCAAATGAAGGTAATGTCAGAGGAAGTGAGCACAGCCCTGGTGTCACTGACTCTGTGCGGTCAGTGGAAGTGAGCACAGCCCTGGTGTCACTGACTCTGTGCGGTCAGTGGAAGTGAGCACAGCCCTGGTGTCACTGACTCTGTGCGGTCAGTGGAAGTGAGCACAGCCCTGGTGTCACTGGCTCAGTGCCGTCAGTGGAAGTGAGCACAGCCCTGGTGTCACTGGCTCAGTGCGGTCAGTGGAAGTGAGCACAGCCCTGGTGTCACTGGCTCAGTGCGGTCAGTGGAAGTGAGCACAGCCCTGATGTCACTGACTGTGCGGTCAGTGGAAGTGAGCACAGCCCTGGTGTCACTGACTCTGTGCGGTCAGTTTAAGTGAGCACAGCCCTGGACTTCCGGTTATGACGACGTAGGGGTGAGACGCGGAAAAGAAGGCTCTCCTGTCTCACGCTAATAACTACCATTTTACACATCGAAAATACTTTTCAATTACAGGAAAACGAAACTCCTACTTCATAAACACCATACCGAGGAAAGACTGAACAAAGACATGACCAAACAACTTAAGCAAACGACCTTACAACCGGCGCTGACAACTCCAAACACGAGATCTACTAGCAAGATAATGGCCGCCCCGAACGACACGGACAATACGGAGCCGCAAAAGGACGGGGAAGACGGCCTCTCCATGACCATGCTGATCGCAGAGTTGAACAAACAGCGGTCCAGCCTCAGAGAGGACATGTCAACTTTGATCCAGAACTCTCTCTCTCCTCTGCAGGCATCGGTGGATGCACTTCACGAAACGGTTAACTCATTTCAAACACGCCTCGCCAGAGTTGAAACCACTGCGGGAGATAACTTTGAAAGTCTCGCCAAAGCGGAGAAAGCTATCCGCAAGTTGGAAACAGATAACGCTACCCTCCTGGACCGGGTCGACGACCTAGAAAACCGCTCAAGACGAGCCAATCTTCGCATTGTAAATGTGCCTGAAGACAGCGAAAAAGGTCAGGACCCTATTCAATTTGTCTCGAAATTGCTGATGGAAGTAATGGGCCCTAACGTGTTCGACAAGCCACCGGAGCTAGAAAGAGCGCACCGATCTCCCCTCCCCAAACCCAAAGCTGGAGCCGCTCCCCGGACCATCATAGTATGCTTCCACAGGTACCAAGAGAAGGAACGGGCACTGCGCTGGGCCAGAGAACACGAGCCCCGCTATCAGAATAACACCTTGAGATTCTACCCTGATTTCAGCGCTGCCCTGTCTAAGAAACGCGCCGCATTTAATGAGGTTAAAACGATCCTGTATCGTAAAGGCGTACGCTTCGGGCTCCTTCACCCCGCCCGCCTCCGAGTCACAATGGAGGGGGGAGAAAATCGTATTTTCACCACACCTGAGGAAGCCAAGGCATTCTGCATGGAACGATTTAAATAGGCTGATTAACCCGTTCAACAATCGGGACACCAAGCTACATGGACGATTCACATCGGATGTGAAGAAAAACGAGTTCAGAGTCGACCTGTCATAGTGTATGCGGGTATGTGATCGCTTTTTCTGTTTCGTAGAATTTTTTCATATAACTGTCGCTTTTGAACATGACAAAAGTCTTATAAAACTAATGACATTTTGACCTATTTTTATTTTTTCTTTCTCTTCGAGTTGTTGTCGCTTATGAACATGAAACAATGGTCTTATATAACTGAGGACATTTTTACTTTTTTCTTTACTTCTTCAAATTATTGGCCATTCAAGTAAATAGCAATGTTCATTTGCTCCTCCTCAGCAATAGTTTCGGTTAAAACACGAATAAGATGTGCATACCATAAAGAGAGACAGGAACCTCTCTAAATAGGTTAAGAGTGAAGTTGCATAATCGGAAGACACTCTGTCAACAGGGGATTCTTCAGCCTGTCTCAATTGGGGAGGCAGGCTTAGGGGTAAATGTTTTTATGTATTCTATGTATGTTTCCGTCTGTACTACTTGTATATTTTTTTGTATGGAGAGATATCGATGCCCTTATACTTTGCTAGAGAATAATCCAGACATAGAATGGTGGGGTGAGGGAGAAGATTACAATGCAACCATACATATCCAATGATGGATCCAGTTAAATTCATAACATTCAACACCAAAGGTTTAAATAACCCGATCAAAAGGAAGAGGATTTATTCATACCTGAAAAATCTCAAAGCAGACATTGTGTACCTACAGGAAACACATCTCTCTGATGATGAACATAAAAAACTCAAGAGAGAGTGGGTTGGACAGGTGTTTGCTTCCTCCTATAATACCAAATCAAGAGGAACCGCAATCCTTATTAATAAAAACATCCCTTTTGTTGTCACTAAAACCACTTCTGACCCTATGGGCAGATTTGTGCTTGTTGAGGGGCAAATGTACTCTGAATGTTGGTCACTATTGAACATTTATGCGCCTAACTTCGATGACCCCGCTTTCATCCAAAATATTTTCCTTCATATAGCTCAAGCAACTGGTATAATTTTAGTGGGAGGAGATTTTAACTTCTGCCTGGATGCAGTACTCGATAGATCCTCAACTAACCCGTTCTCACTTACCAAGGCAGCAAAAACAACAATTTATTTTATGAAGGACTATAATTTGACAGATGCTTGGAGGGGGTTACACCCAGGGGTTAGAGACTATTCATTTTACTCTCACCCCCACGACACCCATACACGGATAGATAACTTCTTGTTAGCCACCCACCAGTGCCATAGAGTGTTGAACGCTCAATATCTTACTCGGTTGTTGAGTGATCATTCCCCCCTGGTTATGTCCATTCTCATGCCCGATAAGGTAAAAACATCCTATAGATGGCGGTTTAACCCTATGCTTCTCAAACGTCCAGACTTTTGCTCCTTTATTAGGGAACAAATTGCATTCTTTACACTAACAAATAAACACTCTGCCCCTAATAGCTTCATCTTTTGGGATACGCTCAAGGCGTATTTAAGGGGACACATTATCTCCTATACAAAGGGACTGAAAAAGAAATACTGTGCTGAACTTGATTCTATTGAGGCTGAAATTCAAACACTCGAGAAGGCCTATCAGAGAACATCAAATAAGGATACATATAGGACTTTAGTGAATAAAAAGATACAATATAATAACTTAAATACATACAAAACAGAGAGATCCATTATGAGATCTAGACAGAAGTACTATGAATTGGGGGGAAAAGCTAGTAAAGTGCTGGCATGGCAATTAAAAACAGAAGAAAGTAAGAGGGCAGTTAACCCTCCTGTTATCCTCAAATTTACTTTACACCCTTTATCCTTGGGGTCATTTTGACCCCAGCAGTTTAAACCTCCAGAAAATGATCATAATCAAAACTGTTACCCAAATTTATGTTTCAGGTGCTTTATGTTTCTTTGTTGACTACCTAAATAACCATTTAAATAAAACATTACCCCCACTTCCCCATGATAACTTTCCATTTTTGGAAAGTAACGTCTCTGCTTGTGGTTGAGAGACAACAGGAGCATCTGCACCAAAAGTCTCATTCTCATCAGAGGAGGATGCCTCATAATCAGGATCCTCCTCAACATTATCCTCTGTCTCAGACACATTCTCTTCTATGTCACTTTCAAAGAGCTGTGACAAAACTTCACTGACAGAAAACCTTTTCTTCGAGGTCATTTTCAATTGACAGAGAACATGAAGAGAAACCACACAGAGAATCAAGAGAAATGGTTTAGAAGGCTGCTATGTAAGCTTTTATATGTTAGCTCCTCCCCTAACTGCCAATGTCCTCGCAGGAACCATGAATATCAGAGTTCTCGCGATGTGGGTTATATGCACACCCCACCCCCTCCCCATTTGGCTGGAAATATCAGAGTTCTCGTGGGTATTCTCCCCTCCCCCCTGTGCATTATAAGTGGTTCTCGCACTGCAGGTATGGTATGTAAGATTAGGGACCTTTTAAGATTATACATTTGCATATAATAGTCACTTCAATATCATCCTAAACAATCAAAACAAATATGTGTAAAATGTTGACATTTTTATATGTTTTATACAGTTAAAGTAGCCTGGGGTCAAATTGACCCCAAGGAACACTGATGCGTACAAAGTGTGTACAGGACATTAAAAACATATCATCATGTTAATTTTACGTTTACCCATTTGTCCTCATTGAATTAGGAAAAGTCATGAAATAACAAGCAAAAAAAATAATGTCAACCATTTATTTAGATACGTCAAACATTGAATGGGGTCAAATTGACCCCAAGGATAACAGGAGGGTTAACGGAATTGAAGTAGCCCCAGGCAAAATCTCCAATAACCCCACAGAAATTAACGATGCTTTTAGAAAATATTACAGTGACTTATATACTGCTCAGCCTAGTGGTGATAGGACGGCAATAGATTATTTTCTTTCCAAACTCAACCTCCCATGTTTGTCTGCCGAGGATAGTGAATTCATGAGTAAACCATTTTCAATATGTGAATTAACAGCGGCTATTAAACTTCTACCCTCGCATAAATCTCCTGGGGAGGATGGTTTCCCCCCAGAGTTCTATAAGGAATTTAAAGACCTCCTAATTCCTCCCTTAATGGATGTCCTTCAGTTAGCTAGAGAGGAAAAACAATTTCCTGAGACGTTTTCTCGGGCCATTGTGTCGGTTATTCACAAGACGGGGAAAGACCCTCTAAAGTGCGCCTCATACAGGCCAATCTCGCTCCTAAATACGGATTATAAACTCGTAACTAAAATGACTTCTAAAAGATTGGAGACATTTCTTCCCCGTCTTGTCAACCCTGACCAGACTGGCTTTATAATTAACAGGCTTTCCTCTAATAATCTCAGACGTTTTTTTTATATTATCCATTTTGCACATAAGAACAAGATACCCAGCATTGCTCTCTCTCTTGACGCCGAAAAAGCCTTTGACCGGCTGGAATGGCCTTATCTCTTCAGAGTCCTTGAAAAATTTGGCTTTGATGCTCAATTTGTCGACTTGATAAAATCACTTTATGGCTCCCCCAAAGCTAGGATTGCGGTTAATGGGACTACCTCAGATTATTTCTCCATACATAGAGGCAATAGACAGGGGTGCACTCTTAGCCCCGCCCTCTTCATGCTCGCCTTGGAACCCCTAGCAGAAGCAATCAGGATAGACCCTAAAATAACTGGCTTTGAAATTGGACCGACCACTCATAAAATCTCGCTTTTTGCTGATGATATTCTTCTCTTTTTAACAAATGCAGATAGCTCCCTTTCACGTTTAGTCGAACTGTTGGACTTATATGGCTCCTTTTCTGGTTATAAAATTAATCTCGACAAGAGTGAAATACTGCCCTTATCAGATTTTAATAAGGACACTATTCAGCATAATTTTCCATTTAAATGGTCACCGAGTGGTATTAAATACTTGGGCATAATGGTAAATAAGGACCTGGGGAATCTGTACAAGCTCAACTTGCTAAGATTGTTACAGAGACTAGGGGAGGACTTAGAAAAGTGGATGAACCTCCCTCTTACCTTACTAGGCCGAATTAATGCTATAAAAATGAATGTCTTACCAAAGTTTTTGTACATGTTTCAGTCCCTCCCAATTCATGTCCCTTCTACATTTTTCTCCTCTTTGGACGGGTTGATCAGACGGTTTATATGGCGAGGTAAATCCCCAAGGATCGCCTTAATTAAACTTACTTTAGACTATGCAAGGGGAGGACTGAAACTTCCTAATTTTAGATTGTATTATTTGGCTGCACAAGCTAGATTTTTGGCTCAATTGTTTGAGGGGGACCTCTCAACCTCATGGTTGAGCATTGAACGTCTAGACATTAACGAGACCAATCCGTCTGATGTCTTGTACAAATGGGATGAGAAATCAATTAAGACCATCACCCACAACCCCTTCATTGTTCATTCAGTCCAAACTTGGTTAAGGTTACACAAAATGTTCAGGCACAATAGCCCTCTATCCCCCAAAACTCCCCTATGGGGAAATAGGCTTATACCTATTTTATACCAGAATAGAGGCTTTGAGTCCTGGTCTTTACAAGGTATCACTCGATTGGAACATTGTTATAAAGATGAGGTTTTTATGTCCTTTCAGCAATTAAAAGAGGAATATCAACTTCCTGAAAGAGATTTTTTAAAATACCTGCAACTGAGAGATTTTGTGAGGGTTAGCACTCAAGGTAATTGGAAACTACCAGGAAAATCTCCCATTGAAATTCTCTTCCATGGTGGTCAAAGGATGGTGAGAACCATCTCTCAAGTCTATGACACCCTGTTACCCTCTCTACCGATCACTGAACCTGAAAGATCTAGGACTAGATGGGAGAGAGATTTAGGTACAGAGATTGATCCAGAACTCTGGGAAGACCTATGTAGTAATGGTGTCTCATGCACACTAAATTCAAGATATAGACTGATTCAATTCAATTTTCTGCATCAGGTTTATCTTACCCCCTCCAAACTACATGGGTTCAACTCTAGTATCTCGTCCCTCTGTTTAGATGTGGTCAGGAGGAGGGCACGTTCCTTCACTCCACTTGGCATTGTATTAAGCTGCAAGGTTTCTGGCAGGGGGTTTGTGAGGCTATATCACAAATTCACAATATAACCTTTCCAATAGATCCTGAAATATGCCTTCTTGGAAACTTTACAAACTCCAACATTACACAGAGTTATTCCATCAAGCTTACAGAACTCCTCCTGGTCATTGCCAAAAAATGTATCGCAGCAAAGTGGAAGTCAGATCTCCCATTGCCAATTGGGATGTGGCTCTCAGAGGTGAAGAGCTGTATCCCTCTAGAAAGGGTGACTTATTCATTAAGAAACAAGGTTGATCGTTTCTATCAAATTTGGCAGCCTTTTCTGGACTATTTAGAAGATCTCCCATCCGACTTGTTTGAATGACCATTTCAATGATCTCTCTATCTGCTCCATTCTAGTACTGTTGTGTTGGGGTCATTTTTTATCTCTCAATATCTCTGAATGTTTTTTTTATTTTTTATTTGTATTTCTTTTTTTAAATTTTTTTAAATTATTATTATTACTATTTTTTTTTTTGTATGTTTGTTTGAGTATGTAGGTGCCTTTAATACTTTTATTTTATATATTTGCGGCGAAATCGCTGTGTATGTATGTGTATATATATGCATATATATATATATGTGTGTGTATATATTTGGGTACACAAGTTGTTGCTGTTGTTGTAGTTGCTGTCAGGTAATTGTCTCTGTATTGTCATTATGTATGTTTTGAATATTGAAAAATCTAAATAAAATATTCCAAAAAAAAAAAAAGTGAGCACAGCCCTGGTGTCACTGACTGTGCGGTCAGTGGAAGTGAGCACAGCCCTGGTGTCACTGACTCTGTGCGGTCAGTTTAAGTGAGCACAGCCCTGGTGTCACTGACTGTGCGGTCAGTGGAAGTGAGCACAGCCCTGGTGTCACTGACTCTGTGCGGTCAGTTTAAGTGAGCACAGCCCTGGTGTCACTGACTGTGCGGTCAGTGGAAGTGAGCACAGCCCTGGTGTCACTGACTCTGTGCGGTCAGTTTAAGTGAGCACAGCCCTGGTGTCACTGACTGTGCGGTCAGTGGAAGTGAGCACAGCCCTGGTGTCGCTGACTCTGTGTGGTCAGTGGAAGTGAGCACAGCCCTGGTGTCACTGACTCGCTGACCTCTGCTACAGGGACAGAGCTGGAAGATGTGAAGAAGCTCCTGAAAGGCAGTCGTTCTTCCAGCGTGAGCCCTACCCGCCCCGCCTCTGACACCCTGCCCATCCCCAAGAAAGGGTCCGTGACCGAAAGCTCCCAGTCAGGTATGAGACATAATACCTGTGACATGGCTGTGGTCCATTCCATTTAACCATCTTATTATGTAGAAATTTCATGAAGCCTTTTATGTTTGGTATCAAATTGACCCCAAAAGTTTATACTGACACAAAACTATTGCAATAGAAATATTTTGACACTTTCTGTCACCTTTTGTGTGTCTCCCAATTGACTATCCTTTTACCCGTAAATATTGAAAATCTGTGATGAAACATTGCACTTCAGAGACTGAGAAAAGTGAAAGTTTGTGAAGTTTAAAAACCTGCATGGGAAATTTCCACCAGAATCACCCACAATAAATTAGAGAGATAAAAAATAAAAAAGGTTGGATTTTTTTTACATTTTACACAACACCTTTGTATACAAAGTTGGTACAGGACTTTCGAAAACATAACATTATGTGTATTGCATGTTTACTATTTAATCCCAACAATTTAGGAAAAGTCATATAGTGTCGAGATGAAAAAATTTGGTTGACTTCAAATTTCACCCAAATTCAGAAATTAATTGAAATTTAAATAATAAAAAAATTATTGTAGGACATGTTGGGTTTTTGGGAGGATGTCTTATTTAGAAGAAGCAACAAAAAAAAAGTTTGGTCTGATAAAGTGAATAATTACAGCCCCTCAATCAGGGCGTTGTCTATGTCTTACACCCCCAGGGGAGAATAATGTTTTAGTCAGGGCATAGTCTATGTCTTACACCCCCAGGGGAGACTCATGCCCTTAATCAGAGCATAGTCTATGTCTTACACCCCCAGGGGAGAATAATTTTTTAGTCAGGGCATGGTCTATGTCTTACACCCCCAGGGGAGAATAATGTTTTAGTCAGGGCATAGTCTATGTCTTACACCCCCAGGGGAGACTCATGCCCTTAATCAGAGCATAGTCTATGTCTTACACCTCCAGGGGAGACTCTGGACCTATAATTGTAAGGAACTCCACTCTTCACACTCTTCTATGTCAATCATTAATCAACACAGTTAACCCTTTGTTTCCACAGCGGTGTTGGCGCAGTAAGACACAGTTTACCCTTTGTGTCCACAGCAGTGTTCCCGCAGTATGACACAGTGAACACTTTGTTTCCACGGCAGTGTTGGCGCAGTATGACACAGTTTACCCTTTGTTTCCATGGCAGTGTTGGCGCAGTATGACACCCCAGTGTTTGACCCAGTGCCCCCCTCCTACTCTTGGACCAGCTCCAGCCTGCCCTCTGGATTTGCTGGCATCACTGGGCCTAGCTACTCCACCAGCCCCACAAACCTGTCCCCCAGCTCCACCCTCCTCCCCGCCCCACCCCCCGTGTCAGGTCAGTCTCCTCCCTCTGACTCACAGGAAGTGAGTGCTGTCCAATCATGTGGCAGATGGGGATGGGGGTGTGGAGTATTGGTGGGTGGGGGTGAGGGGGGTTCAGTGGGTGGGGCTAATACTCATGTGACTGTGTATCACCACCTCCTCTGGTTGATTAGGCCCCTGCACCCAGCTGTGTTTGAAATGCACTGTGTTTTAGTGACTGCGCTTTTCAATAACAGTTAATTTCAGTGACAGCGCGTTTCAGTGACAGTGCGTTTCAGAAAAGAGAACGCGTTCATCTGCGCAGCTCTGTGTGTTTCAGTGACAGCGCGTCTCAGTGACTGCACATTTCAGAGAAGAAAACATGCTTGTCTGCGCAGCTCTGCGCATCTCAGTGACAACGTGTTTCAGTGACAGCGTGTTTCAGTGACAGCGCGTCTTAGTGACTGCGGGTTTCAGAGAAGAGAACGCGCTTGTCCGCACAGCCTGTGAATATTCCAGATTGTGAGAAAAGAAAAGGTAGATGGTAGATAACCAGAAGTGGATGTGAGGTGTGTGGACCGTGGCTAAAATGATAAATGATCTCATCCCCATCACTGCCACCTGCCCCTTACTGAGCATGTCTGTGTGTCGAATCCTCAGTTCTCGGTGTCCAGAACAACATGACTGCCTCCCCCACCATCGGCAACGGTCTGCCCAGCAGCAGCACAGGTCAGGCCCAGTGACCACACCCCTGCTCAGGGCCTCATTTCTGCTTCATGTCTACATTTTTTGATTTGACAGAAACTTTTTTAAACAAAAAAACGTCAGCTTTCACTCTGCCAAACAGTGTTTCTAAGAGCGTGTAGCCTTCGATGTTCTTGTGTAATACCAAGATATGTTATTTTACATGTACCTGTATTAAGGCGAGTCTTGATGAAATGGGGTATTGTAATTTGACACGTTTAATTGTGTTTTGTGCAGTGTATGGTGTCCAGAATAACCTGGCTACAACAACCAACAGTGCTCTCAACTCTACAGGGATTAGCTCACATGCAGGTATGAAGAGTGAAAATAGTGACTATCTGATCCAAATTTTAATTCATGGCATATGATGTAATGTGCTCTTGGAAATAAACGTATCATGTATCCTACAGTACATTAATTGCCTTTACTGTTGCTTTATTTTTGCTGTTCCAATTAACTTTAGTGCTGGAAGTAGTCTGGGTCACAAATATTTTTTTTCCATCAATGAATGTTCTCTTGCTGTACTTTTTCTGCTTCTTATGTCACTCCTCATTTGTGTGTGTGTGTGTGTGTGTGTGTGTGTGTGTATTCTTCAGGTTATGGGGTACAGAAGAATATGTCTCAGACAGTTAGCTCTTCTGCAATCTCCAGCACTGCTGCAGTCTCCAGCACCACTGCAGTCTCCAGCTCCACAGGTGCACTATGGACTATTTAAATTTACATACATACTGAAGTTTGATATTTTGTCATGGCAGAAACTATATATTAATAATTTAATTCAAATTCTTGGGTGAAAACTCAGTAAAGTTTGCCTAATGGGATTTAATGATTTGCTTTGCTGAAGCACGTTTTGACTTGAAACGTTTTGTGAACAAAACAAGTAATGTGGTCTCAACTTGGAGAAATGTAAATCCCATGTGTGCCGCAGCCACATCTGAGGTCAGATCCCATCGTGAGGAGACTTTACTTAAAGACTTCAAGTTCTTGCTGATGGAGAAGGAGAACATGTCCGTCAGCCAGGATGACCAACTGCAGATCATGGCTAAAGACAGCGGGAAGAAATTCTGCAGTGCGCCTCCTACTAGGCCAATCGCCAGGGGTAGGTCCCTCACAAGCCACCCTCGCACATGCTCATCAGCTGTTAGCACAGTTAGCACATTATCATACAGAAACATGGTGTGAAAACAACTCAGACACAGGGCATTTTTATCCCTTGTGGACTCATATCAACCATGATAGTGTTAAATTGCACCAAAAACTTTACTCTGCAAATTCCAGTTCAGAATGAATTAAAAATCACAGAAAAATGTCTTTATTCCCTAAACAATTCTCTATCCAGATACCTTAAAAAGGCAAGATTTTTGACACAATTTTTTAAAGAAAAATGTATTTAACTTGTAATTGTAATTGAATAAATCTAATGCAGTGTAACAGTGAGATCCACGGGCCTTTTGAATCTCTGTTACACTGCGTTAGATTCCAGTGCTAATCCAAAATGCCTGTGAATCTCACTGTTACACTGCATTAGATTCCAGTGCTAATCCAAAAGGCCTGTGGATCTCACTGTTACACTGCGTTAGATTCCAATGCTAATCCAAAAGGCCTGTGGAGCTCAGTGCTAACAGTGAGATCCACAGGCCATTTGGATTAGTACTGGAATCTAATGCAGTGTAACAGTGAGATCCAATAGGCCCGTGGATCCCACTATTACACTGCATTAGATTCCAGTGTTAATCCAAAAGGCCTGTGGATCTCACTATTACACTGCATTAGATTTCAGTACTAACACAATAGGCCTGTGGATCTCATTGTAACACTGTGTTAGATTTCAGTACTAATGCAATAGGCCTGTGGATCTCATTGTTACACTGTGTTAGATTTCAGGACTAATGCAATAGGCCTGTGGATCTCATTGTTACACCGCATTAGATTTCAGTACTAATGCAATCGGCCTGTGGATCTCATTGTAACACTGTGTTAGATTTCAGTACTAATGCAATCGGCCTGTGGATCTCATTGTAACACCGTGTTAGATTTCAGTACTAATGCAATAGGCCTGTGGATCTCATTGTAACACTGTGTTAGATTTCAGTACTAATGCAATAGGCCTGTGGATCTCATTGTTACACCGCATTAGATTTCAGTACTAATGCAATCGGCCTGTGGATGTCATTGTAACACTGTGTTAGATTTCAGTACTAATGCAATAGGCCTGTGGATCTCATTGTAACACTGTGTTAGATTTCAGTACTAATGCAATAGGCCTGTGGATCTCATTGTAACACTGTGTTAGATTTCAGTACTAATGCAATAGGCCTGTGGATCTCATTGTAACACTGTGTTAGATTTCAGTACTAATGCAATAGGCCTGTGGATCTCATTGTAACACTGTGTTAGATTTCAGTACTAATGCAATAGGCCTGTGGATCTCATTGTAACACTGTGTTAGATTTCAGTACTAATGCAATAGGCCTGTGGATCTCATTGTAACACTGTGTTAGATTTCAGTACTAATGCAATAGGCCTGTGGATCTCATTGTTACACTGCAGTAGATTTCAGTACTAATGCAATAGGCCTGTGGATCTCATTGTTACACCGCATTAGATTTCAGTACTAATGCAATAGGCCTGTGGATCTCATTGTAACACTGTGTTAGATTTCAGTACTAATGCAATAGGCCTGTGGATCTCATTGTTACACCGCATTAGATTTCAGTACTAATGCAATCGGCCTGTGGATCTCATTGTAACACTGTGTTAGATTTCAGTACTAATGCAATAGGCCTGTGGATCTCATTGTAACACTGTGTTAGATTTCAGTACTAATGCAATAGGCCTGTGGATCTAATTGTAACACTGTGTTAGATTTCAGTACTAATGCAATAGGCCTGTGGATCTCATTGTAACACTGTGTTAGATTTCAGTACTAATGCAATAGGCCTGTGGATCTCATTGTAACACTGTGTTAGATTTCAGTACTAATGCAATAGGCCTGTGGATCTCATTGTAACACTGTGTTAGATTTCAGTACTAATGCAATAGGCCTGTGGATCTCATTGTTACACCGCATTAGATTTCAGTACTAATGCAATCGGCCTGTGGATCTCATTGTAACACTGTGTTAGATTTCAGTACTAATGCAATAGGCCTGTGGATCTCATTGTAACACTGTGTTAGATTTCAGTACTAATGCAATAGGCCTGTGGATCTAATTGTAACACTGTGTTAGATTTCAGTACTAATGCAATAGGCCTGTGGATCTCATTGTAACACTGTGTTAGATTTCAGTACTAATGCAATAGGCCTGTGGATCTCATTGTAACACTGTGTTAGATTTCAGTACTAATGCAATAGGCCTGTGGATCTCATTGTAACACTGTGTTAGATTTCAGTACTAATGCAATAGGCCTGTGGATCTCATTGTAACACTGTGTTAGATTTCAGTACTAATGCAATAGGCCTGTGGATCTCATTGTTACACTGCAGTAGATTTCAGTGCTAATGCAATAGGCCTGTGGATCTCATTGTTACACCGCATTAGATTTCAGTGCTATTCCTGTGTATCTCTCTGTGTTACAGGGTCAATTTCAGAGGACTCTCTGCAGAAGCAGAAAATGTTGCCCAGCTTCTCTGCAGCTCCTCAAAAGGCCGACCCAAACACATACGGTGAGAATACAGACTTATCTACAGATATATAAGATGATCAAACAAACAAAAAAATCATTATTTATTTTATTTTATTTAATAATATGCACAAATATTGTATTGTTCTCAATTACCACTGTAAAAGTGGTTGTAGTGAGTTTCCTCACAGCACACATGTTTGTTCCAATGTGACAAAGGGGTTCCAGTTTGTGCAATATCCTGCTTTTATTGTGCATTTATGTTTACTCTCAGTATTTCTTAAATTAAATAATAATAAGATGTTAAAATAATTTTCACCCCCTCCCCAAAGTTGGATCCCAAAAAGTGCCAACAAAAGACAAGGCAACATATGCAGGTAGGACCCTTATACAGTATTATTATATACAGTATTATTTGCACATAAATTATATTGCACTTATTTAAAGTCTATGTCCTGCCTGTGTTTGTCCCCTCTGGTTGCTCAGTTCTATGTCTGCCTGTTGTCCCCCCTGGGTTCTGCTCAGTCATGTCTGTCCTGTGTTTGTTGTCCCCCTCTGATGTCTCCTGTTGTCTGTCCTGTGTTTGTCCCTCTGGTTTCTCCCTCTTTATCCTGCTGTGTTTGTGTTCTCTGGTTGCTCAGTCTATGTCCTGCCTGTGTTTGTCCCTGTCTTTGCTGTCCTTCTCTGTCTGTGTGTGTCTGTCTGTGCCCTGCTGGATATTATCTATCACCAATATGATATATATTTTATTATATTATTTATATTATTATTGCCTTTTTTTTTTTAGTTTTTTTTTTTTTTGGGGGGGAGTTTTATTTTTTTTGTTGTCATTTTTGAGTAAGAGTACGATTTTTTGGTTTGAAAAATATTGGGGAACTGTTATGCTTTGTTGGTAGCAGTCATAGAAATAACTGCTGTGAGAGAAATCCAGCACAATGCACTGTGTTTATACCCTCAAATTATGCATTCTAAAACCAGCGATTCGGCCCAAATTTTTGCTTTCAAAACAAAGTGGCTTATGACTTAACCATTGAAAAGGGATTTGGATAAAGTTTTCTCGAAAACTAGAGTAAACATAGGTGCTCATTTTAGAAGGTGGCGAGATGTTCAGAAGCGGATTGGTTTAAACACAGACGTGAAGCTCCCATTGTTTCTACTGGACACGTAGGTCAAAAGTTTCAGCACTAATGTTAATTTTCCAGTGGACTTTCTACTTGCCAGCCGATTGTAATTACCTATAATGAATAGTAGCTAGGTTTTCTAATGTTTTCTAAAGTTATCTGTTGTATAGATTAGCTAGAATCGGCTACTCGGCTATAGCCATGCTTGCCAGCTGTAGCTAAATAATGCCTGGTTCAGACTAATGCTACACAAACTCAGTGTGAGGATAGAGTATATGTGCATGCATGTGAGTGTGAGTGATGCAATAACTCTGCAACAACAGAAAAGATTCTGTTGTTACCTGGACTCTTGTAGCTGACATTTTTACTGTAACATTAGCTATACCAGTCTGTAATCCTGCAATCGTATCTAGAACGAGGTTCTAGATGAGGTTTGTGGAAGCAATGCGGTTGGGGGTGTGTCTCTTCTCAGTGGGCAGGGCCAAGGGGTGTTATGATTTTGAAATATTTTGACAACAAATGCGACAGTTTTACGAAGTTGCGTACTCCAGCTTTAGATATGCATATCAAAATGAGTCCTAAAATTAAAATTTTTATGAAAAAGAAGTGCCATGATTTCCATAGATGAGATGAGATCAAGTCACCTTTGGTCCAATGAAAGAGGAGATATATCAATATATACAGGATATTTCAGTTTCTGTGTGTGTGTGTGTTTGTGTGTGAGAGTATGTGTGTGAATGTGCATATGTGCATGCATGTGAGTGTGTGTGCATGTGAGTGTGTGCATGTGCGTGTGAATGCATGTGTGTGTATATGTCTTAAGCAGTAATATTTGTAAATTAATGATTGTAAATTTATCATGACATTGTTGCAGAACAGTTTACTAACCTTAGAGCTGTTGTTTTTTCCCTTGCCTTGGCTGCCCCAGCGATTCAGAAGGATGGAAACTACGCAGGGGGTGGGGCTGGAGGCGGGGCTGGGGGCGGGGGAGGGTGCTGTGGAAAATCCTGCTGTAGCTGGTGGAAATGGCTCCTGGGACTGCTTCTGGGACTACTGCTCCTTCTTGGGCTCTTGTGCGGACTCATCGCACTGGGTAAGTACGAATGTAAACTTCCATTCCATTTACCCAATTTATTTTGTTGAACCATATAACTCTAAACCCTGACAGTTCCTTAACCTCAGCCTCCTCTTGATTGTTTCTCCCATTAGCGCAGGCGTTGAAGCGGCTGACTGGTAGGGTGGATGCTCTGGAGAAGATCTCAATGGCCCACATCAGCGCCAACGTGGGCAAACCTGTCGCGTCCAGGTTAGAGACGGGCACTGCGGCCAGCACAGATACCGCCGCCCTACAGAAGACCGTTCAAGAGCTGATACTGTCTCAGCTGAAGTCCGAATCATTCCGAGGTACCTGTGCTCTGCCGCCATCGCTGTGCTTCTGCGGTTCGCTTTTCGATATTGGGATTTATTCATCGCCTGTTAGCAAAGCCTGTTGCTTCTGTCATGGGAACATTGAGAGAGAATAAGGCACACACGTACACACACATACACACTCTCACACACGTGCATGCTCACACACACTTAACATTTCATTAGTATTATTATTCTATTTATATTTATGGTTTGATCTGTTGCTCGCTTTATTACTGACCCTTCTGCATTTGCTGTAGTCATAAAAAAAAGAAAAAAAAATGTATGCAGACACTTGCACACAGGGACACCTGCACACACACACACACACACACACACACACACAACCTTATCATCACAAACATGAACACCCTCTGAAGCATACAATTCCTAAATCATTCTCAATCATACACTAGAGGAAATATCTTTAAAGGGGATTTCCATCAAAAAATCTCCTCCTGATTAAAATGAGCTCTCAGCCAACTCTCTATCTGTAGTGAGAGCAGAGGTATAGCCCCAAACTACTGCACATGTACCAGGTAACTGCTTTACTGTGAACTACAACTTACAGTTTATGGGCAGTGTCAGACAATGCCAGTCACAGGTTGCCACTTCCACTGAATACAACCAGAATACAACTAGTTCCGCAGAGGCAAGTTAGCCACTAACGTTACAGTTCTACTGAAAAAAACGGGGGAAATATGGCCATTCATTTAGGAAAACACAGCCCTTCAATTATCAACTTTTGGTATCATGAAAACATTGTGAAAACATATTCGCTAGCAATAACAGTTTGGCTGTGCATTCAGCTCCGGATCCGACTGTGTATTCTGGCTCAAAACATAAGCCTTCCATCTACGACAAGATCTAGTAATATATTAAAAACATTGCAATTTTCCAAATGCCAAAAAGCTGATGTGTGACTTAGCTACTGCATTGCAGATTCAAAAACCCTCATTTGCACCTTTCTTTAATTCCAAGAAGCCTTGGCTAACAACAGCTAACGCACTAGCCCAGAAAATGAAATTGCTAACATTGCTTCTGTAATCGAATGCTCAAAATGAAACCGTTCGATTATGGTCAGCTCGCTAATGTTAGTCTACTTTTCATGATCATGGATCATAATCTAGTTAACAGGGTTCCTTACCGGGGATTTAATAAGGCAGGTGAGATATCAGGTCATGATACCGGAGGCGACTGAGTTGGGATAATTTGTCCAATCTGTAAACGCATAAGGACAGCACTCGAGTACTGTTAGGTTTATTTAGCAAAAATATCTTTAGGAAACAATGTGTCAATGTAATTTTCTGACATTATTATAAAATAGCAATCATGGCTAGCTTGAACTATGATGTGTCCCTACTCAGAACAGTAACAGACGCGGCATTGTTTCCACCCTCGCTGGCTCCACCTACGTGTCTATGTAACTTACACGCCCACTTGACGCCATTGTAGTTTTTCAAAAACGAGGAAGGGTAGAGGTGTACTTCATTATGACGTATACCTCTACCAAAATGTAATCTTTATCTGCGGTTATCTCAGCCTAGAAATTATTTTGGCCAGCCACAAAGAGATACTTAATTAGTTGTGCCTTGATCTGTTAAATAAGGTTAATGTTGTTTTTCGGTGGAATTACCCTTTCATAATTATTTTCCCCCTTAATTCCCTCAGCAGTCTTTTCCCTGTGTTTGTCCCCTCTGGTTGCTCAGTCTATGTCCTGCCTGTGTTTGTCCCCTCTGGTTGCTCAGTCTATGTCCTGCCTGTGTTTGTCCCCTCTGGTTGCTCAGTCTATGTCCTGCCTGTGTTTGTCCCCTCTGGTTGCTCAGTCTATGTCCTGCCTGTGTTTGTCCCCTCTGGCTGCTCAGTCTATGTCCTGCCTGTGTTTGTCCCCTCTGGTTGCTCAGTCTATGTCCTGCCTGTGTTTGTCCCCTCTGATTGCTCAGTCTATGTCCTGCCTGTGTTTGTCCCCTCTGGTTTCTCAGTCTATGTCCTGCCTGTGTTTGTGCCCTCTGGTTGCTCAGTCTATGTCCTGCCTGTGTTTGTCCCCTCTGGTTGCTCAGTCTATGTCCTGCCTGTGTCTGTCTGTGCCTGCCCCTCTGGATATCTATCACCAATATGATTATTGTTATTATTATTATTGTTATTATTATTGCCTGTTTTTTTAGGTTTTTCTTTTGGGGGGGGGAGTTTTATGACATTTTGTTGCTTCATTTGTTTTTTTTTCTGCACAATATTTTTTTTGTAAATCACACTATAAACAAAAGGGGGGACAGTGGCGCGACCCCTCATAAAAAAACAGAAAAAAAGAGAGAGAAGAAAGAGAGAAAGATACGTCTCAGGGTTGAGGCCAATTCCATTTTACTTCAGTCAATTCAGGAAATTTATTTAATTTATGAATATTTATGGCCAATTTTAATTGACTTTCTACATTGACTGTAGTATAGAACTTTGACTCAAACATTAACGACAACATTAATGAAAGGCTAAAATGACAATTTGCACTACCCTGTAAGGATAATTAACCATAATTTCTCCTTTTTATTTTAGCCCAAATGGCCGCATCCATCAGAGGAGAACCAGGACCCAAAGGTGTGTTTGTACAGGCGTACAGGTGTGCGCAGGGGTGCAGATGGCAGGGGGGACCCTGATCCTGCTCCCCTGGGTGTGCGGAGCATTAGACTTCCTCCGTCCCACATTCTGAGGAATGCTGTCTAGTCAAAAAACTGTTTTTAAGTGTATATTTTGGCAATACGTTTGTTGAAACAATGCTTTTGGGAGTGCTTGCCTCTTTCCCATTTCTTTGATTTGCAAGAGGTGGGAAAACATGTTTGGGCAAATGTTGATAACCTACTTTTCTCAGTCATTGCGGCTTACATTTTAAATTAATATATTTCAGGTGACTCAGGTGTTATGGGACCCAAAGGTGAGTGAATCATATACCTTCTGTAGTTATGTTTTTTACCATTAGAATTGAATAATGTCTATTCAGCCAGTGCTGTTGTACTGGGAGAGAATATTCCATTAACACATTCTACTCTGGTGCCACGTACAAGGCATTAACTTCAATAAGCAAACAAGTTCCATCCTACAGGCCTTCCTGTACTGAAATTCCATGTCTCCTCTCTTATGTAGGTGATGCTGGTTTCCCAGGAATACCAGGTAAGGACACTGTTTAGGCATTTTTTTATGCAGTTAAGATAAGATTATCTTTTTGTTAAAATTATGAATATTTGTTTATTTACACAAATCACTGTATATCCTAGAGGATAGGCTGTTCATCACTGTGAACATTCTACTGCAGGTCCACCGGGACATTCAGGACATGCTGGCCCAGAGGGACAGAAAGGGCAAAAGGGTACTGCAGGTACTGAGCTTTAATCAGCACTGCTGGTTACACATTCACATCCTAACTGTCTGGCTGCAGGTACTGAGCTTTAATCAGCACTGCTGGTTACACATTCACATTCTAACTGTCTGGCTGCAGGTACTGAGCTTTAATCAGCACTGCTGGTTACACATTCACATTCTAACTGTCTGGCTGCAGGTACTGAGCTTTAATCAGCACTGCTGGTTACACATTCACATTCTAACTGTCTGGCTGCAGGTACTGAGCTTTAATCAGCACTGCTGGTTACACATTCACATTCTAACTGTCTGGCTGCAGGTACTGAGCTTTAATCAGCACTGCTGGTTACACATTCACATCCTAACTGTCTGACTGCAGGTACTGAGCTTTAATCAGCACTGCTGGTTACACATTCACATTCTAACTGTCTGGCTGCAGGTACTGAGCTTTAATCAGCACTGCTGGTTACACATTCACATCCTAACTGTCTGGCTGCAGGTACTGAGCTTTAATCAGCACTGCTGGTTACACATTCACATTCTAACTGTCTGGCTGCAGGTACTGAGCTTTAATCAGCACTGCTGGTTACACATTCACATTCTAACTGTCTGGCTGCAGGTACTGAGCTTTAATCAGCACTGCTGGTTACACATTCACATCCTAACTGTCTGACTGCAGGTACTGAGCTTTAATCAGCACTGCTGGTTACACATTCACATTCTAACTGTCTGGCTGCAGGTACTGAGCTTTAATCAGCACTGCTGGTTACACATTCACATTCTAACTGTCTGGCTGCAGGTACTGAGCTTTAATCAGCACTGCTGGTTACACATTCACATTCTAACTGTCTGGCTGCAGGTACTGAGCTTTAATCAGCACTGCTGGTTACACATTCACATTCTAACTGTCTGGCTGCAGGTACTGAGCTTTACTCAGCACTGCTGGTTACACATTCACATTCTAACTGTCTGGCTGCAGGTACTGAGCTTTAATCAGCACTGCTGGTTACACATTCACATCCTAACTGTCTGGCTGCAGGTACTGAGCTTTAATCAGCACTGCTGGTTACACATTCACATTCTAACTGTCTGGCTGCAGGTACTGAGCTTTAATCAGCACTGCTGGTTACACATTCACATTCTAACTGTCTGGCTGCAGGTACTGAGCTTTAATCAGCACTGCTGGTTACACATTCACATTCTAACTGTCTGGCTGCAGGTACTGAGCTTTAATCAGCACTGCTGGTTACACATTCACATTCTAACTGTCTGGCTGCAGGTACTGAGCTTTACTCAGCACTGCTGGTTACACATTCACATTCTAACTGTCTGGCTGCAGGTACTGAGCTTTAATCAGCACTGCTGGTTACACATTCACATCCTAACTGTCTGGCTGCAGGTACTGAGCTTTAATCAGCACTGCTGGTTACACATGCACATTCTAACTGTCTGGCTGCAGGTACTGAGCTTTAATCAGCACTGCTGGTTACACATTCACATTCTAACTGTCTGGCTGCAGGGACTGAGCTTTAATCAGCACTGCTGGTTACACATTCACATTCTAACTGTCTGGCTGCAGGTACTGAGCTTTAATCAGCACTGCTGGTTACACATTCACATTCTAACTGTCTGGCTGCAGGTACTGAGCTTTAATCAGCACTGCTGGTTACACATTCACATCCTAACTGTCTGGCTGCAGGTACTGAGCTTTAATCAGCACTGCTGGTTACACATTCACATTCTAACTGTCTGGCTGCAGGTACTGAGCTTTAATCAGCACTGCTGGTTACACATTCACATTCTAACTGTCTGGCTGCAGGTACTGAGCTTTAATCAGCACTGCTGGTTACACATTCACATCCTAACTGTCTGGCTGCAGGTACTGAGCTTTAATCAGCACTGCTGGTTACACATTCACATTCTAACTGTCTGGCTGCAGGTACTGAGCTTTAATCAGCACTGCTGGTTACACATTCACATTCTAACTGTCTGGCTGCAGGTACTGAGCTTTAATCAGCACTGCTGGTTACACATTCACATTCTAACTTTCTGGCTGCAGGTACTGAGCTTTAATCAGCACTGCTGGTTACACATTCACATCCTAACTGTCTGGCTGCAGGTACTGAGCTTTAATCAGCACTGCTGGTTACACATTCACATTCTAACTGTCTGGCTGCAGGTACTGAGCTTTAATCAGCACTGCTGGTTACACATTCACATTCTAACTGTCTGGCTGCAGGTACTGAGCTTTAATCAGCACTGCTGGTTACACATTCACATTCTAACTGTCTGGCTGCAGTGACTGAGCTTTAATCAGCACTGCTGGTTACACATTCACATTCTAACTGTCTGGCTGCAGGTACTGAGCTTTAATCAGCACTGCTGGTTACACATTCACATTCTAACTGTCTGGCTGCAGGTACTGAGCTTTAATCAGCACTGCTGGTTACACATTCACATTCTAACTGTCTGGCTGCAGGTACTGAGCTTTAATCAGCACTGCTGGTTACACATTCACATCCTAACTGTCTGGCTGCAGGTACTGAGCTTTAATCAGCACTGCTGGTTACACATTCACATTCTAACTGTCTGGCTGCAGGTACTGAGCTTTAATCAGCACTGCTGGTTACACATTCACATTCTAACTGTCTGGCTGCAGGTACTGAGCTTTAATCAGCACTGCTGGTTACACATTCACATCCTAACTGTCTGGCTGCAGGTA
This sequence comes from Ilyophis sp. 1 JC-2022, assembly GCA_022702515.1. Taxonomy (NCBI): domain Eukaryota; kingdom Metazoa; phylum Chordata; class Actinopteri; order Anguilliformes; family Synaphobranchidae; genus Ilyophis; species Ilyophis sp. 1 JC-2022. The sequence goes on from CM040396.1 coordinate 73,066,078, forward strand.
CTGAGCTTTAATCAGCACTGCTGGTTACACATTCACATTCTAACTGTCTGGCTGCAGGTACTGAGCTTTAATCAGCACTGCTGGTTACACATTCACATTCTAACTGTCTGGCTGCAGGTACTGAGCTTTAATCAGCACTGCTGGTTACACATTCACATTCTAACTGTCTGGCTGCAGGTACTGAGCTTTAATCAGCACTGCTGGTTACACATTCACATCCTAACTGTCTGGCTGCAGGTACTGAGCTTTAATCAGCACTGCTGGTTACACATTCACATTCTAACTGTCTGGCTGCAGGTACTGAGCTTTACTCAGCACTGCTGGTTACACATTCACATTCTAACTGACTGGCTGCAGGTACTGAGCTTTAATCAGCACTGCTGGTTATACATTCACATTCTAACTGTCTGGCTGCAGGTACTGAGCTTTAATCAGCACTGCTGGTTACACATTCACATTCTAACTGTCTGGCTGCAGGTACTGAGCTTTAATCAGCACTGCTGGTTACACATTCACATTCTAACTTCTGCATACCCAACCAGAAGGATTTTGGATTGTGAGACTCTTCTCTGTGTTCAGGGGAATCTGGAGCGGAAGGCCCGTCCGGGCTTAAGGGACGAGATGGAGCAGCGGGGCTCCGTGGGGACCCGGGGCCACCAGGATTTAGCATAAAGGGAGACAAAGGTACGAACACCATATTGCGACAGCTTGCAACACATTTTTAATCACACATTTGTAACTACCCAAAATAAAGCTGGCGGTTCGGCATTAAAAATATGTGTTTCTGTATGATGCTACTTTGTAATGTTTTCACAGGCTCCAGTGGTGAAGCAGGCTTTCCTGGTGTTCCTGGCTCACTTGGCCCAGTGGGGCCCAAAGGTAAAGGCCATTATCCTCAGGATCTTCCGTACTGCAGTTAATCCATGATACATTAACCTTGAGGAGAAGAGCTAACCACAAATACAGTTACATTCACTTCAAACTTATATAAATGTACATTGTGGATGGCGTTCCGTGTTGATTTTAAAACCTTCACCAGAAAAAGCAGGTGTATGATATAGAGTGAAAAACACTTTTTTAGATGATCCTCTTCCATGCATTTATACTTCAAAACTGTCCCTCTGTTCAGGTGAACTGGGGTCTCATGGTACAAACGGCCGACCAGGTCAGTGATTTGTTTTTCATGTTTTTGTTTACTCAGTTATTGTATTGTAGTACTGGTTTTGTAAATAACTGGAGGTTTTTTACCTTCAGGTGAACCTGGTAGTCCAGGTTTCCGTGGTGATTCTGGCCCTTCTGGACCAAAAGGTACAGTTCGGCGGCGGTGCATAAAAGCTTTGGGAATATGGAATAATCTCAAAACATGCCTGTTGTCTTTTTCAAGTTGATTCCATGATTCCATTCTGTCGTGCAGCATCTATGTATTGTTGGTGTGATGCTAAGATGAGAATGGCTTCTAAATTCGAATGTAATTCCTCCTTAAAGTGTTGCTGTGTATTTATTAGGTAAAATCATGCCTATCGGGGGTGAATCATAAGAATGTCATGTTCAATTTAAAGTGTTGTGTTTCTGAGCTTTAACTGCTCCAGCTCTGCATATTTTGGGTTAGCCCCTGGGCAGTTATACGGGTAAGGATCCTTTTTTATGCATCTTGGACAGTCCTGACTCTGAATCACATATTTTATCCTCTTTTATTCGCTGGTCTGAAGCATGTTTGGTGTTTTCTTTACAGTACATACTGTGTATGTCATAAGATAGGAGAACTTTGAATCTTGTTCTGAAAAACATGTTGCCATTTGTCTCAGGATAGTGAATTATTGCTTTTATTCTCAAATTTGATCTTTGCTATTGCAGTCTTACTTGCATAATAAGTAAGACTGCAATAGCATAATTGCATAATAAGACCTTTTTCTTCTCTGAAGGAGAGAGAGGTTTGTCTGGGGTTCCGGGACAAAAAGGTAAGTTTCTGGGACTTTTTATTACGTTTTAGCGTACACCAGATGCTCTTATCTAGAGTGACTTACAAAGATCACGTTCTTTACATACAATCCATTCATACAGCTGGATATTTTACAGTTCAGGTTAAGCATTTAAGCAAGTGTTACAAGTCCAGTTCGATTATACTAAACTACACAGAATAGGGTGTTACAGAGCCAATCAGGTTTTCTAGCACTTGGACGGAATGACAGGCCACAGATTGGCTTCAGAAAACTGAATTTCTATCTGCCATACATTAAAGTAATAACCAACATTACGCTGTCATGATTAATACTCTTTTCTTCTTCTGGTGTGGTCGGCTTTATGTGTCGTTCACAGAGGCCTTAGAAAGACCTTTATTAGCCCCTACCAGAGACATTGTCAAAGTTTATTGTTGTGCATCAAGTGCATGATTTTGCAGTTAAAAGGCCCATAAGTGTACCAGCTCTTGCAAGTTGTTTAACATATTCACCTAGTTAGGCTACTTGTTTTTAGTTATTTCAATAGAGTCAATGTAGACTAAGCGTACTCTAAGTATGTAGACATAAATGCCTAGACTGAGTATAAAGGTCTACATTTACTTTGGTCAATATGTCAATTTGCCCTGTTGCCTAGTAAGAGCTTAAATGCAGCTTTCAGCATGTAGCCTTCTTTTTGCTGTTTGATGTCATTGCCAGAGTGAGCATTTACCAGCTTGAGTTTCTAATAATGTGTGTTTTCTCTGCAAACGCAGGAGATCGTGGCGATAAAGGTCCTCGAGGTTCTTCAGGTGTGTATCTGATGTCTTCTACCCAGTGAAGGAGTCATAGTGTTTTGTCGCTGTTACATGATAGCAAATCTACATGGAAGAGAGGAAGGGGGGATTGGTGACTGATGCAAGGTTTTAATTCCGTGGTGCCATCTCGTTTAGGAGAGTCAGGAATTCCAGGAGTCTTGGGATCACCTGGGGAGAAAGGAGCCAAAGGAACTGCAGGTGAGTGATAGAAAGAGGAGCGCCATGCTAGAAAACTGAATAACAAGCTTTCCCAATCCTGGAACGGCCGGGGGTAATAAAATAAGACTGGTGTGATGTCACAGATGAGCTCCACCAACCACAGGGCATGTACATGGCAACCAATAGAAGTAGCCTTCTGTAGTTGCTTTGTCGTTACTGATTAATTGTGAAAAATGACACATATCCAATCCAGTGTGTGCATGCTCAAACTGTAACGATACCCTTTGTGTTCATTGATAGGCTCAATTGACCACTGATGTACACTTACAGTAGACACTTTTCCACATTCATATCTCATATGACCTAACTGGGTTGTTTATATTTATTGTCATTTATTTTTGTCATTTTCACACAGGAACTCATGGGACTGATGGAGAAAAGGGGACCCGAGGTAAATGGCGTGATCTTCTTGTACAGAGAGATTAGTGTGGGGGTATTTATAAGCAGACAGGATTCTGTGGTCTATTCAAATGACTGACACACCGTGCATGTGCAAGTCCCTTGTGAAAGCAGGAACTGGCTTCCTGATCTGTGCTTTAGTCACTGTCCCAAGTTCCTGTACGGTTCTTGACTTATTAGTGCACATATTAAATATGTATCATAACAGCTGAATTGACTGCTCGTGGATGAGACTAAACTGCAGGCTCACCACGGTTTTTATGTATGCTCTCTCAAGGTGACCAAGGACCAATTGGACAGACCGGGATTCGTGGTCCGCCTGGACCTCAAGGAGATGCTGGCCCTCCAGGTATAATTCTGTTTAATTCAAATGCAGGTGCACATGTGACGATCAGTCAGACAGAGATGCAGATTGAATATGGACCATGCCAATGCCATGCAATGTTGCTGGGTTTCCTTTGGAATTATGTAGTACAGTAAACTGTAGACGTGTATAATTATATATTTTAAACAGTCATAATCTCATTCCATGTTCACATTTGTAGGGACTCCAGGGCTACAAGGACCACCAGGTATGGAATTGCAGTGTTTACAAAAAACATTCTAATGATGCGTTGTGACCAATGGTAATCCTCAGCAAACACATGTTCTCATACTCAACCAATCACATGCGCACATCACTAATGGAGCGCCCCTTTTAAAAGCGAGAGTCAGATCTCTCCCATACTGATTTTGCCTGTGCTGCTCTTTTTTGCTTTGCTACTGCCTGTTCTAAAGATAAGGCTGCTTACCCTCGACCACCCCAGCTTCCACCTGTTGTTTGGATCTGCTTCTGTGTACTGGGGCTTTTGGTATATCCTGTTTAGTAGGGGAGATGGGTCGTTCTCCCTGTTTGATATGTAGTGCACTAGAAGTACAAACCTCAATTCCCAAAAAGTTGGGACAGTATGTAAAATGCAAATAAAAGCAGAAAGCAGTGATTTGTAAATTAGTTTACATATATTTCATTGAAAACAGTACAAAGAAAAGATAATTAATGTTTTACCTTATCAACTATTTTTGTAAATATACGCTAATTCTAAATGTGATGCCTGCAACACGTTTTGTCGGGACAGGGGAAACATAAAACTGGGAAGGTTGTGGAATGTTCAAAAAACACCTTCCACAGGTAAACAGGTGAATAGGCAACAGCTGATGCTATCGTGACTGGGTAAAAAAGGAGCATCCACGAAGGCTCGGGAATTTACGAGCAAAGATGGATCGAGGTTCGCCACTTTGCAAAAAACTGTGTGAGCAAATAGTCCAACAGTTTAAGAACAATGTTTCTCAACACACAATTGCAAGGAATTTAGGATTTCACCATCTGCAGTCCATAATATTATTAAAAGATTCAGAGAATCTGGAGAAATCTCTGTGCGTAAAGGGCAAGGCCGAAAACCAATATTGAATGCCTGTGACCTTACATCCCTCAGACAGCAGTGCATTAAAAACAGATATGCTTCTGTAATGAATATAACCACATGGGCTCTGGAATACTTTTGAAAACCGTTGTCAGTAAACACAGTTCATCGCTGCATCTACAAATGCAAGTTAAGACTATACTACACAAAGCCATATATCAACAACATCCAGAAATGCCGCCGACTTCTCTGGGCTTCAGCTCTTCTGAGATGGACTGATGCAAACTGGAAACGTGGTCTGACGAGTCCACTTTTCAAATTGTATTTGGAAATAATGGACGTCATGTTCTACGGGCCGAAGAGGAAAAGGACCATCCTGATTGTTATCAACGCAAGGTTCAAAAGCCAGCGTCTGTCATGGTATGGGTTGTGGTAGTGCCCATGGCATGGGTAACTTGCACATCTGTGAAGGCACCATTTACGCTGAAGGGTACATATGCATTTTGGAGCAACATATGCTGCCATCTAGACAACGTCTTTTTCAGGGACGTCCCTGCTTATTTCAGCAAGACAATGCCAAGCCACATTCTGCAAGTGTTACAACAGCGTGGCTTCGTAGTCAGAGAGTGCGGGTGCTATACTGGCCTGTCTGCAGTCCAGACCTGTCTCCCATTGAAAATGTGTGGCGCATTATGAAACGCAAAATACAACAACGGAGACCCTGGACTGTTGAGCAGCTGAAGTCTTATATCAAGGAAGAATGGGAAATAATTCTGCTTTCAGTGTCCTCAGTTCCCAAAAGATTACTGAGTGTTGGGACGTGTTGCAGGCATCAAATTTAAAATGAGCGTATATTTACAAAAACATTTACATAGTGTTTTTGTACTGTTTTCAATTGAATACAGGTCAAAACGATTTGCAAATCAGTGCTTTCTGTTTTTATTTACATTTTATACATTGTCCCAACTTTTTTAAATTGGGGTTTGTACAGCAGATCAATTCAGCGTCAAACCAAAATAATTATATATTCATTAATATATTCCATACGTGAGTTATCCTGACAGAAATACTTTTTTACAAATATATTTTGATGATATCTCAATAACATTATACTGTCGATGATATTTCAATAAATTGTGTTAGGCATATCCTAAATGAGGATTGCTGGAATATGACATATTAAGACCAGATATGAACATTTTACAGTTTGCACATGTTTAATAGATAATCTCACAGAACCAATCATATTCTAGGGATAGCAGGACATCCTGGCCAGCCTGGAGCTAAAGGTAATATTGTTTTTACTTCTTAGTTATCATGTAACATATAGTTATAATGATGTAATATAACTTTATAAATGACCTGTCCCGTATGATGTAAAAAAATGACCTGCACTGTTTAATTAATTTATATATAGTGCGCTTAGGGCACATTTATTGAGTGTTTAAATCATTAGCTATCGTTAGAAAATTTACACATGCGTATAATGGTAGTTGTTTAAAAATGTTATATTCATAATAGCCAAAAGTTTTGTAGATAATTGTGTAATTACAAAATAATGAGTTTGGGCTTAAAGTGATATAGAACATGGCCACATAAACCACAATGTAATGGACCTATTATGCAACAATGATCAATCGGTTGCACTGTAATTACACTGTAATTGTAAATAGTGTAGACTTATTTAGCACAGAATTACTTCTATTCTTAAAAGAGTTAAGCTATGATTTTATTTTTCAGGTCCAGCAGGTGAACATGGGAAAGTCATTAATGCAGGTGAGCCTGAATACCACAGCCATTATTTCTCCAGAGTTGTATCTTCAGATTCAAAATTATTGAAAAAAATACAAACACACCATAAAGATAGAAATATTTTCTCTTAGCAGACCAAGATATCAGATTTACTGTAACAGATCTACACCCATGTGTATTACAACTACGAAGTGAATGATGCATATTTTATTGAGGTTTGTGTTGACTTGAGTGTATTGGATCTGTAATACTGAGGATGATGTTGTTGTCTTTTACCAGCTGGTTCCAACTCTGTGGCTATTCCTGGTCCCCCTGGTAACCCCGGACCTGCCGGTCCAGCTGGCTCCCCGGGACTGTCAGGTTGGAAAAGCTGTTTTTTCTTAAATTGAAACACAATAGAATGTCTCTTATATCAACCTGTGTTTTGTATGCAATTATATAGACCTTTGTACTACATATTTCTCATATTTGACCTCAAATCCCACATTTCCAAAGCAGCTCTTGTTCTTCTTTGTCAGTGATGCTCTTGTTTTGCACTTTAAGGACCCATTGGCCCTGCTGGACTTCCTGGTCAGACTGGTGAGACCTCTTTCCTGCCCTGCATTGAAGTACATGGTCACTGGTAGACCTTGAAGCAAAATCAATATCTGCAGTGTCTAAATGTGTGATAACCACAGCTGGCAGATGTCACATGAGCAGTTCATTGCATCATTTCATATCATTACATAACCATTGACCACTGCAAATGAACATTGGTGCTGGTCGCAGACCTAAATATTTGTGTGTTAATACACAGGTCCTAGGGGCGATAAGGGTGATAAGGGAGGCAAGGGTGACCAGGGAGAGCCTGGCATTACAGTGAGAACCGAAACGAGCAGCTCCACCAGATCTGAAAGTAAGTGTTTCTTTACCGGCTAAAAGCCCAGTCCTGCTTTAAATAACGTTAGAGAAGTGCATTGCTCTCATCTGTTGATTCTTAAAATCTCCCCCAGGACAATATGAGGCTCCCAGAGACGGTGCTCCCGGCAAACCAGGACAACCAGGTCAACCAGGACAACTAGGGCTATCAGGGCCCCCTGGCCCTCCCGGACCACCAGGGTCTCCCGGGGTCCCAGGCACTCACAACTATGCAGGTACCCTCACCATGGACATGTCCATCTGTCTATCTCTGTCCTGTTGTTAATGCAGCCCTTCATTGATTAGATGTAGCAACTGATTGTGTTCTGTTTGATGTTTGTGAACGTAGAACTAGTCAAATCCACTATGGCTCTCCAGGACCAGGTTTATATGAGGGGCCGTTTAGGCCAAAATTCATAATTGCCTCGCATATACACGTACAATGACTCTCACATTCACTAGTGAAGCTCTCACGCGCACTGAAAAAGCTTGTACATAACATCTAAATGCTTGTACACACACCCTAAATCTTCTCATATACACACAAAGAGCTCACATATTCACAAGTGAAGCTCTCACTGACACATGAAATCTCTTACACGCTCAAAAAATCCTCTTGCATTAACTACTAGACCGCTCACATAAACATACAAAGCATTCACACATTCACTATTTGTTCTCACATATTTATATATTTATTGTTTATATGAATATGTGAGAACAAATAGTGAATGTGCGAATGCTTTGTATGTTTATGTGAGAGGGTTTTCAGTAGTATGTGTGAGACATCTCAGTTGAAAACCGGAACGTATTTCAGTTTAAACGGAAGGTGGCTAAAATCTTGCGTTCTGATTGACTTAGCCAAGCACACTGCTTAGTTCACTTCACTACCTGATACTTCTGGCTGGCGCTGCCCGCTGGTGACAGTTGCAAGAGGATTTTTTGAGCGTGTGAGAGCATGAACATAGTGCGTGTAAGAGATTTCATGTGTCGAAGATTTAGGGTGTGTGCAAGCATTTAGATGTTATGTACAAGCTTTTTCAGTGCGCGTGAGAGCTTCACTAGTGAATGTGAGAGTCATTGTACGTGTATGTGCAAGCTTTTTGTGTTTATATAAGAAGATTTAGGGTGTGTGTCCAAGCATTTAGATGTTATGTACAAGCTTTTTCAGCACGTGTGAGAGCTTCATTTGTGAATGTGAGAGTCATTGTACGTGTATATGCGAGACAATTATGAATTTTGGCCTAAACAGCCTCTCATAGGTTTAGGCTGCCCTTCACTTATAGAATTAGTACCTGTGCCACAGGAGTACCTGTGCCAATTACTGGCATGGTTCTCTACCCAAAGTCCATTGTGAAGGAACTTCAGAGCGTCATCCTTCGAATATTGTTGTTCTCCCCAGGAGAGCCCAGGACAGGTGCACCTGGTCCTCCAGGTTCCCCAGGTTCCCCCGGTCCTCCAGGAGAGCGAGGTAAGTCCATTCCATAAAAAAAAACATGTTCACAGGACTGCTGGGTGGTACCTTAATCATTAAGTATCTTACAAGCCAAAAACCTAAGTCCACAGAAAAAACCAATGCAAACAAAATTTGCAGAGACCAAACTCCTGGAGTGATATCCTGTACCTGTTGCTCATGTTTCGTTATCTTAGGTGTGGGTGTACCTGGCCCCAGGGGAGAGAGAGGAGAGCCTGGAAGACAGACGGGCACCTCCGGTAGGAAACAGACTAATAACTAAAATCTTTAAACCAAGTGGTTATCTGTGAGAACTGTTCCTTCATGAACATCATAGTAGCATCAGCCCAGGCGACTGCAGAGTAATGCTCTGTTTTTTTTGGTGCTATTTTTCAGAGACACATTTCTCTGGATACCCGGGACCGGCTGGGCCTCAAGGACCACCTGGGACCCCTGGATCTCCTGGTGCCCCTGGGAATTCTGGGCAAAAAGGATCGCAGGGTAGGCCACACATCAGACCCAAACCAAAAACACTCTTCTGTATACTTGGGGCCAGATTCAGAGATGGCCAACTTAAGTCATGCGCTTAAGTGCCTCTCTTGTGCAGATTTAACACTGACTGAGATACGCCGTATCCTGACCTATGCTGTGCGGGGGCATTTCTCAAAATGTGGGTGGCACAGGGCATGATATTCCAATGACCTGTTTCTTGTACCTGCCACCTGGGTTGCCAGCTTTCTACTAAAAAAATGTGTGTGGGGGAATACATTTTCAATGTGTCAGTGATAGTGCCTTTAATAACCGCAGTTGCCTTTTGGAAAATCTTGCCTTTGCGCACCGTAGTTGCTCTTACGTGATGGGGCAGGCCGTGAACGTATTAATATATCACATTGATAAAATTATGATAGCTCCTATTGACGACTGGGATATACCCAGCACACAATCAAAAAATAATTGCAAGTGGTTGCAGCAATATTAAGTAAACAAATAAATTGTTGGATTTACTTAAAAAAATAATTTAAAATATATATTTTTTTACGATTTACCTAATAAAGTCATGTATAGTGGTTGAACATAATATCGACGTCTTCAACTTAACCAGTTGAAGTCACATATACTTCATAATAGCCCATTACTTGCAACCACTGTACAACGATTTATTTTTTGAGTACATCTGTCACATGCTGGAAGGATGTGGCCAGGAAGGGGAGAGAGATTTTTACCTGGAGCACTGGTAGATCTACACTGCAGGGAGTTACTTTGTCAGTTTTGACCATGCTGGTCATTAAGATCTAGACCCTGAGCCGACCTGAGGAGAATGGGTTTCCCCCTTGAGTCTGGTTCCTCCCAAGGTTTCTTCCTTGTTACCTCAGGGAGTTTTTCCTTGCCACTGTTGCCTCTGGCTTGCTCTTGTGGGGGTTTAGGCTGGGTTTTTTCTGTGAAGCGCATTGTGACAACTAGTTGTGAAATGCGCTATATAAATAAATATTGATTTGATTTGATACTTTGCGCTTCCTAATAATTTTGGAGCAGCAGTGCTGACACAAGTAGGCTACAAAATTGTCTCTCTGTCAAAGCGAATATGATCCAGACACTGTCTATCAATATAATCCATATAATATTGTTCTGGTATGATATACCAGACGATCAATCATAGCCTACTTTACATATATTTTTTTATGACAACTTTTTGATAATTGCAAGTAGGCTATGCAAAGGGAAATAAGACTAATATTATTTTCAACTAATAAGCAGTCATTCTAATATCAATTTTTTTTATAATCTATTGGCGGCGCTAGACATAAACCACTTTTTTTCCGGAAAAAGTTGCTTGGAAAATAATTATTAAATGAAAACTCTGAACATGCGTATGTTGCAGACACGCCTAATTTTCTTCAAATCTCCACCCCGTGTGCGTATATACTGGAGAGACGCTTAAAACAGCGGATAAGTCAAATCACGAATCACAGATAGCTTAAGCTACGCGGAATTTTGGGACTATGTCCCATTTGAACGTGCTTATCTCAACTCTGAATCTGGCCCTAAGTGCTCTGGTAATCGGAACACTCACTGAGATTGTGAACCACTCACCTACTGATGCCGCATTCACATTTTTCATTCACACACAATTTATATTTACATTTCATTTACATTTACATTCATATTTTACATTTCTTTCACATTTTACATTTACATTACATTTTACATTTCATTCACATTTCATCCTCATTTACATTTCACATTTACATTTAATTCACAAATCACATTTTACATTTACATTTTACATTTGATTGACATTCACATTTTACATTTCAATTCTGTATTTCATTCACATTCGCTTTTTATATTTACATTCACATTTCACTTTTACATTCACATTTATATGAATTATAAGAGCAGATGCTCTTATCCAGAGTGACCTGCACAATTGTATATATAATCAATCTATAAAGCTGGATATTTTTACTGAAGCAATTCAGGTGAAGTGTACAGCAACTTATTTCTTAAGGGTACTACTGCAGTGCCCCAGCTGGGAATTAAACCTGGCCATTTTACTAGGTACTATAGCTGGCCACAACAGATGCATAATTGGCCCTTAGCGTGATTCCCCCTTCAGTCTTATCCTGTCACAGTATTGTTGTAAGTACACAACATTCACTTCAGGGAAAAATCATACTGTATCTCCACTGACTTTTGCAGGTAGCCAAGGAGCAAGAGGATATCAAGGTAAGACGCCTTTCTCCATTGCACTGACCTGCATAGATGCTGTAATTTCACATATTGTGTATTTTCTTCAATGCAGCCCCATGTGTTTTGGGTGAGATAGTAGGAACTAAGTGACATGGCAGACATAGCTGGCTCTAACAGTAAAATCTACACCTTCCTGAAAGGTGAACAGACCTCAGTGTTGATGTTTGTTTATAAGCAGCAGGTGAATGAGGCCTCGTTACATCAGAGAGATACAGTATCTTTACGTACCTTTTCTTAATCAAATGAACCTGTCAATTGGTCAGAGTTCATTGTGGATTTTTGTTTGTCTTGGTCAGGGGAAGCAGGCACGCCTGGTGTTCCAGGGAGTCCAGGCAGTCCAGGCAGTCCAGGCAGCTATGGAGATTCAGCACGAGGTCAGTCAGGCTGAAGTGCTGAGGTGTCCCGTTGGTCAAAAGTACCTAACCATTAAGTCTAAAGTCTTGCATTGTAAATCATTAATGAACTTTGATTATACGTGTGTGTTTGTGTGTGTGTGTGTGTGTGTGTGTGTGTGTGTGTGTGTGTGTGTGTGTGATTGGGGAGAAAAGGGGAAAAATCCTAAAACTAATAGAACAAATTTATCAGTACGTGATCAGTACAGATGTGATGATGTCATCATGTTATGTTCCATACCCAGGGTTGCCAGGGGTTCCAGGGGCTCAGGGGCCCCCCGGTGCGATAGGACCAATGGGTCCTGTTGGGCCACATGGATCTAAAGGTGAGAAAAGCACTCACGTCACACTCTACATGCCTTTATCATCCATGCCGTGTGTGTGTTTGTGTGTGATTTATAAATAGCTATGTACTGTATATCAAAGGTATTATAATTATAATACATACATAGTTATATACGTAGTTAATGCATAGTTTTGCAAATCACTTCATGGAATCAGAGGGGGTATGTGCTTATAATTTACCTATACAGGAGTACCTACACAGAGCCCTGGCTTTCACTGCTTTGGGAACTGATATTGCCATTAGATCTACACTAACTCTGGATATACACTGGAGGTTGATATCCACTGTATAGTTTGAGATTAAGTCTGAACTAACTCTGCATATCTACTGGAGATTGATATCCATTGGATAGTCTGGCATTAAGTCTAAAATGATTGGATATCCAACAGAGGTTGATATCCACTGGATAGTTTGACATTACGTTTAAACTAACTTGGGCTATTCTCTGGAGGTTGATATACCCTGGGTAGTCTGACAATTAACTCAAAAACTAACTTTGGATATCCACTAGAGGTTGATATACACTTGATAGTTTGAGATTAAGTCTAAACTAACTCTGCATATCTACTGGAGATTGATATCCATTGGATAGTCTGACATTAAGTCTAAAATGACTGGATATCCAACAGAGGTTGATATCCACTGGATAGTTTGACATTACGTCTAAACTAACTTGGGCTATTCTCTGGAAGTTGATATACCCTGGGTAGTCTGACAATAACTCAAAAACTAACTTTGGATATCCACTAGAGGTTGATATCCACTGTTTTTTTTGTTTACGTTTCATATAACACAATTTTTGTTTCATTTTTAACTGTGCTGTTAAGTGATGTTGGAAACAAACGTGCGTGCAATCTGCATTTGTGGAAGTCAAACAACGTAATATGAATTATATTAATTAAAATATTTTCCCATGTTTTAAATATAGGCTATAGCCTATATTTTGTTCAGTTATGCCTACATTGTTAATAATAATTCATTTTTTATTTTTATTTTATTTAAAGGGGTGGGCGAGTGCAAACCCCCCCCCCCCCGGTAGTTACACAACTACCACTAGGGGTTGTTATTCACTGGTTAGTTTGACATTAAGTTTAAACTAACTCTGCATATCTACTGGAGGTTCCAAGCCTGCAGCCCTCATATTGGCTTCTTGGCTGGGCCTAAAATCTTGGTGTTATCTCTGAGTTGTTACTGTTGTGTGTTCCCAGGTGATGCCGGAGTACCAGGTGCTCCTGGGATACCTGGGTCTTCAAGAGGCACGAGTAAGCAACCCTCCCCTCACCCCTAAAAAAAAGATTCAAGCCATTCTTCTTTTCTGTAGCCTATACAGCCAGCCACCTGTGTACAGCCATTAACTTACAATAATGTAAACTTAGTGTTTAAAATTATGAACATTTATGATTATTGTGCTTCAGAAGGCGAAAATAAGTGTAACTGTAGCACACTGGCAAGGCTTGAACCCCAGGTCTTCAGCATGGTAGTTCGTTCCTGTAACGACCAAGCTATGGGCACTTTTACATTTTGTGGGGCAGTTAGACAGCCTCTTAAGCACGTAATGACAGTGTAGAGACTAGTTTGATCAGACATTCTTATTGGCAGATCAGATGTTGTTATCCAATGGGGATAATTATTCTTTGGAGAATGGAGCATTTTGGATGACAAAATTGGCAGAAAAAAGAGAAGAAGAAGAAGACGTTTGGGGCTTTATTATGTGGATGTGTGAAGTTGTACCTGAATTCTGTGTGGTTACATGAGGTTAGAACACACAGAAGTTAATGTTTTTAAGGGTTGAGCATATGTGGTCATTGTGGTTATTTCTATAGGAAACCCTTAAAAGGCAAACTCTCTGTGCTGTATAGATATGGGGCATGCCCCGCCAAGTCGTCACACACCTGCCATCCCAATTACTGAAGAATTAGTCAATTATTGGTGTGTATATATTAATGCTCTTCCCAGATCAGCTGTTGGCAGTAATTTGTTCCATCCACAGTTTCAGGCACAAGAAACGTCCAGGGGCTACCTGGCCCACCTGGACCCCCTGGAGTCCCGGGGAGAGATGGGTTTGGTGGGACAGATGTCCGTCAGTACCTGGCAGAGTACTTACAAAGTAAGTGTGGCCTCTGTTCTGGCTTATTAGGTACAATTACTTTGTATCACTGTGTCACTTTCAGATCGTATAAAATCTGGTTGTGTGTATGAACATAAGAGTACAAAATAAGGAGAACAGGCCATTCGACCCTGGATTGCCATTTACCTATGAACCACGGAATATCCTGCACCAGAGCTGTGCACAAACTGCTTAGAGTTCATATACTGAACTTAAATATCCCCAAGGTTATTTTTCTCTATTACAGCAACTGGCTCCTACTATAGCTCTCTGTGTAAAAATATACACATGGAATGTACCTAATTTCCACCTATGGCATCATTATTTATTCTTTTTACTTTGGACTATTTTTTAAATTATATATTATTGTATATAATAAAATATATATATATATATATATATATATATATTATTGTAGTGATTAGCAACTGCCTTTTAGTATATATTTTTTCAATATATGGCAAACTACTCTAAAAGACAGATGTGTGTAGTCAGAACAGAAGGTGGAATGGCACTCTGCAGTGTCACAGAAGTGATGTTTCCCTTGCAGGTGATGTAGGTAGGAGCTTCCTGATTGGCCCCCAGGGGCCCCCTGGCCCGCCCGGCACCCCTGGTTCGAGTGGGCACTCTCTGGAGGACTTAGCTTCTCACGTCATTGCCTATATACAGAGTGAGTGACGGACAGTGCTCTGAACACCAGGCTGGGTCCTGTCACACTTTATAAAAGACCAGGACCCTGAATCCAATACTAGATCCAGTCACTTTATCAAACACTGACCATGATCCTTAGAGTCTGGGCATATGGCCACAACATGATTATACTGTAGAATAGAATACTTTTTCAGGATATTGTAACACTTCACAATATAAGGGCGAGTATACAAATGATTTATACTTTCAGATATTGTCATATATTTCTGTTATATACACAACTGAAATATTATCATTATGTTTAAAATATTTTCTAAATAATTTCTGTAAGAAATATAATTGACATATATGCAGGTTATCCCCAGTTTAATACTGTTTCAATGAGCATATGAATACCCCCATCTCTTTCTGTAGCATTAATGTGATGATGTGTTTATCAGGGTCTGGTTATGTCAGTGGAGCCCCTGGACCCCCAGGCCCTCCTGGTGCCTCTGGTTCTGCCTCAGTCAATGACATCATTGTACTTCTACAGAGTGAGTATTCAGCTTCCATAGAGCACCAATACCTGGGAATGGTGCTGATGTAGGAGTTTGTGTGTGTGCGTGTCCGTGTGTGTGTGTCAGTGTGTAAGAGGGGGGTGGGTAAACATAAAATGATTCTCTTCCCTCTGTGGTTTTTATCCATGTAGAACTGGTTAGGTGGCGTTATCAATAATAAACACACACACATACATACACACACACACACACAGAAAGCATAATGATTTTAAATCAGTAATCATGGCTGGAAATCGAAAGGCTCGCTTTATGAATGCACACTTGGTTAAGGAATTGTTTGTGAAATTGTGGGAGTTGTAGTTAATGGACTAAGCTTTTCACTGTTTTTTTCTTTCAGGGGATGACGTGCGACAGTATGTGATGGGCCCCCCTGGCCCACCCGGCCCCCCAGGAAGTGGTGGTGGTTACTCTCTTGACACCCTGGAATTGGCCGATCGTGTTCTAAGGCTTATGAATGGTGGGTTTAACGTTGTGCTATCTGTGAACTACAACATAGATCAGGCTTACCAAAAGCATATTTTTGATTTGGAAGATTATTTAAATCTGTATAACTTAAATACACTTAAACTTGTATAACTGCAGTATATTCTATATGACATGTGTGATACCCTCTACAAATACTCTCTACTCTTGAAAATGTGATACATCCAATTTTGTTTTATTTGTATGCTTTCGTATCCTTCCTTCTCTTATCTTGTGCAAGAAACATTTGAATGCAAGGAAGTCACGGTTCTATTCTTTTACACTGCTTGGCCAAAAGAAAATGAAGTCAGCTGAGTACCTGAATTTACTGAATGACCAGGTTATCCCATCAATGGGCATATTCCAGGACGACAATGCCAAGATTCATTGGGCTCAAATTGTGAAAGAGTGGTTCAGGGAGCATAAGAACTCATTTTCACACATGAAATGGCCACCAGAGTCCTGACTTTAATAACCTCATTGAAAGTTTTTGGGATGTGCTGGAGAAGACTTTACAGAGTGGTTTGACTCTCCCGTAGTCAATACAAGATCTCAGGCAAAAATGAATGCAACTCTGGACGGAAATAAATGTTGTGACGTTGCATAAGGTTGTCGAAACAATGCCACGACGAATGCGCGCTGTAATCAAAGCTAAAGATGGTCCAACTAAATATTACAGTGTGCAACTTTTTTTTTGGCCAGGCAGTATATATCAGATTAAAAGACAAATGACGTGGTGCTCAAAGTAGGTCTTAAATTCAGTGACATCAGGCTGCTCTTTCTCCTCAGAACGCGGGATGCTCAATATACAAGGATCTCCAGGGCCGCCCGGACCTCCTGGCGTACCCGGCAACTATGGTGACATTTCTACACTGATTCAAAGTAAGATTCTGAATTATACAGTATCTGTGTACCTCACCTTCATCTGCCTTGCTGTGTCTTCATAGAATGCATTCTGGGATAGAATAAGTGACAATAGGCTGGTTAAAGCACAGTTGTTGTATTTAATTTTATATGCAAACTGAAAACACACCTGTTACCAGTAACAGCTTAATGGGTTTACTAGCCCTTCCTGTGCTACATATAACACTATACTCTCAACTCCATTTGCTATTTAAAGCACTACAGTACATGATTCCTTAGCATCCACGTATTTATCAAGAAAAATCACGAATAACTACTGTACACACAAATTGTACAAGGGTTAAGGACGCTTTCACTTTGAGGGTAGGTGCCTAGTCAGGCGTAATCTGAAGAGGTGGGTCTTTAGCCTGCAGGAGAAGACTGTAGACTTGTTGCTTGTCTGTGCTGGAATCATTTTCAGAAATCGTATTTGATCTGACCCTTTTTTTTTTATTTACCAAACTGTTTCCTTTCTGTAAAGATTTGATCTGTCCCATGCATCCTCACGTCTTCTGTGCTTCTTTCCAAAGAATCAGAGTTTCGTGCATTGAGGGGCCCGCCGGGGCCCCAAGGAGTCGCTGGTCCTCCGGGCCCACAAGGCACACCAGGAGGCAGCTCAGGTTACAGGTTGGAGGACATCTGGCTCTATCTGCAGAGTGAGTCGAGTAGTACTCTCCCAATCC